>CM035842.1:241177109-241777109 GCA_020510985.1 Pholidichthys leucotaenia | reverse complement strand
TGCTGTGAGCTCATCCGGCTTATTTCCCAAAGACCTTGTGTTCCCCATGATGATCGCTGGGATGGCTGGCTTGTATCTTCTCCTCCTCATCCTCACTCTGACTCTAGCTCTGCATCCACGGCGTCTTCTCTTCAGCTCCTCTGGGATCACAGGCCTCACTCCAGGCAGCAGCACAGGTCTACACAGAGCAATTAGCTGTTTGCGTGTGTAAACAATGCCTCTGCCTCCCCCCACATTGTTTTTCATTACAACGAGGAAGAAAAATAACAGAAGAATCAGGAGAAAAATAGAAAAATTTGGTCCGGTCATCATCCCGAGTCTTATTACCAAGTCTGGAACCACTACGAGAGCTGCTGTTCAAGGCGGCCTCCTGTCACTGTGCCTCTCTACAGAATGTACAGAACATTCCCTACGCGTTCTGTATGTGTTCCTGTTACATGCCCAGTTGAGGCACTATTTGTCTGCTTTTCTGTCCCCTCTCTCTCCCCCCTCCCTTCTGTTTTTTTCCACAGGTTGATGGCCTAATTGATCCACACCTGAGAGGACCCAATCAGCTGGTTTATATAAAGAGTCCACCTGAGCTGCTCGCGCTCGGTCTCTGTCTGCCAGTGATGACTTCCAGCCTTTCAAGCTGTTGATAGGAGCACTTTTGTTACATCTGATAGTATTTGGTGGGAGGTTGTGGTTGGGGACAGCTAAGTTTGGGGTACCCTGTACACTGCTGCACGTAGGTTTTTTTTTTCCCTGTTAAAAACACTAGGTTATGTGGTTGTTGTCTCCTTTGTAATTTTTACTCATTATCTTTTTAGTTAAATAGTGATGATTTTGGTTGGTTGGCTTGGTTTAGAAGAAAAGGTAGCACAGGCCCTATTTTTTTTTTTCATTTCCTTGATTTGGCACAACCACCGGTCCCACCTTCCCCCACCAGTTATACATTCTGTTAATTTACCACCTCTGCACCAATAAATCTCCTTCACCTTTACACTTGACTCTGCTTGGCTATTGTGTTCATGGTCAATTACTATGAGTAGTACGAGTCGTAACAGAAAAGTGGGGGCTCGTCCGGGATTGACACCTGCACCACTTCCTTAAGGCAGGAGGTGTTATGAATCCCCCTCCATAAGGAGTTAGTCAGTGTTGCAGTTCCTGACCCCTTAGAGTACACCCCACTACTAGCCCTGTGCTAGTAGAGGAGTTCCGCTTTGGCTCAGTAGTAGAGTAGGAGATTTTCAGATCACGGTGTCATGGGTTCAAATCCCAGCCTGCGATATAGGTCTATGTCTGCCTTGATGTGTGTAAAAGACACTTATAGGTGTATGTCTACGTTACCTGAGGGTGAAAACGACTAGGTTCATCCACCTTGGCGTAAGGGCTGAAAAGGACTTGTAGATCCCAAGCTGAATAGGCAATTCTGGCCTTGGCCCAGAAAGTGGGTCGTAACAGTTCCGTATATGTTCCATACACATACCGTGTGGAATATGTTCCATACGGAACGTTCCTAAATGTCTTACATATATGTTCTTACTCCAAGAGCACACATACGTCTGCCCAATGTCAGCAAGTTTGCATCAGGAATACATCTTATAGAGGTCATTTTCACTTTTGCAAGACATTAACTAGATGTCAGCATTATGCCCGATGCAAACTTGCTGACACTGGCCCAACATACAGTATGTGTACTGTTGGGGCAAGTGTGCTAGTTGGCAATCCTGTTGGCTAGCAGTCACAAGTGTTTTATTTACACATTCCATTGATACGTAACATTCCTTACGGGATGCTAGCAGTCCTGATAGTTAGCGGTCCAGCCTGCTAATATTTCCAAGGGCCTTACATACATGTTCCATAGATATGGAATGCTCCATACAGAACGCTAGCGATCCTGCTAGCTAGAGGTCCAGCCTGCTAATATTCCCAAGTGCAGTACATGTATGTTCCATAGATATGCAACGTTCCATATGGAACACTAGAACAACTCTGGCATCAGAGACTGTGGTGATCCGAGCTGTGTGCTATTTTTCTCTCTCTTCTCTCAGTACTTATTTTCCACAGCTGCAGTTTCACCCACACCTGTGCTTCCTAATCAGCAGCCTTTAAAGGGAGTGGGGTTTTCCACTCCTACATGGAGACCTCTACGCTTGTATGCTGTTCAGAGCGCTCCTCGATGTTTTATGCTGCCCTTCTCATCTTCAGCTTCAAACCCCGTCTCAGACTCAGCACACAGTAAGCTACCTCTCTGTCTAACCCTTATCCCCCCTGCATCTCACCTCTGCTTATCTTGGATTAACCTGTGCACAGGTGGACCTTCTCCCTGGCGGACCGGTTCCTCTCTTTGTGGTGGACCTGGACCCTTCTCCAGAGTCGGAGTCTCCTCATTCCCGCCAGCATCCTGTAAGTGAACTTAATCAGACTGAACTTTTTCCCTTCTTCCCTCGGCCGAGGAGTTCCATTCTGCACTGAGCACTGTACATACATGCACCAGCACTTCTTCACCTTTACGGATCCACTGCATCCCGGAGAGGACATGGCCACAGTTTGTTCAGCCCAGCCACTCCACGCTCTGCTATTATCAAGTCCTCATCGTGACACTGTGTGCCACAAATTACTCACCACCCTTTCTCTCTCTCCTCTGCAGAGTTGCCAGACTCCTCCCGCTCCACACCCACACAATCACACACACTCACTCTCAATAAAGATCATTGCAATTATTACCGAGTCTGTCGTCTGCTTCTGGGTCTATACTAAATCATGCCAGAGACAGCTTGTTTATAAAGGATTTTTTTCTAAAACCAGACCTACTGGAAAAAACTGATATGCTTTTTGTGATTTATTTGTCACACTTTGCTTGACATTTTAAATATTTCAGAGACAGTTTGTTTATAAAGCACGCCATGGCCACCAATGCACATGTGTGGTGTCAATCACCATTTTTTGCTGACTGCATGGCTTAATGAACGAACACAACCGGGCTGACAACCGACAATGTTCAGGTATGATACAGTATGTTCCTTAGTTTCTTTTTTCATTTATCTATTTATAAATGCACAAAATCTCTGTCTGTGTGTCTGTCTGTCTGTCTGCCTATCTGTTCCACGCATATCTCTTGAACCGTTCGTCAGACTGACCGAAGATTTTAAACGTCCTTTGCTGAGGTTACGAGGGTGTGCATCCCCAAATATGGAGTCAGTCAAAATATGTAAATTTTATCAATAAAAGTTTATCCACCGCTCTGTCACTGCTCTGTGTCTCTTCATGCCCTGGCTTCAAGAAGTGTGGGCGGGATTTCAGATTGGCTCTGTGCTGATTGGATAATATGTGGCATCAAGGCCATGCTGATTGGATAATACACGGCACCATGACCTGTCAGTCACCGCAGTGTTCCCTGAACAAAACAAGGAAATGAAAAACATAATACTGAAGATTTAATGCTTAAAAAAAATTATACCATAAAGTTGCCGTGATTACGTAGGTCAAAAGGATAATTCGGCATATGTGCAGAACATGAGGTGCATGAGCAGACTGGGCAGAGTGTCAGCAGACCGGGTCTGACAAATCAACACAGAACATGCCGGGAGAAGAAGTGGCCAGACACGACCTGGCTCAAAGGCACGCTAACTGATGGTGATAAAATTAAAGTTATTTTCAATAAAGTGAAAAAAAGATAATGCATGGAGTGTGTTTTTGCCCTGAGGCTGATTTATCAAGAAAAACAGCTGAGTGATTCAATCGATCAGCTGATTGGGTCCACCTCCTTCGTGTTGTGACATTTTGGCATATCTTTCAGAACAGCTGATAGCACAGGACATACAGGAGAACTGTAATGGAATTTCTCCCTCTTCAGTGGTGTGTGCAATATTAAAAAAAAAAAAAAGGAATAAGGCAGTCATCTGCTCCAGTCGCAGCAGGTGACTGCCCCTCCTTGAGCCTTGCTCTGCTAGAGGTTTCTTCCTGTTAAATGGGAGTTTTTTCCTCTCCACTGTTGCTAAGTGCTTGCTCACAGGGGATCATCTGATTGCTGGGTCTTTCTGAAATTGTGGGGTTTTCCCTGCATTTGGTAGTGCTATGAGATGACTTTTGTTGTGATATGGCACTATATAAATAAAGCTGAATTGAACTGAATTGGAAAAAGAACAACAGCAGTCCATGTACAGTAATGCTACCCATAGTGTAAATAGCAACAAAAGATAGACTTAAGTTTTAATGCTTAAAAAAATGATATAAAGTTGCCGTGATTGCGTAGGTCTAATGAATAATTCAGCATGAAGAACACAGGGTGCGCGGGAAGGGGGGGGGCTGCTGGGGTAGCAGCAGCTGAACCTCTGGACTGCAGTCCTTTGCAGGCACACGGGTAAAGCAGCAGCCAGTGGGTCTTAAATATTTGTAAACGTGTCCTGTTATAGTACTGCATGAGTTTATTGACGATACACAGAAGAAATTCCATATTACACTGAACTCCATCACTGAACAATGATATAAACTAAACTAAAATAATTAAAATGGTGACTGAACAACTCCCATTCCCCAAAGTGCCAGATACACTATTATGAATGAAAGTGATAAAAGATTACACAAATAAGTGATCTGACAAACAAATAAACAAGAGCTCTGAAACAGTCGTTAATATTGGATGTCCCATTCATTTTCAAAATTTAGGCATTCTGTAATTGATATTCACACAATCAAATAAATCTTAGCGCCATTTACTCCCTTTTATATTTGTCAAAGTCTAATATGTGATTGCCTACATATAGGCTACACCTCTTTGCATTCCACTTTCAAATACAGCCTCCATTTGGGCCTGTGAAGCCTGACTGGGACACCTGTTTCAGACAGGAATACTTGCATTCTACGGGCAATGCACTAGTTTATTAATAATTGCAGTTGTGTTTATTTACAACCATCATGTTTGGGACATGTGCGGTATAAGTACGGAAGATGCTAATTGCGGACTGCAGCTAATGGCAAAGGCACATTGACACAGAACTGACAGCAGGCGGGACTGGTAGCAAGTTGTCCCGTAATGAACATGTTCAGAACGTACCATACCATACCGGCTGTTCCATGTTGTAATAGGCACCCTTTATTTCTTCTTTCCGATATTTTATGAGATGTTCCTCAGATTGTTTCTGTATAAGTTAGCATTTTGGAACTGTTAGCACTAGAGATAGATACTGTCATGAACATGCACATGATCATAGGATCATGCCTACGCTTTATGTTCATTTGTGTTTTGTGTGTGCTCCCCTGATTTGATTTATTGTGATTATTTGATTATTTTCATTAATTGTCTTCTGTGCTCTGACGGTCTGTTGTCATCTCCTGTTTGTCCTTATTGCCATTATGGTAATCCTTTCTTAGCTTCATCTTTGATCTTATTGTCCATAATGCTCCCCAGTCCTTAGTCTATTTTGTCTTTTGTCTGATTTTGGGTCTTGTGTGTATATTGGTTTGCCTATTGTTCCCAGCTCCTCATTTTTTCTGCACCTGTAGCCCCTTCCCTGCTGTTTCCATTTGCCCTTGATTATTCCTCAGCCGTCTTACATTTGTGTTTATCTGTTACAGTATATATGTCAGTGTTCAGTGTGAGTCTTTGTGGCGTCGTTGTCTATTTTTCCCTGCCAACCATCCTTGAGTCTGGAGTGTTCCCTGTGTTAAGCCTGCATATCTCCAGAGATGTTTACAACCCCCATGCTGTCGTTTTGTTTCAGTTTTGTTAATAAATCATGTCACGCTTCAGAACTGCCTGTGCTTTGAGTCAGTGGCCGACCGTGTATTTTACAACTAGGCCTTCAGTGGTGATCTACCCGATTTAAGTGCCATTCATACCAAGCACCATAAAAACAGCCCATAGGGCCATCCACACAAAGCATGTTAAAGATAACTTTAACTATAAAATTATAGTTTTAAAAATCTTTACCTTTTCGTTGTGGAGCTCCATTTCTCTGTGCCCTTGTTCATTGAGCTGCAGATCCACTCTTGTTTCCCCAAAGGTTTAACAGTACTGTTGCTTGTAAGTATCTGCGTGGCATCTTGCAGCTGCTATGGTTAAGGCCCTGTCACACCTAGGTGATTTAAGCAGCCAGAATGTATGAAAAATTTGGAGAATACGGTGGCGTACATCGAATCAGTTATGACTAAGTTTTGTCTAAGTTTAGCGCACGCTAAAGAATGTTGAAGTACGCTATGGCATAGCTCGCCAAGCTCCTCTGAAAATTAATTTTCAGTATGCTGAAAATTTTCCAACATATCTGTGGTGTTGGGGTTTGACACCTTTTATTGTGAAGTGCGGTGTAGTGGTGCGCAATTCCTGTTCCGCCACTGCACCGGCCTATAAATAGAAAAGGGCATTCATTACATGGTCTCTTTGACCGGTTCCCTCTGCCTGATGTCTACTGTGTGTCCGCTCTATAAACATCATTCAATAAAGATGAGTTTGTCCAGTCACCTGGCCTCATCCTTTCAGAGGTATTTTAAATACATAACATTTGGCGATCGAGGATTAACTAATAGAGGGTGTCACTTTGCATTACGTCACTTTGCCCCTTCCTCGAGCTCCCGGGGGAGACGCCCATTCCATGGCCGAGATGGTTTGAAGCTTTCCAGACCTACATCACCGTGCTTGACCTGGGTGAGTTCAACAAGGTAAGACCACGTGTGCTGCTTGTTCACAACCTCGGGATTGAGGGCCAATGTGTCCTGCGCTCACTCAGGGCTTCGGACTCTTTTGAGGACGTCATCGAGCTGATAGCAAGCCACTTTCATGCCCCGGATAGTGTGACTGACCGGAGGATTCGCTTTTGGCAGCGACACTATCGTGTGGGTGAATCTATACACCAGTTTGCCGCCGACTTGAGGCAGTTAGCTAGCGAGTGTTGTTTTGGGCCGCTGGAGGATGAATTGGTATGTGACCAACTTGCGGAGCACACAAGTAGCTCCGCTATACGGGCTAGGCTACTCACAGTGCCGAGTGTCCTAATGTTAGCCATGGTTGTCGAGCTAGCTCTCCAATTGGAGCCCACAGACAAGCTAGCTTCGGAGCTAAATTGGCACCAGTCACAACAGCCGCCGGAGCCTCCCGTCGCAGCATTAATAGCGGACTCGGATAGCGAGGATAGCTTGGACAGCTTGGACGATGATATTACAGAAGCCAATGCTGCCAGCCAAAGGTCTGCCACGGGAAAACCCCTTTGCAAGGGTTGTGGGCCCATGAAACACCAAAACAAGGCTAAGGACAGCCTGGTCAGAGGGAAGCGTTGTAGCAGATGTGGATGCTTGAACCATTATGCTAGAGTGTGCCGTGTATCTGAACCGGAGAGCCCATGGAAGAAATCACTCCGCCTGTCCCCGACACCTATCCATATGGTGTCCCCCAGTACCAACGGGTACACTTTCTGCACAGTGGAACTGGATGGAGTGGAGATGCCGCTGCTGTTCGACATGGGGGCGAAGGGGTTGTTGCTAAATTAGGCCATGGTGAGGAAGTTTTTCCCCCACTACAGAGTAAGAGGTAACCCAGCGCCACTTTATGGTTATGGAGGTGGCAGGCCATGTACAGTTGGAACGTTGGAGTTAACGGTTTGGTACAAGTCTGCGACGATGGCTGACTTCACGTTCCACATGATGGGCCAAAGCGATAACATCATGGGCTGTGACTTGTTCTATGGACTGGGTTTCTCCATCAAAGATGACACTGGGGAAGAATGATTGGGTTGTGGCCAGTGGAACCCTTCGGTTCCAGTGGTCGAGGATGACGTTGTGTGGGATGAAGGACTAAGACACCATGGCGGTCAAGCAGGACCAGCCTTACTCAAATTCGGCGCAGGAGGGTCTCATTGCCGGTGCTCGGGAAACGGTAGAGGAGGGTACCGAGTGTGACGGCGAGGCGCCTGCGCTGGCGAGTGACACCGATGTGCTAGCCTCAGATTCCTCCAGAGCTTGGCTGCAGGAGGATGGAGGATCTGCAGCTACGATGGTGACCGCTACAGACCACTCTGGATCGCAGGGTCCCATCCTCTTCTGAAGCCATAGCGGCTTCAGAAGAGGATGGGGCCAGACCGACTAGCACGGGAAAACTGCGTGCTAAGCAACACCATGTCAGGTCGAGCCGAACCTCTCTAAAGGTTATGGACTTGGTCCCGGTTCGAGGAGAGGAACGTCCACGGCGAAGATGGGCCAGACGACAGCCAGTGAAACATCAGGAGTATGTGCGCATAGTGGCTAAACTGGGTGCAGCATACTTTCAGCTGTTTGACAGCTTGACGAGGCACGCCAATCAGCTTTGGTGTGTCCGGGAAGAGGCTTCTGGTGACGGGGCTGGACAAGTGCGGAAGTCAATGGTGAAGAGGAGATGTGCTTTTGTCCGGAAGATCAGCCATTGTCCCGGGGGCCTGACGATTCCAGGGGCACGTCTGCTGAGGGGCTGCCCTGGGCCCACCCATGCTGGTTCTGCTCTTCCTGCCCATGGAACAGTGCTGTAAATTGTGCTTATATTAGTTCTGATGTTCATATGGTTATGTATTTTGTAAAATGGGATTGTTTTGTATATTTTATTAGTTTAGGAACATGGCAATAATTTTAGTTTACTAATGGACTTTAATTTAGTAGGTGGCAGAAAAATCCACTATGCCTTGTGGGCAGGACGGTAGTCCTCCCATCCGCCCTTTTTTAGGCCCTGTTGTGTGAATGAGTTAGGCTATTTAGACACATCATTTTTCGTTTTGTTAGTACGTGATACGTAGTACGTGATACGTCCCAAATTAGGGAGAGTTTTAACTGAATGAGTGGTTTTGTACTTTTGTAAGGAGGGGGAGGAAATGTGGTGTTGGGGTTTGACACCTTTTATTTTGAAGTGCAGTGTAGTGGCGGGCACTTCCTGTTCTGCCACTGCACCGCCCTATAAATAGAAGAGGGCATCTATTACATGGTCTGTTCGACTGGTGCCCTTTTTTTTTTTTTTTTTTTTGTTACTTATTTGTACCCGTAGGTAGATTTGGTTTGCAGTCTGGTGACAAGCCACCGGCTGCTGGTCGCTGCGTGCGCGAGCGCCCTAAACCTACATGTTTTTGGTATGCGGGAGGAAACCGGAGAAATCCCGGAGTAAACCCGCGCAACACGGGGAGAACATGCAAACTCCACACAGCTCACTGTTGGTCGGGGGCTGGGATCGAACCCACGATCTCATGATCCCCGCGATCCCCCGGCCGAGGGTAAAACTGTGCTGCCACAGTGCTAAACCACTGCGCCACCGTACAGCCCTTTGCCTGGTGTCTACTGTGTGCCTGCTCTATAAACATCATTCAATGAAGCTGAGTTTGTCCAGTCACCTGGCCTCATCCTTTCAGAGGTATTTTACATACAAAACAGTATCCAGTGTATGGCTCCCTCATTCATGGAGCAAATGGCACATTCACAGGAAAAAGCCTGTACAGAGCTCTGCCTGCAGCGCATACACACACACCTATTTGTTCGTATAACGGAACCTGTCGGGGGTTTTCCATTTGACTGGTCTGTACCATCATCTGTCCAGCGTTGTTCTGATAAATATGCCAAAATATCAGAACACCAGAGGAGGCGGATCCAATCAGCTGATCACCTGAAGCGCAGAATGCAGGTGTTTTCCGTGATAAATCACACTTTCCTGTTGGCTACGCCTCCCAGCAAAAGCACACTCCATGCATTATCTTGTTTTTTTTTCACTTTATTGAAAATAAACTTTTTTTTATTGCCCTCAGTTCTCGTGTCTTTGATCCAAGTTGTGACAACTGTTATCTGATGTTCCTGATGTGTCATATCAGCTGTTTTAGATGTGACTGACCTGACAGATTTGACAGCTCTGCCAGGTCGGTCACACACCCCACCGTGGTCTCTGGAGGGGAAAATCATCTCTTGTTGAACAGAAATGATCTCTCCCACACATAGGATTCATGGGTCAGGAGGCAACTGCGGTTTAGCATGACTGTGCTATGCAGAAGTTAGACTATTGTTGTGCATAAGTTGTGAATGCCGGTAACATGCTAAGCATTAGTTCGTTTAAGTTACTTACAAGTTATGGAAATATTCTATATAAGTTACTAATACGCTATGTGTATGTCCAAGTCATTATGGATATGCGGTGCATATGTCCAAAAGTGAAAATTTCGGCGTATCCCAGCATTTTAGACTAATTAATTATATGTTTGGAAAACGCTGGTTAAATTGTCATGGTGTGACAGACATCTCAAGTTTGCAAACCCTGTCTGGCTCCAAGTATCTACTTGATCAGTTGCAAACAACAGGCATTCCTTGCAAGTTAATTTGCAGCACTCCTCAGAGCCTATAATAAAAGGATACTGCTCGTTGCTAATATGGAAGTGGTGGAAAAATCCTTTTCCCGGTTGAGACTGTGATGACCCGCTCTCTGCCATTATCTGCCACAGCTTCGTGCACACCTGTGGCTCATCACTCACGGCCTACATAACCGGCTCTGTCTGCAAGACTGGCACGGAGCCGTCTGTCTCCCTGGCTACGCGAAGCACTACGCTCTCCGACCAGCCTAACATTCAGCCCTTGTCATCCCTGCCGTGCCTGCTTCTTCCTGGAAGGATTCTCCTCAACCTTCAAGTAAGCACTTCTTCCAACTAACCTGTTCAGCATCATCCCCTGTGCACAGGTGGAACTCCCAGGCGGCGGAATCCTCTCCTCTTGGCGGCGGACTACACCAACCTCTCACCATATCTCGTCAGCAGCGTTGGGTGGCAGTCGTTGTCCTTCGGGATTGCCTCCAGGCCAACCTCCATTCACCACCACAGCTGTAACAGTAAGCCTCTGTCAATTCCCCGATACATCCCTGTGTTGAACTGTGCTAACACCGGGCCTCTGCTCTGTCCTCAGGGTTGCCAGATTGTACAACTTTCAATCTGCTTACTCCCTGCTGTCTTGAGTCTACGGATCCACGCACTACATTCACATTTACTTCGCACTCACACATCCACACACGAACATTATTACAATAAACATTATTGAAACTGCTTTTGAGCTTGTGTCTGTTCCCTGGGTCTGTGCATTATGTCAGTACGGCT
Source organism: Pholidichthys leucotaenia (assembly GCA_020510985.1). Taxonomy (NCBI): domain Eukaryota; kingdom Metazoa; phylum Chordata; class Actinopteri; order Cichliformes; family Pholidichthyidae; genus Pholidichthys; species Pholidichthys leucotaenia. The sequence continues at coordinate 241,766,055 of CM035842.1, read as the reverse complement.
TGGTCAGAACGACCCAGCGAACAGCGCGCTAGTGCACCAAATAAACAACTTAGAGGCTCGAGTAGATCAAATTTCTTACCAGCAACAAGTTATTCTTAATCAGCTGGAACAAATTAACAGCCGACTGGATCACCTGACAGGACAGCAGGCTTCTCCTCTGGCTTCAAGTAACGCTCCAGCACCCGCTAGCTCTCCACTTAGCCAGGCTAGTCCGGTTCCCTCGGTCCATCTTACACCGGTCCCCACACCCACCCGATTTAGTGGTAAACTGGGGGAGGCCCGGGGTTTTCTTCTCCAGTGTGAGATAGTTTTTCAGCGGGTTCCTGGAGATTTTCCGACCGACCACAGTTGTATTGGCTATATAGCTAATTTACTGGAGGGGCGGGCTCTTGCTTGGGCCTACGCAGTTATGGCTAAACCTAGCTACGCTAACCTTAGCTATGTGCAGTTTGTTAGTGAATTTAACGAGGTGTTTGACCATTCCGACCGGTATAATGTGCTCACCACCCGGCTGCTAAATCTTCTACAGGGGGGCAGGGCCGTTGCGGACTATGTATTTCCGGGTGGTGGCAGTGGAGGTGGGGTGGGAGGATGCCTCATTATGCAGCATCTTTGCTAGGAGTCTGAGCCCAAGTCTGTGGGATGAGTTGGCCCACTTAGAGAGGCCGGAGAGGCTAACTGAGCTAATTTCCTTAGCTATTAGTTTAGACAACAGGTTGAGGGAGCGGGCAGTCGAGCGGAAGATGTCCGGACGGTCGGGCGCCCAGTTTCACCACTCCTCTCAGAGCCCTTTACTGGCCTTACCTTCGGCAGAGTCAGCTGAGGAATCAGAGCCTATGGTAGTTGGTCGAACTAAACCATCTTTGGCAGAAAGACAGCGCCGTAGAGAGCTTGGTTTGTGTATGTACTGTGGTAGTGACGAACACAACATTTTGTCCTGCCCCGTGCGGCCAAAAGGTGGAGCCCGTGCGTTGCAGTAGGGGGTCTCACGGGCTCACCTCACTCTAATCCCCTCACTAACTCTTACCCATTAAATTCATGCACAATCATACTGAACACTGCACACACGCCTTGGTGGACTCGGGAGCTGAGCAGAATTTCATCTCGGGGGAACTGGCAACGCGGTTGAGGCTTCCCTGCCATTCTCTGGAGACACCCTTGAGCCTTGTTACTCTATCTAATACCCCGTTGATGGTGGTGCACAAGCAGACTGCCCTTATCCCTGTGATCATTTCCGGGAACCATCGGGAGGATCTGAGCCTTTTTTGTTCTGCCGGTTGCTGCCTCTCCTGTTATTCTGGGCTATCCCTGGCTCCGGCTTCATAATCCCTCCATCAATTGGAGCTTCGGTAAGATAGAGGCCTGGAGTCCTTTTTGTTTAAGTGCTTGTCTGCAATCTGCTGCCTGTTCACCCTCTAAGCCTTTGGCTACCCCCGTCACCCCCCCCCCCCCGATCTCACCGGGGTCCCCTCTGAATATCATGATCTGGGGGCGGTGTTCAGTAAATGTCAGGCTTTGTCTCTTCCCCCCCATCAACCCTATGACTGCACCATCATTCTACGGGCTGGAGCCCCGCTGCCGGTGAGCCGCCTCTACAGCCTGTCTGCCCCGGAACGAGAGGCCATGGATACGTACATCAAGGAGTCTCTCAGCTCCGGTATCATCCAGCCGTCATCTTCGGCAGTAGGGGCGGGGTTCTTTTTTGTCGGGAAGAAGGATGGTTCCCTGAGGCCGTGTATCGACTTCCATGCTCTGAATGACATCACCGTCAAGGATCAGTACACCCTCCCTCTGATGGACACAGCTTTTGACTCCCTCCAGGGGGCCTCCTACTTCACCAAGCTGGACCTCCGCAATGTGTACCATCTGGTGCAGATCAGGGAGGGGGATGAATGGAAGACGGGCTTCCGAACTCCAAGCGGCCACTTCGAATATCTGGTGATGCCGTTTGGACCGACCAAAGCTCCGGCCGTCTTCCAACGCCTAATCAATGACGTCCTACGCAATTTCCTGGGGTCATTCGTCTTTGTGTACCTTGACGACATCCTGATCTTCTCTCAATCACTGGAGGAGCACTGAGTACACGTGAGGCACGTTCTGCAATGACTCCAGGAGAATAAATTGTTTGTGAAAGCCGAGAAATGTGAGTTTCATACCTCTAAAACATTGTTTCTTGGTTTCATTATTTCCCATAACCAGATCATCCTGGATCCCGGCAAGGTGATGGCGGTAGTGGATCCCCCCCCCCCACTTCTAGGAAACAACTTCAGCAGTTCCTGGGGTTCGCTAATTTCTACCGACGCTTCATCAACAACTACAACGTCATTGCCCTCCCCCTGACCCGCCTCGCCTCCCCCAAGAAGGCTTTCTGGTGGACTGAGGAGGCTGCTGCCGCATTCGCCACCCTCAAGGAGCGGTTCTCGTCCTCTCCCATCCTGATCCAGGTGGACCCCGCTCTTCAGTGCCTGGTGGAGGTGGACACTTCGGACTCAGGGGTAGGGGCTGTGCTGTCTCAGCGTTCTCCGGTGGATGGAGTGGTTCGGTCTTGTGCGTTCTTTTCTCGCTGGTTATCTCCAGCAGAGAGGAACTATGACATCGACGACAGGGAGCTCCTGGCTGTGAAACTCGCGCTGGAGGAGTGGCGCCACTGGTTGGAGGGGGCTTCCCAGCCATTTGTCGTCTGAACAGACCATAAGAACTTGGAGTATCTGAGGACATCCAGACTTCTTAACGCTCGCCAGGCCCGCTGGTCCCTGTTCTTCGGGCGCTTTAACTTTACCATCACCTACCGGCCCGGGTCGAAGAACACCAAGCCGGATGCCCTTTCCAGACAGTTCGCTCTTGACATGATGGAGGCACCTGAGCAGCCCATCTTCCCGTCATCCTGCAGCATCGGCGCTCTCTCGTGGGACGTTAAGGAGAAGGTCTTGAGGGCGCAGGAGGCCGAACCGGACCCGGGTGGGGGGCCAGCGGGTAAACTGTATGTTCCTTCTTCTGCCCGGGGGGAGGTCATTCACTGGGCCCACTCCTCCAGGCTTGCTTGTCACCCGGGGGGGTCCCGCACGATCAGGATCCTTCAGAGGTCGTTTTGGTGGCCATCCCTCCGGAAGGACCTCGCCAACTATGTCCGCGCCTGTCCTCAGTGCACTACGGGTAAGACTCCATCTTCTCCTCCCGCGGGGTTGCTCCACCCCCTTCCTACTCCTGGCAGACCCTGGTCGCACATTGCATTGGATTTTGTTACTGGTCTCCATCCATCTAATCATCACACGGTTGTTCTCACCATAGTGGACCATTTCTCCAAGGCCGCCCACTTCGTCCCCCTGCAGGGGCTGCCCACAGCTAAGGAGACAGCGTATCTGCTTGTGCATCACGTGGTGAGGCTACACGGGATACCTGCTAACATCGTCTCTGACCGGGGCCCCCAGTTTATGTCTCGTGTGTGGAAGGCTTTCTGTAACGCTCTGGGGGCTACGGTGAGTCTGTCCTCTGGCTACCACCCACAGAGCAACAGACAATGTGAGAGGGCCAATCAAGAACTGGAGGCTGCGCTGCATCATCTCTTCCAACCCTGCGTCATGGAGTACGCATCTCCCTTGGATCGAGTACGCCCACAACTCCACAGTGTCATCAGCAATCGGCATGTCACCTTTTGAAGTCTCCTTGGGTTATAATCCCCCACTTTTTCCCGAGGAGGAGAGGGACATCGCCGTACCTTCTGTCCAGAGCCATCTGAAACGCTGTCGACGGATTTGGAGGACTGTCCGAGCGGCACTCCAGGGTGGCCAATCATCGCAGGAGACCAGCCCCACCCTACCACGTGGGTCAACAGGTTTGGTTGTCCGCACAACATATTAACCTCAAGGCTGAAAATAGAAAGCTGTCTCAGTGGTTCATTGGGCCTTTTCCTATTGAGCGAATCATTAACCCTGTGGCTGTGCGCTTGACTCTACCCCCCTCCCTCCGCATCTGTCCTACGTTTCATGTGTCTCAGATCAAGCCTGTCTTCTCCAGCCCGCTCTGTCCCCTTCCCAGGTCTTCACCTCCACCAGTGGTGATCGACAGCGACCCGGCGTGGAAGGTCAATGCATTCCTGGACGTCCGCCGCTGGGGTCGCGGCCTGCAGTATCTGGTGGACTGAGAGGGGTATGGCCCCATGTGGCGCTCCTGGGTGCGTCCATCATTCGTGTTGGATAGTCAGCTCATAAAGGATTTCCATCGAACGCACCCAGGTAGGTTGGATCAGGTGCCGAGAGGCACCTCTCGGGGGAGGGGAGTACTGTGATGACCCACTCTCTGCCATTATCTGCCACAGCTGTGCGCACACCTGTGGCTCATCACTCACAGCCTATATAACCGGATCTGCCTGCAAGACTGGCACGGAGCCATCTGTCTCCCTGGCTACGCGAAGCACTACGCTTTCCGACCAGCCTAACATTCAGCCCTTGTCATCCCTGCCGTGCCTGCTTCTTCCTGGAAGGATTCTCCTCAACCTCCAAGTAAGCACTTCTTCCAACTAACCTGTTCAGCGTCATCCCCTGTGCACAGGTGGAACTCCCAGGCGGCGGAATCCTCTTCTCTTGGTGGCGGACTACGCCAACCTCTCACCATCTCTCATCAGCAGCGTTGGGTGGCAGTCGTTGTCCTTCGGGATTGCCTCCAGGCCAACCTCCATTCACCACCGCAGCTGTAACAGTAAGCCTCTGTCAATTCCCCGATACATCCCTGTGTTGAACTGTGCTAACACCGTGCCTCTGCTCTGTCCTCAGGGTTGCCAGATTGTACGATGTTCTGCTTACTCCCTGCTGTCTTGAGTCTACGGATCCACGCACTACATTCACATTTACTTTGCACTCACACATCCACACACAAACATTATTACAATAAACATTATTGAAACTACTTTTGAGCTTGTGTCTGTTCCCTGGGTCTGTGCATTATGGCAGAGACAAGCTTGCTAGCTTTAGGGTTGGCTGACCTCCCTTCACAACGACCAGCTTTTCTTGAAAAGTCCATCTGGAAAATTGATTTTTTTTAAATATCAGAGACCAAATCATTTTCCTCTCCCCTGTCAGCCATTGTAGGTGGAAAAAACAGCTACAGTGGGGCAAAAAAGTATTTAGTCAGCCACCAATTGTGCAAGTTCTCCCACTTAAAAGATGAGAGAGGTCTCCAATTTTCATCATAGGTATACCTCAGCTATGACAGACAGAATGAGAAAAAAAAAATCCAGAAAATCACATTGAAGGATTTTTAATGAATTAATTGGTAAATTCCTCGGTAAAATAAGTATTTGGTCACCTACAAACAAGCAAGGTTTCTGGCTCTCACAGACCTGTAACTTCTTCTTTAAGAGGTTCCTCTGTCCTCCACTCGTTACCTATATTAATGGCACCTGTTTGAACTCGTTATCAGTATAAAAGACACCTGTCCACAACCTCAAACAGTCAGACTCCAAACTCCACTATGGCCAAGACCAAAGAGCTGTCAAAGGCCACCAGAAACAAAATTGTAGACCTGCACCAGGCTGGGAAGACTGAATCTGCAATAGGTAAGCAGCTTGGTGTGAAGAAATCAACTGTGGGAGCAATTATTAGAAAATGGAAGACATACAAGACCACTGATAATCTCCCTCCATCTGGGGCTCCACGCAAGATCTCACTCCGTGGGGTCAAAATGATCACGAGAACGGTGAGAACCACATGGGGGGACCTAATGAATGACCTGCAGTGAGATGGGACCAAAGTAACAAAGGCTACCATCAGTAACACACTATGCCGCCAGGGACTCAAATCCTGCAGTGCCAGACGTGTCCCCCTGCTTAAGTCAGTACATGTCCAGGCCCGTCTGAAGTCTGCTAGAGAGCATTTGGATGATCCAGAAGAGGATTGGGAGAATGTCATATGGCCAGATGAAACCAAAATAGAACTTTTTGGTAAAAACTCAACTTGTCGTGTTTGGAGGAGAAAGAACACCATACCTACTGTGAAGAATGGGGGTGGAAACATCATGCTTTGGGGCTGTTTTTTCTGCAAAGGGACCAGGATGACTGATCCGTGTAAAGGAAAGAATGAATGGGGCCATGTATCGTGAGATTTTGAGTGAAAACCTCCTTCCATCAGCAAGGGCATTGAAGATGAAACGTGGCTGGGTCTTTCAGCATGACAATGATCCCAAACACACCGCCCGGGCAACGAAGGAGTGGCTTCGTAAGAAGCATTTCAAGGTCCTGGAGTGGCCTAGCCAGTCTCCAGATCTCAACCCCATAGAAAATCTTTGGAGGGAGTTGAAAGTCTGTGTTGCCCAGCGACAGCCCCAAAACATCACTGCTCTAGAGGAGATCTGCATGGAGGAATGGGCCAAAATACCAGCAACAGTGTGTGAAAACCTTGTGAAGACTTACAGAAAACGTTTGACCTCTGTCATTGCCAACAAAGGGTATATAACAAAGTACTGAGATGAACTTTTGTTATTGACCAAATACTTATCTTATCGAGGAATTTACCAATTAATTCATTAAAAATCCTTCAATGTGATTTTCTGGATTTTTTTTTCCTCATTTTGTCTCTCATAGTTGAGGTATACCTATGATGAAAATTGGAGACCTCTCATCTTTTAAGCGGGAGAACTTGCACAATTGGTGGCTGACTAAATACTTTTTTGCCCCACTGTATTATATTTAAACAGATACAGTATATTGTAGCTGCTTAAGTAAGCCCTTGCACTGGCATTTTGCTAGCTAGGATCCTCTCCATTGTGGGTGGAGGAGTCTAACCATCCAATCAAAAAACGTGAAAATGCTGACGTTCTCAGATGCCTTCTATGGGTACCCCTGGACGTACAGAAGACATCTGATTGGTTAAAGCAACAGAATAAGTTTAACAGTTAATTTAACCTTCAGAGCCAGACTGATAATTCCTGAAGGTCCAAGGCAGATTTGCTTGACCATGGCAACACAGATGGCTGAAATATGATTGGACAAAAAAAGTCTAACGTGCATCACACTACTGGAAGGAGTGCAACCAAGAGAAAAGCTGCAAGATGAAGAGAATAGATTATTGGGAATAATTTAATACATCCTTACGGAACAAATATAAGAATGTAGGTTGTAAATATAATTCTGATAGTGTTTAGGCCAGCAGAGAAGGCTTTACTGGCCCTGAGGGCCCACCACTGCTTTGTCCTACGTCTTACTTGTCTGCTGGAGGTAGACATGGCAGATACTAGCTAGCTATTCTGGGGTTATCCATTTTGGTTTCAGGGTTGCTTTTTTGGGATGTTAAAAACTCTGGCAGGAGGTTCTGTGGCATCATCTGGCTACACACCATGGAGAAAATAGGAATGCATCATGTTGTATTAGCCATATTGATACTAACGTTAGTGAGATAGCTACTATCTCTGGTAGTGAACACAGAATGAAAACATAAAATTGACTGAATATCAAAATGTAAAATCCTAATAGAAACGATATGTGGGACAGGGATGTGTAGTGTGAAAGGTTAATATAATAGGACTGACCCAACAAGAGAAACAACCCTGAATGAGTGAATGGTTAACTCTGCTAATGGCATCTAACTGCTACTGGTCATGGAGCCGTTCTGACCAGAATATGATAAATTACACTAAAACAACGTCTAAAAATAAAATATATGGTCTGATGTTAATAGATCATCCAGCTGAGAACACAAATATCTGATGGATAGAATATTGCAGAAAAGCAGTCTGTGTGAGTCAAAAATGACCACGGCTGGAGGCAGATAATTGCTCTGGAACTTTATTAGGCCAGGAAAGTGCCACTGTTGGCCATGGAACATGCCTTACAGCTGTGAGAAGAGAGTGAGGCAAAAATTTCAGTACTATTAATCTCTGCCTTCATTTCCTGCTGCTCCTCCCTCCCTCTCCCCTATGGTGCCTTTCAGGTCCCTCAGAAAACGCATAACTACTGAACAATGGCAGATACCCGAACATGATGAACACATAACATCAGAAAGAACCTCACACGTCACACTGTCCCCACTTAAGAGTTTAGCTGTCCCCAGCAACCTAAGCGTCCATCACAAAGTCTCTAAAATGTCCTGGTAGTTGCCGGCAGTGGCATTCTGGCCTAGCAGGTTCACTCACAACCTGGGGGAAGACTGGGCTGTTTGAGATGGGTTTAAAGCTTCTGGCTCCTCACCCCAGGATCCTTGGGTCGGTAGGGTGCAAGGCGATCCCTGTGAAGCATCACCACCCATCTCCACTTGACCAGGAGTACTCGGTACACCACGTCTGATAGTTTCTGAAGCACCATGTAAGGCCCCACCCATTGGCTCATCAGTTTAGGGTACAACCCTTTCTTACGTTCAGGGTTGTACACCCACATCTGATCCCCTGGAGAAAAGTCTGTTCCCATGCAGCTGGTGTCGTAGGCCCTCTTCTGCTTGGCTCCTGCTTCAGTAAGAGCCTGCTGGGCCAATTCATTTACCTCCCGTAACCTTTACTGGAGGTAGTAGAAGTAATCCAGTCCTGGCTCAACTGCTAACTCCAGTTCCAGAGGTCTCCCAAACACCAGGTTCACCGGTGTATGGAGCTCCTGCCCGAACATGAGGCTTACAGGGGTGCATTTTGTCAATCCTTGGACAGCAGTGTGGCAGGCCCAGAGGACCAAAGGTAGATGAAGATCCCAGTCTCTCTGCTGGTGGCTAGTAAGGATAGCCAGCTGGGTGGACAGGGTATGATTAAACCACTCGACAAGCCCATCACTCTGAGGATGCAGCAGTCTTTTTGATGCCCAACCGCTGGCAGACCTGGTTAAAGACCTCAGCCTCGAAATTCCACCCCTGGTCACTGTGCAGTTCTTCTGGCACCTCGAAGTGGCAGAACATCTCATTGACAAGGTGTTCGGCAGTGGTGGCTGCTGATCTGGGACCACATATGCCACTGGCCACTTAGCGAAATAGTCCATGGCCACAAGGACGTAGCGGGTCCCCTGATCAGTGATGGGGAAGGGCCCTAGGATGTCAATACCCACTCACTCCATTGGGCCCCCCATCTGATACTGCTGCAGTGGAGCATGACAGCGCTGAGTTGGGCACTTTCTGGCTGTGCACAAGTCACATCAATGGACAAACAGCTCCATGTCCTGGTGGCAACCTGGCCAGTGAACCTGGACTGGAGCCGATGAAGGGTCTTGGCCACCCCAAAATCGCTTGACCCCATGGAGCCATGGACCATCTCCAGAACCTTGTGACGTAGTCGACGTGGCACCAGGAGCTGAAGGACATCACGGTGACCCCCCAGAGCCTGCCAGCATCGACAGAGAAGGCCATCCAGGCTGGTGAGGCTTAACCACTGAGAGTAGAGCACCTTCATCTCGGGATCAAGTGCTGTCACTTCTGTCCATGCTGGTCGCTGCCCTGCCCCAATCCATGCCTGAATCTGGGCAAACAGAATCCTGACTGTGATCCTGCTTGAATTGTTGGGGTTCGGTGAAGTCCCAGTTGTCAGTAGCTGCAGCTGGTGATACTGAACCTCCACCAACAGGGAGGTCATCTTCATCTAGTGAAGCAGTCCGCAAGGCTGCCACCACCTCGGTTGCAGCATGCCGCTCCTCAGCTCACCAGCAATAGCAGTACTCCTCTTCCAGGCAGGACTGTCGGGACAGTACATCTACATTGGCATGAAGATGGCCAGCCCGATGATGAATCTCAAAGTTATAGTTCTGTAGCACCTCCACCCACCGGGTCAGCTGCCCCTCTCATTCTTTAAAGTGGAGCAGCCATGTGAGGGATATGTGGTCGGTGCACAAGATAAACTTCTTGCCATAGAGGTAGGGTCGGAAATGGCGGACCAAAAAAGTATGATTCCTCCTATATCAGGCTATCCCAGCCAGTGGGGTTTGTGGTTTGGCAGCCAAACTAATGCTAGCAGACTGATCTACTCAACAGATAAAATTATCCCCAATTACACGAGATATGTCACTGACTGTGGATTAATGAACCGGATGGGAACACTGATAGGCTACTCCGCCAAGCTAATGCTAGCAACTTGATTTACCAGGCTATGAAGGCCCATATAGAATAAAATAAGTAGAATGATGTATTTCTTTGGATTAATGAACTTGATGGGAACACTGATGTCTAGTGGTATAACTAAGATTTAAAGAAAATAGTCATAAAAACCACTGGGGCTAAGCTAACTCAGTAGTAGCAACATTAATGTTTGGGTTTAGGCAACTCACTTTAAGTTTTCCATCCATCCATCCATCCATCTTCTACCGCTTTTCCGGAGGTCCGGGTCGCGGAGGCAGCAGTTCAAGCAGAGAAGCCCAGACTTCCCTCTCCCCAGCCACCTGCTCCAGCTCTTCAGAGGGGATACCAAGGCGTTCCCAGACTAGCTGGGAGACATAGTCTCTCCACCGAGTCCTGGGTCTGCCCCGGGGTCTCCTCCCAGTGGGACGTGCCTGAAACACCTCAAGTGGGAGGCGTCCAGGAGGCATCCTAATCAGATGCCCATACCACCTCAACTGACTCCTTTCAATGTGGAGGAGCAGCGGTTCTACTCTGAGCCTCTCCCGAATGACTGAGCTCCTCACCCTATCTCTGAGGGTGAGTCCAGCAATCCTACGGAGAAAGCTCATTTCAGCCGCTTGTATCCGCGATCTCGTTCTTTCGGTCATTACCCAAAGCTCGTGACCATAGGTGAGAGTAGGAACGTAGATTGACTGGTAAATCGACAGCTTTGCCTTAGAACTAAGCTCCCTCTTCACCACAACAGACCGGTACAACGTCCGCATCACTGCAGATGCTGCTCCAATCCGTCTGTCGACCTCTCGCTCCATTTTCCCCTCACTCGTGAACAAGACCCCAAGATACTTAAACTCCTCCACTTGGGGCAGGAGCCTGTCCCATCCCATCCCGTCTTTAAGTTTTCATTTTAAAATTTAATTGAACATTTTGTGTTTACTGAATCATGGACAAAACAACATGGACATTTCACTGATTTCTGAAAATATAATTGTGTCACATGAACACAAAAACTTACACTTTTGTAGAAGAATCTCGTCCTTTTTTATCTATTGGTCTGGCAATAGACTCATTATGTTTTATAGATGCAGATCCAGGTCCAGGTCCAAGTCCATCAGAGTGTGGTCTGGTCTTCTGCGCTGACCTGTCAGTGTGAATAATGAAGGTTTGGTGATGCGAGTGCTGAGCTCTGACATAGAGAAGAGTCCTGGACAGTCAGAGATGGTCTTCTCACCTCTGAGCTTTGGTCTGGATTTCATGGTCCCCACACAGAGAAGTTCTAGAGGGAGGGACTCCCCCCTCAGGGTTCTCATGCTGATCCATAGCCCTGTCCACACCTCAGACACAAACACACCTCATTAACAGAAAATTTCAAACACAAACTGAGCTCTGCTTCACTGATGTAACTGCTGAAATCATCACGTTTCTGCAGAATTTTATTGTTTCAAGTGTAGATTATACATTTTGTAATTTCAGACATAGGTGCAAATCCGGTGTGTGCATGTGTGTGTGTGTGGGGGGGGGGGGGTGAACATGCACCCCCCAACCTGGAAAAAACAGACTTTGATGCACCAATGCAAAATGAAAAAAAAAGAACTTGTAAATTTGTAAGTTTTCCTTTTAAATCTGTAACTTTTTCCCACATAAATTTGCAACTTTTTCTCATAAATTAGCAATTTTTTTTCTTTTAAATGTGTAACTTTTTTCCGCATAAATTTTCAACTGTTTTCTCAAAAATATGCATCATTTTACACATAAATTTGCAATTTTTTTTCTTTTAAATTTGCAACTTTTTCACATGAATTTGCTTATTTTTTCTCAGAAATTTGCAACTTTGCAGAGTTACAAGAAAAGAGTTGAAAATTTGCAATAAAAACTGACAATTTTTGAGAAAAAAGTTGCAAATTTACAAGCAAAAAGTTGTAAAGTTAGAAGCAAAAGGTTTCAATTTTTGAGAAACAAGTTGCAAATTTACAAGGAAAAAGGCTGAACGTTTACAAGAAAGAAGGAGGATATTTTTGAGAAAAAAGTTACAGATTTATAGGAAAAAAAATTGCAAATTGTTGAGAAAAATTGCACATTTTTGAGAAAAAGTTGCAAATTTATAGGACTCAAGTTACAAATTTACAAGAAAAAATGTTGAACATTTACCAAAAAAAGTTGCATATTTTTGAGAAAAAAAGTTGCAGATTTATTGGTTTTAATCTATTTATTAGAATAACACACGTAAAAAAAAATCACAAACATGACAGCTTTTTTTTATAAACACACAGAACACCCTGCTGTCCCTGTAACAGTGCAATTAAAACAAATCAAAAGTTCTCATTAAACTTAAAATTAGCTGTATTGAAATAATTTGAAAATAAACATTGCAAAATTGCACTGTTGCACTCATATGACATTAATTGAAGAAAGGGAAAAAAAAAAACCCTGGGGAGGAATTATAAACATATGAAAAGAGTGAAGATAATTTACAATGTTTGCAAAGAGGTGAAATAATCAATAAAGTTGTTCCATTTCTGGAAAAAAGTTCTGAATTACCTCTAACTGTGGAATTGATCTTATCTATTTTGACAAATGACATGTCTTTAAGCCACATAGAGATAGATGGAGGTTTAGGAGATTTCCAGAGGAGTAGGATACAGCGCCCCGCTAATAGAGAAGTAAAGGCCAATATTTTATGTTGTGTGGGAGTTATTGGGAGGGGAACACGAGGAATCCCAAAGACAGCAATGTAAGGGTCCAATTGAATCTGGGTTCTCAAAACTGTGGACGAGGTAATGAAAAAGTTTGTCCAAAACTTATGCAGCCGACTACAGGAATAAAACATATGTGTCAGGTTACAGGGTGAGGCATGACATCTGTCACACTGGTCCACTATGTTGGGATAGATTTTTGACAGTCTAGACTTTGAGAAATAAACTCTGTTGAGAACCTTAAACTGTATTAATTGTAACTGGACACAAGGTGTACACGATCTAGCAGAGACAACATCATTATCCCACCTATTATCACTTATCTCAATTCCCAGCTCCTGCTCCCAGGCCGGTTTATTTTTCACTATAGCACAATAATCTAGTGCAATGAGAGAATTATAAATTTTGGAGATGACAGATTTTTGACCAAGTCCAAATGCTAAAAGGTTGTCCCATGGTTGATCAGAAGGGAGTGAAGGAAAGCAAGGAAAAAGGGATGAGACAAAGTGTCTAAGCTGAAAATAAAGAAATAGGTGGGAAGCAGGGAGATTAGAGTCAGTGGCTAGGTCAGAAAAATTTGCAAAGATGCCATCTTTATAAAGATCGCTAACAATTCTATTCCCTCTGTTGTGCCACAGAAGATATAAAGTATTATTAAGAGAAGGAGGAAATAAATGTTTTTTGAATAGTGGCATCTTTGCAGACGGAGACAGGGACTTGAAATAACGTCTAAACTGTGCCCAAATCTTGAGAGTGGACGAAACCACTGGGTTCTTTGTAAACTTAGCTGGGTTAAAAGGTAATGGAGAAGTTTGCAGTGCTGCAGGTGAAGAAGATAGAAAAGACTGAATTTCAAGTCTACACCATAACTGTTCAGGAAAATGAAGCCAGTATAGCAATTTATAAATATGTGAAGACCAATAATACAAAAGAAGATTAGAGAGGGAAAGACCCCCATCAGAAGTAAATTTCTGTAATAAGGATAAACTTAGTCTAGGGGTCTTCCCTCTCCATAAAAATGAAGAGATAATCTGATCTAAAGTTTTAAAAAAGTGTTCGGGTAGGAAAGAGGAATACACTGAAATAGGTAGAGACACCACGGCAAGACATTCATTTTAATGGTATCAATTCTCTCTATCAATGATAGAGGAAGAGAGTTCCACCTCTGACAGTCTGCCTTAATCTGAGCAATCAAGGGGGCAAAATTGGCCAAATAAAGTGATGATAAAGAGCGAGTAATGTTGACCCCCAAATATTTAAACCCCAATGGGCAAATTTTGAAAGGAATGTCAAATTGGGTAAGCTTTAAGGCCAAAGAATTTGCAAGAAAGCATACACTCTTGTCAAAATTGACCTTATAGCCGGAAAAAGAACTAAACTTCTCTAATAAGGACAAAATTGGTGGAACATTAATAAATGGCCTGGACACATATAAAAGAAGATCATCCGCATAAAGAGATAGCTTAAGTTCAATGTCAGAGCGAAAAAGACCATGAAATGAAGGAAGAGATTTTTAAAGCCACTGAAAGTGACTCTATGGCTAAAGCAAACAAGAGAGGAGACAAGGGACACCCCTGTCTTGTGCCACGAGATAAGCTAAAATAATCAGAATGTGTGTTGTTTGTAACAATGTTAGCCTGGGGAGAAGTGTATAAAAGCTTAATCCATGACACAAACTTACTCCCAAAGCCAAACTTGTTCAACACTGCAAAAAGATAATTCCACTCGACACGATCAAACACTTTCTCTGCATCCAACAAAATAACAACTTCAGGATCCAGAGAAGAGTGATCAAAGAAGATAGTGTTAAAAAGTGTGCAAACATTAAAAAACAGCTGACACCCCTTAATGAAACCACTCTGGTCCTGAGATATAACTTCAGGAAGGACTTTTTGTCATGAATCCGAGTTTGGAGGCCAAACTCAGTTCTGACTTATTGTTATGATTTGTCCTAGTTTCCTCCTGACAGCTGTGGCACGCCCCCTCCTCCTGTCAAGCACCGTCAGCTGCACTGTCACGGGTGCTCACACACATACACACACCCACACGTGCACACACACACATGCACACGCTCCATTCACTCTCATTCACACGCTGTCTCACACCTAGTGTCAATCAGTTCTGCCCACACATTCTCACACCGGCAATCTCTTTCCTTGTTAACTTCAGGAATATATGTTTGCTGCTTCTGAGGAGGGAGATTGTCGGGGCATTTGCCTCTATACGTGGCAGCTAGTTCTCCCTGTATATGATCCATTACCTTCGTTGTTCTCCAGCCCGTCACTGCAAACCTGTTTATTCCATTGGTGTTTCAGCTGGCCCTGCATCTCACCCCATCCTCCAGACTGCATGGTTTGCCCCGGATTAGCTCCAGCCCTGTAAGTGTTTTTTTCACCTTTCTTTCCCATGCTGTTTGTTTGCCTGCAGCACTAGGCTGATCGCCTTTTCCTGTTTTGTGCGTTACGCAGCCCTGCAGCACTAGGCTCCGTATACACCAGGCTGTAGAGCATTCGGCAGGTGCCTTGTATGTCTGGTGGCCTTTATTCCATCATCTCTGATTCCTCAGTCCAAGAAATGGACTGAGGAATCAAAGCTGGAGTTACAAGCCTGCTTTGACTGTACAGATTGGAGTGTTTTTGAAGCTGCAGTCATTAACCTAAATGAACTCACTGACACTGTGACGTCATACATCTGTTTCTGCGAGGACATGTGTGTGCAGACCAAGACCTTCTGCACATACAACAATAAACCCTGGTTCATTCCTAAACTGAAGCAGCTACGTCAGACCAAGAAGGAGGCCTACAGGACTGGTGACTGGACTCTGTACAAGCGGGCCAGAAACATGCTGACGAAGGAGATCAGGCTTGCTAAGAGGAGCTACAGTGTGAAGTTACAAAAAAACTTCTCAGCCAACAACTCTGCTTCTGTCTGGAGAGGCCTGCAGAATATCACCAACTACAGGAGACCATCCCCCCACCCTGTGGAAAACCTCCAGCTGGCTAACGACCTAAACAGCTTTTACTGCAGGTTTGAAAAGAACCTACAGTTCTCACCTCCCACCCACACAAAAGGATTATCTGCAGCCCCAGGAACTCCATCCCTCCTCCACTCTGACCTCCCACCAGCACTAACGATCTGTGAAGAGGAGGTGCGCCGGATCTTTCAGAGACAAAAGATCAAGAAGGCTGCAGGACCTGATGGTGTGTCTCCATCCTGCCTGAGAGTCTGCTCCAACGAGTTGGCCCCCATCTTCACCCGGATCTTTAACAGATCACTGGAGCTGCACAGTGGCGCAGTGGTTAGCACTGCGGCAGCACAGTTTACCTTTGGCCGGGGGATTGTGGGGATCGTGGGATCGTGGGTTCGATCCCAGCCCCCGACCAACAGTGATCTGTGTGGAGTTTGCATGTTCTCCCCGTGTTGCATGGGTTTACTCCGGGATTTCTCCGGTTTCCTCCCACATGCCAAAAACATGCATGTTAGGTTAATTGGCTGTTCTAAATTGTCCCTAGATATCTGTTTCCTATAGGCCCTTAGAATAGAGGGTTAGTATTAATGAAAGCGCTTTGAGTGGTCTTTGTGACTAGAAAAGCGCTATATAAGTGCAGGTTAGTTAGTTAGTTAGTTAGCTGCATGAAGTGCCTTCCTGCTTCAAACGCTCCATCATCATTCCAGTTCCCAAGAAACCCTCTGTTACAGGATTAAACGACTACAGACCTGTTGCCCTGACCTCTGTGGTCATGAAATCCTTGGAGAGATTGGTGCTGAACCACCTGAAGGTCATCACAGGCCCCCTGATAGACCCACTGCAGTTTGCCTACCGGTCAAACAGGTCAGTGGATGATGCAGTGAATATGGGACTACACTACATCCTGCAACACCTCGACTCCCCAGGGACATACGCCAGGATCCTGTTTGTCAACTTCAGCTCAGCGTTCAACACCATCATCCCAGGCATTCTTCATCAGAAACTCCTCCAGCTCAAGGTGCCCCCCTCCACCTGCCAGTGGATCTCCAGCTTTCTGACTGACAGGTGGCAACAGGTGAAGCTAGGGAGATTTACATCCAGCTCCCGAAAAATTAGTACTGGCGCCCCCCAAGGATGTGTCCTTTCCCCACTGCTCTTCTCCCTCTACTCCAATGACTGCACCTCAGAGGACCCTTCGGTGAAGCTCCTGAAGTTTGCGGATGACACCACAGTCATCGGTTTGATCCGGGATGATGATGAGTCTGCATACAGGCGGGAGGTGGAGCAGCTGATCCTCTGGTGCAGCCAGAACCATCTTGAACTTAACCCAGCCAAAACGGTGGAGATGACTGTGGATTTCAGGCGACACCCCCCTTCATTCCCCCCACTCACCATCCTCAACAGCACAGTGTCCACTGTGGACTCCTTCAAGTTTCTGGGTACCACAATCTCCCGGAACCTGAAGTGGTCCTCCCATATAGACACTGTCCGGAAAAAGGCCCAGCAGAGGTCGTTTTTTCTGCGTCAGCTCAAGAAGTTTGATTTGCCTCAGGAGCTGCTGGTTGTCTTCTACACCGCCATCATCCAATCTGTCCTCTGCTTTTCCATCACTGTCTGGTTTGGATCTGCCACTAAACAGGACAAGACCAGACTGCAGTGGATCATTAAGTCTGCGGAGAGGATCATTGGTACTGACCTACCCTCCATTGAAAACTTATATCGGTCCATAACCAGGAAACGGGCGGGAAACATCTGTGCTGACCCATCACACCCCGGCCACAAACTGTTTGAACTTCTATCTTCTGGTCGTCGTTACAGATCACTGAAGGTCAAAACCACCCGTCACAGGAACAGTTTCTTTCCTCAAGCCATCACTCTGATGAACTCCTAACATTCACCTAGTCCTACCTGTTGCTGTACTCATGACTTTTCATCCATTATTACATTGCACATAACTCTCACACTGCTTTTTACTTCATTCACATTATATCACTGAATCTGAGTTCACATTGAAATACTGTGTGACTGTATATTTTTTCATATATTTCTGCAAAGTTCGGTTAGTCTAAGTCAATAACTGCATATATTCCTGTATATATTTGCATCCTTTTATAGAAACGTGGACAGACTGTAATTTACTGTACATACTCTGTTGTCATTGAATCCTTATTTAAATCCTCCACCTGAACAACGAGAGCAAGTTTTTAGCCAAAGTCAAATTCCTTGTATGTGTTGTGCATACTTGGCCAATAAAGCTGATTCTGATTCTGATTCTGATTCTGATCTCATCATTCGGTACCTTGTGGTTGAACTGAATTGTATTTTTGTGGTGAACTTAAATAAACATGGCACTCTCTAGTCTTGCGATTGGGTTTTTCATTCTCTCCCTCATGTGCCATGTTATGGCACATGGGGGTTTGTGACACTTTTTCCAGTCGGTTGCTACCGTAACACTTTGGTGAGAATCTTCACATCAACATTGAGAAGCGAAACAGGTCTGTAGGAAGTACAAGATGTGGGATCCTTATCTTTTTTCAAAAGAAGAGATATAGACGCCCGGGTCAGCGTAGGTGGTAAAACACCTCACTCTAAAGATTCATTATAAATGGTACAAAGAAGAGGAGACAACTTAATAATAAACATTTTAAAAAATTCAACAGGAAATCCATCAGGTCCAGGTGCCTTCTGATTGTGCATGGATTTAATTGCACATGTAATTTCTTCTAAAGTGAGCGGTGCACCAAGCCCATCAGCAATCTGTGGATCTATAATGGGAATATCCAGATTCTGAAGGAAAGCCATAATTTCATCGTATCTGTGGAGGATAGAGATTTATAAAGGTTTGAGTAAAAATCTTTAAACGTTTCATTTATTACTGTTGGGTCTGAGACTATATTTCCAGATGAGTTTTTGGTTTGAGGGATCAATCGACCAGAAGCTTGACGTTTTAGTTGGTGAGCTAAAAGTTGACTTGGTGTCTCTCTATGTTTATAATAATTTGCCCGAGATCGTAATATAAGACGTTCAGCCTCATTTGTTGAAAGAAGGTCTAGTTGTAATTGAAGGTCTTGTCGTTATTTCAATAGTCTCTGTGATGGATTAGAAGCATTTTTTCTGTCAAGATCCTGAATATTAAATAACAAGTCATTCAACTTTTTTTTTTTCAGTTCTGTTACGATGTGTTGAATAGGAAATGATTTGCCCTCGTAGATAAGCTTTAAGCGATTCCCACAATAGAGGACGAAATTGAGTCACTACTGTTAGTAAATAAAAAATCAATTGCCAATGCGATGAAAGTGTTAAATTTGTTGTCCGATAACAGTGAATTAAACCTCCTGGTGAAGAAAAGCGAGGGTAATTTTTAAATGTTATGTTGAGGCTATTGGATATTGGGATATGGGGGATATTGGGTGCATGTGCACGCAGCGACCAGCAGCTGGTGAAAAAAGTCTGTGTCTCTGTTTTTACGCACTTTAATGTGTTTAAACGAAATTCTCTGTTGTTTTTGTCCTTGAATGTTTGTGGACTGTATAACGAAGAGCTCCCTGGTTCCATCAATATGGAATTCCTCCTTACTTTTGCACTGCTGCTTCTTTCCCACCGGCTCTTTGTCTCTGAGGTAAGCGCAATCATGATCATGCCGGGGAGAATACAATATTCCATAGACATGTTACTGCATTTAGTTAGTTAATTCCCTTCACACCATGTTGGTGTATGGGGCGGCGCCTATCTCCGTTTCTCTGACCCTAGGCCACACAGCTACTGTAAGTAGCGAAAGCTACAACGGGGGGGTCAGTCCTCTGGTAGCTCTGTGCGTAACTTTACTTTCCCCGTTCCATTATGCGGAGCACCATGCTAGAAGGCAGAAAGTACCATTTTTATATGGTCTTTGGTATGACCCGGCCGGGATTTGAACCCCTGCCTCCCGGGTGTGGGGTGGATGCTCTACCAACTGAGCCACCACTCCGGTTGTTACTGCATTTAAACACGGATAATGCAGCATCTGTGATTGAGTCTATGCCACAACTGCCGGACTTTATTTTAAGAGACTTTCATGGACACAGCGATGAAAAGAGAGACAAGAGGAGGAAACACGGAAAGCGTGGAGGCGTGAAATTAAGCCTGAGAAGACGTCAGTTTAACAGCATTCCTTTTCCTTCCATGATTTTGGGGAACGTACAATCCCTGAGAAATAAAGTAGATGAAATTCAAGGGAATGTACGCTACCAGAAGGACTTCAAGAACTGCTGTGTCATGGCTTACATGGAGACATGGCTTACACGGAGACATGGCTTACGGTGCAAGACCCGGATGCGGACCTGTGGATTGACGGCTTTGGAGCCCCACTTCGCTCGGATCGGCAGGAAGAGGTAACGGGGAAACATCAGGGGGTGGCGTATGTTTATACATTAATAAACAGTACTGCACATCTGTCACGGTCAGAGAGCGCATCTGTACACCCGATGTGGAGCTTCTGTCCGTATCACTATGCCCCTTTTATCTGTCCCGCGAGTTCCCCCAACTTTTCATCACAACTGTGTACATTCACCCGAGGGCAAACGCTGACTCCGCCTCCAGCACCGTCTTTGATGTGGTACAGCGGCTGCAGTCAATTTCTCCAGAGGCTCCAAACCTTATTCTTGGGGATTTTAACCATGTTTCTTTAAAGATGACACTTAAAAACTTTTATCAGTATGTCTCCTGCCCAACCAGGCAAAAAAAGACATTGGACCTGTGCTATGGATCCATTGAGAGGGCCTATAAATCACTTCCCCTTCCTCCTTTAGGATCCTCAGATCACAACTGTGTACATTTGCTGCCCACATATAAAACTGCTCTCAGAAGAGGCAAGGTGGAGACCAGAGACATAGATGTGTGGACAGAGGATTCAGTGCACTGCCTCTAAGAGTGCTTTAACTGTACGGACTGGGAGGTTTTCACACTGTCCTGCGGGGATGATTTAGACTCTTTGGTAGACGTCACATGTTCATACATGGCTTTCTGTCAAAATAAGTTTGTTCCACGTAAACGTGTCAAAATATATCCCAACAACAAGCCATGGGTTACAAAATCAGTTAAATCCTGCTTACAGAGGAAAGCACTTGCCTTTAAACAGGGGTCTGTTTCTGAGCTACAGGTTGCCACAAAAGAGCTGAAGTCCGAAATTTTAAGATCAAAAAAAAAAAAAAATCAGAATTGGAAAGCAAGATGGCAACAAAGAAACTTGGTTCAGCCTGGGCCAGTATGAAAACTATTGCAGGCCTTCAGAGCACAGAGCGGCAGTAATCGTGTGTTTTTAGATGGGTTTAATTCAGACACAGAGCTGGCTAATGCTCTTAATTGTTTTTATGGTCGTTTTGATTCCTCTGATTTTAGCACAGAAACCCAAGATTTGAAACAGAAACTCAAAGACAATCAGCACTTTAATATTGAGGTGCAGGATATTAAAAGGGAGTTCTGTGCTGTAAAAGTGAACAAAAGTCAGGGCCCTGATAATATATGTGGGCGATTGGTAAAGTCCTGTGCACATGAACTGAGTCCTGTATTTCATTACATTTTCAATAAGTCCCTACAGACACAACATGTGCCTAAGATCTGGAAAGATGCCGTGGTTGTTCCCGTTCCAAAATCCAGCTGTCCTAAAACGGTAAACGACTTTAGACCAGTTGCTTTGACTTCAATTTTAATGAAAATTTTTGAAAAACTGGTCAGATTTGAGGTCCTAAAGCAGACTGAACATGCATTGGATCCTTTACAGTTTGCATATAGGCCTCACAAAGGAGTGGAGGATGCCACTGTCACTCTGTTTAACATGCTTTTTAAACATCTGGATTTTAATGGGACACACATCAGGCTTTTATTTGTGGACTTTTCCTCTACCTTTAATACAATCCAACCTCATATTTTAGTTGAAAGGCTCCTGCAACAATTTGATTTGAGCAATAATCTGGTGGGTTGGATTCTGGATTTCTTAACCAACAGGACACAGAGAGTAAGGGTCAATGGTACATTGTCTGACCAAAAGTGCTCTTCTACTGGCTCTCCTCAGGGGTGTGTGTTGTCACCACTACTCTTCATCCTGTACACAAACATGTGTCGGAGCAAACATGACAACAGACACATTATAAAGTATGCTGATGATTCAGTTATTGTCAGTCTCCTCCAGAATGGTGAGAGTGGCCACGGCCCAGTAGTTGATGATTTTGTTCACTGGTGTGAGGATTCCTACCTGCAGCTGAATACGACAAAAACTAAAGATATGATTATTGACTTTAGGAGGAAAACTCCCAGGCACAAAGTCACCGTACTAAAAGGCCAGACCACTGAATGTGTACAATCCTGCAAATATCTTGGGATGATTATTGATAGTAATTTAAACGTTGAAGAGAACTGTGAAAGGGTGTGCAAAAAGGGTCAGCAATATTTGCATTGTTTGAGGAAACTTGCACGCTTCCAAATTGACCGAACCATAATGACAATGTTTTATCGGGCTTTTATTGAATCTGTTTTATCCTTTTCTTTAGTGTCATGGTTTGGTCAGATAAAACTGAAACAGAGGAAATCCTTGGATCAGGTAGTTAGATGGTCCAGTCGTTTGCTTGGTGAGTCACAGCTGAGCCTGACATCCTTGTACACCAGACAGGTACAGAGGATGGCTACCTCCATTTTAACCTCTTGCACTCCATTGTACCGTGGGTGGGCAAGTGTCTGCATCCCAGAGTGCATGAGGGTGCTCTAGGACGCACGAGAGCGCTGCCTCCAAGCGCGCACTGAAAAAAAAAAAAAAAAGTTCTTCCACTACAGACACAGCCGCGAACAGATCAGATATGATTGACCTCTCATTCGACTAATAAGAGCCTTGAATTGGGTTTCTGAAACCTTGAAGAACCAATGACTGAAAACCTAGCAAGAAGGACCCGCCTACCAACGCTGTGAATGCAGCGAGCCAATTGAAGCACAGAAGTTCGCAAGCTTTTTTGTGTAAGGCTGGGTGAAGAGAGACTGCTGCAGCAGATGAAAAAAGGACCCGCAGGAAGAACCCCACAGACCCAGCAGCACGGAGACCATCCACAAGTGCAACCTGTGTGACAGGGACTGCCATTCGCGCATCGGCATGTTCGGCCACAGGCGGTGCTGTCCCAGCAGAGTAGACGTTTAGAATTCTCTTCCATGGTCATAATAGACCGACGGAGGCCGACGACGAAGGCTGAGTGACACACGCGTTCGCCAGTCTATTTTTAATTACTACTGTTATTTGTTTTGAAAAATTGTTCGCCAAAAACCGCAATCATGGAAGCGCAAAAGCGCAATAATGGAATTATGTTTTGATCGGGTCGCAAGACCAGCGTCGCATTCGTCTGACAATGAGGAAGAAGTTCGCCAGCTCCGCTTCTGCTGTGAAGAGGTAAGTGTTCTAAGCTAAATTATTCTTTATCCCTGAAAATTGTAATCAAAATGACTTTTGGCCGATCGGTAAATTACAGCTGTGCGTCATCACTGCATGACGGACCGTGGGGCAACGGGCGATGTCCGTCCTCTGTAGCGAGGGGGGGGGAACAAACCCCCACACACACTCACACACAGCCCTGAGTGTCACCTTTCATTAGAGCCCAAGATGAAGCTTCTATATTGAATCATTCAAAAGTTACAGACGTTTTTCCAAACTGTGCCATTTGGCACAATTTGGCACAGTTCAAAAACGCCTGGGAACTGCCTGAGGAAAAAGCTATGTAATATATTCATTTTTTGTGGTATTGTTACAAAATTTGGACCTCAGCTGGATAACACTTGGTTCTACATTTCTGTTGCATTTTCCAGCCCGGATGTGAAGCTGTGTGTTATTTGCAAGCATTTGTATCTGAAAAAACACCCAGGCCAAATTTATTTTCTTCAAGTTCACTATGTTTAGATAACTGTAACTCAGTGGCCGGAGCACTTAGAGAGATTATGACTATTTTGCCAAAAGATTCAAAGTGTTTTCTTTTAAATGAGACCAACCCCATGAAGATGCTGCAAAGGGTTGAAGAACAGCTTTCGATTTACTTTGGGCACGTTATTTTTGGCGTTTTTAGGGAAATTGACCGGAGTGCAAGGGGCTAAATGATGACTTCCACCCTTTGCACTGCAACTTTCAGCTTCTTCCCTCAAGACGGAGGTTTGCTGTCCCAAAAAGTAAAACCCAGCGCTACAAAAACAGCTTTGTTCCTGCTGCTGTCAGAGAGTTGAACAAGTTGTAACAATATATTGCACATAAATTAGTTACCTATTTATTAACCCCATTTTATATTTACTTATTTTTGTAGGATTTTTATTTGGGTTCTAAATCTTTTATTGGGTTCTAGACCTTTGAGTTTTTAACCTCTTTGACTAGTCTTTAACTTTTTAATATGATCCTTCTCTCTTATCTCTGGTTTTTCTCCCATCTCTTTGTCTTTATATCCTGATTGATGGAGCCTTGAGTATTTTTATCATGTTTATAGTCAGCTTCATGTGTGCCTGTGTTTGCTTTTATGTTGAATGTAATTGTGGCTTGTAAATATGGATGTCACCTGACTGCAAAACAAATCTACCTACGGGTACAAATAAAGTAACCTGAACCTGAACCTGAGGCTGAGAGGGGCATGATCTGAAATGACAATTGGATGATACTTAGTGGACGTCACCCGAGATAATAAAGACACATCAACAAAAAAATAATTGATACGGGAATAGGACTGATGCACCTGTGAAAAAAAAGAATAAGCTCTGGCATGTGGATTCAAAAGTCTCCAGGGGTCAGCATACCAATTCTGTAACATAAAATCAGATATTGATTTGGCCATGCGAAATTGTGTAAAGGATCTAGAGATGGATTCATTACACAATTAAGATCACCACCTAGAATAAGACAATGAGTGTTAAGAAGAGGGAGAGTATGTAATAATTTGTCTGCAAAATCTGGACTGTCTAAATCTGGAGTATAGATGTTTACTAAAAGAACAGGATTATTAAGTAACACCCCTGGAATTATCAAATATCTGCCATTTTTGTCTACTGTCATTTCAGAGATAGTATGCAAATTTAATGGAAAAAAGGTGCAAATTGTTGAGAAAAGAGCAGAACATTTCTGAAAAAAGTTGCTAATTTTTCAAGAAAAAAGTTGCAAATTTTAGAAAAGTTTCAAATAGACAAGAAAAAAACTGCAAATTTATGAGGAAAAAATTTTTCAAATATATGAGGAAAAAAGAGGCAGATTTACAGAAAAAATTTGCAGATTTAACGTTGAAAATTTACAGGACAAAATGTGCAAATTTATGAGAATTTTTTTTGTCATTTTTGCTTAGAATTTGTGCTTCAAATTCATTTTCTTCAGTTATGCAACATGATAAATTCTGTCTCATTTCCAGGTTGGGGGATAATCTCCTCCCTGTCTCACCAAGAGTTATGCCTATGAATGGTGATGGGTTTCTTTTGTGTCAAAGTTGACTTCAATCCAAAAAAAGTCAAACACAAACAAAGGAGTCAGTCACTGTGATCCAGTTCAACCAGTTCAACATTCTCTACCTACTTTACTGCTGACACCAGATCAGATAACAAACTGCTGCTGACTTTACCTGCTGATCACGACCAAGAATCCATTGAAATCACGGGAAAATCATTGTTCTTTAATGCAGAGAAATTCTTCACTACATTTCTACCTCCAAGCAGCAAACAGCCAATCAGCATCCAGAATTCTGTCTGTTGTCCAGTCAGTGATCAGACCAGTGTGATGATCAGAGTGATGGTATTTCTCTCACTTCAGATCAGCTTCCACACACTTCCAACCTTCCTGTGTCCAGGAAACATCTGGACAGAGAAGAAGCTGCTGGTTATCCGGATCAGTCCTGGAGTCTGACTGACTCTGTCACACCTTAAAGTCTAAAAACATCACAGAGTCATAAGCAGTCAAACCAGTGGAAGGTTCCAGTAACTGTGTCCCTACTCCTCCCTTTTATCTGCTCAGGTGATAACCTCATTAATACTGCTTTGTGCATGTGTGTAGGCTGGTGGATGTGTAGCTGCGGTCAGAGCCTTAACAAAGACTTCAAGGTTAAACTGTGCTATAGTCTGATTGTTCTTGTTCTGCCACAATTCTCCAGATCTACTCATCAGAGGATGTAGTTCAGCTTTCTGACCACCAGATGGTGCCAACTATCATCTAATACAAGATTGTAAAAGTTAGGGCCCGTGGGCCAAAACCAGCCTACAACCAGCCTCGGTCCCTGGACATTCATAAGGACGAAACCCCTCGGGAACTATATGTACATTTGAAAGACTTGTTTTATAAATGGGTGAAACCAGAGACTTTATCAGTAAAAGACATTGCTGAATTATTGATTTTGGAACAATTTCTAAGGATGGTGAATCCGGAACTGGGAGGCTGGATACAAGAGCGGGACCCGAAGACTGCAGAGGACGCTGCTCGTCTGGCGGAGGTTTTTCTGTCAGCCAGGTCTGGGAGCAGGAGAACTACTCTTGGCCGTGACAGATCTTTCACCACACGGAGTGAGTTTAATGAGGGTGAAAGGGGTGGTCCAGCTCGAAATAAGTTGTATTCCAGGCCCAGTCAGATCACGAATAGCAGATTTGATGATAGCAAAAAGTCACGTGTTGCAAGTAAAGATATACGCTGCTATCAGTGTAATAAAATTGGTCACACCCAATATTCATGCCCTGCCATAAAGAATGAGAAACCGTCATTGTTGTGCTCAGTTCCTAGACCCACTTTTTCAGCCTCAGTGCATAATGGAGTTTATAAAACAAAAGTGTTGCTTAATGGTCAGTGTGAAGAGGCCCTGTTAGATTCTGGTTGTTTTCAAACAGTTGTGCTACCTAGTTTGGTCCCTAGGGATTTGTGGAATGACTCAGGAATAAATATCAGTTGTGTCCATGGGGATAAGAAATTGTACCAGACCGCTGAGGTTTATTTAACAGTAGGGGGTCAAACTTATCTCCTTCCTGCAGCTCTTGTGCCTGATTTGCCGTATCCCGTTATTCTTGACAACGATGTTCCAACTTTGTTGGACATCAAACAACAGGTTAGAGAGGAACAAACGGAGGCGAGACAGGCAGGTGGCACTGTTGAGCAGAGAGTAAACACACCTGTGGTTAAAAATTGTAGTATAGTGACAACCAGGGCACAGAGAGCACAGAGGGCTGCCAGTACTCTTCAGGAGTTACCATTCTATGATTCTAAGATAGAGGCAGGCCCTATTAAGCAACCCAAATCCAAGGCTCAGAAGAGAAGAGATAAGGTGTTGGCTTCTGTAAAGAACCTGGGTGAAGAAACACCACAATTAAGCCAGTCAGTAGAGTTTGACATCCCTCCTGACATAGCTACATTGCAGAAGGCTGACCCAACACTTAAACCTTGGTTTGATAAAGTCTTGGAGATTAAGGGTGTGAAACAGGGTAGAATGGATTGTTTGGCTGAGGCCATGCATGTCATAAAAAAGGGCATTTTGTACCAGCAACAAGGTGAAGTTATGGCCATAGCTTTGCCACAGGACCTCACACCAAAAATTATGGAACTGGGACATGTTATTCCTTGGACAGGTCATCTAGCATTTCAAAAAACTCTGCAGAGAATTGCTAGGTTTGTGTGGCCGGGAATGTATACCCAGGTAAAGGACTTCTGCATGACATGCTCAGTATGTCAGATTACATCATCTAGGGGAGTAGCCCGTGCCCAACTGCAACCATTACCAATCATTGGAACACCTTTTGATAGAATAGGGATGGATGTAGTTGGCCCCCTAGAGAGAAGCTCCTCTGGTAATAAATACATTCTAGTAATTTGTGACTACGCTACTCGGTACCCAGAAGCCTTTCCCCTGAAATCTATCAAGGCTAGACAGGTTGCCAACTGCCTTATCCAGTTGCTTTCAAGGGCATACCCAGAGAAGTTCTAACAGACTGTGGAACAAATTTTTTGTCAAAACTGTTGCAGCAAGTGTATAAGCTGTTGGGGGTTAAGGGCATTAAGACTACCCCTTATCACCCTCAGACTGATGGACTAGTGGAGCGATTCAATCAGACTCTTAAAAATATGCTGCGGAAATTTGTTTCTGAAACGGGCTCAGATTGGGATCAATGGGTACCCTATTTACTGTTTGTTTACCGGGAGGTGCCCCAGGCTTCAACAGGGTTCTCACCTTTTGAACTGCTTTATGGCCTTCAGGTGAGGGGCCCACTGGACTTATTAAAGGAGCACTGGGAGAGTCCACCGAGTGATCAGGACAATGTGGTCTCTTATGTGATTAAAATGAGAGGAAAAACTGGATCAAATGACTGCTTTGGCTCAGGAACACATGAGGACGGCACAGGCCAAACAAAAAACTTGGTATGACAAGAAGGCCAGAAAAAGGGTTTTTCACCCAGGACAACAAGTTTTGTTATTGCTGCCCTCGTGTGACAGTAAGCTGTTGGCTCAATGGCAGGGGCCATATGAAATTTCTAAAAAACTAAGTTCAGTGACATATGAACTATATATGCCTGACAGGAAGGTGAAATATCAGACCTTCCATATTAACTTATTGAAAGAGTTTAAGCAGCCTGGCCATCAGCAGCAGCAACCTGCTCTTCAGGAGACACAGCATCTCTGGATCTGTGCGATGGAAGTGGATGAGGAGAAGGAACAATCCTTTCCCACAAATGTGTCAGAGCCTTGTTCATTTCAACTGTCTCATTTGCAGGTGGATCAGCGGAGAGAGTTAGAGACATTGTTGGATCCAGATTTGTTTCAAAAGAGACCTGGTTTCACTACATTGGTACATCATAAGGTTCATTTGAAAGAGGAAGCTGTTCCACGTAGAAAATCATATAGGATCCCGGAACGATTGGTACCAAAAATGAAATTGATTTGATGTTGCAGCTGGGAGTGATTGAGGAGTCAGCCAGTGAGTGGTGTAGCCCGATTGTGCTGGTTCCAAAAAAGGATGGCTCATTAAGATTTTGCATTGATTTTAGATACCTTAATTCAGTATCTAAATTTGAGTCATACTCCATGCCCCGGATCGATGAATTAAGATAAGATAAGATAAGCCTTTATTAGTCCCACAACGGGGAAATTCCAGGATTGCAACAGCACAGGGATAGCAACACTCAGAGCAACAATCAGAAGGCAAGAAAAAAAACAAGCAAGCAAGAGCAGCTAATATACATATGTACATATTACTATAAAATATATATATACACACACACACACACACAGACACACAGTGCAGAGCATTGTAGCTGGATGGAATAAATATATGAATATATGAACACACAGTGCAGAGCATTGTAGCTAGATGGAATAAATATGTAAATATATAAACACCCACAGTACGGAGCATTGCAGCTAGGTGGAATAAATATGCAAGTATATAAACACACACAGTGCGGAGCAATGTAGCTAGATGGAATAATATGTAGATATATAAAAACACAGTGCGGAGCATTGTAGCTAGATGGAATAAATATATAGATATATAAATATAAACACACCCAATGCAGAGCATTGTAGCTAGATGGAATAAATATGTAAATATATAAACACACACAGTGCAGAGCATTGTTGCTAGGTGGGATGAAACAGCATAACCGTCTATTTAGTTATCCTACATGGTATGATTATGTGCCCATACATATTCTCACCCTCCACAGCGACCGGTATGTTCCTAGTTGTATGCCGGAGAGGACCATTGTGTAAGTCTATTGCATCTTTTGCATTCAAAAAAACTATTAGTTTGTTACGTCTTTTTGCTATCTCTGCGAGCAGCCCTGCTTAGGTTGTACAGTCTGACAGCCGTTGGTAGGAAGGACCTACGAAACCTCTCGGTTGTGCACCTGGGATGATGTAGTCTGCTGCTAAATGAGCTCCTCAGTGCATCCAGTATGTCCTGCATAGGGTGGAACTCGGACTCCAGCAGAGATGACAGTTTAGCCACCGTCCTTCTCTCTCCTATCTCCTCCATCGGATCAAGGCGCTGCCCCAGGACAGAGCTAGCTTTCTTAATCAGTTTGTTCAGTCTCTTCCTATCGGCTGCAGTAATGCCACTGCCCCAACAGACCACTCCAAAAGTGATGGCTGATGCCACCACCGTGTCATAGAATGACTTCAGCAGCGCCCCTTGTACACCAAAAGACCTGAGTCTCCTCAGCAGGAACAGCCTGCGCTGTCCCTTCTTGTAGAGTGCGTCAGTATTGTGTGACCAGTCTAGTTTATTGTTCAGATGAATACCCAGGTACTTATAGGATGTCACCATCTCGATGTCTGTTCCCTGTATATTTACTGGTGCTGTGAGGGGCTGCCCATGCCTGCGGCAGTCCACCACCAGCTCCTTAGTTTTCCTCGCGTTGATCTGGAGGCAGTTCCGATGGCACCAGTCCACAAAGTCCTGGATAAGCCCTCTGTACTCAGCTTCATCTCCGTTGGAGATGAGACCAACGATCGCAGAGTCATCAGAGAACTTCTGTAGATGGCAATGTGTTGTGTTGTGTGAGAAGTCCGCAGTATAAAGAGTGAACAGGAAGGGAGCCAGCACCGTTCCCTGGGGGGCCCCCGTGCTACTGATGATCGTGTCGGAAACACAGTCCCGGGTTCTCACAAACTGAGGCCGGTTCGTGAGGTAGTCCAGGATCCATAATGACAGGTGCTGGTCCACCCCTGCGATTATTAGAATTATTATTAGAGAAATTATTAGAGAATTATTAGAGAAAGTGGGCAAGACTAGATTTATTTCTACTTTGGACCTAAGTAAGGGGTATTGGCAGGTGGCATTGGCACCAGAAATAAAGGAACTTACAGCCTTTAAAACACCTTATGGCAGTTTCCATTTCAGGGTCATGCCATTTGGCCTTCAGGGGGCACCTGCAACGTTTCAGCGGCTGATGGACCAAATATTAAGGAGGGTATCAAACTTTGTGGCTGCCTATCTGGATGACGTGGTCATCTATAGTCAGACCTGGGAAGAACATGTGGTACACCTTAGGCAGGTCCTTCAGCTGATTAAGAGGGCTGGACTGACAATCAACCCACGCAAATGCGCGTTCGGACAGCAGCAGGTGGAGTACCTGGGACATGTGGTTGGTCAGGGGGTCATTAGACCACGAGTAGGTAAAGTGGATGCCATTCGGACCTACCCTGTACCCACCACTAAGAAGAGAGTGGGATCATTCTTGGGAATGGTGGGATGGTATAGCAAGTTCATCCCCCACTTTGCTGAAAGAGCAGCAGTGTTAATTGACCTCACTAAGGCTTCAGCGCCAAATAAGGTAAAATGGACAGAGGAGTGTGAGAGCGTTTGAGGATCTGAAGAGGGCCATTTCTGGGGAGAAGGTTCTCTACAGCCCAGACTTTGCTCACCCGTTCATTTTACAGACTGATGCTTCAGGGGTTGGCATTGGAGCAGTACTTCTCCAGGAGGAGAAGGGGGAGAGACACCCAGTGCTGTTCTTGAGTCGTAAGTTGTTGGATCGGGAGACAAGATGTTCTACGGTAGAAAAAGAATGTCTTGCTATGAAATGGGCAATAGGGTCCCTTAAGTATTATTTACTAGGGCGTCATTTTATATTGGAGACAGATCATCGGGCTGTACAGTGGTTGGACAGAATGAAGGCTGTAAATAGTCGTCTCACAGGGTGGTATGTGTCCCTCCAACCATATAATTTTACTGTTCGGTATGTGGCAGGGAAAACCAACCTTGTGGCTGATAGCCTCTCACGAGTACATGACTCCTAGAGTACTGTACTCTCGAAAGGGGGGAGGAAATGTGACGATGGGATGTCACCACTATTATGATTTATTGTTTTGTGTGTGATTATGTTATATTTGTAATGGTAAATGTTATTTGTTAAAGTACACACATTTATTTGGGATCTGTCTTTGTTTGAATGCCTTGGGAGATAATTGTATGACTAAGTATTTAGGTAAAATAGTGGGTATGTGTAAATGATGGAAGATTTGTTGTTTTACCTGGGATTATGGTAGGGGCTAATCGGCCCTAATTATTGATGTTAGTATAAAACAGATGTGATCATTGTGATATGTAGTTGAGTTCACTGAGACATATCAAAGAGATCATCGATCATTGCTGTAAAGCAGAGTTTTGAAGAATTGTGTCGGATGTCTGGACTATTTACTTGTGAGTTATAATAAATGGAAAATTGACAAATTGAAGCTCGTTTCTTGCCTCAGACCTCGCCACGTTATATTTTCACACAGCCCATCAGAGAGTCCAGACCGGCATGCAGGATGAATTTGCAAAGTATGAAAATTAAATAATAGCATCTACGAGCAGCAATTTTTCAATAAAGTAACTGCTATTCCCAATTTGTCCATCTGGGGTCCCACAAGAGTTGCAGACACAAAAGTGATCCCGGATTTCCACTGACTCCACTTAAGGGCCTTTTCCACTAGCACGCTTTAGCGCGACACGGGACGGCTCAGCACGCTTTGTATGCTTTTCCACAAGCCCCAACACTGTTTAACAGCCGCGATTCTCAGCCCCGCTCCAGGGGAGGGTACAGCAGTGCTGAGCTGTGCCGTGTTGTGACGTTAACAGACTGGTCGCCGCTGATTGGTCAGGTCGTAACCGGCGCTGATTGGTCAGGTTGTAACCGCCCCTCTCCTCCTCCTCTTCTACCGAATCTTCACGACCTTCTCAATAAAGTTTTTGAAAAAAAAAAAAGAATCTTCACGACCGCCTTTACTCAGCACGCAACCACTGTTGGCGGTTTCTTTTCAGTGTATTGCTGTGCTATTTTCATTTATTCTATCAAAAATGGCTTCGCGTAATAAGGGTGTTCCATGGACCAATAAGGAGGTGCAGTGTCTGCTCACTGCATTGTCAGACGAACGTATCCAGCGCGAGTTAGACGGAGCCGCCCGGAATGAAAAAATATACCGGGAGGTCTCGACATCGGAGTCCTTTAACGGTGAGTTTTAATTTTTTTTTTTTTTTATTGTGCGTTTTTTCGCAAATATATTCGGTAAGACGCTCAGTTTATTTATGCAATAAAAAAAGCTGTTCATTTGTGGATGGATTGCTGCTTTATTGCAGCACACTGCGGACTAAAGCTTTTATTTTAATTATTCATGTGAACAATACGCTGAAATAAGCTTATGTATTCTTGTTAAAAACTATTGTCTTTTCTGTATATCTTGCACTTTCGTGCTGTATTTTATTGTGCATTTTCCTTGTAGAATCATCCCACGCGTCCGCCGCGACAGCCCGCACGGATTAATTCAACCGAGCCTTCATGACCCACAGCTGGCAGAGACGGCTTCATTCAACCGAGTCTTCGTGACCCAGTTTGGGAAGCTGGTGTAGAGGCACTCAGTGGTCGGCGTGTATAAAATGTCGATTAACCTTCATGTTGTGTTGCAAAGTTGTTTTTTTTCTTTTAATATTTTGTATATAATAAAATGGAATTGTTTTGGAAAGTGTGGTTTGTCTGTTATAACACTGAATTATAAAACAGTATAATTACATAGAAATTCCATTGCCTAGTCTGATCAAAATGATGCTGATCATCCTGTCAGGGGTCAACCATTGTAAAGGTAATGTAATTTTTAACTAGACCAAAAAAGAAATCTTTTTGTAAGCTTTCTGTTCTTTTTATTGAAATATCATAAAAAATTAGCACCAAGTCAAAGTAGGTACAAGTATATGTAAATTGAATGTTCTATCGGCATTCCAAATTCAGAGATTTACAATACTTTAGGAGTGTAGCATCATCTAAACGGAAAATAATACTGTTGTTCCAAACGTTGACCTGAAGGTGAAAAACATGAATTTTTTTAATTCAGTACATCCAAAATGCCCTAGGATGTAAAAAATAATACAATTTGGTGTTGGCCAGTGTGCCACCGTCTCATTATTTAATACGAATAAAAACAAGTTTCAGCTCATTATTTCTAGGTCATTTGGCAGTTAATTCAAAACAAAAGTGACTTGTGTTGTTGCAGCTTAATTATGAGATAAAATTAATTGTGAGATAAAACCACAGAGCGAGCAAGGCAATAATCCTTGGATCCTCCATTTTTTGTCTCGTGTAAATAAGGACTCAGTCGGGTGCGTAACGTCACGGGAGTGTGGCTCCGCCTCGCTGGGAATCTGCTGCTGCCTCGCTTCTAAAACCTCCTAACACAAACCATCACAGCACAAGCACAACACCGTGCTAATGGAGACAGAAGCATTCCGAGCCGTACTGAAGTGAATCGAGCCGTACCGAGGTGTGCTGGGATAGTGGAAAACAGGCTGCAGTCTGTTATCCCTTCCCCATCATAACACATCACTAAAAATATGAAACAAGTCTTTTTTTTTTTTTTATGGATGCCAGATCCAGCACATGCTGAAATGTCACAGTATTTATTGTATTTAGTAACAGTTCTTTAAAAATACATTTAGCCCTGTGTCTCGCAGTGCGGCGGGTGCTGGGGGATGTTCACTGAGAATATTTTTGTGGGGTTTTGGATTGGGTGGGGGCAGGGGTGAAAATCCCATTTCACTGTTGGGGGGGGGGGGCAACAAACAAAAAAATCTGAGAGTTTAATTTTTGAGGGGCACATAAAAAAATGCCATTTCTGCTGTGCTGTGTCATACTTTCTTAAATGTCTTATATAATATATTAGATAATTATGTCATTGTTCCTTATTAGTCCATATCCTACCTGTCTACAGGTTTTTACATGATCACCCAGCAATACCAAAAGTTGTGTTGGGTGGTTGGTGTCAATTACCACCATATATAATCTAATAAAAATGTCTTTGCTCACCATGAGCACTGGTCTAATCCCCACCACAGTAGCTTTACAAGAATTTAAAGCTCAAAATAAGAAACTAGAAATATGTTAATGAATAACTAAACTACATCAAACTATTCTTCAGAAATATGTATTTATTAACAAGCAACAACAAAACAAAATCTCAATATGCCTTAAAACTAGGGTTGTCAAACAATAACATTTTTAATCTGATTAATCATAGTGATACTGTGGATTAATTTACAGTAATCATGATTAATACCCATCCATTATTATTTGTTTCTTTTTGTGGAGGCAAAAAGACTCATGACTGAAGAAATTAACAAATATAGACAAAAATGCATCAGTTGAGTTTAAATAAAACATGCCGAGAATTGCATCCCGTCCGCCAAAACTATAAAATATAACACTACAGCCAGGCTTATAACCATTTGTGCATTTTTAGAAGTACCCATTATACAGTTTTAGAAGTAAAAATTGTTGTTACCTCTTGTAAATTATCTTTAAATTATATTTATTCGCCAGACGTTTTAGTGTTTCAAAGAGGATTAGAAATCATAGTGACCCAACTTCACGTTTTACAATCTTCAAAGTCGAGATTTTGCATTTATGCATTGTCAGTAAAAAGGGTAATCATTTTTCAAAGTATTTTCAAAATAAATAGTTGTATTGACTTGACTTACACTAAACACCTGCTTGCAACGATGGGGTGCAATTCTTGGCACGTGAGCAATTCTCAGCATAACACCTGCAGACTTTGGACAAATGAGATGAAATATCGCTTTTCATGTTCTGTATGTGACTGTTGAAAACATGGACTGATAAATAACTTATTAACCACTCACTCATTAAGCTTTCAATGCACTTACTTACCGCTCTCTGCCTGTCTGTCAGTGTGTGTAAGCCGCAGCAGCCCCACCTGTGGGGGAGAAACAGATTGGACTAAACAACTGTGAGGATTGGGGAGGTTCTAATCTTTCAATAGTTATAAATGTCAAACAATGTGTTTTTAAGTCACACCACTTGTACTGTGCCTTCAACGAACATTACTATGCTGTTCAAATAAAACATGTTTGTGTTTACAATGTGATTTTTGGGGGGCCAGCTTTATGGAAGAGGGGGATATGACTCCCCCCCCCCCCCAGGATCCCGGGGGGGGGGGGCAACTTCATGCAGTTCGCTGCCATTTGCCAGATGTTTTTATGGTCGGAACCAGTTTTTCTTGTCACAAAATTTTTTGAAATGTTCAAAGCAAGAGAAGCTGCCGGCTGACGACAGCCAGCTGTCAGGGTGTTGTGCCAAAAAGTGATGGGTCGCCAGAAACCGATTGGCTCTCTGTGAGAGCACACCTCATTTGGCTAAAGCCATTTCTTTTCAGATTCTGAGGGTGCCAGCTGCTTTTGAGCAAAGAGGATGTAATTTTTGTCTATGCAATTAGCAAAGGTATGTCTGTGAATATTTAATGCAGTGAGGGATTAGTCATAATTTTAGCCCCATGAGTTTTGTGCTAGAATAATCAGATATTGTGGAGGATGTAAGCAGACGAGACACAAGCTGACGACACAGAAGTTTATTTCTCCTCCAGCACAGAACAGACTAACTCTGAGTCCCAAAGCAATCTGCTTTATACATTTTCTTCCCGCCACTGGCACTTAGGGTAAACACATTAGCATCATCATCATCATCATCATCATAGCAGTCTGTCGTGGGCGACAATGACTGTTTCATTTAGGTCTGATCAGATTCCTCCACACAGCTCTGTCCTTAGCCTTCCGCTGCCAGGAACTCCTGTCTATATCCAAATTCTTCAAGTTTCTTTTTACAGTGTCTTTAAATCTGAGCCTTGGTCTACCCTGATTGCATTTGCCATCACATAACTGTGAGTAGAGTAACTGTCAAGGGAGATGCTGGTGGTCCATCCTCTCAACATGTCCGAGCCATCTCAGGTTCATCTGTATTAGCATGTCCTCCATTGATGGTAGACCAGATTGTTTCAGCACTTCTATGTTGGTTATCTTGTCTTTCTGTGAAATGTTCATTATGGCTCGAAGGTGTCTCATCATGTACGCGTGGAGTTTCTTCACCTTCACCTGCACTCTGTAGACAGTCCAAGTTTCAGCACCATACAATAGAGTAGCCAGTACTGTCACTCTGCACACTTTGCATTTCACACGGATAGACACATGTCGATTGTTCCACAGTCTCTCCCTCAAGTTTCCAAATACAGCGCTCGCTCTTCCCATTCTGAGAGAGAGTTCATCCTCCAGCCGAGCATTCTCTGAAACAGTACTCCCTAGATACTTGAAAGTCTTGCACTTGACTAGTGACTCTGTACCAGTGCTCATCTCTTCTGGTAGTGATGTTGATAATTGGAACTTTGGTGGTTGATAAAGGCACTCTGTCTTCTTGATGTTGGTTTTGAGGCTGAATTGGCTAGCTGCTCTTGCAAATTTCTCCACTAAAGATTGCATATCTTCCACACTTTGTGCAACTAGAGCACTGTTGTTGGCAAAGAGCATTTCTCTTACTACCTTTATCGATGTCTTACTCTTGGCTTTAAACTATGCCACATTGAACAAGTCTGCTTCTTTCCTTGTTTGAATGTATACTCCTTCTGAAGTGTCTTTGAAGGCCACCTCAATCATGGCTTCCAGATATAGCGAGAAGAGTGTAGGGGCCAGCACACACCCTTGTTTCACCCTGTTGCTTACTGAAAAGTCTTTAGATACTGAACCACTCATTGCCACGTTTGCTTGCATACCTGTATGGAGTGCCTTGATCAGGCTGGCAAACTTCTCTGTACAGCCATATTTCTTGAGTGCCTGCCAAAGTCCTTGTCGCAAAACAGTATCGAAGGCTTTACTGAAGTCTATGAAGACTACATAAAGTGGCATGTTCTGTTCGATACACTTTTCTTGAACCTGTTTCAAGCAGAAAATCATGTCCATTGTGTTTCTTCCACTTCTAAAGCCGCACTGGGTTTCCGGTAGTACATTTTGCGAGATGTGTTCATTGAGTCTGTTCAGAAGTACACGTGACAGAATCTTACCAACAGTGGCTAGCAGTGATATACCTCGGTAAAAAAACAAGATGTACCCATAGTCTTCCAAGCTGTCACATTAGCATACCACTTGCAAAACGTGAACACACATCAACATGCACAATAACATACACGTCACAGAGCAAGGCTTAGTACAATACATTCATGTCCCTGCGTCCTCAGGTGTGAGCCTGGCACAGCGGGGTGAAAGGCACATCTTTATGTACTTCATACCCCCCAGCGCTCTGGTGTCCTTGACTGGCACCCCCAACACCCCAAACTACTGGGTGGAGTGTCATCATCTCCTTTGTGTCACCACAATATCACATTTTATCCTGTAGCAGCTTTTAATGTTTTGCCTTATACAGTATGTCAAGAAAAGTGTGCTGAAATTAACAAAATCCATGTATAACGATGTAAAAGTCAATAAAGGTTTTCTTTCCCATGAATATTAGTGTTTGTGCATTACTTACCTCCTATACATATATATTGTAAGTAGAATCCATAAAATATATGCTTCATCTGCCAAAAATTCATTAAGGCTCCCAGTTTGGTCTGAAACATTTTATCTGCCAAAAAAAAAACCCATTTGATTTGGTTCTTCAAGGTCGAATTGTGAAGATTATAACATGTTCTGTCCAACTTGTGAATAGTCTCAAAGGGCTGTTATGCTTATAAATATGCTATTTCACCTGCCAAAAACCGATTAAGGGTCTTAATCTGGATTGAAACTCCAGAAATCCAATCATAGCCGGTTTATTTGTGTGCATGTAAACATGGTCAATGATCATATTTACATGTACACTAAAAAACTGGTTATGATTGGATTTCTGCAGATACAGCGGGGAAAATAAGTATTGAACACTTCAACATTTTTCTCATTAAACATATTTCTGATGGAGCCATTGACCTGAGATTTTCACTAAATGTCAGCAACAACCCAAGTAATCCGCACAACCAAAGAAATCAAGGCAACTGTATTCACAAAACAAGTTATGTCACATCTGAGCACGGGGGGAATTCCACCGTGCCCTGTCTCCCTATCCTTTCTTTCTTAATTTGTATAATGTTGTACTTTAGAGTTCTAATTCTTGTTATTTTATCTGTAGTTGGTTTTCACATATTTTGTATCATCTGTTGTTTGGCTTATTTTTCTGTTTACATTCAATGTAGTTTTGTTACTCACATGTTTGGGGGTTAGTTGTCCTTATTTACCATTGTCACATATTTGTGGCTTGCCATTTCCTTTTTTCCTTTCTCTCAGGGTTGACAGCTGTCAATGGCCCCATGAGTTTCATTCTGCGGGGCGGGGCCTGTCAGCTGTCAGCTCCCTCATCTCCTCCAGCTGACCTAATTGTCTCTTCACTTTTCTTTTGCTAGCTCAGATTGTCCACACCTGTGAATCATTGGGTTATGGGGTTGAACACTATTTAAGGGCTGGTTTTGCTTTTCCTCTTTGTCGTTGCTTTGATTTTGTCATCCTCATCTCCACCAGAGTCCTGCCTACCTCTGACAAATACTTTTGTAAGTAATCTCTCTCTCGTTTGCACCTTTGTTTTTGAGCACTTACGGAACTTTGTGGTGTTCTCTTGGTTTAATAAAATTACTCTAACAATTCAGCAAGTAGGTCTCACATTTCCTGCTCGGAAGAGCAATACATGACATTATATTTAATAAGGTGGATTGACACAAGGAATAAGTATTGAACGCACTTGGTAAAATTCATTTAATATTTAGTAGAAAAGCCTTTGCTGGTAGTAACAGCTTCCAGACGTCTCATGTATGGACAAACTAGGTGCAGGCATTGCTCAGGAGTGATTTTAGCCTATTTTTACACACAAACTGTCTTCAGTTCTTTGAAGGTTCCATGGGTGTCTTCTATGAGCTCTGATCTTCAGCATGCACCATAGATTTTTAATTCGGATTCAGGTCAAGTTACTGACTGGGCCATTCTAGCAGCTTTATTTTCCTTCTCTGGATGCAATAGATTCCTTGGCTGTGTGTTTGGGGTCATTGTTTTGCTGAAATGTCCACCCTCATTTCATCTTCAGCATCTTGGCAGATGGCAACTGGTTCTTATCAAGGATGCCTCTTAACATTTGTCCATTCATCTTTCCTTCAATTATATGAAGTCTGCCTGTACCATGTGCTGAAAAACACCCCCACACCATGATGCTCCCACCTCCAAACTTCACTGTTGGTATGGTGTCTTTGGTCTGATGTGCAGTCCCATTTCTCCTCGAAACATGCTGTGTGTTGTGACATCCAAAAAGTTTGATTTTGGTCTCATCTGACCAGACTATATTCTCCCAGTTTTTTACTGGTTTGCCCAAATGTTGTGCAGCAAACTTTAAATGAGTTTTAACATGCTTTTCTTCAGTAATGGAGTCTTGCAAAATGAGCAGGCATAAAGCCCATATAGGCTGAATGCATTACTTATTGTTTTCTTTGAAACAGCAGTACCTGCTAACTCCAAGTCTTTCTGGATCTCTCCACAAGTGGTCTTTGGTCTTGGATAACTCTCCTGACAATTCTTTTGACTCCTCTGTTCGAAATCTTGTGAGGAGCTCCTGGTCATGGCCGGTTTATGGTAAAATGATATTCTTTCCACTTCCAAATGATGGCTTCAACAGTGCTGACTGGAACATTCAGCAGTTTAGAAATGTGCCTGTAACCAATGCCATCATTATGTTTTGCAACAGTGAGGTTGCGAAGGTCTAGAGAGAGCTCTTTGCTTCTACCCATCATGGGTTCTTTGTGGTATGACAGTCTGATATTCACAGACCTTTTTAAAGGCTGTCAGTCAGGACAGAAATTAATTTGCACTGATGGGTGATGGGACAGCTTCCTAAATTTTGATGGATTTCAGCTGGTTTCTTGGCTTTCTATGCCTTTTTGCACCGCTTTTTCTTCATGTGTTCAATACTTATTCCCTGTGCCATTTCACTTTATTAAATAGAACTTGTTTTGTGAACACATTTGCCTTGATTTCTTTGTATGTATGGATTACTTGGGTTGTTACTGATATCTGGTGAAAGTCTCATGTCAGTGACTCCATCAGAAATATGTTTAATGAAAAAAACGTTGACGTGTTCAATACTTATTTTTCCCGCTGTATCTGATTATTCAAGTGGCCATGTAAACAGAATAATCTGATAATCTGATTTTTGCTGTCCCAAAAAGTAAAACCCAGCGCTACAAAAACAGCTTTGTTCCTGCTGCTGTCAAAGAGTTGAACAAGTTGTAACAATATATTGCACATAATTTAGTTACCTATTTATTAATTTCATTTTATATTTACTTATTTTTGTAGGTTTTTTATTTGGGTTCTCAATCTTTTATTGGGTTTTAGACTTTTGAGTTTTTAACCTCTTTGACTAGTCTTTAACTTTTTAATATGACCCTTCTCTCTTATCTCTGTTTTTTTTCTCTTATCTCTTTGTCTTATGTCCTGATTGATGGAGCCTTGAGTATTTTTTATCATGTTTATAGTCAGCTTCATGTGTGCCTGCGTTTGTGTTTATGT
Organism: Pholidichthys leucotaenia; assembly: GCA_020510985.1. Lineage (NCBI taxonomy): Eukaryota > Metazoa > Chordata > Actinopteri > Cichliformes > Pholidichthyidae > Pholidichthys > Pholidichthys leucotaenia. Next base: position 241,725,053 of record CM035842.1, on the reverse strand, counting down.
TGAATGTAATTGTGGGTTGTAAATATGGATGTCACCTGACTGCAAAACAAATCTACCTAGGGGTACAAATAAAGTAACCTGAACCTGAACCTGAACCTAAAGGCCATGTAACTGGGGTCATTAACTCAAGTGGTTTACCCTCCAGTAATCTGTTTATTCAGTGCATGTAAACATGAGAAAACTGATTATTGGCATTACCAGTTTATTGCCAGTAATCGATTTACTGTGACCATGAAACTGGGGTCATTGTTCAAAATACAAACAAGTTCCAGGATTAAACAGTAGATGGCAGCAACACGATATCTGGTTCCTTAAATGGCATTTGTTTTGATCGTGATCAAGATGTTATTTGTCAGCAGCTTCAGTTTTTCCACATTTTGTTATGTCACAGCCTTATTCCAAAATGGATTAAATTAATTTTTTTCCTCAAAATTCTACACACAATACCCCATATTGACAACATGAAAAAATATTTTTTTTTGAGATTTTTGCAAATGTATTAAAACCAAAAATCTAAGAAATGACATGTACATAAGTATTCACAACCTTTGCTCAATATTTTGTTAATAGAATAGAATAGAAAAGAATAGGCTTTATTGTCGTTGTACAGTTGCACAGCACAATGAAATTGTGGGTGCTCCACCAGGCTACTGCGCAATAAAGTAAGAGAGAAGAAATTGAATAAAACAGTTACAGAACACACGATTAAACATGTGACTGAAATAAAAATAAAGGTAAAAGTAAAACTAGCCCATAAGTATACACACAGGTATGGTAGTGGCTTCACGGGTGGAACTATGTACCTAAGAGTGCGGATGCAGAAAACATAATTGAGTAAAACGCCCAAGGATTATGGAAAATATGTACAGTATTGATTTCACAGATGGGTCAATATACTGTATCTTGGGGCATTTTCACCCATTCCTCTTTGCAGCACCTCTCAAGCTCCCTCAGGTCGGATGGGAAGCATCGGTGCACAGCCATTTTCAGATCTCTCCAGAGATGTTCAGTTGGATTCAAGTCTGGGCTCTGGCTGGGCCACTCAAGAACATTCACAGAGTTGTCCTGAAACCACTCATTTGATATCTTGGCTGTGTGCTTAGGGTGTTGAAAGATGAACCGTCACCCCAGTCTGAGGCCAAGAGCACCCTGGAGCAGGTTTTCATCCAGGATATCTCTTTACATTGCTGTATTCATCTTTCTCTATATCTTGACAAGTCTCCCAGCTCCTGCCACTGAAAAACATCCCCACAGCATGATGCTGCCACCACCATGCTTCACTGTAGGGGTGGTATTGACCTGGTGATGAGCGGTGCCTGGTTTCCTCCAAATATGACACCTGGCATTCACGCCAAAGAATTCAATCTTTGTCTCATCAGACCAGAGAATTTTGCTTCTTGTGGTTTGAGAGTCCTTCAGGTGACTTTTGGCAAACTCCAAGTGGGCTGCCATGTGCCTTTTACTAAGGAGTGGCCACTCTACCATACAGGCCTGATTGGTGTATTGCTGCAGAGATGGTTGTCCTTCTGGAAGGTTCTTCTCTCTCCACAGAGGAACACCAGAGCTCTAACAGAGTGACCATTGGGTTCTTTGTCACCTCCCTGACTAAGGCCCTTCTCCCCTGATCACTCAGTTTAGACGACCAGCCAGCTCCAGGAAGAGTCCTGGTGGTTCTGAACTTCTTCCATTTACGGAGGATGGAGGCTATTGTGTTCATCGGGACCTTCAAAGCAGCAGAAATTTTTTTGTACCCTTCCCCATATTTGTGCCTCGAGACAACCCTGTCTCAGAGGTCTACAGACAATTCCTTTGACTTCATGCTTGGTTTGTGCTCTGACATGCAGTCAACTGTGGGACCTTATATAGACAGGTGTGTGCCTTTCCAAATTATGTCCAATCAACTGAATTTACCACAGGTGGACTCCAGTTAAGCTGTAGAAACATCTCATGGATGATCAGTGGAAACAGGATGCACCTGAGCTCTTTTCTAGTACCTCTATTTTAGATAATCAAGTCTGTCTACCTTGAGCTTTTTTTAATCATTTTTTCCTGCCTTGGTCCAGACGCCACTCACCGCTAGCCTGAGGTGAGTCCTGGTTGGGTTGTGGTGATCGATAGGGGGTAGGGTGGAAGGGTATCAGCCAACAGCCTGTATAGGTCTTGTAAAACGGTGCCCTAAAGCTCTGCCCCTTGTCGGTCTCCAGCTCAATATAGCTCGTATCACCAAAGATTGACCTGCTGTAACTAAAGCAAACTAAACTAGCCAGCTAGCTTGTTTTTTTAGCATTAGCACTACAGTTCCCAAGACCTGCAGAAGCTACTGGGACCAATCTGCCATCTAAACCTGCCTGGATCACTACCATCTCATCATCTCTGCAGCAGGCCCAAGTGCTAGCCCCGTGCTGCTACCACACTCAGTTATGGCTCTATTCACCTCTGCATCTGGCTGCATTAACTGCACTATCCTCGCAGAGAAGGTTTCTGAGCTGGAACAAAGAATATCCACACCACCAGATCTGTGAAGCAGAACTTCAGATGGACACCATCATCATCCGTTCCACTCAACCAAACTTCGTGTCCATCACCAGTTCTATCACCGAACTCCTCCCCACTGAAGCTGCCTCTCCACCGGCATCTGACGTTGCCGTACCCGGCCAGGCTGCCACCACCCCTCCACTGATCAGAGAGTCGGATGTCACCTGGATTCGGCAGGGGACCAAGTGTGACAAACTTGCAACCTCCACTCCATACGACCCTGTGCCCTGGTTCCTGGTTGCTCCTCGTCACCAGAGAAACAATCAATCCCCCCAGGTGCCCCTCCATAGCATCCAGCTTAACAATAAGTACGATATCCTGGACCTCCACGATTTTCCTCCCCTAGTGGGTGAATCCAAATCTTTACCGCCATCCTCTCCGCTGTTCAAAAACCCATCACCTCCTCAGACCTCTTCTTCACGTTATCCTAGACGCCCCACCCATCCCATTGCCCTCCATCTCTCCGGACCACAGTTCATACCTGCCCCACAGTGCGTCCATGCCACTGCCCTCCCCCCATCTTTGTCCCTCTCTGCACATCCCATTACTGGCGGAGAAATCCCCCCTGAAATCCACTCCATCTTCCGACACTGCTGACACACCTCCTGCTTCCCCTGCCCCCCACCCCCGACCACTGTAATAATTGGAGATTCCATCACAAGAAACATTCACTTTTTCAATGCAATAACACACTGTTATCCCAGCACCACCGTTCCCGTCATCCTCACCAAACTCCCTGGCATTCTCCAAATACTCCCCTCCCCTTATCTGTCCAGAGAATGATCGTTCATGTTGGCTGCATGGATGTATCCCGCCAGCAGTCAGAAATCATCAAAACACAGTTCATCAAACTTTTTCCGCTCCTTCACAACTGCAGCAAATCAGCTTTTATTAGTGGGCCAATTTCTCCTCACGGCCACGGATACGGACTCTTCAGTCAAATCCTTTCCCTCCACACTCAGCTTCTCTCTGCCTGCAAAATCCACAACCTGGGCTTAAATGACAACTTTAACCTCTTGTAGGGCCATAAAGCATTTTTAAAATTGGACGACCTCCACCCCAGTAACTTAGGGAGTCATATTTTAGCAGGTAATTTGCAGTTTGTTGTCCAAACTGTCAAACAGCCACTTGACTGACTATTTACATTCTGCCCTGAGCACCCCCCCCCCCGCCACATGGCTTCAGCTCAGTGTTCCATCTCCTGCCACAGTTCCCCCTACAGGCCCCAACCACTACTGCTCCCTCCTGCCACTGCTTTCCCCATTCACCCCATTGTCACAGATCCACATCACATCATCATAATAAATCGCAGGTAAACCCATCCAATCTCTGCTCCATTCCTCAGTCCTCTCAACCTCTCCTAAAGCAACACCACCTGAAACTAGCTCTACTTAACACACGGTCACTGAATAATAAAAGCCTCATGCTGAACAAATTCATCACTGACAATAACCTGGATTTTCTTTGCATTACTGAAACATGGCATAAACCCCTGGACTATTTATCACTCAATGAGACCACACCTTCTGGATTCACCTACATCAATAAACCCCGCCCTGATAGCCGGGGAGGTGGTGTTGCTGTCATTCACCGAAAAAACATCGAAGTATCCAACATTCACACCCTTGCAGTCCACTCATTTGAACAGCTTGCCTTCAAACTCTCTGGTCCAACCCCCCAATCACCGGCATTATCTACTGCGCCCCCCCCCCCCCCCCAGTAAAACTTCTCCTTTCTACCTGAGCTCTCGGATCTGTTGACCCAGCTCTCTGCCATCTCACCCTCTGTTCTTCTCCTCGGAGACTTTAATCTCCACATCGATGCCACCGACTGCAAATATGCTACCGACTTCCTGAAACTTCTTCAGTGCTTCACCTTCACTCAACACGTTGACTTCCTGACTCACTCACATGGACACATTCTGGATCTGGTCTGCTCAACTGGAATAACAATGCTCCAATTCAGCAGCATTAACCTCCTTATCTCTGACCACCTGGCAATCACCATGGACATCAACGTCCCCATCCCCTCTCCTAAAGAAAAGTGCACAATATCCTTCTGAAATACCAAAACCATCACTCCTCCAGTCCTCTCAGACTCACCAGCATGATGTCTGCCTCCTCTCCCCCGTTCTCTGACGACCCTACAGATCTTGTACACCATTACAACACCAAGGCTCTTATCTTCTCACAGTGTGTTAGCAATAATACTCCAAAACTACTGGATGCATTTGGATGAAATTTTCACCAGAGGTGGTCCTTGGGCTAGAGAGGAACCCATTACATATTGGTGATGATCCGAGAATGCATACTTCCACCAGGGCTCCTACCTTCTCACAGTGTGTTAGCAAGAATCCTCCAAAACTACTGGACAGACTTTGGTGCAGTTTTCACCAGAACTGGCTTGTGGCCTACACACAAACCCATTACATTTTGGAGGTGATCCATGAGGGACGGGAGGAGCCTTGGGAGAGGTTTGCGCTCTGAGTGTTTATCTAGTTGGTCTTTGTAACTGTCATCATAATGCTATTTAATTGTTGTGTTTACAACATTTTCAATATTCACTTCGATTCAGGGACTATTTCTGTTGCATTAGTTATTTGTCTATAATTTTATTTTGCTGAAGTTTAGTGCTTTAGTTTTGAAAGTCAAATTTTCCTGGAGGGTGCAGCAAAGTTTAGCATCTGTTCTCAGATGAAGTTCACACAAGATGGAAATTAAAGAAAGTTTGGACATTCATGAAGCCTCTGAAGACTCAAGACTTATTCCCTTGTTCACAGCATACAGCCAAAGAGGTATTTGTTTCCCTTCTTCTGTCCGTTGCATTTTATTTGTATAGAAGATGATGTTACATACTGTGCACATCATTTTATGTTAATGCCTTTATTTCATTTAACTGTTTTTTTTCACGGTGGATTTGGAGAGAATTTTTTAAAATAAATCAGTAGCGAAGAGGGAATTATTATTATTCATATCTGCACTCATTCTAGAATTTCTTCACCAGAATCCTGTTTACTCTGTTTGCTGGTATACCAAAGTTTCCCGTTTTTACATTGTATTCTTTCCTTGTTTTAGCTCACTTAGTCTCTAAGTTTTGTGTTTCTTAAAGTATTTTTAATAACTCTGGATTACTTCTGTTGCTGCTGTAACAAAGGAATTCCCCAGTTTGGGATTAATGAAGTATCTATGTAAGAGAGTACTACAGTAGAAAATATGTAGTATCTACAGTGTGCCTACGTCGGGCTGCCTGAATAAAGATCGCACAGAGAGAGGCAGAACCTAGTCAAAGCAAAGGTTAGCGATGTAGCTGCTAGATAGCGCCTCCATGGCACCGCTTTCCACATTCAGCGCTGCTATGCAGGCGCAATATTGCTGTGCTGTCTGAATAGGCATGGCTTTTGGTGCCTTGGGCCCAAATTATTTTGCTGGCCAGACACAACAGATCCCATAATGTGATATTTATATATAGTGGTTGACTCCTGACAGCAAAAAAGTCATTTGTCCAGTTACTTGTATGAAAGAAACAATATCTGCATGAATCCACAAAATTTAATATAGAGGTAAAACAGCGTACAAAATGTAAGTTAGTCTATTAATATTAATGACAAGTTAAAATGAGCATTGAAAATTCATTCATATGCAACTATACAATGTGCATTTGATCAGTTCAGTTCAGACAACTTTATTTATCCCAAAGGGCAAGTCAATTTAACAGTGTACCAAAGCCATAAAATATACAAACAACCACACAGAAAAAAGAAAATGTCAAGACAGTCAGGAGGGGGAAAATTCATATTGTTACAACTGTAACTACTAATCAAAGTATTAAGTTGACAGGAGAAGTTTTTAAAAAGGTGCCAGGAATGTGGTAATATTCTGAGTCAAAATACTCAGAAAACTCTGTAAATTTATGAAAGGAAAAACTCTACTAATTATACAGTGGTGATTTAAAAAATCCAACAGTTTTACGCTAAGATGTAAAACAGTGGAACATTTACCTGTGGATGGTGAAAATCAGAGAATTACACCAGAGAAGGTGAAATGTTGAATCCATCCATGAGGCTGATCAGAGAGAATAAACATTAGATTTTTTTTTGTTCAGTTATTTCTAATGGTGTCACTTTAATTTTGATTAACAGCTTTTGATCACGATTAATCGCATCAGGGTAAGTTAATCGTGTTAATGCATGAAGTGTGATGCAAATTTCATGCAATTAATCACGATTAAGATGCAACCTACTTGAAACATATCACTCTGTGTGTAATGAATAGTGCTGAAAGTTTTAATTAAGATCAAACGTGATTAATGGTAATTAAAGTGACACCACTAGAACTTATTTCACATAAGGACCAAACTCAGCAGGGGGCAGTATAGGTTTGATGTGACTCATTACTGTCAGCAAAAGCAAAAGGATGTAGTAGTTTAGAACCAAAACTTTTAGGTGTGTTCTGTTCACCCAATCGTGTACTTTGAAGTGGACTGCAAAGCCTATTCCGCCATATTACGTGAGATTCCAAACCAAAGTGAGTGAAAGATGTTCAGTTCAAAGGGAACTAAGAACTGAGCAAGGAAGAAGTGAACAACTCAGCATCATTTCACTGGAAGTTGACAAGAGGATTGCCCACATGCCATTGCACCTCAAATATGAGCAAAAACAAACTGTTGTTGCTAATGCTGCTAACAAGCTAAACTAATGTTGGTTATTGTTTAAATCAACTGATAGTGGTAAAATAATTACAGTATATTAATATTTTATTTAAGAAGTATAAAATGTCCACAGTAGTATCAGTACATGTTGATGGTTACCGTGGTAACACATGGAGGAAGGAGGTGACATTGCAGTGTGTTTCAAGCGGGGAAAATTTGTGAAGGGCAGTTAACTGATGTTCCCTGAGAATGGAGTAGGGAGTACTGCTGAAGTATACTGTGGATCAGAACATAGCTATAGACATAAATATAGACTAGAGGGGACATGGCTAGCCATCAGGCTAGTTGCAGTTGGCCAGTCCTGTGGCTATATTGATCAAGTAAAGAAACACAACAATCACTGCGCAACATAGGCATGTACCGCATTTTCTTCATTCTGGCTGTAGATACCATATGTGGTTCTTCAAAGAACCAAGATGACAGTTTCTTCAGAAGTTGTACAGAGGCAAGATACTGAGCATTTCTGAAAAATGTTCTTTGATTAACCTCTTGCTGAAGGCTTTTTCACTAAACTTGCAATGGTTCTTCTACAGTGTCACGCCGAACAACTTTTTGGCTCCGAGTGGGCACCTTTATTTTTCTTGGGTGGAGATGCACTGAGGAGCCAAAGCCAATGGTAAACCCAGCATAAAGAGTTTCAGTGAATGTGGTGTTGAAGGTGTGGAGGTGGTTCAGCGTGTCAGGGGAGACGCTGTAGAAAGACAGAACACCAGCAGAACAGTCTACATACACACCTATTCTGGTAGACACATCAGCATCAGCATCACCATTATCATCATTGACATCGGTATCACCAGAATCCACATACACACCTACTCTGTTAGAGACAGAGGAGGAGGAGATGGAGGTTTGGATGTTATTGTGACGGACTGCGAAACCACTATCATCAGAGCAGATCAGACTCCAGGACTGATCATTCCATCCAAACAAGCAGTCATCACCATTTCCTCTCCTGCTGATTCCTCTGTAACTCACTGATACATAAACATGTCCTCTCCACTCCACCTCCCAGTAACAGCGACCAGTCAGACCATTTCTACACAGCAGTTGATAGTAGTTACATCTGTCTGGATGATCAGGATAGTTCTGATCCTCTCCCACATGTGTCACCTTCCTGTTGTCATCAGACAGTCTGAGGTTTCTATTTACTGAGTTTGTGTCCGGTTCAAGTAGACAGAAATCTGATGGAGAGACAAAGACAAAACACAGCTGTAGTTCATCATCTGATGGTTTTATTCTTTCTTTACTGAATGATATTTTGGTCATTCATAGAAAGTTTCATAATGAGACTTGCTGTCAGCCATCTCTTGTTAGTAATGTGTGAATGAAAAAATATCACAACTATCAACTTCGTATTTGAAGACAAACTGACAGTTTCTGTTTTGTCATCATCTGTCAGGAACCAAGCCGGCTTGGTTCCCCCTGGCTTGATCCTGGCCGCTCTATGGGTATGTCCCACATTGTATGTATGTTAGTATGTATTTCTGTGTGCTTTGCCGTGCCCATAGCCACTGCCTTCTGGCTGACAGCGGGGAGGCAGCCTCTTGCACTCATGCTGGAGTGAGCGCTGTCTGTCTGCCGGTTGGACCACACCCCCTCTCTATTGCTACCAGCTGTCCCACTCCCGTATGCCATCTTCCCGCTCCTCGCCCAGGTGTAACCAATTTGTGAAACCAGCAATGCATGTTCTTAAGGATCCTGTCTCCAGTCATGCATTGCTGGGTCACTGTACTTCATCGACAGTTATCGTATGGAGTCACGTCAACTAAGGACTGTTTCCCTCAGGGCTTAGTTGGGCTACTGGACTGCTCCAGCTCAGTGAGTAATTACTGCGTGTGTTTTTCCCCGGTGTCTTTCCCTTGTAGACTGTTGAGCGTCCAGAAGGACTCCGTTAGCTTCTGAGGAAACTATAACTGTAACTGTTTGTCTGCGTGTTGTATTAATAAATGTGTGTCGGTGTTCACCCAGTGCATAAATCCTCATCCTTTCTCCCCTCGCCGTGCGCATTGGAGAAGCGCACGGGAGGGTTCATGACAATCATCAGTCAAACTTACACTTCCTCAGACCAGGTTTTAACCTCTTCTCTCCATCATGGTCCACCCTGGAGGAAGAAACACAGTCAAAATGATTTTCTATCCAACATGAGTCTTAACTGCTGTTCAACATGAAGCAGAGCTCCTCAGTTCATCAGTGAGACAGAGAAACAGGCTGAGACTCATCTGTGCCACTGTCTGATTGGTTCACTTGTGTTTGTGATGAAAAGACCAGAAGAAGATCATGTGATTTAGGCTGCATTCACACCAGGATAGTCTGGGGGTCTCGTTTTGATTGGGTGGGGAATGCTGAGAGTTTTCGCACCTTCGTTTTGTTTGGTTTCCACTCACACTGCACTTTGCTCAAGCGGACCAAACTGTCTGGACAACACCACACAGTTACAACAACTGCTCATTTGGGGCACTGTAGCCAAAACCACCACTGACCAGGAAGAAAAAATCTCAGTGAAGTAGAAAAATCTGGCTCATTGATTGGCCAGGACAATCCATTTCCTTCAGATGAGTTGTTTGTCCACCACAAACGAGACATTTTTTAACTTTTCTCCTCGGCTTTCTCCAGTAAAAGGATTTCTCGGAGTCGCGTGGTTCTTTTTATTGTTTTTTTTCTACCCAAAATGCACTGCGGTAAGGGTCACTTCCACTTCTCAGACTACATGTTGCTATGGTTACACAAACGCCAAAGGGCACTTCCACCCTTTGGTCCGCAGGATAGTCCATTTGCATTCACACTACAAGCGAAGCGCACCAGGCTTCATTTGCAAGTGAACCAAGACACACACCCCCCCCGTTTCACACGGACCACAGTTTGCTTGTTTGGTGCACACCAGAATTTGAATACGCATTTAGACTGCACCAAACAAATCAAACTATCCGTGGAAGCGGACCACAGTTCCTTTATTCCAGACCAAACTGAGACAATGTGAATGCACCCTTAGAAATAATAAGAGAGCACAGTTTCCACTGATGTGTTGTTTTTATGAATGCCCTCGGACATGGAAATATTGGTCTCAGCATGATGTCCCCTTAAATGAACAACAACAACACATGCACACACACACACACACGCTGGTTTCAGACTGTTAGTAGATCAGTAAAACCAGCAGATTCGGTTGGTCACCCGCATTCCAAAAACATGCAAGTTAACCACTTGCACTCCGTTGTTCCGCGGGCGGGCAAGTCTCTGCGTCCTAGGGCGCACGAGGGCGCACGAGAGCGCACTCGTGCACGCTTGGACGCATGACGCATGATGGTGGTGATGTAGGTGGTGTGGCCTCCAAGCGCCACTGAAAAAAAAAACTGCAGTCACAGCCGCGAACAGATTAGTTCATCTGATTGACCTCTCATTCGACTAATAAGAGCCTTGAATTGGGTTTCTGAAACCTTGAACAGCCAATGAATGAAAATCTAGGAAGGAGGACCCGCCTACTTTGAATGCACGAGCCAATTGAAGCACAGAAATTCGGGCTGGGTGAAGAGAGATTTACTGCTGCAGCAGATGAAAACAAAGGGAGCTGGACGAACCTGCTACAGACCCAGGCTCACCCAGCAGCATGGAGACCACCCACAAGTGGGACCTGCACTCATTCCAGCAGAATAGACGTTTAGGATTCTCTTCCGTCATCATAGACCGACGGAGGCCGACGACAAAAGTCGTAAATCATTCGCCAAAACAGCAATAATGGAATTATGTTTTGATCGGGATCCACGAGCGGAGCAGCGTCGCGTTCGTCTGACAATGGGGAAGAGATGTTCGCCACGACTCTGCTGCTTTGAAGAGGTAAGGTGTTATAAGCTAAATTATAATAATAATCAATGCTCTGCACTATGTGTGTTTATATATTTACATACTTATTCCATCTAGCTACAATGCTCTGCACTGGGTGTGTTTATATTTATATATCTATATTTTTATTCCATCTAGCTACAATGCTCCACACTGTGTTTTTATATATCTACATATTATTCCATCTAGCTACATTGCTCCGCACTGTGTGTGTTTATATACTTGCATATTTATTCCACCTAGCTGCAATGCTCCATACTGTGGGTGTTTATATATTTACATATTTATTCCATCTAGCTACAATGCTCTGCACTGTGTGTTCATATATTCATATATTTATTCCATCCAGCTACAATGCTCTGCACTGTGTGTCTGTGTGTGTGTGTGTGTATATATATATTTTATAGTAATATGTACATATGTATATTAGCTGCTCTTGCTTGCTTTTTTTGCCTTCTGATTGTTGCTCTGAGTGTTGCTATCCCTGTGCTGTTGCAATCCTGGAATTTCCCCGTTGTGGGACTAATAAAGGCTTATCTTATCTTATCTTATTATTTATCCCTGAAAACTGTAATCCAAAAATGACTTTTGACCGATCGGTAAATTACAACTGTACTGCGCACGAAGTACGAAGTGCGTGCGCCGCGATAAACGGTTCATTTGCCGTGTTCGGACCGTGAACGCCCCCCCCCCCACTGCAGAAGAGGAGCGGGGGGTGGGGCGTTCACAGTCCGAACGCCCCCCGGTCCGCGGGGGGAAGCATATGAGTCTATTCCATCATGTAGCGATGGCCCTCTTCTGTAGCGAGGGGGGGGGGCGTTCACGGTCCATTCACGGTTCCCCCCCCACACACACACACACACAGTAGTGAGGGGGGGGGCCGCTGTGAAAACATGCAAGGAGTGTAATCCGTCATGTAGCGAGGGCCGAACTCGGTCCTTGGTAGCGGGGGGGGGGACGACCCCCTGCCCACACACACACACACAGACACAGCCCTGAGTGTGACCTTTCATTAGAGCCTAAAATGAAGATTCTACATTGAATTATTCAAAAGTTACAGACGTTTTTCCAAACTGTGCCATTTGGCACAATTTGGCACAGTTCCAAAACGCCTGGGAACAGCCTGAGAACAAAGCTGTGTAAAATATTCATTTTTTGTGGTATTGTTACCAAATTTGGATCTCAGCTGGATAACACTTGGTTCTACATTTCTGTTGCATTTTCCAGCCGGATCGGACAGCTGTGTGTTATTTACAAGCATTTGTATCCAAAAAAACACTGTGTCCAATTTTTTTTTCTTCAAGTTCAGTATGTTTAGATGACTGTAACTCAGTGGCCTGAGCACGTAGAGAGATTATGTTTTTTTTGCCAAAAAATTCAAAGTGTTTTCTTTAAAATGAGACCAACCCCATGAAGATGCTGCAAAGGGTTGAAGAACAGCTTTCGATTTACTTTGGGCACGTTATTTTTTGGCATTTTTAGGAAAATTGCCCGGAGTGCAAGAGGTTAAGGTGTAGTCAGACGCAATGCGATCAAATGTAAAATTAATGTAAAGATGTGAATAAACCCAAATTTGCATCTGAGTGAGTTGCAGAGGGGCGAGGTTGCCTTCACAACTTCCGAAGCTGCTTATGGAAATCCCATAAGCGCCGTCATGTTTAGGTTTACAACATTGTCCAGCAGTAGGGATGAGAATTGATAAGATTTGATCAATATCAATGGCATTGTCGATTTTGCTTACTGATCCAATTCTTTATCGATTCCTTTTGTCAATTCTTGATCAGTTTTCTGTGTGTGTGTGGGGGGGGGGGGTGGAAGCAGGCCTTCACAGGATATCAGTATCATTGCAGGAGTTTTGTTATTTTTCTGGCCTTAAACAATGCCTCTTCTCTTAAAATTATATAATAAAATCAAATATAAAAGACTGTAAACATGTAAAAATGGGCATTTGTGCCTTGTAACATTTGTTTAAATACTGAAAAGCAATATAAATAAAAACAGTATAAATGGAGCACTGAAGTGATTAGAAACAACTGCTTAATTATGATGCTGTAGCAATCACAAAAATACACATGCTGTACTTGGGTGTAATTTTTTTCACGTTTTTTAATATATACAGTATATATGCATAATACTGTGCATTATACTGTATATACATGTCTATATACACCCACACATGCATAAAATACTCAACTGTATATTAACATACTGGTAAAACCTCAAGACATTGCTCAGACTGGGAAAGAGTAATTCAGTATTAATCTGTAACCTTCATCACACGCACCACCTACCCAAACTCCAGGTGCTCCACAGCCATAAATGGATGCAAGTCTTGCACTACAAACTTCCTTACAGCTCTGTGTGCAGCTAGCGTCAGTGGGTTATCCTGGCAAGGAGCGAAAGGACGAGCAGATTGGTAAAACCTCAGAGCTACCTGTTGCTGTCATTGTCCAAAAAGAATGGCCTCCTATTTAAACATCAGATGTTTTTAGTTGGGTTTTGTGAGTTAAAAAAACGGAATAAACTTAGGCTGCAAAGCTGCTAGCATAATGCTAATATTCTACTACTAGTAATAAGCTAATAGTACCGTCACTAACGGAGGTGCTGCTGTTTGGGAATCAGGTGCAGGCGTAATTCATAGACTGTTGAACACACTGTAATCTTTAAGTTAATCCCATGCTGCCGTGTCAAGAGATGTTTCAACTCATGTTTACCATGCTGCTAGTACGAAACACTTCCTCTGGTTGTCGTGCTGGCGAGCGCTCACCCCCTCCTTCCCGTTTCACCTGTCTCCTCATCAGACGCACCTGCTGTTTACTGCTGGGCCAGCATTTATAAGGAAACGTCTTTGGTGATTCAACGCTGGCTTGTTTGGGTATACTGCGTTAGCAGACGGCTCATCAAGTAAGCGGTTGTGTTGTGGTAGACCTTACCTTACACACACTCTCCTTTCCCTCTCTTACAGGTTGCTGGCAACGTAGCGGTGCGTCTTCAGGGATTTGGTGCACTCGCCAGCCTGTTGCTCCTCCACTACGCAGCTCATCTACTCCACCCGGTCAGACTCCAGGACTCATTCCCCTACCAGCAGTTCCGACCTGCTGGTTCCTCTCCTTCGCTGGGTTCTGTGCCAGTCACTCCTCTCCTCCCACGTAAGTGGTATAAATTAGACTTCCATATTTCCCCTCCATTCCTCACTAATCAGCCTCATCTCACCCTCTACAGGTTTGCTGCTCCTCTGGCGAGTGACTGACCTTTTCCTCAAGTTTGCGGTTTTGAAAATTCAATAAAAGGTCAAACGTTTCTTGTGTGTGTTCTTTTGGTGATTGCACTTTGCACTCAGGCTGCTTGTCCGGTCAATATGACAGAACGAGCCAGCCAGGGTCACAGCCTGGCAGGTGCTTCATCAACAGAGCACACTGCACTCCACCGCCTCGACGTTACAGAAAGGCAGGTGGCCGAACACACTCAGCTGCTGCAGATTATCACACAGCAGCTGAGTGTCATTTTTGATCAGTTGGGACGTACGTCTGCTCCGGCCACTCCACCTCCACCTGCTCCTCTGCTTTCTACTATTATTCGCCGAACTCTTTCCATTTCCACTCCTGTCCCATACGCGGGGGAGATGGGGAAATGTAAAGATTTTTTGTGTCATATTCGGCTCTACTTTGAGCAGGTGAAGGGGGAGTTCCCGGATGACATCTGCAAAATTCATCAGTTTACTCTTCTGCTTTGGGGCCTTTAGTTGGGCGCGGGTTGTTATTGATAGCCAGAGAGATTCGCCACCAATGTTTGACCAATTTGTGTCCAAGTTTTCCAGCACTTTCGACCATACCGAGAGTGAAGGGAATATAATGAGTCACCTGTTGTCACTCCGCCAGGGCAGCTGGTCAGTGGCCGACTTCTCGGTGGAGTTCTGGATCGGGGCAGCTGATTCGGGGTGGAACAAAGTTGCACTGCACAGCACGTTCATCCATGGATTAAATCCTCTGCTTCACGACGACCTGGTGGTTCATGCCATTCCTGCCACCTTGGACGGCCTTATAGATCAGACGGTCGGGTTGGATAACCGCAAGCGTGCCTGGGAGCGCGGAGCCTCCTCGCGCCCGTTCCCCACATGCGCACTTCCGGCACCTACTGACCTAGGTGAGTCTGATTCCACCCCCGAGCCCATGGAGCTCAGCACTGCTCGCCTTCCATGAGCAGAGGTTGAGCAGCGGCGGCAGATCAGGGCGTGTGCCTATTGTGGTTCGCTGAAGCACAAGCGGGACACATGCCACCTATGGCCAAAAGACATGGCCCATCAATAGCCGCGGGGGGTCTGGCGGGCGGGACTCAACCTGACCCCCCCCCCCATAATTTTTCTATATCAGCCCTGGTTCAGTTGCAGGGGGTCAAGAGGAGAGTCTCCTCCCTTATCGATTCCAGGGCAGAGGGTAATTTCATCTCATCTGTGCTGGTTTACGAGATGGGGGTTCCGACAGATAAACTGCTGGTTCCCCATCCCGTTCATACCTTTTCTGGCCAGACGGTGGCATCCGTGACTCATTGTATGATGCAGCTATCCATCCTATTGTCCAGTAACCATCGGGAGAGGCTTACTTTTTACGTGTTTCCACGTGCCTCTCATGTGGTAGTGCTAGGATATCTGTGGCTCCGGAGGCATAATCCAATTCTTAATTGGGCACAAAATTCCATCACCTCTTGGAGTCCTAACTTTTGGCAACATGTTTAAATTCGGCCCAGTGTTCACCATCCCTCCCCGTCTCCTCTCCTCAGGTCGAGCCGCCGGACCTTAGCCTTGTGCCCGAGGTTTATCACGACCTCGGGGAGGTCTTTAGCAAGTCATGAGCATTAACGCTTCCTCCGCATCGCTCGTATGACTGTGCCATTGACCTCCTTCCAGGTGCAAGGCTGCCATCCAGCAAGCTCTATAATATTTCTGGTCCCGAGAGGGAGGCGATGGAGAGGTACATTAAAGATTCTCTGAACACCGGCCTCATTCGGCCATCCTCGGCTCCCCTCAGGACGGGGTTTTTCTTTGTTGGCAAGAAGGACGGGTCTCTGCATCCGTGCATTGACTACCGTGAGCTTAATGCCATAACTGTCAAAGATAAATACCCTCTGCCCCTGATGAACTCTGCATTCGAGCTCCTGTAGCGCTCGCGCGTATTCTCCAAACTTGACTTATGCAACGCTTACCACCTAGTCAGAATACACGAGGGGGGCGAGTGGAAAACAGCGTTTAAAACATACTTGGGGCAATTTGAGTACTTAGTCATGCCTTTTGGGTTAACTAATGCCCCCGCTGTTTTCCAGTGATTAATCAATGACGTCCTCCGCGACATGTTAAATCAGTTTGTTTTCATCTATCTGGATGACATCCTGATTTTTTTCTCGCATGCCTGAGGAGCACGAAACCCATGTTAGAGCCGTGTTACAGCGGCTCTTAGAAAACCAACTTTATGTCAAGGCTGAGAAGTGTGAGTTCTCCACCAAATCCACTTCTTTCCTTGGCTTTATTGTAGCAGAGGGAGAGTTGAGGGCTGACCCGGCCAAGGTGAAGGCTGTGCTGGATTGGCCAACACCCCACTCCCGCAAGGAGCTGCAACGCTTCTTGGGGTTTGCAAATTTCTATCGCAGGTTTATCCGTAACTATAGTGGGGTAGCACAGCCTTTAATGCAGCTGACCTCTGTTAAGGTACCATTTTTATGGACCGAGGCAGCTGAGCAGGCCTTTGCTAAATTAAAGGGCCTGTTCGCAGATAAATCCATCTTGGCTCAGGTCGACCCCCAGCTCCAATTTACCCTGGAGGTGGACGCTTCAGAAACGGGGGTGGGCGCTTTTTTGTCCCAGCCCCCACCCCCACCCCCCGAGACTTGAAGCTCCGCCCGTGTGCGTATTTCTCTCGATGGCTCACCCCAGCCGAGAGGAATTACGACATCGGGGATGGTGAGCTGTTAAACTGGCTTTTGAGGAATGGAGACATTAGCTGGAGGGAATTCTTCACCCTGTAGTCCTGTGGACTGACCACAAGAACTTTGAGTATCTGCAGTCGGCCCGCAGGCTGAATCCTAGGCAGGCTCGCTGGGCCCTATTTTTTCAGTGCTTTAATTTCACTGTTACCTATAGGCCCGGTTCCCATAACGGGAAGCCTGATGCTCTCTCCAGGCAGTTCAGTAAGGACCTGGCTGACCCCCGCTCCCTCTCCCAGCCCATTCTTCCGTCTTCGTGCGTCCTGGGACCCCTTACCTGGGAGATTGAGAGGAGAGTCCGCCAGGCCCAGTCCTCTGAGCCCAAACCAGCGGGTTGTCCCCCTAATCGCCTTTACGCCCCTGCCGCCCTCCGCTGTGAAGTTATCCAGTGGGGGCACACCGGACGTCTCGCCTGCCACCCTGGGGTGGTATGTACTGTGGACATTATTAGGCAAGCGTTTTGGTGGCCCACGCTGCGGCGGGACATGCAGGAGTACGTGAAGGCTTGCCAAACATGTGCCCATAATAAAACCCCCCCCCCCCCCCACTGGCCTTCTTCACCCCCTCCCCGTCCCCAGCCGGCCCTGGTCCCACATCGCTATGGACTTTGTCACTGGTCTCCCCCCTCCAATGGTAACATTGTGATATTGACCATTGTGGACAGATTTTCCAAGGCCGTGCATCTGGCTCCTCTTCCTAAGCTGCCATCCGCCTCCAAGACTGCTGAATTACTGTTCTACCACGTTATCAGACTGCACGGTATTCCCATGGACACTGTGTCTGACCGGGGTCCTCAGTTCATCTCACGGGTATGGAAGTCATTCTGCCACTGCCTTGGCACCACTGTCAGCCTCACCTCCGGTTATCATCTGCAGAGCAATGGGCAGGCTGAGCATGCCAACCAGTCCCTGGAGGTTGCCCTTCGTTGCATGGCAGCCGATGATCCCTCTTCATGGAGCTCCCATCTGACCTGGGTGGAGTATTTGTTAAATTCCACGGTCTCTTCAGCCACGGAGCGATCGCCATTTGAAGCTTCCGTGGGCTACAACCCCCCCTCTTCTATCCATGACGGAGAGAAGGGTAGCGGTGCTGTCCATGGGGGCCCATTTTCATTGCTGCCGCTGGGCCTGGAGATCTACCAGAGTGGCTTTCCTTTGCTCCATTTAGTGCAGTCAGTGCTACGCTGTCCGCAAGAGGGTCTCGGCGATGGAATACAAGACTGAACAGCAGGTCTGGGTGGCCACGGATCAGGTCCCGCTCAAAGCTAAGTCTCGGAAGCTTGCTCCCCAGTTTGTGGGCCCCTTCCCTGTTACCAACAACATTGGCAACTCTGCTGTCCGGCTCCAGCTCACACAGGCACTCCGTGTGCACCCAACCTTCCATGTCCCAAGGTCAAGCCTCTCTCCACCAGCCTTCTCTGCCCCCCCCCCCCGAAGCCACCTCCTCCTCTTCGGGTCCTCAACGGGCACATTACCCACACCGTCAAAGAGATCCTGGATGTTCATCGTCGGGGCCAAGGGTTCCAATACCTGGTCGATTGGGAGGGCTACGGTCCGGAGCATCGGTCATGGGGGGGACCACCAGGAGACGTTCGTTGAGGGAGGGGGCACTGTCATGTGCTGGTCAGCGCTTGCCCTCTCCTTCCCGTTTCACCTGTCTCCTCATCAGACGCACCTGCTGTTTACTGCTGGGCCAACGTTTATAAGGAAGCGTCTTTGGTGATTCGACGCTGGCTCATTTGGGTATACTGCGTTAGCAGACGGCTCATCAAGTAAGCGGTTGTGTTGTGGTAGACCTTACCTTACACACACTCTCCTTTCCCTCTCTTACAGGTTGCTGGCAACGTAGCAGTGCATCTTCAGGGATTTGGTGCGCTCGCCAGCCTGTTGCTCCTCCACTACACAGCTCATCTACTCCACCCAGTCAGACTCCACGACTCATTCCCCTACCAGCAGTTCTATCCTGCTGGTTCCTCTCCTTTGCTGGGTTCTGCACCGGTCACTCCTCTCCTCCCACGTAAGTGGTATAAATTAGACTTCCATATTTCCCCTCCATTCCTCACTAATCAGCCTCGTCTCACCCTCTGCAGGTTTGCTGCTCTTCTGGTGAGTTTAGAAAATTCAATAAAAGGTCAAACGTTTCTTGTGTGTTTTCTTTTGGTGATTGCACTTTGCACTCAGGCTGCTTGTCCGGTATATATGACATTGGTAACATATCTGTCATGGGTCTGCCCTCAGCAGGCAGATGAGGGTTTGAAGGGAGGACTCGCATGCAAGCAGGAATATGGTGCAAATGATGATATTTATTAATAAAACTCTAAACCTCAGGAACAAAGCAAAAAGCAGCTCATGGGCTGAAAATAAGCTAAAGCAAGGCACGGCAAAAAACTCAAGGCAAGGCAATAACTCACAAGGAACGTAGAACAAGGACATGGATCACAGCAGGAACATTTACATGGAGATACGGCAGGATAAATGCCAATGACCTCACAACAAGCAAGGAACAAAGACGGGAACTCATACTTACAAACACCAGACAGGTGGAAACAATCAAGCGCTACATGGTAGCACATGAGGAAGTGGCTAGAGGTATGGAAACATAGGGGACTGAGGACAATAAGCAAAGAAGTACACACACAACCCTGGACTTAGAAAGGGGGAACACAGAGACCACAATCATGACACTAAGGACAGACAAGGGATGGCACAACATGACTAAAGACACAAGGACAATAATACTGATTGTAAAAATAAACAAGGATCACACAATATAACCAAATACAAAAAGACAACCACAAAACAACAACAGTTTTGTGGATGATAAACTAAGGGCCAGGGGCAAACACAGAAGACACTAAATGCAGATAATAATAATAATAATAATAATAAACAATAACCAAAACCCAGAATGAACCTAACGTGTTCCCAGACCATGCCCAGATCATCAGCCAATCCTCCTTTATTGGGTGAATTCCAGACACCCCTAAAAAACCCTGAAACATCAAAACGGGTGGGAGGATAGTGACAAGGCATGGTGGGAAGAAACAAAATACAGGAATTTCACTAAAACAAAACCAAAAATGTCCATTAGGTGGTGTCTTAAAGTCCCAGGACCACCAGACCGGAGAACAAGGTGGGTCAGGGGCCCTACAAACATCCATGGGTCCCCCAGACTGGAATGCAAGGTGGATTGGGTGGCCTGCCAAGGTCACTAGGCCACCGGATCATGAATCAAGGTGGGTCAGGGGGCCTCCCAAAGTTCATGGGCTCCCAGACCAAAGGACAAGGAGGGTGGATGGGGTCGACCAGCGTCCATGCCAATGAGCAGGATTTGTAGGGCAGATGCTGAGGAGCCCTGAACTCAGGAGGCTGTATCTGAGGAACATGCTCCTCGGGGACAGCTGGAGTGTGGAGCTTGTGAAACACTAGCTGGAGAGCGTCGACCACCAATGATGATGGCCGACTAGCGGCGAGACCTCACGATGACACCTGATCAGTGGGAAGCCCAGACAATGACTGCTGAGCAGTGGCAAAATCAGACAATGACTTCTGACCAGCAGTGAAACCAGATGAAGACTGCTGACCAGCGGCGAAACCAGGCTGATCAGCACTAAACTCAGATGATATAGGTTGGTGAATCTCGAGCCCAGATGCTCAGGGATCCATCCTCAACCCAGCCACCTCGAATGGGGAGAAAGAGATAACACACAGGTCACTATAACTGGCGGCAGTGGAGCCTGACGGGGAGACCTCAGGAGCAGCTGGCAGCGGAAACTGGGTCTTCCCGCCAAGAGTAAGGCAAGACCTCTCTAACACTGATAAAACAAATACAAAGAAGGGGACTTGTCTTGACTCTTGCTCCACCACCGACGAGGACCGCAGTGACTCTGCTGCTGCAGCCCAAGCAGCAGGTGTGGTGACAGGCGAAACTGCAGGCGTAATGACTTGTGAAACTGCAAGCGTGATGACAGGCAAGGAACGAGGCCTGGCGACCGGCACTGGAGCTAGTGTACGACGTGGAGCCAGTACTGGAGGTGGAGAATGGTGTGGGACTGGTACTGCAGCTGCCATGAAAACCGGTGTTGCAGCTGCTATGGGAACCAGTAATGGTGGGGGGGAGGGTGCCCTGAAGCTGATGAGCTCCGCAGCGCTGGGGCGGATGCTGAAGAGCGGCGAGGTGGTGTGCTGTCCTCCATCCTGTGGAATGGCTGTGGAACTGCAAAGAGCCATGGTGGATCATGGGGCATTTCCTTGTCAACTCAGTCTTCAGTACTTCCAACAAATCTCTCCCCAACCTGTGGTGTGGCTGCGGGGTTGAAGAGAGGCTGACTGTGACTGAAGAGTGAGGAGAGGCTAAAGACGTTGGGGCCAGGAGATGCTGTCTCATTGGCACAGTCTCTGGCGTCACGGGAAAACACTCCCCCACCCATGGTGTGGCTGCGAGGCTGGTGAGCAACAAGGACAAGGGGTTGCCAAAGTCAGGGGATGCTGCACCGTGGGCAAAAACTCCGGTGCCCTACATAACTTCTTCATCCCCGCGGAATGCCCTGCAGAGGTTGGGGAAGGCGGCCAGTAGTCACGCCAGCTCAGATTAGCTCTGCTGGCTGAGGTGCACTTCCATTATCCCATCCGTGGCCTCCAGGCACTCCAGGGCTTCCTTCGGTATGTGGAAGGCATGGGCGTCTGAGACAAAGACCTGGATCATCTGGGCTGCCCACAGCTCATCCACGTTGGGACCACTGGCCGCCAACCTCCCTCTACCTGCTGAGTCCAGGTACGATGAGGTCGAACTGTCATGGTTCTGCCCTCGGCCGGCAGATGAGGGTTTGAAGGGAGGACTCATGTGCAAGCATGAATATGGTGCAAATGATGGTATTTATTAATAAGATAAGCCTTTATTAGTCCCACAACGGGGAAATTCCAGGATTGCAACAGCACAGGGATAGCAACACTCAGAGCAATTAAATAAATAATTGCAATTAAATAAATAAATGAGAATAAAACTCTAAACCTCAAGAAACAAAGATAAACGCAGCACGTTGGCTGAAAACAAACTCCAGTAAAGCTAGGCGAGGCAAAAAAAAAACTCAAGGCAAGGCAATAACACACAAGGAACATGGAACAAGGGTTTGGATCACAGCAGGAACATTAACATGGGGACACGGCGGAATAAATGATGACCTCACAATGAGCAAGGAACAAAGACTCACATGAATAGGGGAACTCATAATTACAAATGCTAGACAGGTGGGAACAATCAAGGGCTACATGGTAATACATGAGGAAGTGGCTAGAGATATGGAAACATAGGGGACTGAGAACAATAGTTAAACAAGTACACACACAACCCTGGACTTAGATAGGAAATACAGAGACCACAGTAATGACACTAAGGACAGACAAGGGATGACACAACATGATTAAAGACACAAGGACAATAATACTGACAGTAAAAATAAGCAATGATCACACAACATAACCAAATACAAAAAGAAAACTACAAAGCAACAACAAGGGATGGCACGACAAACTAAGGATCAGGGGAAAACACAGAGGACACTAAATGCAAATAATAATAATAAACAATAACCAAAACCCAGAATGAACCTAACACGTGGGCATGGTGTCACTTCCTGTTTTGCTGGCTGTCGGTGTGGTTTGCTAAGCTTAGCTCTCCTCCTTCTCCTGAGGATTATTGCCTTTAATTGCATTTTAATCACTTTTTTCATCTAGCGTCACCTCTCACTGCTGTGCTGCACAATCACTG
This sequence comes from Pholidichthys leucotaenia, assembly GCA_020510985.1. Taxonomy (NCBI): domain Eukaryota; kingdom Metazoa; phylum Chordata; class Actinopteri; order Cichliformes; family Pholidichthyidae; genus Pholidichthys; species Pholidichthys leucotaenia. The sequence continues at coordinate 241,702,235 of CM035842.1, read as the reverse complement.
TCGCCTAATCACCCTCTGTAGCTTTCTGTTCTCCTTTCATCTGTGATTGGGTTAGCCACTAGTCATAACTACTAGCTCTCTTTCCTCTCCTCCTCAGGTGTGCTCTTTGTGTCAGATGTTTAGTTACACCTCTTCCTCTTTTAGTGACAATGGTAAATGTAATAGATGTTGTCTTTTTGAGGCACTCGAGGCGAGGTTGTGTGATTTGGAATCGCAGCTCTGCTGCTTTGAATCACCATCAGCGCCAGTTAGTAATGATGGACTCCCATTAGCAGCAGTGGAGCATCGTAGCATAGGGCCCGCCTGTTAGAAGGAAGTTGCAAGCCCCTGGTTTACCACCAACCTGTTCACGTTTCTAATTGATATTCCCCGCTCAGCGACACACCTGCTGAGGAAAAAACTCTGATCACTGGTGACTCTGTAGTCAGAAACATGATCCTAGAGACTCCAGCAGCCATAGTCAAATGCATTTCCGGGGCCAGAGCAGGCAGCATCAAATCAAATTTAAAAATGCTGGCTAAGAGTAACTGTAAATACTCCACAATTGTTATCCACACCGGCATTAACAACATCTGACTCTGGCAGTCAGAAGTCACAAAACTTAACATGGAATCGGAGTGTAACTTTGCCAAAACGATGTCGGCTTCTGTAGTATTCTCGGGGCCCCTCCCCAACCTGACCAGTGATGACATGTTTAGCCGCGTGTCATCCTTCAACCGCTGGCTGTCTGTGTGGTGTCCTGCAAATGATGTGGGCTACAGTGACAATTGGAACTCATTTTAGGGAAAACCTGGTCTTGCTAGGTGAGCCGGCATCCATCCCACTTTGGATGGTGCATCTCATTTATCTAACAATCTGGCATCATTTTTATCCAAAGTTCCAAAGCCTTGACTACCACTCAGAGCTGGGATCAGGAAACAGAGTCCCAGTCTTTACACGCCTCTCTGCAGCTTCTCTCCATCTGCCACCCCTTAATTTAGCCTCTGTCTCCCCCATCAGAGAATCACTGTCTGCTCCCACTAAAGTAAATAAAAATTTAATGTATAAGCATCCCAGAGTGATTAAACAAAAAGCTGATAAAACCCAAATTAAACATGTAGCCTCTAAATCTAATGACTTGGCCTCTGTTCCTCCTTATAATTTAAAAATTAAATGTGGTTTGTTAAATATTAGGTCTCTAACTCCCAAATCTCTGTTAGTCCATGATCTATTAATTGATCATCAGACTGATTTACTATCCCTTACAGAGACTTGGTTAGGGCAGAGGATTATGTTGGTTTAAATGAATCAACTCCATCTGGTTACTTAAAATGTCAAAATCCCAGAAGTTCTGGTCGTGGAGGAGTAGCAGCAACAATTTACCATTCCAAATTACTAGTTAATGTAAAGCAAAAAACATGCTATAATTCCTTTGAGGGCCTGGTCCTCAGTATTGGGCATTTTAACAATTTTAGGTTAAAACCAATTTTATTTGCCATAGTTTATTGTCCTCCCACAGCTTACTCAGAGTTCTTATCTGAATTTGCAGAATTTCTAGCTGATTTAAGCACTAAATCAGATTGAACTAGAAAAGCACTCGGAGAGCGCAGACCTCCGCCAAGCGCCACAGTTCCCCCCCATACAGTGTTTGTGTGTACGTTTTCAGATTCCTTGACCATGAAAACATGTGACTAGCAATTGGATTCACAATGATAGGATTAGTGGTTCAGTAGTAAAAGCATTACCTCCTTGGCGGAGGTAGTAAACTGAAGTGTTGCTGTTGTGTCCATGTCCTCCATCTGCAAAGTGCCAAGCTGCGACCTGTCAAGGCATACCTCATGCCTCCCTTATTGGGGGGCTTTCACACCTGTACTGACCTCATGCCTCCCTTATTGGGGGGGGGGGGGGCTTTCACACCTGTACTGAGTACTTAAAAACTGTATTTATTGGCAGATGAAAGAAAACTGAAGCAAAAACAAACAAACAAAAACTAAACAAACAGCAACTGCAACATGAACTATTTCAAACATATTTATTCAAATGTACACTTATATGGAAACAATCTTGAGCCATAACTTTTTGGTAATGTGAAAATAATAAGCCAAGTAGCACAAAAAAATTGAGTGCTCTTGCTGTCAGGAAACAATGTTGGCACCAAATCACTGAAGTGATCTGCCACCAATGGGGGTAGATTGTGCTCTGCCACAAAATGAGAAAACTGTCATGGCGGCCTCTGGGCCGTCATTGGCTTCATCAGTCCCAGCTGCGCACAGACCAACAGGTGCCAATCAGCGGCTGTTAAAAGCCAGTGTTGCTGACAGCCCGTCATGGAGTCGTCTGTCCTCCTCATTGGAGCATGAACCAGAGCTTCGTTCCCAAGCTTCATCAAGAATGTCTCGTCAGGAATTACCACGTAAGAGAACTGTTTGTTACTCAACTCCTTACCTTTACCCCTGTGCACAGGTGGACCTCCCAGGCGGCGGACCAACTTCCCCAGCCGACGGGGCGTTGCCATCTCAGCCACGTAGCTCCTCGCTACCACCTCTGCTATGGGTACGTCTAACCCCACAGCTGCAAGAGCTGTTATTGTCTCAGTTACAGGAACTGTCATCGTCACGATCAGTGGAATCACTGCCACTACCACCATCGGAACTGTCATCGTCACGGTCTGTGGAATCACTGCCGTCACCATCACAGGAACTGTCATCGTCACAGCAACAGGTGGATTCACTACCACGGCCACGAGCACATTCACCTCCACGCTGCATGGCCGCTGGAAGTCAGCAGGACGCTACCTGTGGATCACCCAAGTAAGCCCCCTTATCTACAATTACTCACGAGTGCTGAACAGCGGTAATTGTATCTGCTTGTGTGTTACAGGGTTGCCAGGTCTCCATCCGGACTGCTCAGTTCCAGCGACCAGAATTCCATACTTGCACTCACTCACGCACTTCACACTCTCACTTTACAATAAAGGGATTATTGTCACTATCTACCCGTGTCAGTGTCTGTCTCCTGGGTCCTGAAACATGTCAGTACGACTCCGTCACGTTGACCCAGCGGACAGTTCACTGCTCCGCAAACTCAACACACTTAGCGCTCGGGTAGATTTGTTAGCACACCAGCAGACAGTAATCCTCAATCAGTTAACCTTAATTAACAGTCGGCTGGATCGTCTGGAAGGACACCAGACGTTCTCCCCAACCGCAAATATTTCAGCCCCTGCAGGCTTAGCGTCAGGTCAAGCTAACACCTCATCGACCCCTCGCTTCACCCCTGTTCCCACGCCTGCCCGGTTCAGCGGAAAACTCGGGGAAGCCCGAGGATTCATCTTACAGTGTGAATCAGTTTTTCTCCGCGTTCCGGGAGATTTCGCCTTAGACTCAAACAGGATTGGTTATGTCATTAATTTGTTAGGGGGTAGAGCTTTAGATTGGGCATATTCCATCATGGCTAAACCAAGCTACCCCATGTTAACTTACCAGGAGTTTGTGACAGAATTCATGTCCATGTTTGATCATGCTGATAGGGGTGAGGTGTTGACAGAACGGCTGCTGAGCCTACAGCAGGGAAAGAGATCAGCTGCTGACTACGCTATTGACTTCCGGGTCCTGGCTGCAGAGATTGGGTGGGGGGAGCCATCACTGTGTGGTATTTTCCTGCGCTGTCTTAATGATGAGTTAAAGGATGAATTAGCGGCATGGGATAAACCGGACAACTTGCGTGATTTCATTGCCCTAACGGTTAGCCTAGATAGTAGATTAAGGGAGCGGGCGGCCGAATGGCGAGCTACTTCCCGTTCGGTTAAACCCCGCCCTCGCATCACTAACTCTCCTCTTCTCGCTCTACCTGCGTCAGAGGAATCCCCGGATCAAGAGGCTATGGTTGTAGGTCAGTCTAAAGTGTCAGCGGCTGAGAGACAGCACCGCAGGGATCTTGGCCTTTGTTTCTACTGTGGGAAAGAGTCACATGGGGTTTTCGAATGTCCCAGTAGGTTAAAAGGGAAGGCCCGTGGATCGCAGTAGGGGGATTCACGGGCAAGAATTCAGAAGAACCCCTTACTAGTTGCTGTTTACCCATCAGACTGATCCATGCACATACAGAACACTCCACATTGGCGTTAATAGATTCAGGAGCTGAGCAGAATTTTGTTTCTAGAGACCTGGCAACCCGGATGGGCCTTAGCTGTCAGACTCTAGAGCCCCCTGTCAAACTCATCACCCTGTCCAAGGCGTCACTGACCACCGTCGCCCATCAGACGGCCCAAGTATCTGTAATTGTGTCAGGAAATCACAGGGAGGAGATTAGGTTCCTAGTCCTGCCCGTCTCTTCTTCGCCCGTCATCCTGGGGTACCCCTGGCTTCGGCTGCATAACCCCACCATTGACTGGCCAGCGGGGAGCATTTCAGCGTGGAGTACGTTCTGCCTGAGTGCCTGTCTCCAATCTGCGGCGTGCGCCCCCTCTGTCAAGGTGCCTCCACCCCCTTCGTCACCACCGGACCTGTCCAAGGTACCAGAGGTTTACCATGACTTGGGGTTAGTTTTCAGCAAGTCTCGGGCGTTGTCTCTACCCCCCCATCGCCCTTACGACTGCGCAATTAATCTGAAGGCTGGGGCCCCTCTTCCTGCTAGCCGCCTATACAGCCTATCTGCACCGGAGCGCGAGGCTATGGACACATACATCAAGGAGTCCCTGGCCTCTGGAATCATCCGCCCGTCGTCTTTGGCTGTGGGTGCCGGGTTCTTCTTCGTTGGGAAGAAGGACGGCTCTTTACGCCCCTGCATCGACTTCCGGGGTCTCAACGATATTACGGTAAAAGACAAATACACTCTGCCCTTGATGAACACCGCCTTTGATTCCCTCCAGGGGGCATCCTGGTTTACTAAGCTAGATCTCAGGAATGCTTATCACCTAGTGCGCATTAGAGAAGGTGATGAGTGGAAGACGGCGTTCCGGACCACAAGCGGGCATTTTGAGTACCTTGTAATGCCGTTTGGGTTAACCAACGCTCCGGCCGTCTTCCAGCAATTAATAAACGACGTTTTGAGGGACTTCCTGAACTTGTTTGTGTTTGTATATCTTGATGACATACTGATCTTCTCTCGCACACTAGAAGAGCGCCAGGTGCATGTCCGCAAAGTACTACAGCGCCTCCTGGAGAATCAACTGTTCGTCAAGGCCGAGAAATGTGAGTTCCATACTGACCAGACCTCCTTCCTAGGGTTCATAATAGCCCGGAACCAGGTGCTTCCTGACCCGGCCAAGGTCAAGGCAGTAGTGGATTGGCCTGCACCCACCTCTAGGAAGCAACTTCAAGGATTCTTGGGTTTTGCTAATGTCTATAGGTGGTTTGTGCCCAATTTTGGTAACATTGCTCACCCTCTGACTGCTCTCACCTCCCCTAAGACCCCGTTTTGCTGGAGTGAGGAGGCAGCCGGGGCGTTTGAGAGACTGAAGAAGGAGTTTGCCTCGGCCCGTGTCCTAACTCAGGTGGACCCGAAGCTGCAGTGCTTGGTGGAAGTGGACGCCTCAGATTCGGGGGTAGGAGCGGTGCTCTCCCAACGCTCTCCCGAGGATGGTAAGATTCACCCATGTGCTTACTTCTCTCATCGTCTATCCCCAGCAGAGAGAAATTACAGCATAGGAGACAGGGAGCTGCTGGCAATGAAGCTCGCTTTGGAGGAGTGGAGACACTGGCTGGAGGGGGCTGCTCAGCCGTTCGTGGTATGGACCGATCATCGTAACCTGGAGTACCTCAGGACGGCGAAGCGCCTGAATGCACGCCAGGCTCGTTGGTCCCTCTTCTTCTGCCGCGTCACTGGAAATGCAGGTTCATTTTCTGTGTCAAGTCAAATTCTCTCGTATGTTATCAGTGATCTGTTAATGTACTTGGCAATAAATCTATTCTGATTCTGATTCTGATTCGGCCGGTTTAATTTTTCCATCACTTACCGGCCGGGAAGCAAGAACGGTAAGCTGGATGCCCTCTCGCGGCAGTTTGACGCACCATCCTCTGAGGATCAGGAAACTCCCATCCTGCCGCCCTCCTGCGTCGTGGGCGCTCTGTCCTGGGGTATTTGCAAGACGGTTCGCAGGGCTCTGAGGACTGAGCCGGACCCAGGGGGGGGGGGGGGGTCCCCCGGGCCGCCTGTTTGTTCCACGTGCTATTCGGGGCCAAGTGATTGAGTGGGGTCACGCCTCCAAGTTGGCTTGTCATCCAGGGGTGGGTCGGACTGTGGACCTTCTCCAGAGGACCTTCTGGTGGCCAGGGCTATGGAAGGACGTCGTAGGTTACATCCGGGCTTGCGCTCAGTGCGCCACCAGGAAGGCGACATCATCCCCCCCGGCGGGCCTGCTACATCCGTTGCCGGTCCCTTCTCGCCCCTGGTCCCACGTTGCTATGGATTTTGTGACTGGTTTGCCCTCCTCGGATAACTTCACTACAGTTTTAACCATAGTGGACCGTTTTTCGAAGGCAGCCCATTTTGTGCCTCTTCGGGGTTTGCCTTCAGCCCAGGAAACTGCGGACCTCCTCGTTCAGCATGTGGTCCGCCTCCACGGCATCTCCGCCGACATAGTGTCGGACTGGGGACCACAGTTTGTCTCACAGGTCTGGAAGGCTTTCTGCGCAGCGCTGGGAGCCACAGCTAGCCTCTCCTCTGGTTATCATCCCCAGAGCAATGGCCAGTGTGAGCGGGCTAACCAGGAGCTTGAGGCTGCATTGCGTTGTGTCATCTCCTCCTGCTCATCCTCCTGGAGCAAGTATCTTCCTTGGATTGAGTACGCCCATAACACCACGGTCTCTATGGCTACGGGCATCTCCCCTTTCAAGGCGTCATCTGGTTTTGATCGACCGCTGTTCCCGGAGGAGGAGAGGGAGGTAGCGGTTCCCTCGGTCCAAGCTCACATCAAGCGCTGTCAGCGAGTTTGGCTCATCGCCCGCCGAGCCCTGTTAAAGACCACTAGACGCAACATCCAGGTGGCCAACCGGCATAGGAGACCCGCCCCGGACTACAAGGTGGGTCAGAAGGTTTGGTTGTCTACCCGGAATATTGGTGTACTGGCTGAGACGCATAAGCTTACTAAGCGCTTCATTGGTCCTTACACCATCACTCGTATTATTAACCCTGTGTCTGTGCGCCTATCTCTCCCCTCTTCGATGCGCATCTGCCCCACCTTTCATGTCTCCCAGGTCAAACCGTACATCTCTGACCCCCTGTGCCCGCCTCCAGCGGCCCCCGCCCCCCCGAGGATGATCGATGGCCATCCGGCCTGGGGGGTGACTGCCATCCTGGACGTTCGCAGGCGAGGTCGTGGTCTTCAGTATTTGGTGGACTGGGGGGGCTTTGGACCGGAGGATCGTTCTTGGATTCGCCCAGCGTTGATCCTGGATAAACAGCTGATCCGCGACTTCCATCAGGCGAATCCAGGTAGAATTGGGCAGGTACCTGGAGGCACTGCTAGATGGGGGAGTACTGTCATGGCGGCCTCTGGGCCATCATTGGCTTCATCAGTCCCAGCTGCGCACAGACCAACAGGTGCCAATCAGCGGCTGTTAAAAGCCAGTGTTGCTGACAGCCCGTCACGGAGTCGTCTGTCCTCCTCATCGGAGCATGAACCAGAGCTTCATTCCCAAGCTTCATCAAGAACGTCTCGTCAGGAATTACCACGTAAGAGAACTGTTTGTTATTGTCTCAGTTACAGGAACTGTCATCGTCACGATCAGTGGAATCACTGTCATCATCACCATCGGAACTGTCATCGTCACGATCAGTGGAATCACTGCCATTACCACCATCGGAACTGTCATCGTCACGGTCTGTGGAATCACTGCCGTCACCATCACAGGAACTGTCATCGTCACAGCAACAGGTGGATTCACTACCACTCACGCACTTCACACTCTCACTTTACAATAAAGGGATTATTGTCACTATCTACCCGTGTCAGTGTCTGTCTCCTGGGTCCTGAAACATGTCAAAAACATCACTTCTGCTAGTGATGCATTGGATTTGGAAGGCATCGGTTCTCTCACTGGCTGAAAATGTTCATCCATCGATCGAATTTGGCTACACAGTTTTTGTGGCCCTGTGTAGCAAAGTGCGACTTGAGGTCCAAAATCCCTGATGCAGTCATTTTTAGCATTAGAGTCACACATATCAGGTGCAGCATTACTGGCGCCGGGATTCCTCTCTGTTCCGGAGCCGCAGGACAAAAGAAGGTGATAATGGTTGCCGTGGGTTTTATTGGGTTTGCGCTCCGCGGAAAAAAAGAGGATTTGGAATCTTCCCCGGCAGAGAGCTGGTTTTTGCGCAGCCCCTATGGCTGCCCGGGGAATTTCTGCCAAATAATCCGGTGCCGGACAGCTGCCCGTCTCAGCTTTTGCAGCGTAGCGCAAACACAGGCACTCTGGCGGGCCCTGCCCACCACAGTTTTGTGCCTAAAACTTTGAAGAACGCGGAGTTTGTGTTCGTCAGACACGACGAGCAGCGCCCTCTATTGCCCCTGCACACATGTTGAAAATGGCCGTATCTCACAATGTTAAAGAATCCTTTAAAAAATTCCTGTATCCACACGGTGATCCGGATTATCCCCAAAATTTAATCAGTTCTTCCTTGTACCATTTCCAACAAGGCCTGAAAGTTTCATCAAAATCCGGCCAAAACTTTTTGAGTTATCTTGCTAACCAACAGACAAACAAACAGACAAACAGACAAACGCTGGCAAAAACATAACCTCCTCCTGGCCTTCGGCCTGGCGGAGGTAATAATTATAGTAGGGAGCTTCAATATACATGTAGATGTAGAGAGTGATAGCCTTAATATGGGATTTAATTCAATATTAGATTCAATGGGGTTTTCTCATAAAGTGTCATGTGTCTGAGGTCCAATGTCATCCCAGACCTCAGACACAGTTTATTGTTGTATTTTGTATCGCTGTTTTTGTCTGCTTATTTGTCTAAGTTATTCTGTGTTCTGTTTCTGCCCCTCTCTCTCCAGACACTCCCCCATGGGCTGCTCAGCCTGCTGCTGCAGTGAGCAGCTTGTAATCAGCACGCCTATTGCAGCTACTCACCTGCCTCCACTCAGTGTCATTAGTGCACTGTGTATTTATTCCCTATTAGTTGTATCACTCCTTGTCACGGTGTTAGTCTGTATCCTGCACGTAGTCAGCTTCCCATGTTCAGTCATCACTCTGTGTTTGGTCTACTCACCCTTGGACTTCATTTGGTGTTGTTTTTCCCTGGAGCCCAGCATTTCTTCAAACAACACTATGTAAGTCTTCCTTTTTCAGTTCATGTTTTTTTGTTTTCCCCTAGCGGTCAGCTAAACCCTGAGGCATGACTTGAACTCTCTCCTCGTAGCCAAACAGAGTCTTCTGAACCGTGTTCACCTGTTGGGAAGCTTATTATTTTGTTGCTTTTGTTGGACACTTTTTGTACCACTGACTCTTTGTTTAATAAAACACACACTTCACTTGCAAGTGGGCTAGTCTCTTTTCATCCACTCGCTGCGTAAAGGCACACGAACATGACAGAAAATGGGAAATTCTACCCATTATCTCCACCACATGTTGGACCGTGTGCTGACATATGGAATAGAAATAGAAAATCTGGTAGTGTCTCCTCATAACCCTGCACTGTCAGACCATTATCTGTTAACTGTTGATTTTACTATTTCTGACTATTTGGCTCCTGAAGAAAAATATTACTACAGCAGATGTCGCTCAGATGATGCTGTTACCAAATTTAAGCAGACTGTTTCCTCTATGCCATGTGTCAACACAACGGAGATAAGTTATGGAGATTTTACTCTTTCTGTACTTGATAGCATGGTAGATAGTGTGACAGCTTCTCTGCATCAGACTCTAGACACTGTGGCCCCTTTAAAAAAGAAAATGTCGAATCAGAGATTTCAAACTCCTTGGTTCAACACAGAAACTCGTAACTTAAAACAGAAGACTTGTCAACTAGAAAGAAAATGGTGCTCCACTAAATTAGATGAAATGTATCTAGCTTGGAGAAATCAACTTCTAATTTATAAAAAAAATTTCAGGAAAGCCAGAACAACTTATTATTATGCATTAATAGAAGAGAACAAGAAAAATCCCAGGTTTCTTTTCAGCACTGTAGCCAGGCTGACAGAGTCAGGACTCTGTCAAATTTAGCATTCCCTTTGAGTTCACTAGTCAGGACTTTATGAACTTCTATCAGAGATAAAATTAGTCAGCTCTTTCCCATGATTAATTTAAATACTGTAACAACTTCAACTGATATGCATTTGGATGAGTTTACTCCAATTGACCTTTAAGAGTTAGATAAAATAATTTCCTCATCCAACCCTTCAACTTGTCTACTAGACCCTATTCCTACCAGGTTGTTTAAAGGAAACCTGTACTGGTCATTATAACTACATTGATCCTGCTTTAGGTATTACTTATAAGCCAAAAATGTGTTTATTCAGTGAAAATAACCCCCTAGAGTCAGTATACTGAATAATTTTATCCCATGAAAACTGCTCGGTCAAAACCAATGGGGAGCAGCCATCACCGACCGGAAGTGACATACAATCGTTTTTGGCTTTACCGCGGAAGAGTAACGTGTTTACTGCAGATGAGTAAACGTGTTCAGCAGATGCTCAGTGGGTCAGGATCTGAGTTGAAAATGACACAAAATCTGCACGGATACATACTGCACAAACCGTCCTTGGAAATGGCCTTTATTGATGGCATGATCTGCAGTTACCTCTGGACACCAGTAGCTGAAGGGGACCTGACGAACAGGCAAGTTCCCAGTCAAGTAACTTCAGAACACGTTGAATAAATCTTGATATACTATAATTTTATTTCATTAAATTATGTGTGGGTAGATTTGCTTGTACATGGTTGTAAAAAATTACATAAAATTCTGATGTTAAAACATTGTTGACTGCTATACTGCAGCCCAGTCTGTCGCACAAAGCAATGACGGTGTGTCACTTCTGTGCTGCAATTGGCCGTGAAAGAGGCAAAATGTCACTGACCATGACTTACTGAGAGAGCAGAGACTTGAAACTTGCATGTATTTGAGAAGAAATCATGACCAAAATTACTGGACGGAACCACTAGTATCATATTTGATCCTCTGAAACAGTTTTTGATTAAAATTCACTACAGATACCCTTTAAAGAAGTCTTTCCATTTATTGGTAACTCTATTCTTCAAATAATCAATTCTTCATTATCATTAGGCCATGTACCACAGGCTTTTAAAACAACTGTAATTAAAATATTACTTCAAAAGCCAATGCTGGATCCAGGAGTTTTAGCTAACTATAGACCAATCTCTAATCTGCCTTTCATTTTAAAAAAATGAAAAAAATGAAAAAAATTCATTTTAAAAAAATCTTGTTGCTATGATGTTGTTGCTATAAATCGAGTTGTTGCTATGCAATTATTTGACCACTTGCAGGGAAATGGTTTATTTGAAGAGTTTCAATCAGGGTTTAGAATTCATCATAGTACTGAAACAGCTTTAGTGAAGGTTACTAACAATCACCTTATCGCATCTCATAATGGACTTGTTTCTGTACTTGTCCTTTCGGACCTTAGTGCAGCTTTTGATACTACTGATCATAATATTTTACTTGATAGATTAGAATGCTTTATTGGACTTAATAGAACTTCATTACAGTGGTTTAAATCTTATTTAACCGATTGGTTCCAGTTTGTTTATGTCAATGATGAGTTTTCCTCTAATTCAAAGTTTAACCACAGAGTTCCACAGGGATCTGTGCTCAGCCCTGTTCTTTTTAAGTTTATACATGCTTCTGCTAGGCAACATTATTAGAAAGCATTGCATTCATTTTCACTGTAATACAGATGACTCACAATAATATTTGTCAGTGAAGCCGGATGACAGTAATCAATTAGCCAAATTAGAGGCTTGTCTTAAAGAAATCAGAGCTCAGATAACCTGTAATTTCTTGATATTAAATTCAAATAAGACTGAAGCCATTCTAGTTGGTGAAAAAAAAAAAAAAACTTAGAAATTCCTTCCCAAATCAAACTCTTAGTTTGGATTGTCAGAGAGCAACCTTCAATATAACAGGAATAACAACTCCTTCAGGCAGGCTGGACCTCAGTGCAGGAATAAGATTTATTGCAGATGAAACAAAGAACCACACGGCATGGGGGCTGGGAGCAAACATATACAATGAAAATGATACTGGAGGGAGAAATGTCCCGACAATGGGCAACAGAAAATGACAACTTAAGCCACAGTTGGCATTTAGCTTTCAAAAGTATTGTGGAGCGTGTAAATGAAGAGGCGGATTTGACTCAGACGATTTATTACACATCTCACACAAGAAGCATAGACAGAATGACATCTCAGCGGAGACTCTTCTCTTAAATAGCATGGCATTCCTCTAGAAGCTTCTAACACACAAAAGGTCACATTGCATTTACTTCCTTAATCCTTTACCATTCCTCTAGAAGTTTCTAACACACAAAAGGTCACACTGCATTCATCCTTCAAACCTCCCTGTTATCTCACCAGGGAACCTCTGCTCTTTGTTCTTGTCTAAGATGTTACACAATTATGCTCTCCCCATGTGCCGCCATAGTATAACTTTATATCCTCATAATGTCTGTTATCATGGGCCGGTAGGTCTAAATGCATTTAGATGATTTGTGCGCCCAATCAACCTGGTACAAAACACCAGGTTGACTGGTGTACCCAATCACCACAAAGCAGGTGTGTTTATGTATCATTTTACATATGCGCTTCAGCACTGATAACCAGAAAAGATCAACACAACAGAACAACACAGAGCTACTGTGGAAGTGAAAGGAGGTTATCTGAGAGCAGCTGTTTCCACTCCCACCCACAGCCTCCACTATAGTGGAGAAGAAAAAGAAGGATTGTAACGGAAAAAGTAGCTGCAAGAAGAAAACTGGATCAAGAACAGCACAAACATATGTAAACATTGAGACTAATACACAGGATGGCATCAGCTTCATGAATGGAAGTTGCTGCAAATTGATGCCATGGGTCCTCTTTTTCTACTGTACAGGTAAAGACTTTATCCTATTTATTATTTTATTTATAATTCATTATATTAAATATTTTAAGTTTAGCAGCTGAGTGAGCCTAGCCTCAGTGTTCACATGCTGGGCCAATCTGTGGCTCGGCTGCCCATCTTCCTAATCCCAGGCGCTTCTTTTTCTTTCTGGCATCCTTGTCTCGAAGAAGCGATGGTGAAGCGTGTCTTGTCAAGGATTGGCACAGCGCCTGGAGTGGCTGTGTAGACCAATCCTTGAGTGGCAATCTTTGTTGCAGTTGGCACAGATGAAGGCTGATGGATGTTGTTCCGCCCTTGCGTGCTCGTGTCTTGCAGTATGCCTCCTCTCCTGTTTTTCCCTCCAACTTGCTTCAGCCCTGCTCATTCCTTCTCTTAAACAGTGGCGCCAAAAGTTATGTTCCTTGGCCACCTCCTCCCAGTGGTCGGTGTTTATTTCTGCGTATTGGAGATCGCGTATGCAGACATCTTTGTACCTCAACAGGGGTCGTCCTACTGGACGAATGCCTTCCCACAGTTCACCATACATGATTTCTCTGGGCAGGCGGTTTGGGTCCTTTGCAGTGCACATGGCCAAGCCATCGAAGACGCCTTTGGCTGAGAAGTGTGGGCATACTGGGTAGGCCAGCGCGCTCAAGTACCTCCATGTTGGTGACTCTATCTTGCCATTTGATGCATAGGAGGCATCAGAGGCAGAGCAGATGTAATCCATTGAGCCATTTCTCCTGTCTGGCATAGGTTGTCCAGGACTTGCTGCCGTACAGGAGAGTTGACAGGACACAGGCTTGGTAGACACAGAGTTTGATCCTCTCACTCAACTGATAATAATAATAATGCATCGATTTTATATAGTGCTTTATCATATATACTCAAAGACGCTTTACAAATAGGTACATTATTCATTCACTCCAGACAGACAATGGTAGTGGCAAGCTACTTCTGCAGCCACAGCTGCCCTGGGGCAGGCTGACGGAAACGTGGCAGCCAATCTGCGCCAACGGCCTTTCCGGCCACCACCGAACATTTTATACATTTATACACATTCATACCCAGTGTTATGGGCACTGGAGGCAATGCAGGTGAAGTGTCTTGCCCAGGGACACAACGGCAGGATATCTGGGGAGAGCGGGATTCGAACCACCAACCATCGGGTTATTAGACGACCTGCTCTACCTCCTGAGCCACTGCCGCCCACAGATCATTGTTCCACACTCGTTTGTGGAGCTTCACCATCACAGCAAATGCTTTGGCTATTCTGGAATTAATTTCAGCGTCAAGGGAGAGGGAGTTGGTAACTGTGGACCCCAAGTAGATGAAACTATCGACCACAGCAAGCTGAGTATTGTTGATGGTGATGACTGGGGGAGTATGAGCATCTTGTAAAATGATGTTTGTTTTCTTTATACTGATGGGAGCCCAAACTCTTTGCATGCATGGGATAGCTGGTCAGTCATGCGCTGGAGGCCAGGCTGGGCATTTCATCTAGCTCCTCCATTACTGGCAAGCTAGGTAAGGCATTGAGAGCACCATCTGTCATGATATTCTGGGTCGAGTAAAGCTCTAGGTAGTGTTCAACCCAGCGCTAAAGTTGTTTGCTCTGGTCCGTGATGACTTCTCCTGGCTTGGATTTGGCGGGGGCTGTTTTGATGCTGGTTGGACCAATTGCTGTTTTGATGCCTTTGTACATCCCTTTAGCATAGCCACAGTCGGCAGGTAATTGTATGTTGGCACACAGGTTCAGCCAGTACTCATTGGCACAATGGCGACGATCTGCTGGGCCTTGCTCCTTGCTGCTCTCAGGGCATTCTGTGTGTTAGGACAAGGGTTCTGCTTATAAGCTAGTAGTGCTTTCCGTTTGGCCTCTGTGACTAGTCGCATTTCATTCCAGTGTGCCTCAAACCAGTCTGCATTTCTGCGTGGTAGATTTTCTTGGGAATCAGTCTGACTTTGGTGGTAACAAGTGAGTGGTTGGTATCACAGTTGGTGCTGTGATAGCTTCTCGTGTGGAGGACGCTGCAGAGATCGGCTATTATGGTGATGACGAGGTCTAGCTGGTGCCAGTGGCGGGACCGGGGGTGCCTCCAGGACACTTTTTGCAGATCTTTACACTTGAAGTAAGTGTTGGTAATACACAGGACGTGATGACAACAGACTTCCAACGACCTCTGTCCGTTCTCGTTCATCCTGCCAATGCCAAAGTGGCCGAGACAGGATGTCCAGGCCTGCCAGTCAGCTCCAACACAAGCGCTAAAGTAACTTAGCATGTATATGCCTTCTGAGCTGGGGATTTTTGATATTTCTTCCTCGAGAGCCTCATAAAATTGATCTTTAACCTCTGGGGTGGATGAAAGGGTTGGAGCATATACAGAAATAATGTTCACAAGTCCTGATGCTGTCTTCATGCAGAGAGCGAGTATCCTCTCAGAACATCCTGTGGGAGTTTCCATGGAAGCGATCAGCGAGTTCCTTACAGCAAATCCTACCCCACACTGCCTGGGCTCGTCCTGAGACAGGCTCTGCCAATAGAAGGTGTAGTCTGTTTCTTTAAGTGAATCACTGTTGGCTAGGCGAGTTTCTTGGAGACAAGCAACGTCGATGTTGAGTCATACAAGTTCCTTGTTGATGATGGTTGTCTTACGTGAGTCGTCCATTCGTTGGAGCTCATCAGAGGATCCAGGACACATTGTGCTTATGTTCCAGCTTGCGAATCGAAGAGCTGGAGTCTTCGTTGTTTTTTCTTTTGAACTGCCTGATGCGGATTGACGCTTGTTTGTCAGGAAGGTTCCCTAAGCTCTACGCACCCAGTAGAGCAGGCAAGCCATGGTGGGGCAACACCTTACTGACTGGGGGCTGCCCAGCTTAAGGCGGGCGGTAGCTGCCCAATGAAGTTGCGATGACTTCTCCCACCGTCGAACGAGACCCCAGGCGCTCCTTCCTACGCCATTTGGTTGGAGCTTTTAACCAGTAGACTGTCTCGTCTCATGTTGTGTCGGAATTTTGCAATGCGGCTGGAGTGGCCTCTCCAGTTTGCGCTTCAGGCCTGGGAAAGTGAATATGGAGACAATGGGCTGCCCATACATCAGTGTCCTCCTCTCGCCATCACTGGCAGAGTCCAAAGGAAAGGATGAACCAATACAATTTGGGGCCAGATTCACTGCAGGAGCTGCTGGAAAGTAGTGCAGAACGACTTCTATCCTTCTCAGGGCTCCACTCCGGATTTGTACTCGGGGTTTACTCCCGAAGCCTTTCCTGCGATCAGGTGTAGCCACAAGGCAGTGGAGGTTTAGAATCAGGGTTTTCCTTCCCCTAGATGGACTGCCTTCCCAGGCTGAGAGCTCCTTCTACCCTGGGCAACTGGTTTTAAGGCACCAGTGGCTCGTCTTCGCCCCTCCTCCTGTCAGTGATAACAGTTTTGCCGCGGGAAGCGCCAGGAGTTGGATTTTGGCTGTCAGCGGCTATTTGAGTTGCACGCCATAGGAAGCATTTCAAGAGGTTGTGAGAACCCAGTTTCACAACCCGCTTCCCGGCTATAACAGCCTTACAAAACCAATCCCTGGTGCTGGGAGATAAATATTCAATGTAGTGTGTTTAGTCGTAGCTCATCTGTTGGCACAGCAGTTCCAAACAACCATTTTTCTTATGTTGGTAAACTAAGGTGAGTAGTCAGTGCTAGACATTGTTTATGCTGGAAGCTAACTGTTGGTCTTCTTAAAGTTGTAGCTATGCTAACGTTGTGTGCTAACGTGTACACAATGCCCACATTAGCCTTAGCTCTGTAACGTGGAATTGATATGTGAACGACCGATCTATTACTGATGCTACATTGCAGTAAAGTGCACTTTATCAACAAATTGCTTGTATTTCTTTATTGTCCAAAAGCTGTTGGTGCATGGATCATAACAGAAATAGATAAGTATGCAAGTATAATTATGGATCAAAGCGACTCTCTCCCCCAGCCCCTTTACGTTGGAATTTATTTTATCGGTGAGTTGTAATTTGGAAGTAATGTTTTTAACCAAACTCCTGTGAGTGTGTGTTTTGTGGTAGAAACTGAAATTGGCCAAAGTATTTTTTCTATATCCGTATTCTTTATTGATCCCCAAAGGGAAATTCAGGGCATCCACGTGGATGGATGAGGCAGCCACAGTACAGCGCCAATCCAATCATCATTCACACACACATTCACACCTAGGGCCACTTTAGAGTCTCCAATTAACCAAACTTGCATGTTTTTTTGCATGCAATGGTCAGGGGTTGGGGATCAAACCCACAACCTTCTTACTGTGCTGCCACAGTGCTAACCACTGCTCCACCGAGCTGCTCAGTGTGGTGTTTGTTGATTCCAAGTGTGTTAACAGCATTATCCTAGTAATAGAGTCACACAAGCTACTTGGACCATGCAACAAATTTCACTTTTATCATTTTAAAAATTTATCTTAATCCAGTTGCATTTAAAACATGATGGTCATGCTTTTTGTACATGTTGTCCTGTGATAATAGTTTGTGCGTATGCATTTTGATAATGTGACAACATGGGCATCTTATGCAAACATTTTTTGGTGTGTCATTTCTTTGAACAGATGCTTTGCAAATACTTGCATAAATGTAATGATCTCATTTTCTGTAAACAGAAAAATAGAATCACACCATTTGAAGAGGAGACACTAACTGCAATGGAGGAAGGGTATGCTTTTATATTGTTCCAAATGTAACATTTTTCTGTATTGACAACTTTGTCTTGACTGTGGACAAGCCTAAATCTTGTTGGGGAAGGGAGATCATGGGCCATCAATAGCTGGAACAAAGACAGTAATAGAGCTTGGGATCAGTGACTTCACCCGAGTAGCACTGTGAGATGTGTTGGTCATTTTGGGGGCTACTGTAGCGTAGGCAAACAGTGTACTGTTGAGTGGAGTGGATGAGATGAGTGGACAATAAAAGTACAAATTTATTGTATACATCATAATGCAGGGCTTAAAGTTTTCTGGCACCATGATGGATTTCTGGCGTGTGCCGTTTTTGTTTTTGTTTGTTTTTTGGCTGCGGGGAAATTTACTTCCTATTTCTACATGCAGAAACGCTTTTCCTCCAAGCAGAGTTGTCGTATCTAGCAATCCAAGATGGCAGAATGTCCATCCATCCATCTTCTACCTCTTAATCCCTTACGGGTCGCGGGGGGGCTGGAGCCTATCCCAGCATCTTTGGGCGAGAGGCAGGGTACACCCTGGACAGATCGCCTGTCCATCGCAGGGCCAACACACAGAGACAGACAACCATTCACTCTTACAGTCATACCCAAGAACAATTTAGAATCCCCAGTTGATGCCAATTAACCTCACCTGCATGTCTTTGGCCTGTGGGAGGAAACTGGAGAACCCGGAGTAAACCCACGCAGACACGGGGAGAACATGCAAACTCCACACAGAAGGGTCACCGATGGTCTGGGGGTGGGATCGAACCCACGATGGTCAAGGGTGGAATCGATCCCATGACCTTCTTGCTGTGCTGCCACTGTGCTAACCACTGCTCCACCGTGTCAGAACGTATTGAGTGGAATTGAGCTTGCACGTGCCACTGATCACTATAGAAAACTGAGCCGAGTGACTCCACCTGGCTGCCATATTAGTACACCCAAAACTGTCAGTACTAATATGGCGGCCAGATGGATTCACTTCTAGTGGCCAATGAATCACTGAGATCAGTGGCACACTCCTAATCCGATCGTGATAGCGAGAGTGACTGGAAACGTGAGTGTTTCACCCTTCAACATATACAAAACCTTTCATACATTCTGCAGGATGGAGAGTACATTTTTGAAGCTTGGGGAAGATGTCCTAATTGACAAAGGACTTAAAAACAAATGGCACTGGGCATGGATCAAAGAAATGGGCAGAGAGGGTGTGGAGAAACGAAATAAGTTCAGGCGTGACACGGCGAGCTGAAGGTTTAAGAGTTTTATTCCTCCATCATCATGAGATACACAGCAGCTGTGTGTGCGCTGTTGTAAGTACGCTGTGAGTCAGCTCCCTAAGGCATGTCAAGTCAACACATTTATACAGACAAGAGAGAATGCATGGCACATTTACATATTGATATACATAACAGTCAATACATATCAATTGCATTGATTAACTGGCGCCAGACTCCTCTCATTACTCCGGGGATGTATAACAATAGGACAAAAGAGAATGCAAGACACATTTACATATTGATATCAGTCCATACATATCAATCGCATGATTAACTGGTTGTCCCCCAAGGGGCTCTCTGTTTGTATGCAATCCCTGCTGAGCGTGAATATTATCGGTCTGCATTGTGCTGGGTGCCCACAAGGGCAAGTCTTTTGGTAGCTGGTGAAAATAATAAGAGAACCAGGAGCTTGTTTCTGCACATTGTGCTCGAAAAAGCTCATGTATGCAACTAGTGGTAAAAAAAAAACGTTTTTCCACATCAGGAGCTGAATCCCGGCCACAGAACAGCTGTCCAATTTTGTTAATTGAATTAAACTGTAGTCTTCTGTAGTAATCTGGCTTTGTGCATTTCCCTTTAAGTTTTTTAGTATTTTATTTACTATTATTTCTTTGGAACAAAACAATTATAGAAATAATGCAATTTAGATTATTATATACAGTTCACTGTTGCTGTTTACAATTTGTTATTAAAAATACATGGTGCAAATGTTGCACATTCCATTAAAAAATAGTAAATCAATGGCCTCTTCCATATACCCTTTACTGAATGGTTGCTCATCAAATCTTATTCCACCAGTGAATTAGTTCGCTTGACTGAGTGTCACATACCCTTATTCATAAATTTCATGTTATAGATTGCATGTCATTCTGTACATAATTTATATAACTTGATAGCAACAGCATCCTTAATGTTCGATCAGGGGTCACCAACTAAAACTGCAAAAGGTCCGATAAGTCGGTCCTCCTCCCCAGCCGAGGTCTGAACTCGGTGTGGGAATCTTTAGGCACCTCATGATTCGATTATGATTCAGAACTCCGACTTGATTATAAAACAATTCTCAATGCATCTTGACACATTTTTTTTTCTATTCAAGATTTTTCCCTCCCACTGTGTGACAACTTGGCCCGTTAAAGCAAAGTATTTGCAATGACCCATCAACTTACTTCCAACATCTTTTATTAAAAAAAAATGGAATGGAAATCTGGCACATGGTGGGCAGTGGTGGCCTAATGGTTAAGGATGTGGACTGGTGAGCGGAGGTTCGCAAGTTCGATCCCTGGACCAGCAGGATTAGATCTGAGTGGGAGAGATAACATAGCAGTGTTTGCCCCACCCTCCTTAACCGCACTGTGGTGCCCTTGAGCAAGGCCCTTAACCCCAGCTGCTCCAGTGGAGCTGCTCAGTGGCCACAGGTCAGTCTATAGCTGTACTGGGCAGCTTCCTGGTGTGAATGTAAACAGGGCGTCCTTGAAAAAGAGAGGTTTCCTCTCAATTGAACTATCCTGTATAAATAAAGGTAAAATAAAATAAACATGGACAAATCTATCTCAAAATGTGCTTTTCAGAACTGTCATCCTTTCATGGACATTCTTTCAGAATACCACAGCTGTCTCCAAACAGGCCAATATCATTTAACTTGCTTTCACACATTATTTTATTAAGCTCATGTTTTAGCTGATTTTAGCTCTATATCCATCCATCTATCCATCTTCTACAGCTTTTCTGGAGGTCCGGGTCGCGGAGGCAGAGGTTCAAGCAGAGAAGCCCAGACTTCCCTCTCCCCAGCCACCTGCTCCAGCTCTTCAGAGATGATACCAAGGTGTTCCCAGACCAGCTGGGAGACATAGTCTCTCCACCGAGTCCTGGGTCTGCCCCAGGGTCTCCTCCCAGTGGGACGTGCCCGAAACACCTCAAGTGGGAGGCATCCAGGAGGCATCCTAATCAGATGCCCATACCACCTCAACTGACTCCTTTCAATGTGGAGGAGCAGCAGTTCTACTCTGAGCCTCTCCCGGATAACTGAGCTCCTCACCCTATCTCTGAGGGTGAGTTCAGCAATCCTACGGAGAAAGCTCATTTCAGCCGCTTGTATCCGCGATCTCGTTCTTTCGGTCATTACCCAAACCTCGGGACCATAGGTAAGAGTAGGAACGTAGATTGACTGGTAAACCGGCAGCTTTGCCTTAGAACTAAGCTCCCTCTTCACCACAACAGATCGGTACAATGTCCGCATCACTGCAGATGCTGCTCCAATCTGTCTGTCAGTCTCTCACTCCATTTTCCCCTCACTCGTGAATAAGACCCCAAGATACTTAAACTCCTCCACTTGGGGCAGGAGCCTGTCCCCAACCCAAAGAGGACAATCCACCTTTTTCCAGCTGAGGACCATGGACTCGGACTTGGAGGTGCTGATTCTCATCCCAGCCGCTTCACACTCAGAGGCAAACCGTCCCAGCAAGAGCTGCAGGTCATTGCTGGATGAAGCCAACAGGACAACATCATCTGCAAACAACAGAGATGAGATCCTGTGGTCACCAAGCATCACACCCTCCATTCCCTGGCTGCACCTAGAAATCCTGTCCATAAAAATTATGAACAGGATCGGTGACAAAGGGCAGCCCTGGCGGAGTCCAACTCTCACTGGGAATGAGTCCGACCGAGTCCGACCGAGTGTTGGCAATACAAATCAAACTCTCACAATGGTCGTACAGAGACCAAATAGCTCGTAACAACAAGCCCGATACCCCATACTCCCGAATCACCCCCCCACAAAAAAACCACGAGGGACACAGTCAAACGCCTTCTCCAAGTCCACAAAACACATGTAAACTGGTTGGGCAAACTCCCACGAACCCTCAAGAATTCTCAAGAGGGTAAAGAGCTGATCCGATGTGCCACGGCCAGGACGAAAACCACATTGCTCTCCTGAATCCGAGGTTCGACCAACGGCCAGACCCTCCTCTCCAGTACCTTGGCATAGACCTTCCCAGGGAGGCTGAGGAGTGTGATCCCTCTAAAGTTGGAGCATACCCTCCAGTCCCCTTTTTTGAAGAGAGGAATCATCACCCCGGTTTGCCATGCCAAAGGCACTGCCCCCGACCTCCACGCAATGTTGCAGAGGCGTGTCAACCATGACAGCCCAACAACATCCAGGGCCTTGAGGTACTCAGGACGAATCTGGTCCACTCCCGGGGCCCGGCCACCAAGGAGATTTTTAACCACCTTCGCGACCTCAGCCCCTGTGATAGGCGAGTCATCCCCCTCGTCCACAAACCCTGCTTCCTCTGTGGAAGGCGTATCAGTGGGATTGAGGAGATCCTCGAAGTATTCCTTCTACCGCCCGACAATATCCCCAGTTGAAGTCAACAGTGCCCCATCCGCACCATACACAGTGTGGATAGCTTTCCCACCCTGAGCCGCCGGACAGTTTGCCAGAATCTCTTCGAGGCCGACCAAAAGTCTTGTTCCATGGCTTCACCGAACTCCTCCCATACCTGGGTTTTTGCTTCAGCAATCACCCGAGCTGCACTCCGCTTGGCCTGCCGGTACACCTCAGCTGCTTCGGGAGTCCCACAAGCCAGCCAAGCTTGATAGGACTCTTTCTTCAGCTTTCTTCCTTCTTCTTTCTTCTTTATTATTCTATAATATAATATTCTTTATTTTAGCTCTATATTAATTTTGCAAAAAAAATATTAAAATGAATTATTTGTTCAATTTCAAACTAAACATAATAAAACATTTTATAATACAAGAGAACACTAAATGTGTTTGACTCCAAATAAATCGGTTTAAAATTCTAAAGTCTACAACTGAAATCCTAAAAATGTTTTACAGGAGAACACAAACTAAATTGTGTTGCATTAAAAAAAGATCAGGGATAAGGACCTGTACTTATATAGCACTTTTTCTAGCCTCAGAGTGCTTCATTAGTACTAACCCTCTATTCTAAGGGCCGATAGGAGACAGATATCTTGAGACAATTTAGAACAACCAGTTAACCTAACATGCATATCTTTGGCTTGTGGGAGGAAACCGGGGCCCCCGGAGTAAACCTATGCAGCACAGGGAGAACATGCCAACTCCACACAGAAAGGCTCCTACCCCTGCCAGCCTGGGGATTCGAACCTGGAACCTTCTAGCTGTAAGGCAACAGTGCTAACCACTGCACCACCGCACCATCTTAAAAAACAAAATTTCACAAAAAGTCCACCTCTATACAATATTTTCATTGCACAAAAAACTGTTTCAAACTAAGACAAAATATATATATATATATATATATATACAGTATATATATATATATATAATTCCAGGACAGAATTCCTTGACATTTTTTTATCAACAGTAAACTCTGTTCCAGCATGGGTGGAGCTGTAACTCCATGGTTACAGGGTGAGGGGAGGTGTAATTTTTCATGTTCATTGACACACTGAGCTTTTACTGAGTTTTTACGTGATAACCAGTGACCTCACCTCTTCATCCCAGCATGGACCACTTTCGGCTCACAATGGCACTTCTTTTTGTGGGTACATACCAGTCTATCTGGGCTGGATGTTGGCCTTGTGTGTATGTTGGGGGCACCCGCTGCATACTCTCTGGAGTGGTTGGAGCCACAGAGTCTCTGCAGATAGTGGCATTTGTAGGACAGAAGAGGGGAGTCTGCAGCAGGAGAGCACTCAATCTGTCAGGTGGCTGCCGATGCAGCAGTTCAGTTCAGCTTTTTCCGCTTTTTTTCCCCACCAAAATAAAACAGTCTTCCTTTTCCCCAAATTGTATCAAAAGGCTTCAGGGTCCGGACGGAAGACTCTCGGGGTCTGGATCCGGACCAGAGTAATTGGGTAACACCTCTTTGTAGCACCTTAGGTGTATGATACTACTTTAGGATGTACAATCTTGTACCCTTGTGGTAGTGTTGTGTTATGGCAGTGTAGTTAGCTTTAACTCTACTACTTGGATGGAAGGGACAATTGGGCCGGATCAGGTAGACCCTAGGTTCGTAGGAGCCCGGAGGACACAACAATAGAAGACTCACACACACGGTGTATGGAACTTGCAACTATATATATTTCTTTTTACATATGTGTATTATTTACAAATATGTACATTTAATCAAAAAAAAACCACACACACTTGTCACAATAATACCCCAAAATATATTTACAAGATTCACAGTTCTCTAATGTCCGTTCCAGGTGACCTGTTGAATCACCTCTAGCCATTAATAGGGTTCGGGCTTCGGCTTGCCATCCAGATCTGGAGAATCCATGTTCTGGTCAAACCAGTCCAAAGAAAAAAAAAACCTGAAAAAACTAAGTGACATGTGCGTCATGGGGTTCCCGCGCTCAACGGCGTTAACAGCCTTTGGATCCAAATCAATCTCAGGTTTTATCCGAGACAAAGGCTGCTACTAGCACATTAGCATCGCCATATCATCAAGGACCGTCTCTCTCTCTGGTCTGTGTCTTTCGGCGTCTGGCGTGACTGAGCCAAAAAATGCAAGTCATACCCAGACTCGGAGATAGAGCGCTTAAACCATTGGCTGGCGTTGCCAAGCAACGGCGCAGCCATTGGTTGCTCAAAATACCAAATAAAAACATTTGGAACTTTATCAAAACTTTCCAGAAAATGTTCCCTACTGTTTTATGAATATATATTTATTTAAATATTCATCTTTAAATTTACTCCCATTGTGAAATGAGTGTTCCCCCTTCTTCTTAAAGCGGTATCGACATTCATAATTCCATTCACGTTTTTAACACTGGGTTACACTATCCCCCCTTAGAATCATGCAAGTCCCTTTGCATGGGATTAGCTAAATGGTATTGACGGGAGAACTAGTGTTCATGGGAATATTCCTAAGATCTGACTCTAAGGCTCTGGTAAAAGCCAGGTTTGAATAATCTTAGGATCTGTGTCTGTTAAGGCTCTGGTAAAAGCCAGGTTTAGTCCGTGAAACAGGGACTGGGCAACAGTTATGAGAGGATTTCCCAACTGACTATACTGTAGCCTTTCTGGCTGGACGGTTGTCCTCTCGGAGCGTCTCACAATCTTTGGGATTTCTTTTTCAGATTCATTTTCTTCCACAGGTTCATCACAGGTACTTTTATCAGGTAGTTTGGTTTCACTTTCAGTTCCATTCTCATTGTTCGATGGTTCCACATTTGTTTCAATTTCCTCCAGGTTTCCATCATTCGGTAAGTTGTCACATCCAGGTGAATTGTCATTTCCAGACAAGTTGTCACATCCAGGTGAAGTGACATTTTCTATTTGGTTGTCATTCTCAGGTAAGTGAGTTTCAGCAGGAATGTATCCTTTAAAGAATGTCTTTGGATGGGGAATTTCATAAACTCGAGTGAGCTTTATGGGCGTTTGGATTGGTTCTTCTCTGTACCAATAGACATCTTCATTTTCCGGGTCCGAATTCTCACATTCCTCACTTTGTTCAGGTGATTGTCTTGTCTTAGGTTGGCGGATACGTTTTGGTTGGACAGGTTCTTCTTCAACAGGGGCAAGAAAACCACAGGGAAGCAAGAAGTCGCGGTGAACGGTGCGAACAGGACCATCTTTTGTCTCAGGTTTTATAGTGTAAACAGGCAAGTCACCTGCTTGGCTCACCACAATGTGAATTTCAGCTTCCCACCTGTCTGCTAGTTTGTGTTTGCCTCTGAGGTGGACTGCACGTACCAAAACTCTGTCGCCTGGTTCTAGTTTTGAGGGTTTCACTCACATATCAAATCTTGTTTTGTTTCTTTCAGCCATCTTGTTAGCATTTTCTGTTGCTAGTTTGTAGCTTTCTTGTAGAGTTGTCTTCAGTTTTTCAATGTACTGGGAATGTGACTTGAAACTTTTGTTGTGAAACGGGAGCCCAAATGCAAGGTCGATGGGCAATCTCAGCTGACGACCGAACATTAACTCATACGGGGCAAAACCAGTAGTGTCATTCTTTGTACAATTGTACGCATGTACAAGTGGTTTCACATAGTTGTGCCAATGAGTTTTGTTCTTTTCCTCCAGAGTACCCAGCATGCTCAATAACGTTCTATTGAAACGTTCTACTAGGTTACCTCTGGGGTGATAGGGTGTCGTCCGGATTTTGCGAATGCCCATGATTTTGCAAAGTTCTTTTATAATATGGGACTCAAAATCGGGACCCTGATCACTATGTAACCGTTCGGGTATCCCGTAGTGGACTATAAAGTTGTCCCAGAGTGCCTTTGCAACGGTCTGAGCTTTCTGATTGCTGGTAGGGATGGCTATAGCGTATTTCATGAAATGATCAGTTAACATGAGCACATCCTTTGTGTTACTTTGATCGGACTCAATGGACAGGAAATCCATACAGACAAGTTCGAGCGGTCGGGTGGACTTGATATTAACAAGCGGAGCAGCTCGTTCTGGAGCGGTTTTACGTCTTATGCAGTGATTACATGTCTTGATCTTCTTTTCAATATCCGCCGCCATGCGAGGCCAATAGAACCTTGTTCTGGCGAGATCCAAAGTACACTCTGTGCCTAAATGGCCCATGTCACAATGGAGGCTTTGAAAGACTGAATCGCGGAGCTGTTCAGGTAAGACGAGCTGGTAAGTAACATTTCCTCCATCTTGGCGAGTGCGGTAGAGGATGCTATTGCACATTTCAAGTTGACTGAGCTCTCGGAGTAACAAGTTGATGTCAGGAAGTTCAGTTCATAGAGTTGGTGGAACTTTTTGCCCAGTTTCAATTTGTGCAATCACTTCTCTTAAACAGGAATCAGTTCTTTGTTTGTTTTTGATCTGTTCAGGAGTCATGTGGGGTACAACTGGAAGACCACCACAGCCATCTTCGTTGGCATAGCCATCTGGAATGGCGGCTACAGAGAGGGCTAATGAGTGAACCAAAGGGAAGGTGTCTGGAGAGCTACAGACAAGGTGTTTTTCACATATAGCAGACACTACCTGAGAACTTAAACTGCTTACTGCTTTCAGGAAGAGACAAGTGAGTTTGAGTGAACTGCTGTATGCGGTCGAGCTCCTTTTGGGACACTGCATCATTAAGTAACTCGCCATGTGGCCGTCTAGAGAGGCCGTCTGCATCTGAGTTAAGTTTGCCTGCTCTGTATTGGAGCTTAAAGTTAAACATCGACAGAGCAGCTAGCCACCTATAACTCATGGCATCCATCTTAGCAGTAGTCAAAATGTACGTCAAGGGGTTACTGTCTGTCACGACAGTAAAATGATTGCCATATAAATAGTCTGCGAACTTCTCCATTACTGCCCACTTTAGAGCCAAAAATTCCAATTTATGGGCGGGGTAACGGGACTCACTTCTAGACAACCCCCAGCTTGCATAAGCTATGACCCTAGTCTGGCCCTCCTGCTCTTGATAGAGGGCGGCGCCAAGCTCTGTAGTGCTGGCGTCAGTATGGAGTGTATATGGCAACTGAGGGTCAGTGAAACCCAGGACAGGCGCAGTACTGAGCTTTTCAATGATGGTTTTGAATGCAAGATCACAGGAAGAAGTCCATCACTCGCCAAATGGTGTCTTTGGGT
Source organism: Pholidichthys leucotaenia (assembly GCA_020510985.1). Classification (NCBI taxonomy): domain Eukaryota; kingdom Metazoa; phylum Chordata; class Actinopteri; order Cichliformes; family Pholidichthyidae; genus Pholidichthys; species Pholidichthys leucotaenia. The sequence goes on along the minus strand of CM035842.1, from coordinate 241,674,693 downwards.
CGTGGTACTGGACAGGCTTAGCTTTGGGCTTTTTCGCAACGGAGGGTAGCCTGCTGTTAAGTCAGTGAGGGGTTTAACGATGCTGGAATAGTTCTTAATGAACCACCTATAGTACCCTGAAAAGCCTAAGAATGAGCTGAGCTGTTTGAGATCACGGGGCACAGGCCAGGTACTTAGGGCTTTCACTTTTTCAGGGTTGGTCTCAACTCCTCTGCTGGACACAATGTGACCGAGGTATCTGACAGAAGTTTGAAAAAATCTGCATTTCTCAGGGGAGAGTTTAAGCCCATACTCTTTTAGGCGATTAAGAACTTTCATTAAGCGAGCCTTATGTTCTTCGGGCGTCTTGGAGAATACAATGATGTCATCGAGGAACACAATCACCTCATGCAGATTCATGTCGCCCATGCATTTCTCCATGAGGCGCTGGAACGTGCTGGGGGCGTTTTGTAATGCCTTGGGGCGTTCTATTGAATTCCCAGAAGCCCATGGGACATATGAACACCGTCTTTGGTTTGTCCAGCTCCTCTATCTCAATTTGGTAGTACCCCGACTTTAAATCGAGGACGGAGAACCACTGCGAACCAGTCAAGGTGGAAAACTTTTCCTCCAAGTTGGGGAGACCGTAAGCATCTTTTACAGTCTGCATGTTAAGCTTCCTGTAATCAATATAAAGGCGGACATCACCATTTTTCTTTCGCACCACTACAATAGGCGAAGAAAATGGGGAAGTGGACTCTCTTATCACGCCTGCTTGTTGGAGTTCTTTGAGATGCTTACGGACCGCTTCCAGGTCATTTGGATGTATGGAACGTGCTCTGCGTTTGAACGGTGTTTCATCTGATAATTTGATTGTGTTTCACTTGATCTGTTTTGCCAAAGTCAAGATTGTTTTGTTCAAATACTTCAGGCATTTGACTGAGTTTTTCTGTTAGGCACTCTTTCCATTCAGCGTTAATGGGGGAAGAGTCAAAGTTGAACTTCAGAGTGGACTTTGGTTCAGTTTTGGACTTTGTAACTTTCACAGAGTGTTCTTGCGATAGAACTCGTGGATATGCACAGATTTCTCCAATGACACACTTCTGAGGGATTGTCACGTCATGTTCTGACTCATTGGTGAGTATAACTGGAACAAGGTAAAATGCTCTTTCAGGTAAGTCTATGAGACATGGTTTTACCAGGATACCACCAGGTAAGGCTGACATTAACGGGTGTTCTAACAAGACAGATTTTTCACTGTTGCCGGCTGACACAGCTACAGCGCCATCTAAAACAACTGTTTGGCCTGCAGGAACTAACTGTGGCTCTTTGTTGCGCATGGTGACTAAACCAAGGCTAGTGTCTTTGGACTGTCTGTGCCGTAGCTCAAGGACTTTTAACACTGCCTTATAACCAAGTGACATGGTTGGCTGCAGTTCAGAACATTCATCAGAGTACAGCTCGTAAAGTACATCTCATGTGTAACCCAGCTGAGAAAATGACCCTTTTTTTTTCCTCAGATGTCAATTGTATTAATACAATTGTGTGATTTTATTTTGAAAACCGACTATCTTGGGGAAGAGGAAGTGCGAACCTTGTCATCCAACTTTTAAATTTCCGTTTCATGGTCACGTTGGGTGATCTGGGTCTTTCCATTCATTAAGAGCGATATTAGCCCCGCCTTCTGTGCAAAGTGCTGAGGCGCTCTGCTGGAAATCGGTCTTTCACGATATGAGCGCGGACGAGAGAGGTTGTGAAGTGGTCTGGTTCACACAGATACCTCTTCTTGGTGAGTTTCATTCAGAAAGATGCTATAGATGGATCTAAACACTCTCCAAACACTAATTTGCAACCTTTATTATCTTAAGTTGACGGGAGCACGCGCTTGAGAGGCCGTGAAGCGGTGACTTTTGCTGTGTTCACACTGAGACCTCATCTTGGTGAGTCAGATACATGCTAATGTTATGCTAATGTTAGCGCTATGCTAATGCTAATGGTGAGTGGATTTTTTTCCTGTTTAAAAGCAATGGAAAAGGCTTTCTTTGTATCTGTATGGTTTTCCTAAATGTGATTTCATTTCCCAACAGTATGCTGAAGTACTTTTAGCTCTTATGCTCTATTTCTGTCAAATGAAATGTGTAGGTTGATGCTAAAAGCACATGGCGTTGGTCCCCTATGTAAAAGCATAGGTTATGCTAAACCCAGTAGCTCAGACCGGGTTTTACTGATTTTTAAAAGGGAATGTTGGAAGTGATGGGACAGTATATTCCCTGGTTATGTGATAACTTAATTGTATTTCATTTCATGATTTAGAGACAAGGTTAGAGAGGATTAATCATAATTTCATGGTTAAATGATGTAGAGATGAACAGAGGAATTCATTTAATTGGTTACATGAAAAAAAGGGTATTTCATGTGCTACCAGAGAGATTGTGAGAAAAAAAGAACACATGCATGTAAGATGTAAGCTGTGAAATGTAAGATATTACTATATTGCTGGATTGTAATAATAGTAATATGAGAGAAGAATTTAAACACTAAGCTATGGTGTTATATAAGAAGGGATTGGAAGACGAATTACTCTAGCTGTAAACAATAATACCATTATTGTCGTGCAGGCTAGGTTTTTTGGTTGCCGATCAACAACCTTCTGGATCCTGGATTCTCTCCGAATGGAGATGGCGAGCCTGACCTGAGACTGGACCGAGATTGACCTGAGATCTAACCAGGATCTCGATTGAAGAGCATCCTTCCTCTCTCCAGTGCCCAAGATTCAAAGTGGTAACAACCCTAGTCACCGCTTTAAAAGAGGAAAAGAAACCTGAGCCTGGAGATACAAGATATCTTGACTGGTCAAACGACTAAACCAAATGGACAAACAAACACTGAGCTCAGTAGGACATCTTTGGGGTTTTATTTCATACCGGCCGTTGTATATTTGTATAGTGGTAAATTGTCTGTTTATATTGCTCACTTTTTCCTTATAAATAACAACCATTATTGCTCATTTCTTGCCTCCAGCTATTTCATTCCACACTCACTTTAATTCCCTATTGTAACCCTTACGACCCTAGCAACTGGTCTACACTTAATTATTCCCCTACCTAATTAACATAAGGCAAGGGTTACAATAAGAAGCGGCGAGCCCAGCCAGGAGCCCTTTTTTTCTCTCCCTTACATTATTTCAAGCCTATACGTACCCAAAATGGATATTGTTGAACGCGAATCTGTGAAAATTCCAAATGCAGTGATAGTGAGTGAAATTGCTGGAGATGAGCAACTTGATGAAGTGACTGAGTTTTTGAAACGGTATGGATTGATTTCAAGAGTCATAAAAGTAACAGTAAGTCTGAGTTTTTCCAGAGTGCTATTTTGAGTATCACTCGGGTATTGCTTTTGAAACTCTTGACCCATTGCCATGTACTCATGTATCTGATAGTGGAGCCAGCTATATGATACAATCTCTTGCCAGTGTTTATACGCACCGTGTAGGGAGCGAAATGACCAAGTCATTTCTCACTAACATTAAAAACCTAGCGAAGATGAGAGGCAGAGATTTTGCAGACGTCCTGAAATACGTGATGTTACGGATGTCTGAGGCAATCAAAGAATCTGAAAATGATCATTCAGAGCAAGTTAAGTTACCTGATAACTTACCTGAAGCTTTCTTAGATGAACCTCAACCTCAGCCTTCTGCAGCTGAGCCCAGTATTCAAGGTGCACAGCCAACTAACCAGTCGAATCACACGGCGAGCACCCCAGCTCAAAGTATGCCCACCATTTCTGCACATGATTTAAATCCCCCAGAAGTGCAACATGTGGTAGTTGAGCACATTGTAAAAAGGGAAGATTTTTCCGTGCAGCCGTTTTCACAAAAGCTCGGAGCTTTTTCTGGCAAAGACCTCCGACCAACTTATGAGCTAGATTATGACACTTAGTGCTCCAGTGTAGAATTAATCTTGACTGATCCTGCTATGTCCAAATTGCAGCAATCCCGAAAGATCATTGAGTCTCTTTTACCCCCAGCAGCTGATGTAGTCAAGTACTTGAACCCCAACAGCTCACCATCAGAATACCTTCAGCTGTTAGATTCTGCTTAAGGTACAGTTCAAGATGGCGGAGAGCTTTATGCCAGGTTTATTGACACCTTCCAAAACACAGGTGAGAAACCCTCATCATATCTATAACGTCTTCATGTAGCTTTGACTCACACTGTGAAGCGTGGTGGTGCTTCAAGCCAGGATTTTGACAGGCTGCTTGTCACGCCGTTTTGTCGAGGTTGTTGGGATGATTCCTTTTTAACTGCACTCCAGTTAAAACAAAAACAAACAAGTCCCCCAACTTTTCCTGATTTGCTTCTCTTGCTACGCACTGAAGAGGACCAAATTGCTGCCAAAAACTTAAGGATGAGACAACATTTGAGCAGTTCAAAACAAAAAGTGATCTCCCACGTGCAAACTGTGCAATGCAGTTCAGATGAAGATGAGGACAATATCACGCTAAACTCACAAAGTACACTCAGTACAAAGTCAAAAGAGAAACGAAAGTCGGAGGTTCGAAGACGACCAGATACCGTCGTAGTTCCGCCCATAAATGATACCGGATGGAGACGATACTGAAAATGATCACATTACAACTCAACCAATACTGACGATGGACAGTCTTGGTTGCACATGCAATGGGACGTGCATGATATTTAGCGCGGGAGAGTGTAACCCAGCTGAGAAAATGACCCTTTTTTTTCTCAGATGTCAATTGTATTAATACAATTGTGTGATTTTATTTTGAAAATCGACTATCTTGGGGAAGAGGAAGTGCGATCCTCATCATCCAACTTTTAAATTTCTGTTTCATGGTCACGTTGGGTGATCTGGGTCTTTCCATTCGTTAAGAGCGATATTAGCCCCGCCTTCCGAGCAAAGTGCTGAGGCGCTCTGCTGGAAATCGGTCTTTCACGATATGAGCGCGGACGAGAGGTTGTGAAGTGGTCTGGTTCACACAGATACCTCTTCTTGGTGAGTTTCATTCAGAAAGATGCTATAAATGGATCTAAACACTCTCCAGACGCTAATTTGCAACCTTTATTATCTTAAGTTGACGGGAGCACGAGCTTGAGAGGCCGTGAAGTGGTGACTTTTGCTGTGTTTACACTGAGACCTCATCTTGGTGAGTCAGATACATGCTAATGTTATGCTAATGTTAGCGCTATGCTAATGCTAATCGCGAGTGGCTTTTTTCCTGTTTAAAAGCAATGGAAAAGGCTGTCTTTGTGTCTGTATGGTTTTCCTAAATGTGATTTCTTTTCCCAACAGTATGCTGAAGTACTTTTAGCTCTTATGCACTATTTCTGTCAAATGAAATGTGTAGGTTGATGCTAAAAGCACATGGCGTTGGTCCCCTATGTAAAAGCATAGGTTATGCTAAACCCAGTAGCTCAGACCGGGTTTTACTGATTTTTAAAAGGGAATATTGGAAGTGATGGGACAGTATATTCCCTGGTTATGTGATAACTTAATTGTATTTCATTTCATGATTTACAGAGACAAGGTTAGAGAGGATTAATCATTATTTCATGGTTAAATGATGTAGAGATGAACAGAGGAATTCATTTAATTGGTTACATGAAAAAAAGGGTATTTCATGTGCTACCAGAGAGATTGTGAGAAAAAAAGAACACATGCATGTAAGATGTGAAATGTAAGATATTACTATATTGCTGGATTGTAATAATAGTAATATGAGAGAAGAATTTAAACACTAAGCTATGGTGTTATATAAGAAGGGATTTTTTTTTTTTTTTGTTACTTATTTGTACCCGTAGGTAGACTTGGTTTGCAGTCTGGTGACAAGCCACCGGCTGCTGGTCGCTGCATGCGCGAGCGCCCTAAACCTATATGTTTTTGGTGTGCGGGAGGAAACCGGAGAAATCCCGGAGTAAACCCGCGCAACACGGGGAGAACATGCAAACTCCACACAGCTCACTGTTGGTCGGGGACTGGGATCGAACCCACGATCTCATGATCCCTGCGGTCCCCCGGCCGAGGGTAAAACTGTGCTGCCACAGTGCTAAACCACTGCGCCACCGTGCAGGGATTGAAAGACGAATTACTCTAGCTGTAAACAATAATATCATTATTGTCGTGCAGGCTAGGTTTTTTGGTTGCCGATCAACAACCTTCTGGATCCTGGATTCTCTCCGAATGGAGATGGCAAGCCTGACCCGAGACTGAACCGAGATTGACCTGAGATCTAACCAGGATCTCGATTGAAGAGCATCCTTCCTCTCTCCAGTGCCCAAGATTCAAAGTGGTAACAACCCTAGTCACCACTTTAAAAGAGGAAAAGAAACCTGAGCCTGGAGATACAAGATATCTTGACTGGTCAAACGACTAAACCAAATGGACAAACAAACACTGAGCTCAGTAGGACATCTTTGGGGTTTTATTTCATACCGGCCGTTGTATATTTGTATAATGGTAAATTGTCTGTATATATTGCTTACTTTTTCCCTATAAATAACAACCATTATTGCTCATTTCTTGCCTCCAGTTATTTCATTCCACACTCACTTTAATTCCCTATTGTGACTCTTACGACCCTAGCAACTGGTCTACACTTAATTATTCCCCTTACCTAAATAACATAAGGCGAGGGTTACAAATGTGTTTGTCCCTATTAACACTAAGGACTGATCAGCTGCACGTATATCAGGGACCACTAAGGCAAGTGTTGGCACTTCGGCTTCAATACCGAGAAAGTCTTTTGGGAAAGTGACATGCATTTCAATGTAGCCGAAGTAAGGTACACTCTGACCATTAGCTCCCTCCACTTTTAACAGCTCAAAAAGTGGCTTAATCTCATGGCTGGATAAGTACTGTCTGTAATAGGACTCAGGGACAGTAGTCACCTGGGAGCCTGTATCTAACAAACAGCTCACAGTACAGCCATTCACTTTCACTTGTGCTGTACTTTTTGTACCAATTAGACCATTAGGAAAGTTAAAGGGGTCTGTTTTGGAGTGTGACTTCAGTTTAGCACGTGTCTTGAATGGAGCTTTTGGTTTGGGACAGGTCATCTCTGAACTAGCCTCTGTTTGTCCCGCAACAGTGGTAGACTTCAGTTTAAAAGAAGATTGGGGGTTCTGACTGTCCCAAATCTGTCTTTTTACTCTTAGTTCTTTGCGTTTTGCAGCTACAAGTGCAGGGTTTGGCTCTGACTCACAAGTGGCTACAATATGCCCATCTTCGCCACAGCGGAAGCAATACCATGGTTTGGGCCTAGTATTGGGACGGCTGGACGAAGGTAAGTTTTCAGGTTTGGCATGGTCAGGTTTTTTTATTTCCAGATTTCTTAGTTGGGTCTTTCTTTGGTGGGACTTGTTTCTTTTGTTTCACGACAGCAGGTAGTTGGCTTTTTAGATCAGCGACTTGCTTTTTCAGTTCTTTCAGACTGTCAGACTCTACTTCACTATTTGTACTTGTTTCAGAGACTGTTTGTTCGTAGGAGGCTGCTTTTGGTTTAGTGGCGCCCAAGTGTCTTTTCATGCGTGTGTTTTTAACTTCTTGTCTGTTTTCAACAGTGCGAAGGTGAAGCAATAACTCTGCATATGCAGGTGGATGTTTATCTTTTAGTTCCAGCTGTAGCTCCTTTAACAGATTATCATCCCAACAGCCTCTGTTAAACTGCTTGAGAAGCTGTTTGTTCACTTCCTGTGGCTCTACACCACCTCTACGCACTGTGAGATTGAGCGCTACCTGCAAACGATGCAGATATGCAGAGGGTTTTTCTCCATAATCTTGGAAAGTGTTCATGAATCGCACAAGCAGTTCCTCACCGTCTTCAACAGTCCCAAAAGCTGAGTCCAAAAGCTTAAGATAGTCGGCAGAGGTGGCTTCAGGCCCAAGAGGGCGAATAACATCAGACGCAGGAGCAAGAAGACTTTCAAAGATCTTGCGAGATTTTTCCGAGTCAAAGAAGTATCTTCCATCATCAAGTCAACATGTGAACACCATGTTTCATAGTCAGCTTCAGTATACGGTCTCGGCGTTTTGCCAGAGAAAGCTCTGATTCTCCAAGAGGAATGGGCATTTGACGGCTTCTCTGCATTTTTAATGACATGCTCGACTACGATTTTCTGAACCTCGGGTGGGTTAAAATCAGCTGGACTCAACATTTGAGGTGTTAAGTTTGGTCTAAGAGGGCTTTGGAAGAGTGCTTGAGTGGTTTTAGGGGTGTGAGGCACTTCAACTTGGAGTGGAGGAGAGACTCCACTTTGTGTGGATTCTACAGTAGGGAAAGCAAGATCAACGTCAGCAGAGACCGTTTCAGCTGTCTCAGCAGCTTCAATAGACTTCCCTATTGTGGACATAACCTCCTGCAACACCTCTTCAAAACCTTTTCCACTTAACTTAGCTAAACCCCTCAGGTTGCTAAGATAAGCCTCAGTAGCACTGCCCCCTACAGTTTTAGTGTACACATCAGTTAAGGCTTGAATGCAGTACTTAACATCAGGATTGTCAGTGGATGGAAAGGAGCACGGCAACGTAGGTGCTAATGTTTCATTAGCTAATCCAGACTCGAACTCTACAATATGACTTTTGTCAAATTCAGACGAGTTATCATCAATGCTAAGCACCCTACGAATAGTGCCATGTTGCTCTAGGAACTCAAAAACGTCTTTGTCTTTTTCTTTGTCAAGTACACCACTGACAATGACTGCATTTGAAACTTTGACACCATATTTTGCAACAGGAACTCAAAAACGTCTTTGTCTTTTTCTTTGTCAAATACACCACTGACAATGACTGCATTTGAAACTTTGACACCATATTTTGCAACAAAATCCCTTTTGACAGTATATGAACTTTTTGGTCAGGGGTCAAAACAGAGTCCACTACTGTTGTGCAACGCTCCAGGCTCCTGGCTGGCTCACCAGCCTTTAGTTGTAACACCCCAGTTGTGTGTAACACCTACTGTGCTCGCCAGATTTTTGTATAATACCACTGTAATTGGGTAACACCTCTTTGTAGCACCTTAGGTGTGTGATACTACTTTAGGACGTACAATCTTGTACCCTTGTGGTAGTGTTGTGTTATGGCAGTGTAGTTACCTTTAACTCTACTACTTGGATGGAAGGGACAATTGGGCTGGATCAGGTAGACCCTAGGTTCGTAGAAGCCCGGAGGACACAACAATAGAAGACTCACACACACGGTGTATGGAACTTGCAAATATATATATTTCTTTTTACAAATGTGTATTATTTACAAATATGTACATTTAATACAAAAAAAAAAAACACACTTGTCACAATAATACCCCAAAATATATTTACAAGATTCACAGTTCTCTAATGTCCGTTCCAGGTGACCTGTTGAATCACCTCTAGCCATTAATGGGGTTCGGGCTTCTGCTCGCCATCCAGATCTGGAGAAGCCATGTTCTGGTCAAACCAGTCCAAAGAAAAAAAACCTGGCAAAGCTAAGTGACATGTGCGTCATGGGGTTCCCGTGCTCAATGGCGCTAACAGCCTTTGGGTCCAAATCAATCTCAGGTTTTATCCGAGACAAAGGCTGCTACTAGCACGTTAGCATCACCATATCATCAAGGACCGTCTCTCTCTCTGGTCTGTCTTTCGGCGTCTGGCGTGACTGAGCCAAAAAATGCAAGTCATACCCAGACTCGGAGAGAGAGCGCTTAACCCACTGGCTGCCGTTGCCAAGCAACGGCGCAGCCATTGGTTGCTCAAAATACCAAATAAAAACATTTGGAACTTTATCAAAACTTTCCAGAAAATGTTCCCTACTGTTTTATGAATATGTGGCACATATGTTGGTTACATATTCCCCACAAATGTGTTGCTGTATGTTTATTGCGTGCTTCACGTCTCATGGAACAAAAGGGACTGAGACTCTGGGATTCAGCAGAAGAGTGTGAGATTCGGCCTTTGTTTCCGGGAGACGACCGGGGAAGATTTCCGGACCACAGAGACTAGAGGACAATGGTGTGAGATCAAAGGGGTTACTTTGTGATTGAGATTAAGTACCATGTGACTGTATGTTTGATTAAACACCATGTGACTGCTGTTTCGTGCCCGGGGTATAAAACCCCTGATGTGAGATGAAAACTTCCTCTTGACTTGCTTTGAGATTGATGGAGATGTGATCTGTGAATAAAGCTGAATCTGAGGAACAAACTCAGCCTCATCCTTGAAAACATTCTCCACACTGGTGACCTTATGACTTAGAATGAGCAGAAATAATTCTCCCGAGCAGGGCTCGGCAGAAGCCAGCCTGATGGCTGCCTCCACACTCCGGCTGCCCGACTTCTGGCAGCAAAGTCCGCGCTCCTGGTTTAGCGCGGTCCAGGCACAGTTCAATCTCCGGAGAATCTCGAAGGACGACACGAGATTCTACCATGTGGTGGCGAAGCTGGACAGCCACACAGTCCAACGGGTGGAAGATCTGGTCAACCACCCACCGGACAGTGACAAATACGGCGCCTTGAAAGCTGCGCTTATCAGTCATTTCACCCCCTCCGTGCAACAGCGAGCAGAGGGGCTCCTGGCGTTGACGGAGTCAGAGAACGACAGACCATAGACCTGATGGTCAAAATGCTGAGGCTGAAAGACTCCGAGGACTGCGAATTTATCTTCGCCCACCTTTTCCTCTGGACCCTGCCGCCAGCGGTGAGTTACCCTGGCAGATTCACCCCGGTTGGCCAAGCGAGACTACCACGGGCTGAGCAAGGAGGCGCAGCGACTCGTCGACGCCCACAAACAAAGCGCAGTTTCGGCTGCAACAGCAGAGCTAGGAGCGACGCCCGGAGACGGCATGGGGCCAGCGGTTGCAGCACCAGACGCGCCGACGACGGCAGCAGTCAGCACCAAGCGACACGGAGCAGGTGACGGCCTTTACTTCTGTCATCGCCGTTTTGCAGAGAGGGCACAAGTGCCTCCCACTGTGCCACTTCAAGCGTTTGGGAAACGCCAAGACCGAGGGTCGGTAGCGGCTGCGGCCCTTGGGGACGAGAACAAGCTGCTTTACCTGACGGATACACGTTCGGGGAAACAATTCCTCGTGGACACAGGCTCCCAGATGAGCTTCATCATGCGTTCCTACGCAGACCGGCTGATGCCGTCCAAGGTTCCCCGGGTGTCAGTATCAGCAGCGAACGGCTCAGCTATTAAGACCTTCGGTGAGAGGACTCTGCTTCTGTCTTTGCAGGGCCGTTCATTTGAGTGGACTTTTGTTGTAGCTGCAGTCAGTTTCAACATGTTAGGGGCTGATTTCTTGTGCTCACATGGTTTATTGGTTGATCTTGCTAATAGACGTCTGGTTAATGCACTGTCTTTTCACTCTATTCCCTGCACAGCACGAGTGGCACCGCCAACTGCACAAGCCAACGTCACAACTGCGGGTGGTAAGTTCCACGCACTCCTCACTCAGTTCCCAGCACTAACAGTCCCACCGTTTTCGGGGACAGTGGCCAAACATGGGGTGGAGCATTATATCACTACCACCGGGCCGCCCGTTTTTGCAAAAGCTCGGCGCCTGGACTCAGCTAAACTGACCATAGCGCGCGAGGAGTTTGCCAACCTGGAAAAACTGGGCATCATCAGATGTTCGAAAAGCCCCGGGCTTCACCATTGCACATGGTCCCAAAGACTGATGGCTCGTGGTGACCTTGCGGTGATTTCCACAGGTTGAATAACGCCACTGCACACGACCGCTACCCGATCCCACACATTCAAGATTTTTCGGTTCATTTGGCGGGGGCGCGCATTTTTTCTGAAATAGATTTAGCGCACAGCTACCATCAGGTTCCAGTGCGCACCCAAAACAGCAGTAATAACTCCTTTCGGGCTTTTTGAGTTTTTGCACATGCCTTTTGGACTCAAGGGGGCCGCGCAGATGTTCCAGCGCATGATGGACGCGATGCTGCGCGACCTCCCTTTCGTGTTTGTCTACTTGGATGACATTTTAGTAGCCAGTACGTCCGAAGACGAACACGAAAACCACCTCACGGCAGTTTTCCGGAGGATGGCAGAGCACGGGTTAATAATTAACCAAGCGAAGTGTCAGTTTGGGGTAGCGCAGAGTGATTTTTTGGGGCATCGCGTTTCGCCAGAAGGAGCGGGTCCCTCTGCCCGATAAAGTGCGCGCAATAACAAATTTTCCCCAACCTCAAACGGTCAAAGCATTACAGGAGTTTTTGGGAATGGTTAATTTTTATAACCGTTTCCTCCCAGGCGCAGCGCAGCTCATGCAACCATTGTACGTGGCACTAAAGAAGCAAAAACCCACAAATAAAATCGAATGGTCTCCTGAGCGGGAGCGTGCATTCTCCCAAGTCAAAACAGCGCTGGCAAACGCGGCTTTATTGGCACACCCAGTTCCAACAGCCCGCATGGCCCTCACCACTGACACGTCCGATTTAGCGGTAGGGGCGGTCGTTGAACAGTTTGTAGCGGGGACCTGGCAACTGCTAGCGTTTTTCAGCAAAACCTTGCGCGATAGCCAGCGAAAATACAGCGCGTTCGACAGGGAGTTGTTGGCCCTACACTTGGCCATCTGCCATTTCCAGTTCTGGCTGGAAGGGTGCCGCTTCACCGCGTTCGTGGACCACAAACCGCTGACTTTTGCGATGGCCAAGATTTCGGAACCTTGGTCGGGCCGGCAGCAAAGACAGCTGACCGCGATATGAGAGTTCACCACCGATATCCAGCATGTCGCAGGTAAACATAATGTAGTAGCAGACTGCCTCTCGCGTGCTGTGCCGGCGCCAGACCACGTGAGGGCAGACTCTGCAGCCTTGGCCGCGGGCCAGGGTAGTGACGCGGGAGCGTGCGCGGCCCCGGTCCGCGTAGGGTTAGATTATGCAGCCATGGCCACGGAGCAGGTTAGCGATGCGGACGTGCGCGCGCTCCAGTCTGGACCAACAGGGTTAAGGCTGGAGCACAAGGTGCTGCAAATGGGTATGCCTCCCCTAATCTGCGATGTCTCCATGGGACGGCTGCGCCCCGTGGTACCAGCTGCGTGGCGCCGCCGCGTTTTTGACTCGATCCATTCTCTGGCACACCCGGGGGTGCGCGCATCGGTCAAAATGGTGGGGGAGAAATTTGTATGGCCGGGATTGCGCAGACAGGTCAGGGAATGGGCGACAGCCTGCGTAGCGTGTCAGCGAGCCAAAATACACAAGCACACTAGAAGCAAGCACATCATTTCACATTCCTGCTAAGCGCTTTGATCATGTGCATGTCGACTTGGTAGGCCCCCTTCCGTCGTCACAGGGGTACACACACCTTTTGACGATGGTGGATCGCACCACGCGTTGGCCAGGAGCGGTCCCTCTGGCGTCAATCACGACGGAAGAAGTGGCGCGTGCGTTTTTAACAGCTTGGGTAGCGCCTTTTGGAGTTCCGTCGGACATAACATCGGACAGGGGTCCTCAATTTGTTTCCGAACTCTGGTCATCGATGGCCTGCAACCTAGGGGTAAAGATCCACCGCACCACCGCGTACAACCCCCAGGCTAATGGTTTATGTGAGCGTTTTCATAGGTCATTGAAAGCGGCCCTCAGAGCGTCGCTTACGGATACAAATTGGGTTGACAAGTTACCATGGGTCTTATTGGGGTTGCGTTCTGCACCTAAGGAGGATTTGCAAGCCTCTCCAGCGGAATTAGTTTTTGAACAGCCTCTCCGTCTGCCAGGGGAATTTCTCCCCGATAATCCTGCCCCAAATTGCCCCCCCGCTCAGCTGTTGCAGAGCGGCACAGGATCAAACACGCTTCCTGGCCCGGTTCATCACAGTTTCCCACGCGTTTTTGTGCCGAAGGCTTTAAAGAATGCGGAATTTGTTTTTGTGAGACATGATGCTTGTCGCCCCAGCCTGCGCCCGCCTTACGATGGGCTGTACAAGGTGCTGGAAACAGGAGAGAAGCATTTTTTGCTAGATTTGGGAGGCAGAAAAGAATTGATTTGTATAAACAGACTCAAACCCGCTTTTGTTTTGGCGGATGAAGAGGTGCAGTTGGCGAGAGCCCCCCGTCGCGGTAGACCCCCTAGAGGGCATTCTACAGGACTCCCACAGAGATTGTCTAACAGTTCTAATCCACAGAGGCAGAAGGACGCTGCAGGAGCAGCAAAGCCGGCTTTCAGCAGATACGGCAGGAGACTGAGAGTTAAGCAACTGGTGGATTGATGTGTAGTAATGTTATTATGTCATGTGTCTCTGGTTATGTTTGTCCCATTATAGACGTTGGGGGGGGGGGGTCATGTGGCACATATGTTGGTTACATATTCCCCACAAATGTGTTGCTGTATGTTTATTGTGTGCTTCACGTCTCATGGAACAAAAGGGACTGAGACTCTGGGATTCAGCAGAAGAGTGTGAGATTCGGCCTTTGTTTCCGGGAGACGACCGGGGAAGATTTCCGGACCACAGAGACTAGAGGACAATGGTGTGAGATCAAAGGGGTTACTTTGTGATTGAGATTAAGTACCATGTGACTGTATGTTTGATTAAACACCATGTGACTGCTGTTTCATGCCCGGGGTATAAAACCCCTGAAGTGAGATGAAAACTTCCTCTTGACTTGCTTTGAGATTGATGGAGATGTGATCTGTGAATAAAGCTGAATCTGAGGAACAAACTCAGCCTCATCCTTGAACACATTCTCCACAAATATATATTTATTTAAATATTCATCTTCAACCTGTTGCACTTCAGTGTACCGCGGGCGGGCACGTCTCTGCGTCCTAGGACGCGTGAGGGTGTCCGAGTACGCACACTGTGCGTCCTAGGAGGCACTGAAAAAAAAACAAAAAAACACCTGCATTTCCGTTCTTCCACTACAGACACAGCCGCGAACAGAAAGCCAAAGGAGTGCTTTGATTGGTTTAGATGTGATTGTCCTCTCATTCGACTAATAAGAGCCTTGAATTGGGTTTCTGAAACCTTGAAGAACCAATGACTGAAAACCTAGCAAGAAGGACCCGCCTACCAACGGCTGTGAATACAGCCAGCCAATTGAAGCACAGAAGTTCGAAAGCTGTTTTGTGTAAGGCTGGGTGACACACAGGCATTCGCCAGTCTTTTTTTCTAACTACTGTTCTTATTTGTTTTGAAAAATCGTTCGCCAAAACCGCAATCATGGAAGCGCAAAACCGCAATAATGGAATTATGGTTTGACCGGGTCGCGAGACCAGAACCACGAGTCCGTAACAAGCGGACCAGCTTCATGTTCATCTGACAATGAGGAAGAGAAGTTCGCCAGCTACGCTGCTGTTGTGAACAGGTAAGTGTTATAAGCTAAATTATTCTTTATCCCTGAAAATTGTAATCAAAAATGACTTTTGACCGATCGGTAAATTACAGCTGTGCGTAGTAGACCGCGGTGCACCGTGACCGCGGTGCAATGGGTGATGTCCGTCCTCTGTAGCGGGGGAGGGGGGACAACCCCCCCCCCCACACACACACACACACAGCCCTGAGTGTCACCTTTCATTAGAGCCCAAGATGAAGCTTCTATATTGAATCATTCAAAAGTTACAGATGTTTTTCCAAACTGTGCCATTTGGCACAGTTCAAAAACGCCTGGGAACAACCTGAGAACAAAGCTGTGTAATATATTCATTTTTTCTGGTATTGTAACAAAATTTTGACCTCAGCTGGATAACACTTGGTTCTACATTTCTGTTGCATTTTCCAGCCCGGATCTGAAGCTGTGTATTATTTGCAAGCATTTGTATCCAAAAAAAACACCCAGGCGAAATTTATTTTCTTCAAGTTCACTATGTTTAGATGACTGTTACTCAGTGGCCGGAGCACTTAGAGAGATTATGACTGTTTTGCCAAAAAATTTAAAGTGTTTTCTTTTAAAAGAGACCAACCCCATGAAGATGCTGCAAAGGGTTGAAGAACAGCTTTTGATTTACTTTGGGCACGTTATTTTTTGGTGTTTTTAGGGAAATTGACCAGAGTGCAAGGGGTCAAATTATTTACTCCCATTGTGAATTGAGTGTCCCCCCTTCTTCTTAAAGCAGTATCGACATTCATAATTCCATCCACGTTTTTAACACTGGGTTACATTTGCACCATATTAGAGTGAGATGGAGTACTATTGCCACCTACTGATCTTCCTTGGTATTGCTGTTTCAAACAGTCCACCGTAATCTAGTGTGAATTTATCAATGAGATGTTACTAGCTAGTTTCAAGGAAAATAATTTTCATGTGTGTGTGTGTATGTATGCAAATGTGTGTGTGCACACGTGTGTGTGTGTGTGTGTGTGTCCACCCCTGTGACCCTGCCCCCGGAAAAAAGTTCAGGTTCAGGATTTTTTTTTTTTTTTTGCTTTTACCCCTGATAATGTAAATAACTATAACAAGTCTAGAATCGCATGCTTTTCATTCGTCCAGATCTAGGCTCCTCAGGACATCAGGCCTGCTTTAATATTAGAGAGAGAGAGCGTGTGTGTGGGGGGGGGGGGCAATTTCCTCTGTAATGTTTGCGACAAAGAAAATGAAATGTATATTTCATGAATTCTGTTTGTATGGGTTCATGGTCTCATACCTGAGAGTCTCCAGTCCACACTGTTGATCCTCCTTTAGATCAGACATGACCTTCACTCCTGACTCTCCAGGGTGGTTGTAGCTCAGGTCCAGCTCTCTGAGATAGGATGGGTTAGACTTCAGAGCTGTAGCCAGAGATGAACAGCCTTCCTCTGAGACCAGACACCCTGACAGACTGGAGTTAGGAAATATCATGAAATTAAGAAAGAAGAGACAAAGTCTGGAAAACACTGATGTTAAATCACTAAACTGAAACTTTAATGTATCAATAATACTGTGAATTCTGACCTCAGACTCTCCAGTCTACAATGTGGACTCATGAGTCCAGGGGACAACATCTTTACTCCTGAATCTTTGAGGTTGTTGTTACTCAGGTCCAGATGCCTCAAACTGCATGACTGGGAACTAAGAACTGAAGACAGTGCTTCACAGCTCCTTTCTGAGAGGTTACAACTGCTCAGCCTGAAGAGTGAATATGAAATATTTTTATTTATTTTGCTCAAAAATTATACATAGATGTTAATGGGTCATAAGTCCACCTACTGAGCTTTGTTGGAGGCTTTGACCACTGGTAATAGCCTCAGAAAACCCTCCTCTGAAGTAGAGTATTTCTTCAAGTCAAACACCTCCACAGTTTTTTCTGATGACAGTAAGATGAAGGCCAGAGCTGACCACTGAGCTGGAGACAGTTTATGTGTGGAGAGACGTCCTGATCTCAGGGACTGTTGGATTTTCTCCACTAGAGAACAATCATTCAGTTCATTCAGACAATGGAACAGGTTGATGCTTTTCTCTGCTATCAGATTCTCATTTAACTTATTTTTGATGTACTGAACTGTTTTCTGATTGACCTTTGGGTTACTTGCTGTCTGTGGCATCAGCCCTCGTAGGAAAGTCTGATTGGTCTGCAGTGAAAGACCCAGGAGGAAGCGGAGAAACAAGTCCAGGTGTCCATTTGGACTCTGTAAGGCCTTGTCTACGGCACTCTGGTGTAGATGATTTAGTTTAGGTTTCCGTTTAAACATCATAGAACACACAGATGTTGTTCGTTGTCCTTCAAGCAGGTTGACACCAGACTTGATGAAGGTCAGATGGACATGAAGAGCAGCCAGAAACTCCTGAACACTCAGATGGACAAAGCAGAATACCTTCTCTTGGTACAGACCTCTCTCCTCTCTAAAGATCTGTGTGAACACTCCTGAGTACACTGAGGCTGCTCTGATATCGATGCCACACTCTGTCAGGTCTGATTCATAGAAGATCAGCTTTCCTTTCTGCAGCTGCTCAAAAGCCAGTTTTCCCAGAGACTCAATCGTCTTCTTGTTCTCTGAACTCCAGTGTGGATCTGTCTCAGCTCCTTCTTCATACTTGACATTCTTCGCTTTTGTCTGAACCACCAGGAAATGGATACACATCTCAGTCAGGGTCTTGGGCAGCTCTTCTTCCCCTGTGGATTTCAGCTCATCCTCCAGAACTGTAACAGTGATCCAGCAGAAGACTGGGATGTGGCACATGATGTAGAGACTCCGTAATCTCTTGATGTGACAGATGATCCTTCTGGCCTGCTCTTCATCCCCAAATCTCTTTCTGAAGTACTCCTCCTTCTGTGGGTCAGTGAACCCTCTGATCTCTGTCATTATGTCGACACACTGAGGAGGAATCTGATTGGCTGCTGCAGGTCGTGTGGTTATCCAGAGGTGAGCAGAAGGAAGCAGTTTCCCCCTGATGAGGTTTATCAGCAGAACATGTACTAAGGTGGACTCTGTAACATCAGTCAGGATGTCAGTATTGTGGAAGTCCAGAGAAAGTCGAGACTCATCCAGACCATCAAAGATGAACACAACCTTGAACTGATCAAAGCTGCAGATTCCTGCATCTTTGGTTTCAGAAAAGAAGTGATGAATAAGTTCCACCAAACTGAACTTTTTCTCTTTCAGTACATTCAGATCTCTGAAGGTGAATGGAAATGTGAAGTGGATGTCCTTGTTGGCTTTGCCTTCAGCCCAGTCCAGAGTGAACTTCTGTGTTAAGACTGTTTTCCCAATGCCAGCCACTCCCTTTGTCAGCACTCTTTTGACTGGTTCAACTCTTCCAGGTAGGCCTTTAAAGATGTCTTCTTGTCTGATGGTTGTTTCTGGTCTGTATGCTCTCCTGGATGCTGTTTCAATCTGTCTGACCTCATGTTCACCATTGACCTCTGCAGTCTCTCCCTCTGTGATGTAGAGCTCTGTGTAGATCTGGTTCAGAAGGGTTGGTTTTCCTGCTTTAGAGATCCCCTCAAACACACACTGGAACCTCTTCTGGAGATTAGACTTCAGTTTTCTTCTGCATTCTGCAGCAAGAGTCCCTATATGAACAAGAAAAACAGGTAAGTGGATTGTGAAGTCGATGTTTTATTTAATCCTGTAAACTGAAATAATGTGTTTTTCCTGTCAATAAATCTTCTGTAATCTCAGTATATCTGTAAAAAAACATTTTTTTTTTTTGTCCAGTAGTAATCATCAATGCAATGCACGTGTTTCATCATATAAAAAGGAGAGTTAAATCCTCCATGAATCACTAGGGTGACCAGGTGTTCTGCTTTGTGCTAGGCTGTTCCAAATGTAGTGGACTAAAGCTGGATTGAATATTGAAATTGGACTTGGCTGCTCAACTTATGAATTTTTTGAGACTGTGACTCTGTTCAGGATTGATTTTCTCACCACAGAATCCCAACAGCTCCTGGGTGCATTCCAAAGATGCACCCCCGTGCCCCTCTTACTCTCTCTTTCAACACAGACCCCCAACACAGAGGCTATCAGCCAGTACGAACAAAAGACTCCCCGCTGAAACTTTGTTTTATGACTGCAGCCCCCAGCTGTAGCTCCTGAAGAAAATGGTAAATGGCATTCACTTATATAATGCTTTTATTCTCATCTCTAGATGACCAAAGCGCTTTACAGATCCGGCTATCCACTCATTCATACACACATTCACACACTGATGGCGGCAGATGAGTTCCTGAAAAGCTCACATGGACTTTTGTTGTATTGTCTGTTGTTATAAATGTTTGTGCATGCATTTCTTAATTATGAACTCTCATAGATTAGAAAATCAGAGGTATTTTGATAATGTGTGCCTAGTTTTGTGATGTCTCTGACCATTTTTCCTTTCATCTGAGTGAGCAAGCTCCCCATGGGGTAGAGAGTTAGTCATGCAAATCCCTGATGGGTGGATTCACAATAAAGACCACCCCTAAATATGAATCTGTTATGGAGATGAAATAACCAGACCGACTTTCCAAGCAGACAAACTTAATATCACTCTCACATCTTCTAGAATCAGAACATTTGTGGCTTATATTAATCATATATTCCATACCTACATATGTATAGACATATTAGAATGTTTAGTGATTACATATGTGGAATGACCTCACGCCTCAGAACAGGACAAGAGGTCTCAACCGCCAGCGAGGATCAAAGAACAGATGGAGTTGCAGCGGTGGAGACCGGATCGAACTCCCTGACCACCCAGGGTCAGATGGAGGAGACGGAGGACAATGGAGGGGGGATTATGTTAATGCGAGATGTCGGCTTTGATATGCAATGTCTTTTGTTGAGTGTGGGTATAAGTATGGAGGTCTGACTGCGCTCGACCTCTTATTCTGCTTCTGCACCGAGATGAGACTTGTTAGGGAAGTGAAGCTGATATTAAACTTTGATTTATAAAATCACATCGCTTCATCATTTCAAGCTCCCTACACTATCACGTCGGGGTCACCAGTGTAGGAAAATAATAATACTGTTGTTCCAAACGTTGACCTGAAGGTGAAAAACATGAATTTTTTTAATTCAGTACATCCAAAATGCCCTAGGATGTAAAAAATAATACAATTTGGTGTTGGGCAGTGTGCCACCATCTCATTATTTAATACGAATAAAAACAAGTTTCAGCTCATTATTTCTAGGTCATTTGGCAGTTAATTCAAAACAAAAGTGACGTGTTGTTGCAGCTTAATTATGAGATAAAATTAATTGTGAGATAAAACCACAGAGCGAGCAAGGCAATAATCCTTGGATCCTTTTTTGTCTCGTGTAAATAAGGACTCAGTCGGGCGTGTAACGTCACGGGAGTGTGGCCCCGCCTCACTGAGAATCTGCTGCTGCCCCGCTTCTAAAACCTCCTAACACAAACCATCACAGCACAAGCACAACACCGTGCTAATGGAGACAGAAGTATTCCGAGCCGTACTGAAGTGAATCGAGCCTTACCGAGGTGTGCTGGGCTAGTGGAAAACAGGCTTAAGTGTTCCTCATGAGACTTATTTTCCCTTGTGTTTATATCACTAAATCGGCACTCAGCCCTCGTGCTGTTATTATTTTTGATTCACTGCAAATAAATCATGATTGTTCTGAGAACTGTCTGCACTCAAGAGTCCACTTATTCCTGTATACCGGAGGTAGCGGCTGACAGAATGACACAACCACAAATGGACTCCACGTTTTTCTGATATTGGACTCAATGCATATGAGCTGTGGACAGCTCAATTAATTGAGGACTTAATCTAGGATGCCTGTGCTACCCGCACACCAGAGGAAGGTCTCGTTTGCCTAGGCGCCACAGTGGGGGCAATCAAGTCATGTCCCAACCTGCGGAGTTTTCCCCAGTCGGATGGACTTCCGATCTCTGTGCCGAACCTTCAGAGGATCCTCTCCGGGCTGGTAAAGAGCATTCTTCCCCCGTCCAAATCTGTGGCGAAGATGAGGTGTCGTCATGTTTGGAAACCCACTTCTTGCCAATCTCCTGTGTTCACACCAGCTCCTGTCTGTCTTTCCCCAGCTCTGCAGCTACTCCACAGGATGGAGAGCTTCCTGTTAATGCCGAAGCATGAATGGATGGAGAAGTGTTCCCTGGCTCCAGCACCTCCCTCGCCACACCGAGCTCTGGCTTTCACACTTTCTTGCCACTGTTCCACCACCGCTCCAGCCCTGCAAAGTCTTCCAGTCCTGAAGGGCTCTCTGGCATCAGCTCCCACAGCAGCTGCACTGTCTGCTTTTATGACAGCTGTCACACCAGCTCCCACGGCAATTGCAGTGCCGGCTCCCATGTCTGCTGCACTGGTTCCCACGCCTGCTCCAGCCCAGCCCAGTAGCAGTGGACCAGGGGTTCAGGCAAGTGTTTTTCCTTTTATCCTTTTTTTGAAAAGTCTTGCCTTGCACCTTGTGGGGGGACCCAAGTGCAGTTCCCATCTGCCTTTGGGCCCTCTCCACCAGTCTCTGCTGCTGGCAACTGTGGTGACCCTTCCTATGTTTCTTCCTCCCAGTCCAAGGTGGCTGTGGCAAGGATGGAGGAGGACACTTCAACTCCAGTTTCTCCTGTGGTGCATGCTACAGCTCCAGTGGTCTCCGTGGTGCACGCTCCAACCCCTGTTCTCCCTGAGGTGCACGTACCAGCTCCAGCAGTCTCATTGGTGCACACCACAGCTCCAGCAGTCTCCATGGTGCATGCCACTGCTCCAGCAGTCACTGTGGTACACACCACTGCTCCAGCAGTCTCTGAGGTGCATGCCACTATTTAGGCAGTGTCCGGGGTGAGCCCCACTGCTCCAGCTGTCTCTGTGATGCATGTCTCTGCTCCAGCTGTCTCCGAGGTGCACGTACAAGCTCCAGCTGTCTCTGAGGTGCATGTACCAGCTCCAGCTGTCTCTGAGGTGCACGTACCAGCTCCAGCTGTCTCTGAGGTGCACTTAGCAGCTCCAGCTGTCTCTGTGGTCAACGCTCCCCAGTCACAGTCTGTCTCTGTGGTCAACGCTCCCCAGTCACAGTCTGTCTCTGTGATCAACGCTCCCCAGTCACAGTCTGTCTCCGTGGTCAGCGCTCCCCAGTCATAGTCTGTCTCCATGGTCAGTGCTCCACCATGGTCACCTGAGCAGTCCGCTCCACTGTGGCCACCCAGGCAGACCGCTCAATCGTTGCCGCCTGAGGTCACCACCCCAAAGCTACTGTCAGCCCCTGTGCTGAAAATCCCTCAGGTACTGTCCCCAGTGCTAAAAGCTTCTATGTTATTATCTCCAGAGCAAAAGGCTCCTATGTTGTTTTCTCCAGGGCAAAAGGCCCCTATGTTGTTGTCTACAGAGAAAAAGGCTCCTTTGTTGTTTTTTTCAAGGGCAAAAGGCCCCTATGTTGTTATTTCCTGAGCAAAAGGCTCCTATGTTATCTCCTGAGGTTAAAGCTCCTATGTTGTTATCTCAAGAGCAAAAAGCTCCTACGTTGTGGTCTCCAGAGCAAAAGGCTCCTGTTATCTGCTGAGTTTAAAGGTCCTATGTTGTTTTCTCCACAGCACAAAGCTCCTATGTTGTTGTCTCCAGAGCTAAAAGCTCCAATGTTGTGGTCTCCAGAGCAAAAGGCTCATATGTTATCTTCTGAGTTTAAAGATCCTATGTGGTTGTCTCCAGAGCTAAAAGTTCCAATGTTGTGGTCTTCAGAGCAAAAGGCTCCTATGTTATCTCCTGAGTTTAAACCTCCTGTGTTGTCTCCAGACTAAAAAGCTCCTGTGTCGTGGTCTCCTGAGCAAGCAGCTTCTATGTTTTCTCCAGTGTAAAGAGCTCCTATGTTATCACTAGTGCAAAAAGCTCCTATGTTGTCATCTCCTGAATTTAAAGTTTCCATGTTGTCATCTCTTGAGTTTAAAGTTTCCTTGTCATTACTTCCTGTGTTTAGAGCTCCCCTGCTGTTGTCTTCTGAGCTCTGCACTCCTGCAGCACCTTGTTCCTCTGTCTGGTGGCCCATGGACTTTGGGAGGCTGCCCGATGCCCCATGCTCCTCCGTCTGGTGGCTTATGAACATTGGTAGGCCACTGGACTCGCCGTGTTCTTTGGTCTGGTGGCTCTTGAACTTTGGGAAGCCACCCGACGCTCCATGTTCCTCCCTCTGGAGACTTTTGAACACTGTTTGGCCACCGGACTCACTGTGCTCCTTAGTCTGGTGGTTCATGGATTTTGGGAGGCCACCGGACATGCTGTATTCTTTCGTCTGGTGGTCTATGGACTGGAAGGCCACCAGACTCACTGTGTTCCTCCGTGTGGGGGGTCCTTGGACTCTGCTTGGCCCTCCCACCTGTCCTCCTCTCTGGTCTGGGGTCCCTGGACTCTGGTGGGCCCCCGACCCATTGCATTTTCAGGGCTCTATGGACTTTGGGACTCTGACCAACCACCCAAAGGACATTGTTCCCTTCTTCTCCATGTGACTTTCTGTGTTTGTTTTTTCCCATCATGCCTGTGCCCATCCTCCCACTCTTTTTACAGTGGGGTGGGGGGGGGGTGTTTCTGGGGCATCTGGAATCCGTCCTTGGGGGGTGGAGTTAATGGCATCACCTGGATCTGGTTTTTCACCCTTATTCCACATATAACTGGTAAAGTAAATACTAAATACGTCAACATTTTTCTCATTAAACATATTTCTGATTCAGCCAATGATCTGAGATATTCACCAGATATCTGTAACAACCCAAGTAATCCATACATACAATGAAATCAAGGCAACTGTGTTCACAAAACAAGTTGTATTTAATGAAGTGGAATGACAAAGGGAGTAAGTATTGAACACATGAAGAAAAAGAGGTGCAAAAAAGCATAGAAAGCCAAGAAATGAGCTGAAATTCATCAGAATTTAGGAAGCAATCCCATTCCTCATAGTGCAAATTAATTTCAGCTGGTTACATCCTGATTGATAGCCTTTAACAAGGTCTGTGAATATCAGATTGTCACCCCAAAAAGAACTCATGACAGGAAGAAGCAAAGTGCTCTCTCTAGACCTTTGCAACCTTATTTTTGCAAAACATAATGATGGCATTGGTCACAGGAGCATTTCTAAACTGCTGAATGTTCCAGTGAGCATTGTTGGAGCCATCATTCAGAAGTGGAAAGAGCATTATTTTACCCTAAACCAGCAACGACCAGGAGCTCATCATAAGATTTCTGGCAGAAGAGTCAAAAAAATTACCAGAAGAGTTATCCAAGAGTCAAAGACCACTTGTGGAGAGTTCCAGAAAGACCTGGAGTTACTAAGTACTGCTGTTTCAAAGAAAATAAGTAATGCACTCAACCGACATGGGCATAGAACCCATGTTTTGTTTTTTTTTTTTGTTTTTTTTTTTTCAAATCCAGGCAAATCAAAGTTTGATTCCACCTTGATAGCGTGTCCCACATTGTCCCACTCAAACATGATCTTTGACCTGGTCACCCTATGAATCACCCATTTCCTCTTTCAAGAAATCAAAGCTTTGAAAATACTCTTACTGCTCTGCAAACATTCAGCTAGCTTCTCCTGCTTCAATCCCCTCAGGAACTTAAGGGCGATCTGCAGAAGCAACTCTCTGCTGCTCCTCACGGGATTTTCATCTTCACCCTCGTAAACCTCGGCATCATCCTCCAGACTCTCAAAGCATTCTGTGTAACCTTCATTCAGAACCTTCTGCATCTTCTTCAACTCATTTTTCACAAAATGGGCAATATTCTGTTCCAGCAACTAAAGCAGAGAAATATAGACAGTTTAATGCAGACAGTCAAATTCTGATCTGTGTATAAATTCACTTTTGTGAAAACCCATATTTAACACTATTTTGTCACCTTGTCATCTTCATGTTTCATAGTTAAGTGTTGCTGATTGTAGAACAGTTCTCACCATAAATATGGAGTCCAAAGTCTGAGGGAGAGCCTGACCACTGAGATCCTCTGAGCTCTGCTGATCATCACTGTAAAAACATTCATATTTTGCACGTGTGCGGTTTGTTAAAGGTGTGGTGCTCTAGAATCCTGAGAGGAACACAAAGTGATCTCTGAAGCACATGCTGTTGTCAGTGTTGGATGTGACATTTTCAACAAGGAAACATAATCAGCAATATGACATTCTCAACCTTAATCAGCAGAACGGTGTCCATTTTTAAAGTAAATAAGATGAATCATAAACCAGTTACTCTCCTTTTTATCTGTATGAAAAACTATTTTTTTTTAAAGTTGCAACTTATGTTATTAAAGCTTTTCAAGTATTTGATGGATAAAATCTCTAAACTTGGCCCAACTACTGATATAAAGTTAAAACTGCAAAAAAGTTTTTTATTGGTTGAAGAATCAATAAATAGGATAATGGAGTTGACTAAGTCAGTGAGTGTCTCATATCTAAGATCATACATGTTCTGTCTTGTCCTGCTCTCAGACTATTTAAAGATCGCCTGTTATGCTCTTTTTCCACATGTTGACTCAGCTCCAGGAGGTGTTAATGAAATGTCTGTGACCTGATTTGTTCAGAACACCTCAGGGTTTAATTTTTGCAGTACCATTTTACACATAGGAAAGGAGCTTCCATCATCAGTTCAACCATCCTCCCTTTTTTTGCATTTCTATGTGATTTATGTTTTCATGTCAATGCTATGTTTGAGGGGGCAGTGCGGTGGCGGAGTGGTTAGCACTGCGGCAGCACATCATCTCACCCTTAGCTGGGGGATCCCAGGTTTGATCCTAGCCTCTGACCAACAGTGATCTGTGTGGAGTTTGCATGTTCTCCCCATGTCTGTGTGGGTTTACTCCAGGATTTCTCCGGTTTCCTCCCACAGCCCAAAAACATGCAAGTTAGGTTAATTGGCATCAACCAGGGATTCTAAATTGTCCTTAGGTATAGATATGAGAGTGAATGGTTGTTTGTCTCTCTGTGTTGGCCCTACGATGGACTGGCGGTCTGTCCAGGGTGTACCCTGCCTCTCGCTCAAAGATGCTGGGATAGGCTCCAGCCCCTCCGCGACCCGAAAAGGACTAAGCAGAGGAAGATGGATGGATTAAACCCACAATTTAGTTCTTTAGGCCCATAATTCTATAAATTTTAAAGTAAAACTTTGGAGAAAACCAAGGGTTTTTTTTTCTCGCTAGCATGTCTACAACATTTTTTTAATGACTTGCAAGACATATCAAGAGTGAAATCACCCGTAAGTGTCACATCTGTGTTTTTATGCTGTGAAAGTTCAATTAACCCCCCCCCCCCAAAAAAAGGTGAGTTTAGACAGACCGTCCTAATGACATCACTAGAACAGGGGAACCAATCATGACTAATCACTGTCTATGGCAGGGGTGTCAAATTCACTCCATGGAGGGCCAAGACCCTGCAGGTTTTACCTCCACCCAGTGGCTTCAACAGGTGATTTCACTGAATTTCTTTCCACTGATTGCTGGTCAGTGAAAACACCTGCTGAAGACACTGGGTAGAAGTAAAACATACAGGGTCTTGGCCCTCCATGGAATGAGTTTGACACCCCTGGTCTATGGCAATGGAGGAAGAGGGTGGAACTAAAGAGTCAACTTAGGGCACAGTCAGATGGCCACTGTTTGGTCCAGACTAAAGGACCAAACAATGGCTTCCATGGATAGTTCGGTTCATTTGCTGCAGTCTGAACACATTTTGGAACTCTGGTGTGCACCAAACAAGCGAAGTCTGGTCCCCCTGAAAACGGGGCTTCTCTTGCAAACAAAGTCTGGTGCGCTCCGCTTGCTGTGTGAATCCAAAAGGAGTATCCAGTAGACCAAAGGGGTGGAAGTGCCCCTGGGTGTTTGTGTAACAACACGTAGTCTGAGAAGAGGAAGTGGGGCCCCAAACGAGCAGTTCTTGTAATTGCATGACTTTCTCCAGGCAGTTTGGTCCGCTGCAGTGTGAATGTAAACCAAACCAAACAAAGGTGTGAAAATTCTCAGCGTTCCCCACCGAGTCATACCGAGACCTTGGGACTATCCTGGTCTGAATGCAGCCTTAGCCGCCAGGGCCAGTTAGCATTTTGGGACAGCTGCTTTGAAAACTTAACCCAAATTAAGATGGGTTTTGCCCAGGGCTTCACATTAACTTTTTTGCTCACCAGCCACTGTGGCTAGTGATTTTCCAAAGTTACTAGCCACTCAGCCTTTTCACTAGCCACAATTTTGTAGTTGGAAAATTATGTTTAATATGATCAAATTTGACTATGCATACAAACCTTTACTTAAAGTTACAACCTTTTAAAATGTAAATGACCCTTATACATGCATAAAAATAGCAAGAGAAGCACTGTTTAATTATTAACAGCAGTAAATACTGTAAAGCAGTCAAGCAAAATACTTGCAATATGACAGTGAAGTACAGGTAGCTTTGGGGTCTGTCCCACTTCTCATCTGTACCTCTTCCCCTTTGCCTACCCCCACCCCTTGGCCCTTGAAATCAAAGGCCAAGGGGTAGGGGTCGAAAATGACCCCTATGAATTAGGACACCCCTTCAGGGCTGCACGATGTCATTAGTGATTGCTGATGGATTTAATCTAAATGGACACCACCTGTTTTCACTAGAAAAAAGAAGAAAAAGAAAACTGAAGAGAAAAAAGTCTCATCTTAAGGAGAAAAATGTCTCAAATTTACATGAACAATTTTAATCAGTAGAAAAAGTCAAATTTACTAGAAAGGAAGCTGTAAATTCAGAGGGAAAAAAATGAACCCCCTGGTGGGCCGTTTTTGGCCCGCGGTCCACATGTTTGACACCCATGGACCAGCACCTTAAAATACATAATTAGAGGTTTTACTTTTATGAAATAGCTACAAATCACAGATATCATAGATAATCACAGATAAACAAAAGTTCACCTCAGAAGAAGGAGCTTCATATGCTCTTTGCAGCTGTCCGGAAAGCCCCTCTGGGGCAAGGAAGAGGTCCCAATTGCGAGGCAGAGTTGATAAACCATAATTTATTTTATATCAAAAACAGAAAACAAAGCAGCACATTGGCTGAATAAAGGCAAACTTGCAGACTGGCAGGATCGTTCACAACAGGGCTGGAACAAACTGGACGGAAGTGTGGGGAACACGCAAACATGAAACTAGTAATGAGACGGCAGGCTCCGGAGCTTCGAGGGTGCTCCAAGCTTGTCTAGGAAATATTTGGCAAAGCGTGTTTCTAGATGTGTATTGCTGATGTCACATGACTGGGTCAGGAAGCCATTCATGATTTTACACGCAACATGAAATAAAGTGAGCAGCAATACATAATGAAACACCCCATCCCTCATGTTTTGTGTTGTTGATGTTTGACTGTGTAAGGGATTTGTCACAGCCAATTTTCAGATGGAGCCAGCAGCAAAAACAAGGACTTATCCCATTTGGGAACAGTTTGAGTGCATTTCTCCTATTGATGTATTTCCTACAAATAGTGGATATTTGCTGTAATTGAGGTGATGGCTTAGTGGTGAAGCATCTGCTCTATAATTGGAAGGCTAGGGTTCAAGTCCCAGCTGGGTCTTTCTTGTAACTTTATTTTTATTTGCAAGGTGAAGTGTCTGTTGTGTTTCAAAGAGCTTGGATCATTATTACGCATCATTATGCTGATTCACTATTGCTAGTGTGCCCTGTGTGAGAATAAGGACAGAGGTGAATATATTGGGAAAGACAGTATAAGACTGTTGAAAAGCTATTATTTCTTAATAAAAATGGATAAATGGTACAAGCACACCAAGGAACACGGGCACATTCACTGTAGTCACCCCAGTTTTATTATTTCTTTTTTCCCTTATGATCATTGCCATTTCTTAGAAGACAGCACGTTTATTGAAATTGAAAAAATGCACATTAAACCAATAATGCCCTTGTAAAAACCTATGCTGTATACTCTGTGTTGGCCACATGGCCTAGTAGAGTAGAGTAGAATTAGGAGAGTACATGGCCTATCTACTTAAGCTGTTTGTTGAAGTACAAATGGCAAATAAAGCTCTTGATTCTAGAGCAAATGAAGTTTCACATGAGGCTTCGTCTACATGAACCATTTTGATGGAAAGGCTCAAGTCTTCAAGAAAGGCTTCTCTGGCCATACGAAGTGGCAGCCTAGCCTGCTGACTACCAGGGAAAAATATTGTCCAATCACATTTTTTAAACTTCCCCAATCTTTGTAAGGTAATTAGAACACTGAAAAGATTTTTTTTGGAAAAAAAAAAGTTTTTATTTTACAGATATCATGTGTCTACTACAGTGAACATTGGAACGCCATATATGTGAAACTGAACCTTGATAGCAATCAGTTAGTCCATAGATTCATTCATTCATTCATTCATATGGGTGGGCAATATAAGCTGCGGCTTCAGCCATCACCCATTTCGGATAACTTATGTTGAATTGTATAATCAGAGGAGTTATTGTTTAATTTGACCTTGTAAGATGTTTTTTTTTCTTTCCCCTTTGTTATATTATTCTGTTCCTTTCTTTTTTTTTTTTTTTTTTTTTTGAATTGTGGTTCAACAGAATTACTTTAAAAAAAAAACTCATGAAACAGGCTTGGACAAAAACGATGGCACCCCTTGAAAAGATGAAGAAAAAAATGTGACCATAGGGACATGTTCAACCAAGATGTGTCCTCTAATTAACATCACAGGTGTCTACAAACTTGTAATCAGTCAGTCGGCCTATTTAAAGGGTGACAAGTAGTCACTGTGCTGTTTGTTGACATGGTGTGTACCACACTAAACATAGACCAGAGGAAGCAAAGGAGAGAGTTGTCTCAGGAGATTAGAAAGAAAACTATAGACAAGCATGTTAAAGGTAAAGGCTATAAGACCATCTCCAAGCAGCTTGATGTTCCTGTGACTACAGTTGCACATATTCAGAAATTTAAGATCCACGGAACTGTAGCCAACCTCCCTGGACGTGGCCACAGGAGGAGACGGATATTATGAATGGTAACAAAAGAGCCCAGAACAACCTCTAAACACATTCATGGTGAACTCCAAGGTCAAGGTACATCAGTGTCAGATCGCACCATCAGTCGTTGTTTGAGCCAAAGTGGACTTCATGGGAGACGACCAAGGAGGACACCACTGTTGAAAACAAATCATAAAAAAGCCAGACTGAAATTTGCCAAACTGCATGTTGACAAGCCACAAAGCTTCTGGGAGAATGTCCTATGGACAGACGAGACAAAACTGGAACTTTTTGGCAAGGCACATCAGCTCTATGTTCACAGACGCAAAAATGAAGCATACCAAGAAAAGAACACTGTCCCTACTGTGAAACATGGAGGAGGTTCTGTTATGTTCTGGGGCTGCTTTGCTGCATCTGGCACAGAGTGTCTTGAATCTGTGCAGGGTACAATGAAATCTCAAGACTATCAAGGTATTCTAGAGAGAAATGTGCTGCCCAGTGTCAGACAGCTTGGTCTCAGTTGCAGGTCTTGGGTCTTGCAACAGGATAATGACCCAAAACACACAGCTAAAAACACCCAAGAATGGCTAAGAGCCAAACATTGGACTATTCTAAAGTGGCCTTCTATGAGCCTGATCTAAATCCTACTGAACATCTGTGGAAGGAGATGAAACATGCCTTCTGGAGAAGGCACCCTTCAAACCTGAGACAACTGGAGCAGTTTGCTCATGAGGAGTGGGCCAAAATACCTGCTGAGAGGTGCAGAAGTCTCATTGACAGTTACAGAAATGGTTTGATTGCAGTGATTGTCTCAAAAGGTTGTGCAACAAAATATTAAGTTAAGGGTACCATCGTTTTTGTCCAGGCCCGTCTCATGAGCCTGTCTTTTTTCTTTTTTTTTTTTTTTTTTTTATTTAAGTTTTTGTAAAGGGTATACAGGTCGTTACAGCAATGCATTGTTTACATTTTCATCACATGTTCCCTTATTTTCTGATATCTGACAACATTGGAAGAATAATTCTTACAACACCCCTTTTTTTTTTTTTAAAGTGAAAGAAAAAGTGAAATTAAAGAGAAAAAAAAACAAACAAACAAACCAGCAAAAAACAAACAAAAAGAAAAAGTAAGTAAATAAAGGTAAAAGAGCATCTGAGTAGTGTTGGAACAAAGAGCGGAACCATTATTGAAATGGTATTTGTCAAAGATTAGATCTAATGGAAGACCCATATGCGATCCAGGGTTGCCAAAAGTTCATGAACCCATCCATGTCCTGTCTCAGTGCGAATGTCAACTTTTACATCGAGTAAATGTCTTGGATCACGTTAATCCAATCTTCAGGTGTAGGACAGTCCTTCAACATCCATTTTTTAGTTAGAGCTTTTTTGCTTGCCAATATTAAAACATTGAATAAGTATTTTTCTCCTCGTCTTTCCAGTGAGTCCGGTAGTAAACCCAAATACAAAGTTACAAAAGAAAAGGGAACTGTTATTTTGAATATTTTCCCCAATATTGTCTGTACATTGGTCCAATATTGGTGGATAACTGGGCATGACCAAAACACATGAAAATGATTTGCAGTCTTTTCACCACACAAGCGCCAACAGTTCAATCCCTTATGGGTAAATTTGTTTTGTGCAGGTGTTCTGAAAAATCTTACAAAGTTTTTCCATCCAAATTCTCTCCACTGCAGGGATGAGGTACTTTTCCATTGCTGTTTATTTAGCTTTTCCCATATTTCCAGTTGTAAAGTGAAATTCCCCTCTTTTTCCCATCTCTCTTTTATATATGATGTGTTGTCTCCTTTTAAGTCTTGAAGACCTTGGTATATTTTAGAAATGTATCTGATCCCTGGGATCCCTTTATATGCCATTAAGAAGACCTTCAGAACACCTGACTGGGCTCTTTCCAAATCCTCCTTTTTAAGTATATTGTTTATGTGGTGTCTAAGCTGGAAGAACCTGTAAAGGTCTTGATTTATTAGGCCTTGTTTTTTCAAATCTTCAAAACTTCTTAAAATTTGCCCTTTAAAAAAATCGTAATATTTTATCAGCCCTTTCTCCTTCCACTTTTTAAATCTGGTGTCTGTTTTATTAGGAGTAAAGTCTTGATCATAGGCAATCCATTGCAGAAGTCGATAGGGCTCTTTAGTTTGATTCTCTCTGACTATCTTAAACCAAATTTTTAGCGGGGTCTCTATCCACGGGTTAGTGTTATTCAAAAGCTTAGGTAAGGCATTGTTCCCTATTATCGCCTGTAGGGGGATGTCACTTGTTATTTGGCATTCGATCTCCTTCCATTGTGCAGTGTAGACTGGGTTGCATATCTCTACTAAAGTTTTAATTTGTGCGGCTTTAAAGTAGTCCCTGATATTTGGCAGCGCAAGCCCACCTTTGTCTTTGTTTAGCTGTAGGGTTCTATATCTGATTCTAGGTCTCTTGCCCTGCCATATGAATCTTGAGATCCTTCTGTCCAGCTCCTGCCATGTTTTTTTGGGAGGTTCTACCGGTATTGTTTGGAAAAGGTATAGAAGACGTGGAAGTATATTCATTTTGACTGCTTCAATTCTTTGTGCAGTACCCAAGAATGGTATCATATTCCATCTTGCTAGGTCAGATTTTATTTTTGTCACCAGTGGATCATAGTTTAGTGATATAATTTTGTTGAGTTGTTTCGGGATATTGACCCCCAGATATTTCATAGATTCCGACTCCCAGTTAGTTTTGAGTTTGCTTAGTGAATAATGATTTGGGTCATAGTTGAATGTTAAAATTTGGGTTTTATGCATGTTTAATTTGTACCCCGATAAATCTCCATACTCTGAAAAAACTGAGGTTAGTTCTGGTAAAGAAGTGTCCGGCTGCCCTAGGTATATTAAAATGTCATCAGCAAAGAGTGCTATTTTATGTTCCTTCTGACCAAGTGTAATACCTTGAATTTTTTGATTTTGTCTTATCCGTTGGCTCAGAGGTTCTATGAAGATTGCAAAGAGCAGTGGAGACAGGGGGCAGCCCTGACGACATCCTCTTTCCAGTTCAAAAGATGATGATAAATTACCGTTAATCCTTATTTTAGCTGTTGGTTTTTTATATAATGCCTGTATAGTTCTAATGAAGTTGTTATGAAAATTGAAACTGGATAAGATTCTATATAGAAAAGACCAGTCAACCGAATCGAATGCTTTTTCAGCATCTAATCCCAATATGACTGCATTTAAGTTATATTTTTTTATATGATGAATTATGTGTAAAGTGCGTCGAATGTTGTCTTGTGTCTGTCTTTGTCTTATAAAACCTGTTTGGTCTAAATGAATTAGGTCTGTCAGTATATTTTCTAACCTTTTGGCAAGGATAATGGTAAAAAGCTTATAGTCCTGATTTAGTACACTGATTGGTCTGTAGTTGGAGCATTCTAGTTTATCCTTTTCAGGTTTAGGTATAACTGCAATGACCCCTTCTCTCCAGGAGGGGGGGATTTCCCCTGTGTGGAGGACATAATTAAATGTTTTCAGGAGGAGAGGAGATATTTGCTGTTTAAAGGTTTTGTACCACTCTGCTGTATAGCCATCAGCTCCTGGGGATTTGTTAGCTTTAAGTTTCATAATTGCTTTTTCCAATTCTTTAGGTTGTATTTCTGACAGTAGTGTTTTATTTTGTGACTCCGTAAGTTGGGGAAGGTTTAATGTGTTTAGGAATGCCTCGGATGCGTTTTTATGTTTTTTGTGGGAGTATAAGTTCTTATAGTAATTCTCGAAGCTTTTAAGAATATCCTGAATTCTGAATTTTATTTCCTTTGATACTGGGTCTCTGATTTTGTAGATTGCTCTTTCTGTTTGATGTTTCCTCAATTTATAGGCTAGCAATTTTGCCGATTTACTGCCTGCTTCGTAGTATTTTTGTTTCAAAAATGTAAGTTTCTTCTGGATTTCTATTGTGTAGATCTCATTTATTTGGTTTTTAATTTCCTTAATCTTGAGCGAGTCAGTAGAATGAGTGTTGCCTTTGTGTTCTTTTTCTAGGTTCCTAAGTTCTGACTCTAATGTGGATAGTTTTTCTTGTCTTAGTTTCTTTTGGGTTGCCAGTTTTGCAATAATCTTTCCTCTTATTACAGCTTTGCATGCATCCCACAGTATTAAAGGGGATACTTCTCCATTATCGTTTTCTTCCAAATATCTGAGAATATCTGATTCCAATTCATCTTTCAATGGTCCTTTCAGGACATTTGAATTTAACCTCCAAGAAAATGTATTATTTGTGTATTTTTGGATATTTAAGTCCATGTAGATCGGACTGTGGTCAGAGAGATCCATCAGTCCTATTTTACATGTTTCTACTCTTCCAATGTCTCTATTAAACATAAAAAAATAGTCAATCCTTGAGTATGATGAATGTGGAGTTGAGTAAAATGTATAGTCTTTTACACTGGGGTTGAGTTCCCTCCACACATCACAGATTCCCATTTCTTTTAGTAGCATCCGAGTCTTCCTGCTTTGGGTGTTATTTTGATGTGGAGAATTACCAGAAGCATCCCAGTATGGATTCAGTCTAAGATTGAAGTCCCCACCACATATCACTAAACCTTGAGCTTTAGTTATCATTAGGTCAAATACATTTTTATAAAATTTCCAGTTAGCCCCTGGGGGAGCATACACATTCAGCAGGGTGATATCTTCTCCCTCTAGCCGCCCAGTTACCAAACTGTATCTCCCTTCTTTATCTTTGTGCTCTGATTTTTTTTCAAATGTAATTTTGGTTGATATCAATGTCGCTACTCCCCTCCTCCTCCCTGACTTATATGAAGATGAAGAGATCATTTTAAACCCTTGTCTACTGAGTCTGTTAGGTGGGTTTCTTGTAAAAATATTATTCCTGCTTTGTCTTTTTTCATTTTGCCTAGAATCTTGGATCTTTTAACTGGATTCAGGATTCCTTTTACATTATATGAAATTATTTTGGTTACACCCTGTTTCTCCATTGTGTTGTTTTGTTTAGTATAACTGTGTGGTGGCCCTCTTTTGTGCTACTCAGAAACTGAAAGAACATTAAAAACAAGAAAAACATTAAGAACATAGTGTATAAAACTTTAAAACAAAAAGCTGTCAAAAGAACTTCCTGAGCTGAGGTCTTTTTAAAGACCCTGGAAGAGCCTTGATGGAGTGAAGGCTCTGAGGGGAATTCCTCAAACTCTGTTACGTGTTGAGGGCCCTCTCTTACCCCTATAAGTTGTCCCATGCTTTTAACGTGAGTTTCAGAACCCAATCCGAACTTGTAATGATTTTTTTTTTCCTTTTATGCCTATACCCTGTGAAATTGTGTGCACCCTCCCACCCCCATCACATCAAACATTCACGCAAAAACAGTATTTGTTAGTGTGAGGAGAACATGTGGATTATTGTCACATTTCTATTTTAACAAGTTTTTTTTTTTAAATTAAAAAGACTTATTTGTTTCAAATATTATGACTGTTCCATGAAATGTTTTACCACATCCTGAATATGCATCTCCTTTAATGTTTGTTACCTTGTATGAGGGGGGTTGGATGTGCAGATTGATTCAAAAAAAAAAAAAAATGGTCGCTATTCCAACCTGAAAACGGACAGTTTATCCGCGACGCTCTGGCGCTGGGTTTCCCGCTGCTGGCCCGTGGATTTTGAAGGTCTTTGTGTTGTCCATGTTTGCGTTTTGATCTTCTCACTCGGGTCTGCTGCGGGTTTAAATACCGTTACCGGGAGCCCTCTTCTCGCCATATCAGCTGTTGCTTCTTCCGCCGAATTATAGAGACATGTTTCTTCACCGTAGAAGACCCTTAACTTCGCAGGAAATGGCGTCTGAAAGTGCAGTTTCTTCTCTCTTAACACCTTTTTCGCGTCATTGTATTCCCTGCGCTTTTTAAGGACCTCCGGGGCGTAATCGTGTTCCACGAAGACTTTTCTCTCCTGGTGCATAAATCCTTTTTTCTGCCAAGCCAGTCTTACAACCTCTTGTTTTATTTTGAAATTGGAAAATCTTACCAACACCGAACGTGGGGGCGCTTCCGCCGCTGGCCTAGCGGCTAATGAACGATGTGCCTTTTCTATGTTTAAGTCGGTGGTTTGTGGAATATCCAATTTCTCTCTTAGTAAAGATTCCACGCATTCTGCCATTGAGTTAAAACCGTTTTCGGCTCCTTCTATCAGACCATGAATTCTTATATTGTCTTTTCTCTCTCTTCCTTCTTGGTTGGCTAGCTTAGCCTCTATAGATGCTTGTCTTTTGCGTAGGTCCAGCACAGAATCTTCGAGCACTTTTATTTGTTCCTCTGCTTCCAAGATTCGGTTCTCGGCCTGGTCCACTCTGCTGTTTGTCCTTTTCAATTCGTCTCTGAATTCCCGAAATTCGGCCGTAACCTCTCGACGAAATCGTCATAGCTCTTCAAATAGCGATTTCAGGCTAACCTTTTTGTTAGCTACCACCAGTTTCTCATCTTCTGAACGGAGATCTTCTAGTTCAGATTCTCCGGCCGATACGTGTCCTGGCCTGGAGAATTTCAGTTTCTTCTGTTTTCCTTTAGACATGATGATTTTGTCTTTTGATTTTCACTCCTCCAAAAATCCGTTAAGTTTGATTTTCAAGGTGTTATCTTGGATTGGGTCTGAGAGCTTCAGTGTTAAGCTGCAGTCGCCATGGCGTCCAGACCGGAAGTCCCTGTTCCTTTCTTTTAATCTTTACTTTTAATCTATCCGAAATAAAGATTCATTCATTCATTCAATGCACAATAATCTGTTCTAGGCAGGTTCAGTCATCCTTGCCTTACTTTGGTCAGGAGGGGCCTGATTCTCCACAAGAGATCTCTTCTTTTTTCATCATCTGAAACATCAAGGTCATTGATGATCTTAATGGAATTTCTTAGCTTGTAAAACCAATTTCTGGTCATAGATTCTCCCACAATTTGAACTCTGGTATTTGAGGCTCAATACATTTGAATGTTTGGATATCCTAAACAGCCCATGTAAATAGAATTCCCGAAGAATGTCTTCAGCTCTTCAGGAATGGTATTTAGTGTTGCTCCAGACACAAGGACGTCACACTGATTTGTGCACACAGCCATTTTTTTCAAACATGGAGTCATCGACGTATTGCTTAAAATAATTCATTGATGTCCAGTTTTGCCGTGTCATGGCATCATTGATCTGAGTAATGGAAGGATAGTCCAGCTGGAATCTGAATCTCAATAAAAGCAAGAAAGGGAGGGGAAAAATGAAATGAGTCTCAATTGTTTGAGAAAAAAGTTGTTTTTTAAGAATACAAACTCAAGGTGTACTTGTCAATTTCATTGTTGTTCTTTACAAAATGACAATGACAATACAGATTCATCTTATCTTACTTTGTGTTCTTGCTCCACAATGAGTGCTGACTGGACTTAGATGTAGACTGTTCTGCTTGCACTGACTCCTCTGCATCTGCTTGCCCTGCTTGACTTTCATCCTCAGAGCTCTCTGAATTGTCTTCCTCTGCTTCTGCCTCAAACACTGCATCTTGAGCTTCCTCATCAGACAACTCAATATCTGAGTTTCCATCAACAATTCGCAGTAAAATTCTCTCTAATTCTATTCTGCGAATCCCCTTGTCATTTTAAAAAACACAGAACAGACTTCCGGTTATGGCTGCCACGTAAGACGGACGTGTCTCACTCTGCTCTGCTCCTGGAGAAAAAATCGGCAAATAACTCTCTCATTTGGGACAGAACGTATCCCAGCGTTTGGGCGAGGATATGTCGGCGAAGCCTAAGGCTGGAAAACCAGGTAAAGGAAAAAGCGAGCCGCCGAAACAGTCCAAATTAACGGACTTTCAGGTCTGTGACGCAGCAAACAAAACTCCATATATGGCGGAGGAGGCTGGCAATGGTGCGATATCTGCGGGGAGCGGCGCAGATGCGCTGATGGCTGCCATGAGTTCAATGAGAGCGGACTTTTCCTCTAGATTTGATGGGATTATGACAGCGTTGGAAGGAATAAGAAAGGAATTGGGTGACTGTGTAGAACGAACGGCGCAGATGGAGCTCCGTCTCGCTAGTGCTGAAGATGACGTCACCCGTCTTCAATTAAAGGTGCGCACTTTGGAAAAAAAAATAAATGTCTAGAAGATAATATTTTGGATTTGGAATCTCGGTCGAGACAGAATAACTTGAGGCTGGTGGGTCTTCCAGAGGAATCAGAAGGTCGGGACATATATTCCTTTCTGGAAAAGTGGATTCCGGAGGTGCTGGGCAGCGAGGAGTTGCAATCAGCAGTGGTTCTGGAAAAAGCACATCGTATAGGCCCACGGAGAGATAAGGGACCGCCGAGGACCTTAATTATGAAGTTTCTTAGCAACAGAGACAGGATGAAGATCTTCAACGCTGCACGAGCTAAAGGAGAGATTAAACACCAGGATCAGCAGGTGCGGTTCTACCCAGATTTGGCCACAGGAATCCAACAATTGAGGAAGCAGTTTGATCCCATACGTAAGGAGCTGCGCAACCTTGGGATTCGTCATGGTGTAATCTATCCTGCGAGACTGCTGACCACGTATGAGGGCAGAACCCACATCTTCAAGACCCCAGAGGAGGCGCAGGAGTTCATCAAGAAGATCAAAGAAGAAGAAGAGGCTGGTGGGAGCTAAGCATGAACAAAATATAAGGTAGAATAATTAAGCATTTGCACAGGCATCTGACTGACTTGAAGTAAATAGCAAGTTTACAAAATATAGATTGTATTATATATTAAAAAAAACAAAAACAAAACAAACAAAAAAAAACTATGATGTACAAAGTTGTTAAAAATTTTGGAGTTAAGTTGGAAAACTACAGAGGAGAGTTAATGTTACGTCATTAAAAGCAGTAGAGTTAGGGTGATTGGGAGGATGAAGAAGGAGTGGCTTAGGCTGTTCCCCGTGGGTGTGGAGCGGTCGATGGCTATATCGGGAGACGGAATTTTTCTTTTGATTTTGGGGGGTTCGCCACAAGTGTGGGAAGGGGGAATTTGTTTGTGTGTAGTTTGTAGGATGAATGTTCAACCACTCATGTTTTTGCTTCTCTGTATGAGCATGTTTACACTGCAAGGTAATCCCAAACTCTCTATTGATCATAAACCAAAGTGTTAATCTTAATTTAACTTCATGGAATTGCAGAGGTCTACAAAATTTAAAAAAACTTAAACAAGTTATGAATAAAATAAAAGACATGGGTTCAAAAATTGTGTTTTTACAAGAAACTCATCTAATAGAGGAGGATATAAAAAGAATTAGGAGTAGATGGCAAGGAAGTGTCTTCACCTCATCATTCTCATCCCGGGCCAGGGGAGTTATGACTCTCATACATAAATCAGTCCCTTTTCAAGTGAAAAATGTAATTGGAGACAAACTTGGAAGATATGTAATCATTCAAGGTTCTTTGCTATTAGAAAATATAAATCTTGTGAACTTATATGGTCCCAATATAGATGACCAAAAGTTCTTTGCTAATTTATTTCTTATTTTATCATCACTTACAGGGCAACATATAATAGCAGGGGATTTTAATTGTACATTGAATCCAGGTATAGATAGATCAACAGGACTGGATTGTACGCACAATGGATGTAGGATGACTATTAATCATTTTATGAAAGAATTGAGATTGTTAGATATATGGAGAGAAATGAAACCACAAGTTAAAGCCTATTCTTGTTATTCCAGTACCTACAAGACATTCTCATGTATTGATTATTTTTTGATTTCCACAGAATTAAGATCCAAGATTCAAAACTGCTTTTATGATAACATCGTGATCTCTGATCATGCACCCTGTTGTCTAATATATGTAGATAAAAAATTGACAAAGGAATCAGGTAGATGGCAATTTCAGCATAAATGGCTTCAGGATGAGGAATTTGTCAAGTATATAGAAAAACAGATAGACGAGTACTTTGACATCAATACTACACAAACATCAGCATGTGTAAAGTGGGAGGCTTTCAAAGCTTTTATTAGGGGACATATTATTAGTTATACAGGATCAAAATCTAAGAAGACTCGAGAGGAGAGAGCTAAATTGGAACATAAAATGAAAAGTCTTCAGGAAAAAGTGTATGCAGGAAGTGATCCAAGGTTGGAGAAAGAATTACTGATTTTGAGAGCTGAATACAACAAAAAATCAGCGAATAGAGCTGCCTCGAGTCTTCTAAGATTGAAACAATCTTTTTATGAACAAGGTGAAAAATCAGGAAAATTATTGGCATGGCAGATTAAACAATTAGAAATTAAAACACCAATTACTAGTATTATAAGTAACGGACAGGTAGTTATAGATCCTTTAGAAATTAACAGAGCCTTTAGAGATTACTATGAAAAATTATATGATACTAAAAATGAATTTGATTTAACAAAACTAAATGGGTTTTTGAACGAACTATCTATACCGTGTATTCCAAATGAAAACAGGGAGATATTGGAGTCTAAAATTAGTCAAGAAGAAGTTGGGCTAGCCATTGATAATATGAAATCAGGAAAAAGTGCAGGACCAGATGGTCTTCCAGTTGACCTTTATAAAAAATTTAAGAATAAATTAATAAAACCTTTTTTGGAAATGGTTTTAGAAGCATTTCAAAATAATAATTTACCATCATACATAAATAATGCCTTAATTATACTGCTGCCAAAACCAGGTAAGCCCTCTAATAAATGTGAAAATATGAGACCAATAAGCCTATTAAACGCCGACCTTAAGATAATCTGTAAAATTTTAGCAAGACGAATACAAGAAATTTTACCAAATATTATTAATCGAGATCAGAATGGCTTTATAAAGGGAAGACAAGGCTTCCATAATGTAAGAAGACTATTTAATATTATTTATTTTAATAAAGAAGCACCGGATACAGCTCTCCTATCACTGGACGCCGAAAAGGCCTTTGATAGAGTTGAATGGCCCTTTCTTTTTGAAGTCCTACAAAGGTTTGGACTTGGAAATAATTTCATAAAATGGGTTCAAATAATATACAATAATGCTACAGCAGAAATCCTAACAAATAATATTTCAAAACCAATAAAAATCAATTGAGGATGTCGACAAGGCTGTCCACTTTCACCTTTACTGTTTACTATGGCAATTGAACCTTTAGCGATAGCGATACGTTTACATTCACAAATATATGGAATTAAAGTTGGACAAACAGAACATAAAATCTCCCTGTACGCCAATGACATAATTTTGTTTATGTCGAATCTAAAAAAATCAATTCCAACCTTGTTGAATTTAATAAAGAATTTTGGGGAAATATCAGGATATAAAATAAATAAAACTAAATCTTCAATATTAATGCTAAATGAGACCCAGAGAAATTACCCAGCCCCTGAGGTAAATCAATTCAATGTTGTAAATCAGTTTAAATATTTAGGAATCCAAATTGTGCCTAAGCTAGAATCAGTCGCCAGTGTCAACTATGAAGCCTTAATGTTAGATATCAATGAGTTAACTCAGAGATGGATGTCACTACCAATGTCGATGATCGGGAGAATCAATATACTTAAAAGTAATATTTTACCTAAAATACTTTATTTATTTCAACACATTCCCTTATCACCACCTTTAGATTTATTCTCAAGAATAAAAAAAAAGTTAGTGGAATTTATATGGAACAACAGGAGGGCTAGATTACGTCTGTCTTTATTATATTTACCATTTGATCGTGGAGGTCTGAAATGTCCAAATTTTATGTTGTATTATTGGTCGGCACAACTGAGGTCTAT
This sequence comes from Pholidichthys leucotaenia, assembly GCA_020510985.1. Classification (NCBI taxonomy): domain Eukaryota; kingdom Metazoa; phylum Chordata; class Actinopteri; order Cichliformes; family Pholidichthyidae; genus Pholidichthys; species Pholidichthys leucotaenia. Next base: position 241,632,730 of record CM035842.1, on the reverse strand, counting down.
GACATATTATTTTTCATCAAATGATCTCCCTCACTGGACTGAAATGGAATCATTCAATTTACCTTTACCTCTTCCCATATTCATATACTCAGATTTGGCAAAAAAATTACAAAAACAAGTTAAAAATCCATTTGTAAAGCATATGATCAAAATATGGTGTGAAGCTAAAAACTATTTAAAAGAACCACAGTTATTGTCACAATTTAGTCCAATATGGGGTAATCAATATTTTAAACCAGGGAGAGCGGACGCTGTATTTAAAGTATGGAATTTAAAAGGGATACAAAAGATTCAGGATTTATATTTGCCATGTGCAGATAACATAATGTCTTTTGAAGAGCTGAGGATCAAATTTAATCTCAATAGAACACATTTTTTTAAATATCTTCAACTTAGAAACTTTATTCGATCAAATCAAAATAAAGCTCTCACTCGACCTATTTATTCATCCTTGGAAAAAATGATGATGAAAGATAGTAAAAGAAAGGGTATTATTTCAGTTTTATAACTCATTGACACTTCCGCCCTCCCAAGAGAGTAGACACTTTTTCTTTCTCTCCTGCTCTGACTTTTTTCCTCCCCTCCCAACTACTGGATCCCAGCTTGCTGTTGTCTGTCTGCGTCTAACTGCGACCGTCGAAAAGAAATTATGGAGTTAATAAGCTGGGCTTTGAACACAATTGACACTATTTTTTCAACAAGGAAAAGTGCTCCGGGGGAAGCTGTCTGCCCCGCAGGAACGGCTCCAGAGGGCTATTTACGTGACACAGGTAATTGGAGAATGCTGTGTCTCACTAATCTCTCTATCGAAGATATTGAAGATTTGTTTATCTTCGTAATAATGGTGATCGGGATCTTTCTGATTGGGACTGGAATTGTCCTGGTTTACTGCAAATTGCTGAAGATGGATTCAACCTATCAAAATGCTGGCCAGGCAAGGTGCATCTATCAAATTGAAAAACTGGAGAAGACCCTGATAGCGACTACTGGAGAACTGTCTCGTAAGGTGGATTACATCATGGTCTCGCTTAGGTCTCTCCACGACGGATTTAAAGCCCTGCAATGAAGGATTAAGTACTGAATCTACAGAAGAAATATAAGCCTTCTCTGTGATCAGTCCTATTTGGCTCAATTCCCCATGAAAATTCCTCCTGGCTGTCTGCAGACTGTTTTCAAAATCATCGAGCACAAGGCCTTGGACAGCCATCTGGAGAGTGCCAGATAAGGACTCGGCGCCAGCCAGACAAAACACCTCCTGCCAAGAGTCCTTGGTGTCTCTCTTATTATCATCAACACTGCTCAACACCGCACACACATTGATCCATGTACTGAATAAAGATATACACTGCTCTCTTGTGTCTCGTGAATCCTGTGTAGCGAATGTGCATCGAGCTTTTTTTTTCCTTGAAATCTTAATATTGATTAATTATGTAACCAGTATTTTGAATCAATGATTTTTTTGCTCCTTCCTATTGTTCCTCGTATTATTCTTATTCATGCTACTGTACTACTACTACTACTACCCACTATCCTGTTGGCAGGCGCGTCTCTGATGCTGCCGCGTCACTGGAAATGCAGGTTCATTTTCTGTGTCAAGTCAAATTCTCTCGTATGTTATCAGTGATCTGTTAATGTACTTGGCAATAAATCTATTCTGATTCTGACTCTGATTCACTATCTTCAAGTGAAAATTCACTGAAAAGATTAAACTACTGGAAAGAAGATCTGCAAACTGAAATTTCAGAGGAACAATGGGAATTGGCTTGTACAGAAGCTCAAACCAAATCAATAAATGTACGCCTTAAATTGATACATTTCAAATGGTTAACGCGGATGTATGTTACACCGGAGGAGTTAAATAAATATAACAAAAATATACCAGATACATGCACAAAATGCATGGAAAGTAAAGGAACTATTTCATTGTGTATGGGAATGTAGATTAATAAGAATGTTTTGGGAAGAGGTGAGGGTAACAATTGAAAAAATAATCTCAAAACAAATCATATTGAATCCTAAATTGTTTTTGTTGGGTCTGTACCCAGAAAAGCATAATTTTAATAAAAGTGAAAGAACATTCATAGACCTCAGTTTGCTTAATGCCAAAAAATGTATTGCACTATTATGGAAAAAGACTCATAGACCAGATGTGACTCAGTGGTTAAGACAGATGTTAACAAACCTTCCATTAGAAAGAATAACATATATACTGAAATCAAAGGAAATTGTGTTTGAGAATATATGGAGACCTTTTATTGATTATGTAAAAAATTTAAACATAACTTTTGAAGAAGAAGGTGAATGATGTGTGTGGACCTTGTAAATTCCAAACTGGTGAACATAATATGTATACTTATGTATTGGATTGTCTAGACTAAACAGAGGAGCATTGTTGAAGATTTGATTTTGCTGGTGGTTGTTGGTGTTTTTAGTGCATCTTTTTTTTTTTTTGTAGTACTTTAGTGTTAGTGTTTGATTGTTTGTATCATGTTTGTTAAAAAAAAAAGGTTCAATAAAGATATTGTGGAAAAAAAAACAGAACAAAACTGAGGAAATAACTACAAATGTCCACTACAAAGGACATTTTTTAAACACTTGACTATTATGTTAAAATACAGTTAAAGTAATTCAGAAAATGCTTTAATGTGTTCTTAAGAGATTTATATAAAATATGCCAACAGCATTTCAAGACAAAATTTGCTCAATAAAAAGTATTATGCACTTACTTTTCCTCTTTCCATAAAATGTGCTTGAACTAATGGACGCCATCTTTCTTGTTGAGAAAAAGAAAGGTACCAAAGCCCCACCCCTTCACATCTGGTGTCATTGAAAAGCCCTAAATGTCCACTTTCAATGACAAAAGGAGTTAACTCAGTAGTGTGTACTGGGTGGGAGATATTCAGGTTTACAAATGTCCTCTACAGAGGACAAATTTGAACTACTGTTTATCAGGTAAAATCTCTGTCTTGCATCTGGAGAACTGGGGCTCAAGTCCCAGTGGGGTTATTCTTATAATTTATTTTTATTTGCAAGGTGAAGTGTCTGTTGTGTTTCAAAAAGCTGGGATACAACAATAACACATCATTACGATAAGGCACTATTGTGCCCTGCATTACAATAAGGACAGAGATGAATGATCTTGGAAAGACAGTATAAGACTGTTGGAAAGTAAATGGATAAGTACCACAAGCACATTCACTGTAGTCACCTCAGTTTTATTATTTCTTTTTTCCCTTATGATCATTAATATTTCTTAAAAGACATTGCATTTATTGAAATGAAAAAATACACATTAAACCAATAATACCCTTGTAAAAATCTCCATGTTGTATACATTTTGTCCACTAGATGGCCTGGTAGAGAAAATGAAGTTTCACATGAGGCCTCATCGAAATGAGCCATTTTGAGGAAAGGCCTCAAGTCCTCCAGAAAGCCTCATCTGGCCATCACTACATGAAACAGGAATCACGAATCAGGAAACATGAATCAAGAATGTCACGCTGACATAGACTGAACATGGGTATATATGGGGACAGGGGCGCAACCAAGACAACACAAAACAAATGGGAAGACTAATCACTGACAGCTGAAGCAGCTGGCAGTGACGGGGGCGGGGCTGAATACACACACACACACACACCGAAGAATGACACAGGCATGAAACAGAGGATCACAAGGGAGACATGACCATAACAAATAATGACAGAACTAAGAATTATAAAAATAATAATAATCACAGGACTCAACCCAAAATACAAATAGCAAAAAACACAAAAAAACAGAAATAACAAAGAGTAGGAATGACCCTGTAGTCATCCCCCCAGACCCTGACATACCTCCTCTTTAAGGGGTGAATTCCACACACCCCTAACACTACTCAAAAAGAAAAAAAGAGGAAAAAACACCTTCCCAGGGCAAGTGGTGGGGGTGCAGGCCGGGCAGGCCAAAAAAACACCATTGCCCACCATAAAGTCCAAACAAGAACCACAGTTTGAGGGATATAATCAAAACTCACAGCCCCAAATCAAAACAAAGTGAGTCAGGTGGCCTGCCAAAGTCCCAGGGCCACTGAACCAATAAAAAAACAAGGTGGATTGGGTGGTCTTCCAGAGTCCAAGGGCCACCGGAGCGGAGAGCCAGGCGGGTCCGGGGGCCTACCCAAATTCATGGGTCCCCATACTGGAATACATGGTGGGTCTGGTGGCCTACAAGTCCATAGGCTAACAGACAGGTAAGCACAGCACCGCAGGAGCACAGACCTCATGCACTTTAAACACAGGAGTTAACAAAGGGGCTTTAAGCTCAACAGAAAACATAGGAATCACAATCCTGGGAAATAATAACATGGAGATCTTAACCCCATCAGGAAATAACAACATAGGTACTTTAAACTCTGGAGATAAAGATGACACAGAAACCTGAGAAACCTCCTCAGGGGGCTGAAACATGGAAACTCCAACCTCAGGAGATGAAATCATGGACATTATAAACTCTGGAGGTCGTAGATGCCCCAACCTCAGAAGGGAACACAGGAGCTTTAGGCCTGGAAGCTAACACAGGATCTTACAATGAAGAATCTCCAAACACTAGGAATGACAAAGAATCCCTGCCCTCCGGGGATAACTCAAATGGCAACATGGAAAATCCAAACTCAGGGGGTGACAACAAAAGCCCTTCACACTCAGAGAGAGAAAACATAACACCCTTAAGCTTTGCAGAAAACATTGGGACCCTTTGGTCAAAAGGAAACATCATGGGTGTTTCAAACTCAGAAGGTAACATTGGGGCCCTTTGCTCTGCAGACCACAAAGTCGCCCCCTGTCACGGAGACAACCACATGGGAATTTTAAACCACAAAAGAGCTTCTGGCTCAGGCAGCAACATAGAAATCTTGTGTACTGGAAAAGTACATAAACTTTAAGCTTAGAGGCTAACACAGGAAACCTTAATTTAGACACAGATAACAGAGGTGCTTCTAGCTCAAGCACCTCATATGCTGAGATATCTGGCTCAGGGGACACAAAATTAGAAATTTATGGCACAGCGGGCACAGGAGCAGAAATTTCCGGCACCAGGGGACACAAATGCAGAAATTTCTGGTTCATGACAAACAAATGCAGAAATTTCAGGTCCAAAACACACAACTGCAGAAATTTCTGGTGCAGGACACACAACTGCAGAAATTTCTAATTTTGAAGACACAGATGCAGGGATCTTTGACTCAGGGGACACAGATATGGATTTTTTTTAATTTAATTTTATTTTTTTTTAGCTCCGGGAACACAGGTGCAGAAATTTCTTGCACACAAGACACAGGTGTAGAAATTTCTGATTCATGAGACACACATGTCAAAATTTTCACAAATACAGAACTATCTGGTGCAAAACACACCAACGCAGAGATTTTTGATTCATGTGACACAAATGCAGAAATTTCTGGTTCTAACCTTACAAATGCAGAATTTTCTGGTTCAGGAAACACAGATGGATAAATTTCTGGCACAAAGCACACAGATGCATAAAATTTTAGCACAGAACACACAGATGCAGAAATTTCTGGCACAGAACACACAGATGCAGAAATTTCTGGTGCAGGAGACACAAATACAGGAATTTATAATTCAGGGGACAGTAATACAGAAGCTTCCAGTTCACAAACTGGTGACAGGAGACTTGTGAGTTCCGCAGCAGGTGACCATGGCGCACAGCCCTCAGAAACAGCTAACAGAAGCGTGCTAGACTCAGGAACAAACAATTGCTGTGCACAATTCATAGATATTGGTGACAAGGGTGCACTTACCTCAGGGACAGGTGACAGCAGCGCGCCATCCTCTGGAGCTGGTGTCAGCAGCACACTGAATTCAGAAACACAAGGCGAAGGCACACCACTCTCTGGAGCAAACAATGGGTGCGCACCAGATTCTGCAATGACGGTTGGAGGCCTCCTGACCACTGAAGCAATGGCAGGAATTGGCTGGTCCACAGCAAATCTAAAGGAAACAGGCTGATCTGCGGTGACTCCTGATGTAGCATGCAAATCAGTGACCCCGAGCGGCAGCAGCTGCAGCTCCTTGCGCCCCGATGCATGGGGGTCCACCCCGGTACAGCTACCTCAGACAGGGGAATGAATCTTCATCCAGGCCACTACCAGCCTCATTAGTGGAACTCGGTGGAACAAGCGGTGGATGCGCATCAGCCACAGGAACAGAAGATCGATGCACACCAGCCTCAAGAGCAGATGAAGGCTCCTCCTCCTCTGGCGTGAGTTCTCTCCCATAGATTGAGTCCCCATCGTGCTGTTTGCTCTCTACATGTCTGTTCTTTTCTTCTTCTCTATCCCCTCACCCCCCAGCCAGTCGCAGCAGATGACTGCCCCTCCCTGAGCCTGGTTCTGCTGGAGGTTTCTTCCTGTTAAAAGGGAGTTTTTCCTCTCCACCGTCGCCAAGTGCTTGCTCACAGGGGATCGCCTGATTGCTGGGGTCTTTCTGCAACTGTGGGGGTTCCCCCCCTACAGTTGATAGTGCTATGAGATGACTGTTGTTGTGAAATGGTGCTATATAAATAAAGTTGAATTGAATTGAATTGAATATTTGTCGGACCACAGAAAGCCGTTGAGGAAGGCAGGAATGTCCTCCCTCCGATGGGGCTTTGCGGCGATGATCCGATGGCCACTGAAGCAACGGCAGGAATTGGCAGGTCCACAGCAAATCTAAAGGAAACAGGCTGATCTGCTGTGACCCCTGATGTAGCATGCAAATCAGTGACCCCGAGTGGCAGCAGCTGCAGCTCCTTGCGCCCCGATGCACGGGGGGTCCACCCCGGTACAGCTACCTCAGACAGGGGAATGAATCTTCATCCAGGCCACTACCAGCCTCATTAGTGGAACTCGGTGGAACAAGCAGTGGATGTGCATCAGCCACAGGAACAGAAGATCAATGCACACCAGTCTCAAGAGCAGATAAAGGCTCCTCCTCCTCTGGCGTGAAGACATATTCGTCGGACCACAGAAAGCCGTTGAGGAAGGCAGGAATGTCCTCCCTCTGATGGGGCTTTGCGGGACGATCCGATGGGCGAGCCTCCATGCCACATCCCTCCACTTTGCATCCTTCCGCTCGCCCAGATGCAGGCAAAGGGTGTAGCACTCTCCCACCTCCCTGATGAGATCCTGCAGCTTCCGGCGGTGGGTGACATCATCAGGCATGGAGCTCGGGGAAGAGGAGAGAGGAAAGACAGGTGAAGGTGAGGGTATGGGGGCAGCAGCAGAGTTAACAGCAAAGACAGGTGAAGGAAACTCAGCAGTGGTTGAGGGCTGCCGCTGAGCCCCCTCCACGAGGACAAGGCAAGACTTCTCATTACATGGTATTAAAAATGAAAAAATGGTGCTTTCCTTATCCCCTGCTCTGCTGTCGCTGGACCATCAGGCACACACGGTGCGGCGGACTGCTCAGACAAAACCAGTGGAACGAACCGCCCAGGCACAACAGGCGAAGCAAGAGCTGGTATGTATGTCATACCAGCTCCTGCTGGTATGTGTGTCACATCATAGGCCCCCCTATGATGTTCCTATGATGTCTACTTGATGTCCACATGACATCATATAAACCATAGGACTGTAGTGCCAGAACAGGGCGAGTTTGCAATTGAACTCGATGAAACACTAATGATTCCAGGTGGAAAACTGGAAGACATTGTCAGTTGGGTATATGAAGACATGACTGTGTGTGTGTCGCGATCATAGGACTTGCTGTGACATCATCTAAGATCACAGGCAGGCATCACTGAACGAGTGGTGACGACAAACATCAAAGGCAGGTTTATAGAATTAACTTTTCAACAGTGAATTCAGATGTAAATTTTATGATTGGAAGAGGAGTAACCCCGCAATTTAATGGAATTAATATTTAATATAGCCAGCAGCGACGTCAAAAATCAAAGGCAGGTTTTACCATGGTTACTGTTGACATAGTAACAGTAACCATGCAGTACGGCCTTGCAGAAATGCTTGCTTACACCTGTTTTCTAAGGGAATGCAGAAATACTTGCTTATACTTGGTTTTGTATGGGCTTGCACAGATATGCACTAGTAATAAAATATTTACAAAAATGTGAGGGGTGTACTCACTTTTGTAAACTACTGTACATATAATTATACACAAACTTACTCTGCAATCTCAGTCTGTCCATAGACACATTGTTCATACAGCTGCCTATAGCAGTGGCTGGTAGAGATGGGCATATCGATACTCAAGTATTGATGTTCAAGTATCGATATTTCGATAGCAGCTGTTCGATACTTTGAAGCCGATACTTTTTTAAATATCGCGATGCCCGCGTGTTAATGCAAAACGTGCAATTTGTTTTCACTTCTGAAAGTTTTAGGCATTAAATTTATGTGTGAAAACCGGTGAAAAACCAGCCCGTGCATGTTTTAGAGATTGTCTGCCGTGTTACATGATTATGACAGCCTATCAGAGCCGAAGACTCACTGCGCACTGGCAGCCTCAGCACTCACTACTCCAGTGCAGAGCAGAGTGAGCAGAGCAGCGTCACGGGAAGCAGAAGCGTTACTTCTGAAATGTTGTACCATCCAAATTCTATGGTGATACCAAGCAGCATAATTTTGAAAACTAAACAAAATAAGCACTATTTTAGTCTGTAAAATAATCGTCCCTGCTGGTCTGTTCTGGTTTATGCTGGTGTATGCTGGTTTGGTGTTGGTTACCTGTAATGTTGTTCAATAACGTTAATATGACATATTATTGTGTGGCACGGGTGGTGGCTCCACCTTTCCGGTTCTGCCGCCACCCATAGTATAAAAGGGCTATGCGGAAGAGGGACGGTCTCTTTTGACCTCACCTCTGCCTGGACGGGAGCGCCTTGGTATCCCGTGAGTTCAATAATAAAGTCGTGTTCTACTGCACCTCCAGCCTCGTTATTGGTTCACGGTTATGGACATAACAAAACCAACACCAAACCACGACCAGCTGCAAAACAACAAATCATGCTGGGGACCAGCATGCTGGTCCATGCTGGTTTTTCTAGCAGGGGTGTAAAATAAATAAATAATAAAATAAAATGTTTTATAAATTGCATTGTGACAAAAATTACACATATATGCTGCTTGGTATTACCATAGAATTTGGATGTATGGTGAAATATTGGGCGCCGCACCAGTGGCTGCCTCATCCTCTCATGTGGATGTCCTGCAATTTCCCCATTGTGGGACTAATAAAGGAATCTGAATCTAAAATATTTCCATCCAACCATCCATCCATCCGCTACCGCTTAATTGTTTTTGGGGTTGCGGTGGCTGTGTTATGTCGGTAATCAGAGTCTGAAGTCCTTTAATGCCATGCAGCAAACTGAACTTTATTGAACACTCACAGAAATCTATACAGGTGCCGCAGCCCACCTGACAGTACTCTGCGGGGTAGCTATGGCAAACCCTGAGGACCACACACATGCACACAACATTCCACCCCCCCCAGAAAGTCCAAAACCACACACACAATCGAGAATCTCCCCAATTTAGAACCCGAATCATGCACTAAGAAACTAAACTGAAATCACTAAAACTGGCCTATCACAGTCACACAAAACAACTAAAATCTCGGGGAGACAGGTGGACTGCCGCCCTACCCCCACACGGCCAGGTGAATTATTCTGTCACCACTACTAAATAAAAACAGTCCAGTGATAAAACTCCAATTACTGCCGTGTTTCCTAATTAATCAACAATACACCAAAACAATCCCCAACAACACACATTCATATGTACACTACACTCACACCAAACACGTTAAAAAAAACATACACATATGAACATATATACAATAAAGTGTTCATGTTATACCACAGTCCACGGGCAGCCAAAGATAAAGTCGGCTCGGGGGCCCAGGGCAGCCCCACGGCATGCGCGACCCTGGCAGCCGCCTGTCCCCGGGATCAAAGCTGACCTCCCTGGCAAGAATGTCCCTTCTCACCACCAACCGCTTCTCTCGTCTGGATCCACAGTGCTGCTGCCCAGCACGCAGTCCCTCCCTGCCTGTTGGTCCGCCCCCGACCATCTCCAAAACTGCTGTAGCTGCCGCTGTTGAAGCCCCAGACACCTGCTCCCTGTGGCCGAACTCCAGGGATAACCAAAGCTTGCTTGTCGATGTCACTCAGTCACCTCACCGCTGCGCCCAGCACCCTCATCCAAGGCGCTCCGCTGCACTGCCTCTGTGCCCTGCTGTCGCTGTTCTCTCCCGGAGCTCACATCATCACTCTCGCCGGCGTCAATCACCAACCCAGGCGCCTCGCCGCTGCACCCAGCACCCTCGTCCAAGGCGCTACGCTACGCTGCCTCTGCACCTGGTTGTCGCTGCTGCTTCCCGGGGCTTTCAGCATGCTCGCTCCCGTCCTCCCACTGCCCCAACTCCAGCTGCAGGGAAGACACAGTTGAATCCAGTTGCTGCTCTCCCTCCATGTTGTCATTGCTCGACGCGCCATCATCACCACCAGTGCTATGGTCACGCACCACGTTGAGCTCCTCGGCTGGCTTTCCATCTTCAATAACCAGGGGGTCCGGTTCCCCCTGGATGCCCAGCTGGTAGCTTGTAGCTTGGTTTTGGTGCGCACCTAGCTTTGTGGCTAACCTTGCTGTCGCCACAGCCTGAGCCTTTAGGTCCTCCGAGCTAACTAGCTTAACTCCTCTTTGCACCAACAGTTTTACTACCCACAGCCACAGCTTCTTGTCCCTTGAATGTTCGGCAAAATCTCCAACCAGCCGCCTGACAGCAGTCACATAAGCATCCGTCTCTCCCAGCATGCAAAGAATTCTCTGACCCCCCTGCGCCGAAACGGCGGACCAGTAGCGTCCGTCCTCGGCCCCCGCCGGGTCTACCCAGGCCCAGCTCAGCAACGTATCCCCCAAGCATGGCCACCCAGTCTGGCTACAGTATCGCTGGCTCTACCGGACACTCCAGAAATGGCAGTAGAAGTGAAGATAGCCCACACGCCTCCATGGTTTATTCTCGTCGCCAAAATGTTATGTTGGTAATCAGAGTCTGGAGTCCTCTTGTGCCATGCAGCAAACTGAACTTTATTGAACACTCACAGAAATACAGGTGCCGCAGCTCACCTGACGTCACTCTGCCGGGCAGCTACGGCAAGCCCTGAGGGCCACACACATACAACAGGCTGGAGTCTATCCCAGAGTCTTTGGGCAAGAGGCACAGTACACCCTGGACAGATCGCCAGTCCATCACAGAGCTGGTGAAACATTTCAGCAGTACAAAATACTTGAATCCAGTTGACTTGACTGAGCTTTCATACAGCATACTTACCCGCCTTGATGACTGAGAATCTTCACCAAATTAAGAAATTAAATTAATTTTGCATTCATTTTAAGTCTTCATTATTTTTATTATAATTGAATTATATTTCATTTGATTTTGATTTGCTTTGCTCATTGTTCCATTTTATTATCATTTTTATAAGCATTTCTTTCAAGTGTTTATGTTCACGAGTTTTATTCATATCGCCCTTGCAATAAAGTTGTTAATGAAACTGCAATCATGTGATTTTTCTTTTTAGGGGCAAAAAGTATCGGGATCGGAATCGAAGAAAAAGTCCTATAAGTTAATGGTATCATATCAAAAGGAAAAATGCTGGTATCACCCGTCTCTAGAGGCTGGTCTTTGCCTGTCACTGATTAAAAAACTAATTTTTAAAAAACAGGTTACTTAAAAGGACACACCACAAAAGCATCAAAACACATCAGTTAATATATGAAATCTGTGGCTGACACATTATAATTTGTTTTAATAATAAATCAAAAACTAATTAAAAATCCCCATTAAAATTATAACAAAATGACATTAAAAACCTCTAACAGGTTTTTATTTTTTTCTTTTATATTTCATAGGTAAGAAAAGAAAATTGTTGCTTGTGTCCTGATCTATTCACACTGAGAACTTGATGGAATAGTTTGTGTTTCCAGAATCATTTCATGAATGTAACTGAAAACTCACAATGTGACATCTGTTTAATTTATGGACACTTAAGGAAAAAAAAGTATCCCACTTTTTCATCTGAAAACTTTCAGTGAGCAACGCCAACAGGCTTGTGTCAGAAAATTTAGATTATGTAAAGGGCCATCCATATCAAGAACTAGAAAGATAACAATAACAACAAATATTGTCATGCAGTGACCCTTGCGGATCACCATAAGACGCTAAGAGTCCACCGATGAGTTTTGCAATGATGGTGATTTATTTACAAGACACAAGACACACATACAAGACTATGACTGTGGCAAAGATACACTGAACATAGAGCTTGGGACCGTAAGGCTAACCCCAGCCACTTACAGTCTAAAACATGACATGACATGAACGAGCAAAAGCACGAGAATATACACACGAACCTGGCGTGACCAGAACGATGAATGTCTGACGAGGTTTAGACAATGTCTGACGATACTCCTGCAATCTAACTGCCGTCAGCGCCCGCCTAATAAAGCCGAATGCTAACGAGCAGTAATGACAGACAGCTGACCGACTTTGACAGACGGAAGCCCCACCGAGCGCCTTCACAATAAGAGCCCGGTGAAGCCAGAATATAACTCACAGCTGTCAAAGCTGGCAGCAAGCTATACGTAGCCCGAGCGCGGACAAGGCCGGCACTCAGGTCATAACAGTACCCTCCCTCCAAGGGCGGGCTTCCAGAACGCCCACAGACCACCCTGCCCCCCACCCCCTCCAGGGTGGGGGGCTGGGGGCAGGTCCGGAGGGAGAGAGAGACCAAACCCAGAATCAGTACAATAAGCACACAATCAAGACCAGGCAAGGAAAAAAAATAAACTAACACAGCACAATGACAAAAAAATATACCAAATACTCAAATCAGATTAAATGCCCAAATAACAATTACAGCAAACAGCACAGGGCCGCAAGAGAAAATTAAATCTTTGCCCACATGTTTCACAAGAAAATGGCTTCTCACCTGTGTGAATGCTCAAGTGAATTTTCAAAATAACTATGTACAGAAAACAGAACAATTACTGGCTCACCCCTAACTGCACACAGAACAAAATAAGGCAACTGCAGGACATAACCACAAATACCCAGAGATACCCAAATAACCATTACAAAAACACACAGGATAGCAAGAAAAAAAACAAAAAAAACAGAACAATTGCTGGGACAGATCATCACCAGAAAATGACCACTACCCCCCCGACAGTTTATGCTGACCGGCGGAGACCAGGCGCTACAGGAACAGTTCAGGTGGTCTCCCCGCGTCCAATGGCCGACGGGTGGTCATGGAAGGCGGGACATGACTGGGCGGCTCATCACAGTCCAAAGCCCAGCACGTCTGCTCCTCTGGTGGCCGAACCAGGTTGCCCAGCAAAACACATAACACGTTGGGTGGCCAACCCGAAGCACCGAACTGGCGAAGCAGTTCCTCAGGCGGCCGACCTGCGTCCCTCAGCCACCAGTACCAGGGGAAAACAGCCCGCAGCGGCCTCCCTGGCGGAGACAAAACTCGGGAGAGCCAGGGCGAGCAAAAAGGGACCCCCACAGCCCCTGGTGATGATGTGCAGGGGCGATGACTCAGTAAAGGGACTAGAAGGCAAAGATGAGCCCGTACTCCGTCCGACGGCGAAGGGTCTGCAGCTCCTCCACCATCCACGGACCACACTGGCGCTGCACCTCCGCTGGACCCCGATTGAGTCCCAGCTGCACCCACGTCGGACCCCGATTGGGCCAGAACCACGCCTGCGGTGGACCCCGATTGGGCCTCTGGCGCACCCACATTGGACCCCGATTGGGCCAAAGCCGCTCCCGCGATGGACCCCGATTGGGTCTCGGGCACACCCCCGTCGGACCCCGATTGGGCCACCGCAGCCTCTACAACGGACCCCGACTGGGTCGGTGCAGCTCCGCTGACGATCTCCACCCCCGAACCTGGAACCTCCAAATCAGTGACCCCGAGTGGCTCCATGCCGGCGACACTGCAACAAAGCTCACACACAACAAGAAAACCGGGATCAGTATCACCGGTAGCAACAGAACCCAGCGAGACGAGCTCGGGCGCAGCAGGCGGCTGTTCCTCACTCGCCTCCCCGAGAGGCAGGCACAAATGCTCCGAAACAGAGGACAGAGACACAAGAGGGAGCACTTGCCTGCACTCAGGATCTGTTGCCTCCCAGGACTCCATCGATCCAGGTTCAGGGCAGCAACTCTCGTCCGCAGGCTCCAACTCAGCTGCGTCGGGCTCCGCAGCTGGTAAGATAACGTCTGCAGCCTGAGGTTCCTCCCGCGCTGATGTCCACACCGATGACCCGCATGGCGTGGGGGCAGGGGACACTCGACCCACTGACTCAGACCGTTCCGGCGAGGAAACCTGGGGACGCTTCTCCGTCGGCACAGGTTCCGGGCCGCAGTCTGCTCTCCTCTTCTGTCCACGACGTGGCTGCTGGGCTGGATCCAGGCTTTCCAGCCACGCAGGCCCCCTCCTCTTCCCACGACGTAGACCTGGCATCGCGGATCACTCGGCAGGGGAAGACACAGAGGCAGCAGGTTTAGGAATAACAGTTACAGCAGGTGGCGGAAACTTGTGAGGCTGCGAACCCCGAACTCCGGCCCCAGGAGTCAGACAAGGGAGATCATAATAATGGTGGGAAGAAATAACTTGCACTTGCCTGTCTCCTGGAGAGAAGATGGTGCCTGCTGCAGCGGGTGGAGTTCTCCTTTTATCCCTCCGGGAGAAAACGGCAGGGTCCTCGGGGCCACGAGGAGGAGCCGCTCGGGATGGATTGCTGACAGGCCTCGCCGAAGCATGACTCACAGTATTCCCAGCAGCAGGGGGTGACATCAAAGAGGAGGACATGGCAGTCGGGGCGACGCGGGTACGGGGAGCTGACAGCGCAGCTGGAACAGATGACCCGTGGGCGGCGACTGCGAGGATTCCCTTCTGCCGTGACGTGAATGATGCGGCCAAGAGGGAGGCTGGGTCCCACCGATGACCCGGAGCTGGATCCGGACGGGATTCTCGTTGGGGCTTGGTAGGAGCATGGCTATGGGGCCTACTGGCCGATGGAGTGGCGAAGGGCCCAGGAACACATGACGCTGGGACTGGGCGGGCGACAGGTACTGGATTCTGATCCACAGGTCCCCTGCCGGGCTTTCCCTCCAGCCGATGGATCTCCACTCTCGCCAGGGACGCTGTCCTCGCGGGAGGTGGAAGGGTTTCCTGGAGCACCTTCTCCCTCAATGTGCGCTGTGCAAAAATCCATGATAACCTCTTTCTCCCTTCTGGAATATAGGTAAGATGGTAACGGTGCATGACCCGCTGGGCGAGGTCTAAGTGATAACCAGCCGCTTTAGTGGGCATGAGACAGGCGGCTTCCGCCAGATAGCCGTCAATCTCCTCCAGCCACTCCGGGCAATAATCACACTCGCTGGCGGGCATCTCCCTACCAAGTCCAACTACAGGAGAGAAAACTCCACACAATGGCAAAACTCACTAAGAAAGGCGTCTCGGTGTGGCGTCTCCGTTTAGACGTCTGTGGCAGGAGTATACTGTCATGCGGTGACCCTCGCGGATCACCATAAGATGCCAAGAGTCCACCGATGAGTTTTGCAATGATGGTGATTTATTTACAAGACACAAGATACACATACAAGACTATGACTGTGGCGAAGATACACTGAACATAGAGCTTGGGACCATAAGGCTAACCCCAGCCACTTACGGTCTAAAACATGACATGAACGAGCAAAAGCACGAGAATATACACACAAACCTGGCGTGACCAGAACGATGAATGTCTGACGAGGTTTAGACGATGTCTGACGATACTCCTGCAATCTAACTGCCGTCAGCGCCCGCCTAATAAAGCCGAACGCTAATGAGCAGTAATGACAGACAGCTGACCGACTTTGGCAGACGGAAGCCCCACCGAGCGCCTTCACAATAAGAGCCCGGTGAAGCCAGAATATAACCCATAGCTGTCAAAGCTGGCAGCAAGCTATATGTAGCCCGAGCGCGGACAAGGCCGGCGCTTGGGTCATAACAGTACCCTCCCTCCGAGGGAGGGTACTGTTATGACCCGAGCTGTTATGAGTCATAACAAATAGATCGTTTTACAGGTTGTTCTAACTCAGGTGGATTGAAAAGTACACCCTACAGTGATAACTATGATGGATGTGATGAACAATATTGTTGGGATCTCTTTCAGAATGATTTGATAATGCAGACAGCCAAAAAGCAGGGCTGGAATCAACAACAGAGACCGGGAAAGTTTGTCCTGAGGTGGAGCTCTTGGATCCTGGGACATGCCTTCAGATAGATGCTATCAGGAGGATGAAGAGGAGATGATTGGATGTGTCGAGCTGTCAACAACTGAACTTCAGCTGAAGTTATGTTCATGACTCTGATTTACTTTTAAAACTTCAATTTAGTGTAAAGGGACTTTGTTCCCTTCCTGCATTGCGTGAATCACCCACCCCACCCTCTCTGACCGTGAGCTTCAGGAAGCTTTGGTGCAAAGAGAGGATCCGCTGAATAATTTTGCCAACCCACTCACCCTTCTGCCTTTCTCCTACTTTCTCTGTGCAACGAACAACAGCAGCAGGTCTGATCTCTGCAGCAACACAGATGGACTCATGTTGGGGGTCCAGCATGAGAAACCTTTCCCCATCCAAAACCATTAGGAAATAGTCTCAAATGTTTAGGAAATTGACATTTTTGTTTGTGTTTTTAGGGTTTTTGAGATATTAAAGTTTTCGTTCAGTCATGCTCCAAAGTGAATAACCTATAAAAGATTTTATTATATTATTTCTAAAAGGTTAAAGCACAAACATTCAAGTGCACAAATGTGTACAAACAGCTGAGATTATTCTCTTCCAGTTTTGTAGTAAATGAGTGGCAACTTTCCATAGGTTTACTGTATAAAGCCAGTATCTGGTGTGTGCAGAACGTGTTTGGTTCTATTGTTTAGAGAACGTTAGCATTCATCACTGGGGATGCTCACATCATTATGGTTATAGTTATTAATGTCATAATAGTTAGAATTCTTGGCAGAAAGTGATTTATTATTTTTTAACAAGGGGATGGGGGTGTTCACCAATTCAGCATGAGGTACAAACGTACAAATGTAAGTTAGGCGCAAATTTTGAAAAATAAAGGTGAAATGATTTGATAAAAGATGCCAATTTAAAAATTTTAAAAGGTCACAAATTACAATTTAATTGCTCAGAATAAGAAATGCAAATTTACAAGGAAAAGGTTGAAAATTTACAGGAAAAAAGCTGCAAAATTCCAAGAAAAAGTCAAATTTTTGTGGAAAAGTTGCAAATCTATGAAAAAAAGTTAAAAAAAAATTTACAGGAAATAAATTGCAAATTTAGAAGAAGAAAATGCAAATGTATGAGAAAAAAAATTAAAAATTTCATTCATCATCATTTCCTTAAGAAAAATTTGAGAAAAAAGCTATAAATTTAGAGGGGAAAAATAGCATAGTTACAAGAAAAAAAATGTAAATTTAAGAGAAAAAAATAATTAATTCTTTTAGGAAAAAAAAAACCTTGAAAATTTATGATAAAAAGCCACAAATTTTTGAGGAAGAAGTTATAAATTTTGAGGAAAAAATGGCAAATTTACAAGAAAAAAAAATAAAATTTATGAGACAAAAAGTGGAAAATTTACAAGAAAAAAGTCTTTACCTGGAACACATTTGATGAAGAGCAAAGAAAATGTGTCAGCATCAAACGATACACATATAACTATAGACAAACTTACCCTGCGACATCAATCAGTCTGTCCATAGACCTGACACTCACACAGCTGCCTTCATACGCTGGTCTTTGCCTGGCACTGATTTATAAACAAATACAACAGCAAACGGGTTACTAACACCACCAAAAATCAAAACACATCAGTTAATGTATGACATCTATGGCTGACACATTATAATTTGTTTTAATAATGAACCAACAACTACAGCCGTGGACAAAATTGTTGGTACCCCTCTGTTAAAGAAAGAAAAACCCACAATGGTCACAGAAATAACTTGAATCTGACAAAAGTGGTAATAAATACAAATTCTATGAAAATTAACCAATGAAAATCAGACAATGCTTTTGAATTGTGGTTCAACAGAATTATTTTAAAAAACAAACTCGTGAAACAGGCCTGGACAAAAATGATGGTACCCTTAACTTAATATTTTGTTGCACAACCTTTTGAGGCAATCACTGCAATCAAACCATTTCTGTAACAGTCACTGAGACTTCTGCGCCTCTCAGCAGGTATTTTGACCCACTCCTCATGAGCAAACTGCTCCAGTTGTCTCAGGTTTGAAGGGTGCCTTCTCCAGATGGCATGTTTCAGCTCCTTCCACAGATGTTCAACAGGATTTAGATCAGGGCTCATAGAAAGCCACTTTAGAATAGTCCAATGTTTCGCTCTTAGCCATTCTTGGGTGTTTTTAGTTGTGTGTTTTGGGTCATTATCCTGTTGCAAGACCCAAGACCTACGACTGAGATCAAGCTGTCTGACACTGGGCAGCACATTTCTCTCTAGAATCCCTTGATAGTCTTGAGATTTCATTGTACCCTGCACAGATTCAAGACACCCTGTGCCAGATGCAGCAAAGCAGCCCCAGAACATAACAGAACCTCCTCCATGTTTCACAGTAGGGACAGTGTTCTTTTCTTGGTTTGCTTCATTTTTGCATCGGTGAACATAGAGCTGATATGCCTTGCCAAAAACTTCCAGTTTTGTCTCGTTTGTCCATAGGACATTCTCCCAGAAGCTTTGTGGCTTGTCAACATGCAGTTTGGTAAATTCCAGTCTGGCTTTTTTATCATTTGTTTTCAACAGTGGTATCCTCCTTGGTCGTCTCCCATGAAGTCCACTTTGGCTCAAACAATGACGGATGGTGCGATCTGACACTGATGTACCTTGACCTTGGAGTTCACCTGGGCTCTTTTGTTACCATTCGTATTATCCGTCTCCTCCTGCGGCCACGTCCAGGGAGGTTGGCTACAGTCCCGTGGATCTTAAATTTCTGAATAATATGTGCAACTGTAGTCACAGGAACATCAAGCTGCTTGGAGATGGTCTTATAGCCTTTACCTTTAACATGCTTGTCTATAATTTTCTTTCTACTCTCCGGAGACAACTCTCTCCTTTGCTTCCTCTGGTCCATGTTTAGTGTGGTACACACCATGTGTGACGATGGGATGTCACCGCTGTATGTCTTGTTGTATTGTGTGATTGTGTTGTGTCTGTATTGTTGTAAATGTCAGTATGATTGTTTGTTAAGATGCACACAGTATTTTGGGATTTGTCTTGGTTAATTTGAATGCCCTTGGGAGATAATTAGTATGATTAAGTATTTGGTAAAATAATTTATTTCACATACCTTTGCCAACATGCTTCCTGTGGGTATCCAGGCAAAAGACTCTGTTAGGGGTTGAGGGCCTTATATAGGACACCAGCAGGGAGCAAACATGTATGGCAAGTTTGAGGGGTGGTTTAATATTTGTAAATAGGGGTTAACGTTATTTATTGAATTATTTATATTGTTATTTATTGTGTGTTATTTATATTTGTATTGTGTATGTTTGGGGAAAGTATGTATGTATTTTTAGTTGTTAGTGGGTATGTGTTTAGAATAGGAATGATGATTGTTTTACCTGGGATTATGGTAGGGGCTAATCACCTCTAATTATCTTGTACATTATATAACAGGTGTGAGATATCTAGAAACATGTATTGATGAATTTTGTATTGCATGGCATTGCATAGCTGATTGCTGATTGCAGAGTGCTAATTGCTTGATATGCTCTTGGTTGAGGAAGTATATTTTGTTTGAAAGTCTGTGTCAGATGATTTTCCTGGACTGGAGACTATTACTTCTAAGTTGAAATAAATTGGACGAATTGAAAATAGAAATCTGCCTCGCCTTCTTGCCGCACGTTCACATTTGGTGACAGTGATGGGATCACCAATCACCAAACAGCACAGTGACTACTTGTCACCCTTTAAATAGGCCGACTGACTGATTACAAGTTTGTAGACACCTGTGATGTTAATTAGAGGACACATCTTGGTTGAACATGTCCCTATGGTCACATTATTTTCAATCTTTTCTAGGGGTACCATCAGTTTTGTCCAGGCCTGTTTCATGAGTTTGTTTTTTAAAATAATTCTGTTGAACCACAATTCAAAAGCATCGTCTGATTTTCATTGGTTAATTTTCATAGAAATTTTTATTTCTTATTATTATAAGAAGAAATTATATATAAGAAATTATATAATAATAATTATATTTAATTATAATATATAATGTAAGAAATTTCTTATTATTTTATTTATTACCAGTTTTGTCAGATTCAAGTTATTTCTGTGACCACTGTGAGTTTTTCTTTCATTAACAGAGGGGTACCAACAATTTTGTCCACGTCTGTAATTCATTAAAATTTTCCAATAAAATTATAACAAAATGGCATTAAAAAATTTTAACAGGATGAATACTGACTTCTGTGGATAACATCTAAAACACAAAGGGGAAAGCAGAAAGAGTTAATTGGGTTTGGAAAATATTTTTATTTTTTCTTTTATATTTCATAGGTAAGAAAAGAAAATTGTAACTTGCATCCTGATCCACTCACACTGAGAAATTGATGGAATATTTTGTGTTTCCAGAATCATTTCATGAATGTAACTGAAAACTCACAATGTTGCATCTGTTTAATTTATGGATGCTTAAGGAAAAAATATATATTGTGGAGAAAAAATAAGTTGAGGCGAGATGCGACGAGCTGGAAGGTTGCAGAGTTTTATTTTCCTCCAGCATAATGAGATGCACTTGTTGCGCTGTGCTGCGCTGTGTTCTGCTGTGTCAAGTTTTCTAGGCATCTCACACAAGCTCTTATCAGTGATACAGGAAGAGAGAATGCATGGAACATGAGCATAACAGTCAAAACACATGATTAGCATGACACTGGTTGGCTCTTTGTCCGTCTGTGCATTGTCCTCTGTATGCAAACTGTGTTATTTGTTAGATTCATGATTCTGCCACTTCTGTCATTATTAATGTTCTGATTATTTATGATCTGAGTTCAGTTCTGTCATTGTCATGGTTGTGTCTCCCCTGATTGGGTGTGTGAGTCTAGCCCCGCCCATCCTGTCATCCCCATTTGCCTCATGTGTCAGCTGTGTGTCATTATCGGTCTCCGCACCTGTGTGTTGTCCTGACTGTGCCCATGAGTATTTAGGTTCTGTTCGGCTGGGGATCTTTAGTCATGCTGGCGTGATTCCACGCTTCAGCCTGTTCTGTTTCACTTCTGTTTCGTCATGGTTTTTGTTGCTGCTGCTGAGCTGCATTGTTCATTTCTGTTTAGCCCTCGAGCTGCGACTGCGTGACCAGCTTCTTCATAAAATTGTTAACAACTTATGTCCAGTGATTGGGTCCAGTCTCGCTACACACTACCGGGACAATTTTTGCAAATGTATGAGACAAAAAGTTGAAAATTTACAGGAAATAAATTGCAAATTTAGAGGAAAACAATGCAAATTTATGAGAAAAAAAGTTTAAAATTTTTGAGAAAAAAAGTTGTAAATTTACTGTAGAGGAAAAAAATATTATATTTGCAAGAAAAAAAATTGCAAATTTGTGACAAACACTCACAAATTTGTGAGGAAGAAATTATAAATTTTGAGGAAATATGGCAAATTTACAAGAAAAAATGCTAATTTATGAGACAAAAAGTTGGAAAATTTTTGAGAAAAAAGTTGTAAATTTACCATAGAGGGAAAAAATATTATATTTGCAAGAAAAAAAATTACAAATTTGTGAGAAACACAAATTCGTGAGGAAGAAATTATAAATTTTGAGGAAAAAATGGCAAATTTACAAGAAAAAATGCTAATTTATGAGACAAAAAGTTGGAAAATTTTTGAGAAAAAAGTTGTAAATTTACCATAGAGGGAAAAAATATTATATTTGCAAGAAAAAAAATTACAAATTTGTGAGAAACACTCACAAATTCGTGAGGAAGAAATTATAAATTTTGAGGAAAAAATGGCAAATTTACAAGAAAAAATGTTAATTTATGAGACAAAAAGTTGAAAATTTACAGGAAAAAAGTTACAAAATTAGAAGAAAAAAGTCACAAATCTTTGAGAAAAAATTTGTAAATTTAGAGGGGAAAATAGCATATTTACAAGAAAAAAAAATGCAAATTTATGAGAAAAAAAGTCAAAATTTTTAGAGAAAATTTCTAAATTATAAGAAAAAAGTTACAAATTTTTGAGGAAGAAGTTGTAAATTTTGAGAAAAAATGGGAAATTTACAGGAATTTTTTTTTGCAAATTTATGAAAAAAAATGCAAATTTATGAGACAAAAAGTTGAAAATTATCAGAAAAAAGTCACAAATTTTTGATGACAAAATTGCAAATCTACAATAAAAAAAGTTGAAAATTTACAGGAAAAAGTGACATTATTTATAAGAAGCCAAAGTTGCACATTCATGAGAAAATCAATCAGGATTCCACTTAAATCCCCTCAAAACAACCCTCCAAATGTGTTGTTAAAACAGAGGCTATTAGAGATCATGTTGCTGCTTCCTGGTCAGCAGGTGCTGCACTCACTCTTCCCATTATAACACTGTACTGGTTGCCAGGTTGAGGCCTCTGCATTTAAAACTGGTGACAGGTGGAGTGTATAAATCACATGGCGTAAACCTGGCGCCACTGGCTTTGAGATTCTTACTGGCTGCTGAAGGTCTTGTCTGTCACCTGCTCAAATGTACAGATCATGATTGTTAGATCCTTAATTCCCTAAAGCTTATTTCACAACAATAAGGGCTTTTCAAACATATATAGAGATTAATTCTCCACTGTTCTAAAAGATTTGTGAACATATTATTTTTTAAAATGTTTGTTTTCATGAAAATGTGGTCAGTATGAGCTTTAAATTGTAACTTTTGCTAGACTGTAACAACAGAAAATACAGTATCAGTCTTGAGAATACACATGGCACATGAGGCCTCAAAAACTTATAGTGTATCAGAAACATTTCCTCTTCTCGGACTCTCGCAAACCCTTGTGTTTGCTCTTAGTGGAAATCTAGTTCTAGGTTTAGGTACAGGCCTGGTTCCAGTTGCAGGTGTAGGACCAGGTCCATCTCCATCAGAGTGTGGTCTGGCCTGCTGCCCTGACCTGTCAGTGTGAATGATGAAGGTTTGGAGGTGTGAGTGCTGAGCTCTGACATGGAGAAGAGTTCTGCACAGTGAGAGATGTTCCTCTCACCTCTGAGCTTTGACCGGGATCTCATGGCAGCCGGGTTCTCCGTCCTCCTCTCTGTGCTCACAGTGTTCCATAGCAGAGACCACACCTCAAATACAAACACAACTACATCACTGACAGAGGAAAAAATGCAAACTGAGACAAGAAAACAACTGAGCACCAATTTTTTTTTAGTTCATTCAAGTTAATCAGCAACAACAATGGAGTCTGATCATTTCTCATTTTTAAATCCAGAGTTTCACATTTTTACTTAAATGTATTATGTCAAGTGGAAATGGCAGGGTTTTGGTTTTTTTTTAAATTTCACAATTCAGTGACGTCAAACCCAGTCTAGGATCAGAAGCCCAGTCAGAAGCAGATCCGACATGATGTAGTTCTCTTAAGTGTCCACTAGATGGCGCTAAGCGGCCATCTGATGGAATGGAACAGCAGCAGTTTAAAACCATGAGACTGCAGTTTTCATATTGACACATGGCCTGTTCACAAAGTCTGAAATGTAGAAAACTGTGTGCAGCCAGGTTCTCCTTTTCTTTATGCATCCCAGTCACTGTGAAACCAGTGCACAGAGGCTACAAGCTCTTTACCCCGCACTGGTTCCTACCATGATCACATTTCCTGCGGGAAAGCCCAACATTTAAAACAAAGATTTAACTTCATGGAGTGTAACGCTGAGGCGTTGATAACGGTGTGGAGGTCAAAAAACAATATTTTATTTGGTTCCGAGCCTCCAGAATCAGCAGTCATCACAGAAGTTCACAGAGCGGACCGCTGTTACAATAGTGAGTCGTGCAGCCGCTGTAGGTCACAGATGTGTTTGGGTCCTGCACCTTTTCATAACGTCACACAATATGATTGGCTGTTGTTAATAATAATAATAATAATAGGCAGCATGGTGGTGTAGTGGTTAGCACTGTTGCCTTACAGCTAGAAGGTTTCTGGTTTGAATCCCCAGGCTGGCAGGTGTTGGAACCTTTCTGTGTGGAGTTTGCATGTTCTCCCTGTGCTGTGTGGGTTTACTCCGGGGGCTCTGGTTTCCTCCCACAATCCAAAGACATGCATGTTAGCTTAATTGGCTGTTCTAAATTGTCCCTAGATATCTGTTTCCTATAGGCCCTTAGAATAGAGGGTTAGTACTAGTGAAAGCGCTATATAACTGCAGGTTAGCATTAAAAACATTTTTATTTGTCTCTGTAACAGAGTTGCCAACTTTCCAGAAAAGCTTGGAGCGAGATTTAAAGGGACTTGTGCATGAGGGATGTTATGTCTGGAAATAAGGCGAACACCGACTGTGAGCTGAAGTTCAATTCAGTTCAATTCAACTTTATTTATATAGCGCCATTTCACAACAACAGTCATCTCATAGCACTATCAACTGTAGGGGGAACCCCCACAGCTGCAGAAAAACCCCAGCAATCAGGCGATCCCCTTTGAGCAAGCACTTGGCGACGGTGGAGAGGAAAAACTCCCTTTTAACAGGAAGAAACCTCCAGCAGAACCAGGCTCAGGGAGGGGCAGTCATCTGCTGCGACTGGCTGGGGGGTGAGGGGATAGAGTTGGTAAGTAGAGTTGGTAGTAAGTTGGTTTATTGGTGTTAGCATAGGAAGAACGGTACAGTACAGTGAGTAACAGTAGCTACCTACTGTACTGTACTGCACTGTACTGTTAGTAGCGCCATACCTACTACTTTGAAAGTAGTAGGTATGGCGCCAAGAGACAGGGCTGTCCCTGGACAGCCATATAATGTCATGTGGGTTATTCTTCAATTCAATTCAGCTTTATTTATAATGCGCCACATCACAACAAAAGCCGTCTCGTGGCGCCACAGTGCAGAAAAAAACCACACAGTCACAGAAAGACCCAGTAATCAGACGATCCCCTATGAGCAAGCACTAAGCGACAGTGGAGAGGAAAAACTCCCATTTGGAAGGAAGAAACCTCTAGCAGAACCAGGCTCAGGGAGGGGCAGTTGTCTGCTGCAACTGGCTGGGGATGAGGGGATAGGGAGGATGGAAAGAACAGACATAAAGAACATAGCAGTAAGATGCCAAGTACAATATTGGAGGTCAACCAGCAATATGGATCAGATAACAATAGAACAAGAGTGGGGTTAAAAGACACAAAAACCCTCCTTAAATGAAAGCTATATTAAAAAGGAAGGATTTTACCCTGTTCTTAAAAACAGAGACCGAGTCTGACTCCCGGACCCAGAGTGGTAACTGGTTCCAGAGAGAAGGAGCTTGGTAGCAGAAGGCTCTGCCTCCCACCGTACTTTTGGAGATTCTGGGCACCACAAGTAAGCCAGCATTTTGGGAGCGTAATGCTCTATTAGGATGGTAAGGTAATATCAGATCTTTTATATATTTTGGGGGGGCCAGATTGTTAAGAGCTTTGAAAGTAAGAAGAAGGATTTTAAAATTGATTCTGAATTCAATGGGAAGCCAATGGAGGGAGGACAGAACCGGGGAAATATGATCTCTTTTTCTAGAACCAGTTAAAACTCTAGCAGCAGCATTTTGAATCAACTGAAGATTTTTTAAAGATACTTTAGGACAACCAGATAATAGCGAATCTAATCTAATCTAATAATCTAATCATGAACTGACAAAGGCGTGAATCAGTTTCTCAGCATCACCCAGAGACAAGATGCTCCTGATCTTGGCAATATTGCGCAGATGATATAAGGCGGTCCTAGAAACAGTTTTAATATGTGAATTAAAGGACAAATCCTGGTCAAAAATCACTCCAAGGTTCCTCACACAACTGTTCAGAGTGAGAGTGGCCGCATCTAAATTAAGGGCATAACCTGAAAAGGAATTTCTAAGATGTTTTGGGCCAACAACAATGACTTCAGTCTTATCAGAGTTCAACAGTAAAAAATTACAAGTCATCCAAGCTTTGATGTCCTTAAGACAGGCATCTAACTTGGCCAACTGATCACAATCATCGGGCTTCATTGACAGGTATAATTGTGTGTCATCTGCGTAACAGTGAAAATGTATACAATGCTTTCTGATGATATTGCCCAACGGGGGCATATAAAGACTAAAAAGAGTAGGGCTCAACACAGATCCCTGTGGAACTCCGTGACTGAGCTTAGAGCTGGAAGAAAATCCATCATTGACATGGATAAACTGAAATCTATCAGACAAATAAGATCTAAACCACTGCAACGGAGTTCCACTGAGTCCAACAAAGTGTTCCAATCTATCAAGTAGAATGGCATGATCGATAGTGTCAAAGGCTGCACTGAGATCTAAAAGAACAAGAACAGAGACAAGTCCATTATCAGATGCAGTCAGAAGGTCATTAGAGGCCTTCACTAAGGCAGTTTCAGTGCTGTGATGAGCTTTGA
Source organism: Pholidichthys leucotaenia (assembly GCA_020510985.1). Lineage (NCBI taxonomy): Eukaryota > Metazoa > Chordata > Actinopteri > Cichliformes > Pholidichthyidae > Pholidichthys > Pholidichthys leucotaenia. The sequence continues at coordinate 241,606,070 of CM035842.1, read as the reverse complement.
ACTCAGATTGAAACACCTCAAACAAGCCAACTCCCTGCAAATGGTCAGATAATTGCACAGCAACAACTCTTTCCAAGATTTTTGAAATGAAAGGCAAATTAGAGATTGGTCGATAATTGGCCAAAACTCCAGGATCGAGCGTCGATTTTTAAAGTAAAGGTTTAATTACAGCAGTTTTAAAAGCCAGTGGAACATAACCCAGAGTTAAAGAAGAATTAATGATAAGAAGAATACGGCTACCAATAATTGGGAAAATAATTTTAAATAACCTGGAAGGAATAGGGTCCAGAAGGCAAGATGAAGGCTTAGAAGAGGAAATTATTTTATCCAACTCTAAGAGGTCGATTGGAGTAAACTTATTTAAGCAGATATCAATTGAGGGGGTTGCAGTAGTTAATGTACTAGAGTTAACGGTAGGAAGAATCTGACTGATTTCATCTCTAATAGATAAAATTTTACGATTGAAATAGTTCAGAAAATCCTGACTAGAAAGCTCAGGGGGGATGCGAGGATTGACCGAGTCATGGCTCTTTGTAAGCCTGGCTGTAGTGTTGAAGAGAAACCTGGGGTTATTCTTGTTTGCTTCTATTAATGCAGAATAATAGCTTGATGTAGCTTTTCTAAGAGATTTTTTATAGATTAAGAGATGATTTCTCCACGCCAAGTAGAATTCATCTGAATTAGTTGAACGCCATTTTCTTTCCAATTGACGAGTTTTGTTTTAAGCCACGAGTTTCTGAGTTAAACCAAGGGGTAAGAAATCTCTGGTTAGACTTTTTCTTTTTTAAAGGGGCTACCAAATCTAGAGTCTGATGCAGAGAGGCAGTAACACCATCAACCATGCTATCAATCACGAATGGAGCAGACTCTCCATCACTTATTTCAGGTGTTTCTATTGAGTTGACCCATGACATAGAGGAGACAATCTGCAAAAATTTAGCAACAACGTCATCAGAAAGACATCTGCTGTAGTAGTATTTTTCTTTAGGAAATAAGCGATCAGAGATAATGAAATCATAAATTAACAGACAATGGTCAGGCAGTACAGGATTATGAGGAGACACAATCAGATTTTTGATATCTATACCATAAGTCAAAACAAGGTCCAATGTATGGTGGAAATAATGGGTAGAATTTTTTACTTTTTGGGAAAACCCCATTGAGTTTGAATTGAAATTGAATTGAAAGCCTTATTAAGACAGTCACTCTCAACATCAACATGTATATTAAAATCCCCTACAATAATTATTCTATCGGTTTTCAGCACTAAATCAGCTAAAAATTCGGCAAATTCCGATAGAAACTCTGAATAGGCTGTGGGAGGACGATAAACTATGGCAAAGAGAACTGGGTTCAAGCCAAGATTGCCAATAGCTCCCACACTGAGGACCAAACCTTCAAAGAAATTAAAACATAATTTCTGCTTAACATTAACTAGTAATGTAGAATGGAAAATTGCCACCACTCCACCACCACGACCAGAACCTCTGGGATTATGACAGTTTAAATACCCAGAGGGAGTTGATTCATTCAAACCAACATAATCATCAAGCCCGAGCCAGGTCTCTGTGAGGGATAGTAGATCGATCTGGTGATTGAGTAATAGATCATGGACCAGAAGAGATTTAGAAGATAGAGACCTAATGTTTAATAAGCCACATTTAATTTTTAAACTTTGGGGGGGAACAGAGACCAAATTATTAATTTTATTAAGATAAGATAAGCCTTTATTAGCCCCACAATGGGGAAATTCCAGGATTGCAACAGCACAGGGATAGCAACACTCAGAGCAACAATCAAGAAGACAAAAAAAACAAGAGCAGCGAATATACATATGTACATAGAAATATATAATATATAAACACACAGTGCAGAGCATTGTAGCTAGATGGAATACATATATAAATATACAGTATATACACACAGTGCAGAGCATTGTAGCTAGATGGAATAAACAGCATAACCGTCTACTTAGTTATTCTGCATAGTAGGAATATGTACCCATACATATTGTCACCCTCCGTAGCGACCGATATTGTCCTAGTTGTATACTGGAGGGGACCATTGTGTAAGTCTATTGCGTCTTTTGCATTCAATACTATTAGGTCGTCACGTTTTTTTGCTATCTCTGCGAGCAGCCCTGCTTAGGTTGTACAGTCTGACAGCCGTAGGTAGGAAGGACCTGCAAAACCTCTCAGTTGCGCACCTAGGATGATGTAGTCTGCTGCTAAATGAGCTCCTCAGTGCATTCAGTATGTCCTGCATAGGGTGGGACTCGGACTCCAGCAGAGTTGACAGTTTAGCCACCATCCTTCTCTCTAATATCTCCTCCACTGGGTCAAGGCGCTGCCCCAGGATAGAGCTAGCTTAATTTTAGAGACTTGAGGCTGGATTCTCATGAAGACCCAGAGGTAGACACCGTGGAACAGCAAGATGCCACAGTACACCGACCCAGCAGTGAGCTCAGTTTCACTGAAGACGGCTTGAGTCCCTTACAACCAATCAAGCCAGATGCGGTGGAATTAGTGTCCCAGCTACAGATAGAGTTAGCATCACAGCTAGTGGGCCCTGACCCGCACTCCCCACACTCACCTCCGCTGGTACAGGCTGTTGCCCTGGCTGCTCAGCCCTTCAACCCGACGTCTAGCATGGACGCCATCAACTTTGTAGTCCCCGACAACTGGTCAGCACAGCAGCGTCTAGTGAAGTTGGACGCTGTCAGTATATCAATGGTGCTAGCCACCGCTGCTTCAGGGTCCCTGATAAATGAAGCCACAATTAGAAGGCTTACTCCCCGGCGACCTGATGTGATGGAACTGCTGGATGACGGTGGGAGGGTTCTGTCGCACTACGGTGACAGAACTCTCCCAGCGTTCCTGTTCCTGGTGACACACCATGGCGATAATATCCTGAGGTGGGACTTATTCCACGAACTGGGCTTCTCCATCACAAGCCCCGTGGACGCAGCCACTCCCGGCTTCGCACCACACACCGAGCAGTACCCTGTTGAACCGGAGCCACCACAGGAGCTCCAGACTGCATCCACGCAGGACCCAGAAGAAGGTAAGACCTACCCTGTCAGTGACAAGACCGGCTTGTCTCTACGTCTTTCCCCAGACAGCTCACTTCCTCCACGAGATGGTGCTCCAGTAATGGTGCTTTTCCCTGGCAGTGGGACGGAAGAACAATGACAGGAGTGCCTCACGCAGCATGACCCCCCTTAAGCTTCCACATCACTGCAGGAGTTGCAAGCCGTAGCTGAACAGAACCAGCCACGTCCCCCATCAGATGACACTCCAGCGGTGGCGCTGTCCCCTAACAACAGTGTTGCAGAGCGACAACAACACTTCATGAAGAGTGTCTAGTTAGTAAACCAACACATTCATCGTAGTCTTTGTAGGTGTCTGTGGCTCCAAACATTCGGAAGAGACATCGTCCCTCGATGCAGAGGAAGTGGATTAGCACAGCCTTTAGCTTAGCATTGCTAGCATGTCTCAGGCCGGTGGTGGCTATGAACTCTACAAAAGGTCCATAATACCAGCGGGACCAAGGGATAGGTGGCTCACCAGGTAAAGCGAGGAACGGCGACGGTTTCGTGATGGAGTTCTTCATCCTTGATTTTGCCTGGGTCACCCTTGTCACCATTGTTAAGTCTGGAAATAAGGTGAGCACAGAGTGTAAGTTGAAGTTAGTTTATTGGTGTTAGCATAGGAAGAACAGTACAGTACAGTGGGTAGATGGTAGTTGTAGGTATGGTGCCAAGAAACAGGGCTAGCCCTGGGCAGCCGTGTACCCCTGACGTGCTGACGTCACCTGTGCGTGCATGCATCCGCAGCGCAGTGCGTCGTGTAGTTTCCCATACAATACATGGGAGACTGGGGCATGGGGTGGCGTGAGCACGTAGGTGCACAACAGTGGCACCCCCAAGTGGTGGCCACCACCCTGGTGCAACACTTTGGACCCCCAGTGGCTCTGCTGCCACTGGACAGTCTAACATAATTTTATAAGTTGTTTTTCGATATCATATTTTACATGTAGTAGATGTTTCAGAATAATTGTCTAAGCATAATAAACTTAACATACTTTAAGAAGAGAGAGGAACATAGGGTGACTTACAAGAGTGGAGGAAGGTGCACACAGGTAGACTACATCCTGTGCAGAAGGGGAAATCTGAAAGAGATAGGAGACTGCAAGGTGGTAGCAGAGCAGAATGTAGCTAGACAGCATCGGATGGTAGTCTGTAGGATGACTTTGGAAAGCAAGAAGAGGGAAGAGAGTGAAGACAGAGCCAAAGATTAAGTGGAGGAAGTTACAGAAGGAAGGTCACACAGAGTTCAGGAAGGAGTTGATACAGGCTCTGAATGGTAGGGAAGAATTACCAGATGACTGGGAAAGTACAGCAAAAGTATTGAGGGAAACGGGTAGAAGGGTATGTGGTGTATCCAGTGGACAGAGGAAGGAAGACAAAGATGCTTGGTGGTGGAATGAGGAGGTACAGTAAAGTATCCAAAGGAAGAGGTGAGCAAAGAAAAAGTGGGATAGACAGGGAGATGAAGAAAGTAGACAGGAGTATTTGGAATCTAGGCACATGGCAAAGGGAGAGGTGGCTCCAACGTCCAGCCATGAAGGATTTAAGCACTGAATCTGTAAGAGAATATAAAGTTTTTTCTCTGAAGTCAGTACTATTCGACCTATTCGACCTGCCCTCACAGTCACAGTCCTCCAGATTATCTGCAGTTTTTGTTTTCATAACATGGCGGGCAGCATTTGACTCTCAAGGACAGCCAGCTGTCTGGCAAACTATACCATCTGCTGTGCCAAGGACACACTCCTTTGCCAGACGGTAGACATAACATCTGCTGCTGAAGAGACTTTGTTGTCCTTAACTGATATCAACACCCTCACTCAACACCTTCACTCACACTGACTCACTATACTGACGTGAAGATTACTCATTCACTGCTCTCTTTGTGTCTTTGTATGGATTCTATTGTCTGCTACTTGTGCATTGAGAGTTTTTTTCTTGTAATCATAATATTGATCATATATATGACCTGTATTCTGACAAACAATGCTTTTTTCTCTCTCCTATTGTGTTTATCCTTTTTCTCCCCCATTGCTTCCTGTTCCCATTCTGCTGACAGGCGCATCACTGACGCTGCCGCGTCACTGAAAATGTCAACTATGTCGTTCTCAGTGTCAAGTCAAATCCCTCGTATATTTATCAGTTATTTACTGTGAATGTACTTGGCAATAAATCTTTTCTGAGTTCTGAGTTCTGAGTTCTGAGTTCTCAGCAAAGGAAAAGGCATATAGTGAGTTGTATGAGAGGCTAAACTCTAAGGAAGGAGAAAAGGACTTGTATCAATTGTCTAGACAGAGAGCTCGAGCTAGAAAGGATGTGCAGTAGGTTAGGCTGATTAAGGACAGAAATGGTAATGTACTAACAAATGTTGTGGGGGTGGGGTTACATCAGGGATCGGCTCTGAGCCCCTTCTTGTTTGCCATGGTGATGGACAGGCTGACAGATGAGGTCATGCAGGAGTCTCCATGGACCATGATGTTTGCAGATGACATTGTGATCTGTAGTGAGAGTAGGGAGCAGGTGGAAGAAATCCTGGAGAGGTGGAGGTATGCTCTGGAGAGAAGAGGAATGAAAGTCAGTAGAAGCAAGACAGAATACATGAGTGTGAATGAGAGGGAGGCAGGTGTAATGGTGAAGATGGAAGGAGTAGAGGTCGTGAAAAGAGATGAGTTTAAATACCTGGGATCAACCATCCAATGCAGGGATGGGCAACTGGCAGCCTGCGGGCCACATGTGCCCCCCAACGTCTTCTACTGCGGTCTGCCAGTCCATTTCCAAAAATCAATTATTTATTTATATCCCGTTTGAACGTATTTGGAACTGCATTCTTAAATGCAGTTATAGAGTCCGCCAGCAGAGAGAACTCTAATCAAAACCTAGGTGCCGTGTGCAACTGGTCGAGTGAGAGTAAGGGAGCCACAGATAGAAGAAGCAGTATGTCCCGAAGTACGTCTTTTAAGGTATGTATGTGTTGCATGCTGAGACCGCATTAATGGGCTGTCAACAGCAGTAATGTACAGAGTAGGCTGCTTTTAAACAACAATAAATGCTACAGCTACTCACTGAGGAGTATTTACAAGTTTCAAATTGAAAGGCAAATTTATATAAGAAACTGCAAATTTACCACAGGAAAACACACTAATTTAGAAAAAAAAAACCAGTACAGCTAAAAAGTTGTAAATTTTTAAATAAAATTATGCAAATTTATCAGTAGAAGCTTGAACATCTAATACCAAAATAAAATATAGATTTGCAAAAAAAATGTCTAATTTAAATGAGAAATGTTGTGCATGTGCCTGTGTGTGTATGTTTTGTGTGTGTATGTATGGGAGGGTTGGTAGGGGTGGGATGTCTTGTGTTGTGGGGGGCACAGTTTGGACTTCTCCACCCAGAGAACAATGGACCAAAAGAGGAAGTATCACCGGGGGGGTTCAGACGGGACAGTAAGAACTATGCGCCCCCCGGGGAGAGGAGTAAATGCCGGGCTGCTGGTGGAAAGGTGTGGGGGCAGTGCCGGTGTTATTTCATGTTAATGTGCCACACAGGTTTTGTTCATAACATAATGTGTATAGTGAATCCCCAGCCGCTATGCATGGAATTAAAGTTATAAAGGAGAGATGCACAATGGCCTGGGAGATTCTTTTGTGATCCTGTTCTGTTAGAGGAAGAATAAAGTCTGTGTTGATCAGCTCATTGCCTCGCCTGCATCCTTCCTCTACACTGATGACCCAAGACGTGCAATGGAGGGTAAGACGAGTACCCCGGAGACTACCTGGATGGAGAGCATCAGCGCTGCATGCGCTGTTTCAGTCAAGCTCCCGGATTTCTGGCTGCACAACCCGACAGCGTGGTTTTTGCACATTGAAGCCCAGTTCGCACTCCGCAGGATAACATCGGATGACACAAAATACTACTATGTGGTTACTGTGCCGGACGCGTGCACCACGCAACAGGTGGCAAGCCTGCTCCAAGAGCCGCCAGTCCGGGGAAAATACGAGGTTCTCAAGAGGATGCTTATCCAGTGCTACACCCTTTTGGACAGTGAAAGAGCAGAGAGGCTCCTAACATGTTCAGAGTTAGGGGACAGATCAGCCGTGGAGCTGATGGAGAGCATGTTGGCGCTGATGGGTAGAAATGACGAGTCCTTCCTGTTTGCCCACCTGTTTCTCAGGAACCTACCGGCATTGCGAGGGCAATCCTGGCCAATTCGCCATTGCTGGTGACGAAGGACTACCACACACTGCCGCAGGAAGCAGATCGCATCATTTTAGTGGCCAGAACCTTAAGTGTGAATGCAGCAGCACCGGAGCCCAGGAGGGTTTCCAGCGAGGTCGAGGAGCCATTGGTGGTAGCTGAAGCAGACGCCAGGAGACGCAGGAAGGAGGCGATCTGTTCCTATCATCGCCGTTTCGGCTCAGACACCTGGCGATGCGTGCCGTCATGCCAATTCAAGCGGTCGGGAAATGCTAACACAAGCAGTCAGTAGCAGCTGCGACCGCTGGCGACAGAGACAAGCTGCTGTATGTCACAGGCACATGTTAGGGGAGACGGTTTCTGGTGGACTCCGGCTCCCAGAAGAGCCTCATCCTGCCATTCAATGCAGACAGGGTGGCAGGGGGCAGCAGTCCCAAGCTGGTGGCCGCTAACAGATCAGCCATCAGGACATTTGGTGAATGGACACTGACAATATGCTTGCATGGACGCAATTTTCAGTGGAATTTTGTGATAGCTGCATGTTCCTCCCCCATTTTGGGTGCAGATTTCCTGTGTGCTCGTGGTTTATTAGTTGATGTTGCTAATAGAAGACTAGTGGATGTTGTCTCTTTTGCTTCTCTGCCCTGTACAGCTTGGGGAGCTGGATCGACAACACTGGCTAACGTTATAGCTCCAGGGGGTAAGTACCAACAGTTACTCGCCCAGTTCCCAGCACGCACGGTCCCAACATTTTCCCAACATTTTCACATGCCGTGCTTAAAAAAAAAGAAGCCTGTAGAAAACATCGACTGGACTCCTGAGCGAGGCCAGGCTTTTTCAAATGCCAAAACAGCGCTGGCAGATGCCGTGTTGCTATCCCACCCAGAACTGTCTGCACAGATAGCGTTCACTACAGATGCATCTGATGTTGCCATAGGGGCAGTAGTGGAGCAGTGCGTCTCAGGTTCGTGGCAGCCGCTCGCATTTTTCAGCCGAACTTTGCGTGACAACAAACGCAAATACAGCACATTCAATAGAGAATTGCTGGCTCTCCACCTGGTGACGTGCCATTTCCAGTTCTGTCTGGAGGGGTGCGAGTTCACCGTGTTTGTGGACCACAAGCCACTGATGTACGCCATGTCCAAGGTCTCCGAACCGTGGTCAGCCCGGCAGCAACGGCAGTTGGCCACAATTTCAGAGTTTACTACCGACATTCAACATGTTGCCGGTAAACTCAACGTGGTGGCCAACTGCCTGTCGCACACATTGATTGCCCGGTCTACGTGGGAATAGATTTCACCGCCATGGCCACGGAGCAAGCCGGGGACGAGGACATTTGTGTGCTGCAGTCTGCGCCAGTGGGGTTAAGGCTGGAGAGCAGAGTGGTGCAAGAAGGGTGCCCTCCCTTACTCTGCAACGTCTCCACCGGCCGCCCATGCACGGTGGTTCTGAGCTCTTGGCACAGTCGCATTTTTGAGTCAGTCTACTCCCTTTCACATCCGAGAGTGCACGCTTCGGTGAAACTAGTGGGGGCGAAATTCGTCTGGCCGTGTTTGCGTAAAGACATGAAAGAGTGGGTTGTGGCTTGCGTCGCATGCCAGCGGGCCAAAGTGCACAAGCACATCAGAGCCCCCTCGAGCCATTTCAAATCCCATCTAGGAGGTTCAGCCATGTCCACGTGGATCTGATGGGACCCCTCCCACCGTCGCAAGGTTTCACACCTTTTGGCAGTCGTGGACCCCACCACCCACTGGCCCAAAGTAGTCCTGCTGGCTTCTACTACGTCCGCGGAAGTGGCACGCTTTTTTGTCAGCTTGGATGGCAAATTATGGTTCTCCATCGGACATCACGTCCGACAGAGGTCCACAGTTTGTTTCAGAACTCTGGTTTGCGATGGCCTAGAGCCTGGGAGTCAAAATTCACCACACTACCGTGTACAACCCCCAGGATAATGGGCTATGCGAGTGTTTTCATAGGTCGCTTAAAGCAGCGTTCAGAGCTTCGCTCACGGACACAAACTGGGTCAACCGCCTGTCCTGGGTTCTTTTCAGGTTGCGTTCTGCACCTAAGGAGGATTTGGCAGCCTCCCCAGCCGAATTCATTTTTTCCCAACTGCTGCGGATCCCCGGAAAATTTTTACCAGAAAACCCCGTGCCCGAGGCCGAACCGCCCACGCATTTTCTACACAATACAGAGGCTGCAAGTGTACTGGGCCCGGCCCACCATTGTTTTCCCCGCACATTCTTCCCAAAAAGCTTGCAGAACGCCGGTTTTGTTTTCGTCAGGCACGATGTGCACTGGACCCCGCTGCGCCCGCCATACAACAGACCGTTCAGGGTGTTGGAACCTGGAGCGAAGTGTTTTGTGTTAAACTTGGGGGGACGTAGAGAGACCGTCTGCATTGACAGGCTGAAGCCCACTTTTGTGTTGGCAGACAAGCAGGTGGTATTGGCCCAAGCTCCCCAGCACGGACAACCACCGTTGGTGGCTCCGCAGGTTGGTGATCCCTCGGCAGGGACCTGCACTCGCGAAGCTGATGTGTTTTCTCCCCCTCCTTTTTTCCCTCCACAGACTGACGGGCCCTCCGGGACACCCCGCCAGCAGGGCAGTCTGACTGGATCGGCGACCCCCGCTACAGCCGCTATGGGCGCCGGGTCAAGCCCAAAGGACGGGGGGGTTAAGGCCCATTCTGGGTGTTTGGGGGGGCATGGTTTGGACTTCTCCACCCAGAGAACAATGCACCAAAAGAGGAAGTTTCACCGGGAGGTTCAGACGGGACAGTAAGAACTACGCGCCCCCCGGGGAGAGGAGTAAATGCCAGGCTGCTGGTGAAAAGGTGTGGGGGCAGTGCCGGTGTTATTTCATGTTAATGTGCCACACAGGCTTTGTTCATAACATAATGTGTATGGTGAATCCCCGGCCGCTATGCATGGAATTAAAGTTATAAAAGAGAGATGCACAGTGGCTGGGAAGATTCTTTTGTGATCCTGTTCTGTTAGAGGAAGAATAAAGTCTGTGTTGATCAGCTCGTTGCCTCGCCTGCATCCTTCCTCTACAGTGTAAACATATCTAATTAAATCTATCTACTGTTTTTATCTATGTAAAGCCCTTTGTGCAGCATTCAATGTTTGAAAAGTGTTGTAAAAATAAAGATTGATTGATTGATCTAAAGTGAATTGTGTTATTATTACTAATGATAAATATGTCCCCCTGGTGCTGTGTGGATGATCCCTGGTGTGTCTCTGAGTGTTTACTTCACACCATACCACATCTCAGATTACAAAAACACCCAAATAACGAAATAAATCATTTTTATTAAAGCATTTACTGACAAATGGCAACACTGATGCAACAGTTGCAGCCATATGGGTCATTCTGCTGTGTATAATAATGTTGTGTGTTTTGTACTTATAAAACTGCTAAAATATAAAAGGATACTCTAGAATGGGTCTCAAATATTTTTAAATGTGTCATGTTATAGTACTGCATGAGTTTAATGACAATACACTATAAACTACATATATAAACTAAAGCAGTTATGATGATGACTGAACAACTCCCATTCCCCAAAGTCCAAGATACTATTATGAATACTAGAAAAGCACTCAGAGAGTTCTTACCTCTGCCAAGGCTCCTTCCTTCCCCCCCCCTTTGTCCATTCATCCATCTGTGCCTCCCTGCCTTCATCCCACTATACACTGCAAGACAGGGTCTTGGAAGAGGTATGCGCTCAGAGATCAGCTCCAAAATCTAATGGGTTCTTCAGCAGTCCAAGGACCATCTCTGGTGAAAATTTCAGCAAAATCCATCCAGTGGTTTTTGTGTAATCCTACTAAACCACTGCAAGAAGATTGAGCCTTGGTGGAGGTATGCACTCATGGATCACCTCCAAAATGTAATGGGTTTGTGTGTAGGCCAAAAACCACCCCTGGTGAAAATTTCAGCCAAATCCATCCAGTAGTTTTGGAGTATTGTTGCTAACACTCTGTGAGAACATAAGAGCCTTGGTGGAGGTAATAAATCTTAGTGTTCAGTCCCCTTCATATTTGTCAAAGTCTAACATGTGAGATTGCCTATAGGCTGCACCTCTGTATTCCACTTTCAAATACAGCCTACATTTGGGCCTGTAGTCTGATTGGTCTACCTGTTTTCAGACGAGAATACTTGCTTTCTACAGGCATGCACTAGGATGCTTAACCAATCATCAGTTTGCTAATATTTTCTAGTTTCTTAAATAAAATATATGAAATTTGCAACCTCTGTGCAGCCAATTAGAGCTCAACAATGGCATTTTCAGTGTTTTCAGTATAAACAGCTGCTTTTTTTAAATACAAGTGTATGTGAGGATAAGGATGGACAGACAATCATCTTTATCAGCAAAAGATGAAACAAGGTGAAAACAACACAAGTTCTGATCATTACAGTGACAAAAAATGTTTATAAACTAAGATTTTTTTTTTTAGAAAACTACAAACATGGACGCTTGGACCGACAGACAGCCAATCAGAATGTGCTACATCATCAAAACAACCGTACAGCCAATCACATTGCGTGATATTAAAAGGCGCAGGACCCAAGCCAATCTGAGAACCTGAGCACATCTGTGACATACATCTGTGTTAAAAAATCAAATCAAATGGTCTGGCATTAAAGATGAAGTCAAAGGCAGATCATTGCTCATCAGTGTTGGGAGTAACGCATTACAAAGTAACGCCACTACTTTTGCAGTAACGTGCTGTGTAACGAAATTACTGTTTAAAAATTCAGTAATGCGTTACAGTTACTGAAATTTGATCAGATGCATTATTCGTTTTATTAATATGGATAGACATTTTTAGCACAAATAAATACAAACTGACCCTATGTAGCCACTGTTATCAGACATACGATAATTATCATATTTGTACGATAATTATGCCCTCTGTACGATGTATAAGCAGTAATTTCAAAAATCCCATAATGTACGAAAATTTGACCTCTTCATTACATGGCTACATTAATACATTAGCAAACACAATCAGAATATGGATCCTGTGCATACATACTACGTTTGTTTTTACGCATCGTCACATGTGTGCGGGCTGTGTGGAAAAGAAGATGGAAGACTCGTGTTGCAATAGGAGAGAAGCAGCCTTATATGGAGGTTAGTGATGGGATCCACAGTTCAATGAAACGTGCCAGGTCAAGCTAAAAAGATCCGTTATAAATAGTTGTACACCGAATCCCTCAGTACTGTACTGGAGCTCCAACTGTCTACCACTCACCGAACTGAGAGTCGGCTGAACCGAGCAGGCGGGGCTCGTTTGCTGCTCAGGCGGGGGATTCAGCCGCTGAGCTCTGGCCTCCACTACAGCTCAGGTGAGTGATTCAGTACAGTACGTTTACCCATAAAAACTAGTATCGTTCGTGTACGTTACAGCACAATGCAGGCATGACAGACTCAACAAGTAAGCAACATCACGAGCAGGTTGAGAAATTAATTGGGGGGGGCAGACCCCAGTTTTACTGGGTGGTTCAACCCTGTTGTTGGCATTAGTACTAAAGCTTTCTGTTGCTGCTGCAACGTGCAAATGTCTGCAAAAATGTCACTGAATTGTAGTTGCTCATAGACAGAGTGCTGCTGCTGCCACAGACATGGGACTGGGGAGCCGACTGACACGCAGGAAAAAAACATGCTGCAGTTGTGGGAGAAACTCTTTTATCACGATATGAGGGACAGCCAGCCAGACAGCAGTGATGTTATCCAGAGTACACAAATAAACACCTCTGAACACAGCCCCGATCTTAGAGCTGAATTTAGTTACTACTACTACTGACAGCAGCCATATACATACATTCAACATGCTGTTACGAATCCACCTACATAAAGAATCAGTCAGTGGTGCAGTCCCTGACTTCTTAGGGTACACCTCCACTACTAGCCAAGTGCTAGTAGAGGAATTCCTCTTTTGGCTGGGTGGTAGAATAGAGGTTTTTCAGACCACAGTGTCATGGGCTCGAGACTTGGCCGAGGATATTAGGAGGTGTATGTCTACCTTGACGTAAGGGTTGAAACGGACTTGGAGATCCCAGGCTGACTAGGCAATTCTGGCCTTGGCCTAGAGAGTGGGTCGCAACAGTGCTACTACTTCTACTGCAATACTGATCAGAGCATCTGTCACTGCTGACTTTAACCGTCATAAAGACAGACAATGAGTGTCAGTCACTGTGATCCAGTTCAACCACATTCTCTACATCAGGAGTGTGCAATAATGTGCCATTGAGGGCCAAGACCCTGCAGGCTTTACCTCTAACCAGTGTCTTCAACAGCAGATTTCACTGAATTTCTTCCCACTGATTGCTGATAAGTGAAAACACCTGTTGAAGAGACTGGGTAGAAGAGAAAACATGCAGGGTCTTGGCCCTCCATGGCACATGACTGGACACCCTTGCTCTACATACTTTACTGCTGACTCCAGATCAGATTACAGTCAAACTGCTGCTGACTTTACCTACTGATCACTACCAAGAATCCATGGAAATCACTGGAAAATCATTGTTCTTTAACTCAGAGAAATGTTTCACTACATTTCTACCTCCAAGCAGCAAACAGTCAATCAGCAGCCAAAATCCTGTCTGCTGTCCAGTCAGTGATCAGACCAGTGTGATGATCAGAGTGATGGTGTTTCCCTCACCTCAGATCAGCTTCCACGCACTTCCAACCTTCCTGTGTCCAGGAAACATCTGGAGAGAGAGAAGAAGCTGCTGGTTATCCGGATCAGTCCTGGAGTCTGACTGACTCTGGTCTGAGGATGACTCTCTCACTTCCTGAAGTATAAAAATGTCAGAGAGACAAAGAACCAGTCTGACCAATAGTATGCATCATGTATCTCCAAAAAAAAAAAAAAAAAAAACCTAAATTGTGCAGTAAAAACAAAGTCATTTCCGTGTATCAAATCCCTTGTTTTTCAAGTTTTTTTTCCCAATTATTTCTAAGAAACAGAATAATTAGTGTTGGACTGATGATGGCAATAAAAAAATGCACAGAACTGAGAACTGTTCAAACATACTGTGGATCATTTTGATGAGAAAAAATAGTTTACAGAAAAAAATCCCCTCTGGATACTAATCTAACCTTTATTTATAAAGCACTTTAAAAACAACCACAGCTGACACAAAGTGCTGTACATCAACAATAAATAAAATATAAAAATGCAAGACATAAAAACAATAAAATACAGCTAGAAAACACACAACAGAACAAATAAAACAGTAGTCATACAATAAAAGCAAAATAAATAAATAAAATCAATGTCTCAAACTAGGTCAAAAGCCAGAGAATAAAAATGGGTTTTAAGATTAGTTTTAAAACTGGACATTGAAGAGACCTGTCTGGTGGACAAAGGCAGATTATTCCACAATTTCGGAGCAGCAACAGAAAAAGCTCTGTCCCCTCTGAGCTTCCTCTTTGATTTCAGTTTGATTGAGCAGGAGTGCAAGGATGGATTCACACTACAACATTTGGACCAACTTGTACTGACGTTTGGCAAGTTCATAAATGTTGGTAAAAGTCTGTAAAAGTTGGTGTGGCCTGGACTTAAAAAAAAACCTTCAAAATGTCTGTAAAAGTCGGTCCAAACGCTATAGTGTGAACCAAGTTTAAGGATGAAGCAGCTCAGAGAGGTAAGGAGGGGCAAGGCCATTTAAGGATTTAAAAACAAAAGAATTTTTAAATGAACCCTTAAGTGTACAGACAACCAGTCAAGGGAAGCTAAAATGGGTGGAATGTGGACCCTCTTACATGTTCCAGTTAAGACATGCAGCGGCATTTTGAACCAACAGGAGACGTGAGAGGGAAGACTGGCTGACTCCACAATAAAGTGTGTTACAGTAATCCAGCCGAGATGTGATGAAGGCATAGATTACTGTTTCAAAGTGCTGCTTTGAAAGGATTGGTTTAACTTTTGCCAGCTGGCTCAAATGAAAAAAAGTTGGACTTGTCTATTACACCAGTTTGTTCTAATTTAATCTAAAATCACTGTCCAATTTAAAACCCAGATTAGTAAACAGTTGGCTTAACAAACCTGTTGTGAAGCCACAGCTTACAACAAACTGTGCGGATGTGACAACAGACACACGGGTGACGTCATCACACCATGCTTTTATAAAGGGACTGTTGGTGGGAGACAGCCTCTTTGGCGCTCCATCTCTAGCCTGCTACTCGACTGTATCACCTCCCTCTTAGCTTGTTGCTATTGTTGTTTGCTGTTAATAAAACCGCCGTTCAGCATAGCCCCTACCTCCGCTGTCCCCAATTCCCAGATATAACAATGGCGATGAGGAGAAAAATGGGTTTTCTGGTGGAAAAAACAATATTTTTCCTGAAGACGGAAGTGCATCTGGAAGAGTGCTTGGTATCCCCACCACCGTTCCTCACGACCCCGGGTGAGTCGCCCCTCCCATGGCCTCGTTGGTTTGAGTTGCTTCAGACATTAGTGTTGGCTACGGGCCTAGCTAACGTTAGCGAGCATCGTGTACATGCTTTACTATATTATAGCCTTGGTATTGAGGGACAGCGTGTATTGGATGTACTAGGCACTGCGGACACCTACAGCAAATGTGCTGCCTTGTTAGCTGAACATTTCACTGCTCCACAGAAGGTTATGGCCCAGAGATTTGTGCTTTACCAGCACAGACAGTGAGTCGGTCCTACAGTACATAGCCACCCTTCGCTGTTTGGTTAACATGTGCGAGTTTGGACATGTAGAGGACAGGTTGTTGTGGTCACAGTTGAAGAGGTACGCCACGAATCCAGTAATATAGAACTTGCTGCAGATGGAGCCAGTGGCAGACATGGTGGAAACACTACGGGAGTTGGTGCCGGTGGTGCTGGGCATCCTGTCAGAGGTGGGGGCGATGGAATTAGCATCCCAGCTAGAGATAACGGCTAGATAGCATCGCAGCTAACGGGCCCTGGCCTACGCTCCTCACAGTCAACTTTGTTGGTACAGACGGTTGCCCCGGTTGCTGAGCCCATTGACCCCACATCCGACATGGACGCCATTAACATTGTAGGCCCCGAGAACTGGTCAGCACAGCAGTGTGTAGTGAAGCTGGACGGCGTCAGTATATCGATGGTGCTAGCCACCGCTGCCTCAAGGTCCCTGATAAACGAGGCCACGATTAAGATGCCTTCACACCAAATGCGAACGGGCAATTTTTTCATGCAGCACGATTACATTATAACTCACTGTAAGCACACAAATAGATATGATTTCACCATCTGAGTGAGATGAAGACAGGCAAAGTTGCCTTTATAACTTCTTCAGCAGTGTTCAACCTGCTGTGGAAATCCCCAAAATAATGTCATGCTTAGGTTTACATAATCCAACAGGGGGTTCACATGAAAAAGTTGTCCCTGCCTCGAAAACTTGATGGGTGTTTACGTTGCTAGCTTGCTAGCCTTGTTAGCATGTCCGTGGCAGGAATCCATGGGTAAATAACGCCGACATCCCGATTCAGCTGAAGAGCACCAGATCCTTCTGTCTCCAGGTGAGTGTCAGTCTCATTTTCAAACTAGTTTACTCGCCAATCTTGACACTTTTACTCCAATGACTGCAAAATCTCAAAGCTAGCGCTATCCCTTGGACATGAACATGCAAATGAGTGATTTTGTATGTGCTCACCTCTTTCCATTGAGGCGAGCACACTGTATATATTTTTGCCTCCCGTTGGCATTTGGTGTGAAGGTGCCTTTAGAAGGCTTACTCCCCAGCAACCTGACGCCATGGAACTGCCAGATGATGAATGCTCCAAGACCAGTAGAAACATCACCTTCGCAGTGCGCTACGGTGACAGAATAATCCCAAGTCAATGTGTGTGTGTGGTGGGGCGCAGGAGCCAGTGGATTCAAACACCATCACTTCAGTCTTCTTTTCATTAAAATTTACAAAGTTCGAAGCCATCAGAAGCATTAACACAGTTAGTCATCCACTGTCTGATCACAGAGTTAGTACAATCAACAGGTCCTATAGTGAAGACAGGGCCTTTAATTAATAAGTTTGTTGTGTTGGGTTTTGGGGGACCTTTTATTGTGTGACACAGGTGGTGGCTCCACCTTTCCGGTTCCACCGTCACCCGGGGTATAAGAGAGCTGTGAGGGAGAAGGGTGGTCTCTTGGCCTCCTCTCCGCCTGACGGATGCGGATGTATAGTGAGAGTGTCACTAATAAACCTGTGTCCAGTTCAGCACTCGGTCTCAGCCTTGACTCTTATCACCGACATAACATTTGGCAACGAGGATAAAAGGTTTGGACGTGGGTGTCACGTCAATTCTGCCATTTTTGGAGCTTCCCGGTGAGCCACCTGTCTCTTGGGCGAGGTGGTTCGCTGCTTTTCAAACATACTAGGTGGCATTGGACCTTGGAAGACAGGAGAAGTTGAGGGCACGAGCACTGTTGGGTCATAATTTAGGAATGGAGGGTCAACATATTTTACGCACTTTAGGCGAGTGTGATAGCTTTGAGGAAGTGGTGGAGCTCGTGGCGTGATATTTTCGCGCCCTGGAAAACATCATCGTCGGTAGGATCCAGTTTTGACAGCGCCACCAGCGGACTGGCAAGTCGGTGCAACGGTTTGTGGCAGACCTGTACCAGCTGGCCAAAGACTGTCAGTTTAGAGCGTTGGAGAAAGAGATGGTCCACGACCAGTTGGCGGAACATACTATTTGCCTGGCTTCAAGGTCGAAGCTCCTTACATACTCGGGTGAGCTGACGTTATCCAAGGCCATCGAATTAGCTCAGCAGTTGAAGACGGCAGACAAGCTATCGTGGGAGCTCGGCGAGAGAGTGCCACATTGTCAGTTTGAACCACAGTCAATAGCGCAGGCAGTGGACCCGGGCAGTGACGATGGTGTGGAAGATGAAGAAGGCTACACTAATACTGTCAGGATGAGGTCCACCCCGGGATCGCCCAGGTGTTTGGGTTGTTGGTCCACGAAGCACCGTTACAAGGCCAGAGTGTGTCCGGCAGGAGGGAAACGCTGCAGCAAGTGCAGACTTTTGCATCATTTCGCCAGGGTATGTTACAAGTTCGAGCGAGGGGATCCGAGACTAAAGAAGGACCTTCTCACTCTCACGGTTATTCACACTGTATCCCCGAGTACCAACAGCCGTTCCTACTGTATGGTGGAACTGGACGGGATAACGGTGCCATTGCTGACTGACACGGGAGCGGTGAGATCCGTGTTAAACTGGGCAACCGTGAGGAGTTTTTCCCACAGTATCGTGTTAGTGGTGATTCAGCGCCGCTGTGTGGTTATGGTGGAGGAAGATTGGCCACAGTGGGGTTGGTGGAACTGACGGCTAGGTACAAATCGGTGGAGGTGTGGAGCCTGAAGTTCATCGTGACTGCCTGTGGAGAGAACATAATGGGATGTGATTTGTTTTATGGCTTGGGCTTCACCATCATGAGTAGCACTGGAGAAGAGTGGTCAAGTTATGGTTTGTGGGACCATTTTAGTGGTCCATGTGGGACCATGTTAGATTTCTTATTGTGTGATTCGGGATCCAAATTTGGGGAGGATCTCGATTGTAAGCGTGTATTTTGGACCGTTTTGAAAGGAGGGGAGAGTGTTGGGTTGAGTTTTGGGGGACCTTTTATTGTGTGACACAGGTGGTGGCTCCACCTTTCCGGTTCCGCCGCAACCTGGGGTATAAGAGGGCTGTGAGGGAGAGGGGCGATCTCTTGGCCTCATCTCCGCCTGACGGATGCGCATGTATAATGAGAGTGTCACTAATTAAACTGTGCCCAGTTCAACACTCGGTCTCGTCCTTGGCTCTTATCACTGACATAACAAAGTTGTCACAGTTTTACACACAGACACTGTTGGCAAGAGTCTGGATCATAAACAAGATAACAGATGTGGTTCAAATGGTGCAACCTTATAATGTTTTTTTTTTTACGTACAGTATATACTAGTATAATCACAATTCCAAAAATGTTGGGATGCTGTGTTGAATCTAAATAAAAACAAGAATGAAGTTGTGATGATCAGGCGAGTGTGCTCCCCCTCCCCTCCTGTTCCTGTCTTCCCAGCTCCAGAGTATCAACTACCGCTGCGTGATTACACACCTGCTGCTTCCTAATTACCCAGCATATTTAAGAGCCAGCGTGTGGAGACCTCATCACTGGATCATTAGGTTTGCTACCCAAGAGTCTAAGCCACACTGTATTATTTTCCCTCGGTTGATCTGTATTTTCACACCCCGTGTCTGCCTCTTTTCTCAGTTTTGCTGCCACCTTAGCGGTGTGTACTCTGGGGCTGATCACGCTCGCCTGACCAGAAGACAGCGGGCGTCCACCCAGGTCAACTGTCTTCCCTGCTGTTTCCCTGGACCCACGCTGGAGTTCGCTGCCGGGCTCCCCTGTTCATAGCAGTAAGGGTGCTCTCCCGTCTCATTGTCCTCTTGTGGAGATCTTGTCCCTAATCATCTCTTTCTGCTCTTTTTCCGTAGGCTGCGTGCGCTCCAGCATCACAGGATTTGTGTTAAATTTAAATGTTTTTGTTTTGCGCTTTTCTTTATTTGTGCACCTTTATTTAGATTTGTGTGTTAGGTTTTATTTTTACAATACACTGGTGAACTTTTACATCTGTGTCTGAGTGTTCGTTCTGGCAGCTCTGCATTTGAGCCTCACTTGCCCTGAATCATGACAGTAGTGATTTATAAATCTCATAAACCACTATTTTATTCTCAATGTACATGGGAAACATGAAGGCAGTCAGACGTCTTACCGTGTGTTTCATGTGAAGCAGTAGATGATTTGTTAGCAAAACAACCTAAAGTCACCCTTGTAAATTTGTGACTTTTACTTTCAAAGAAAAAATGCAGTTTTTTTCTTGTAGATTTTTGATTCTTGATTTTTTCGATTTTTTTTAATAGGTTCAACTCATCGTCTGTCACCCCCACAACACAGCCAAACCCCCACACATCCCACCCCCTCCACCCTCCTGTGCAGCAACTCTCTCCATCTCCCCCCTCAACCCCCTCACCGTCCTCTGGGGACACCCCCCACACATGCACATCACTGTGACTACAGACCAGGTTAAGAAACAGCTGGAGAGACTCTGTCAGTGGAAGGCTGCGGGTCCTGATGACATCTCCGCCAGGATCCTGAGGACTTAGGCCAACCAGCTAGCTCCGGTACTGAAACACCTGTACAACCTGAGCCTGAGTCTGGAGAGAGTACCGGTGCTGTGGAAGACATCCTGCCTGGTTCCTGTCCCCAAGAAGTCATCTCCATCTGACCTGAATGACTATCGACCAGTTGCCCTCACAACTCATGCGATGAAGGTCCTTAGCCCACCTGAGGCCGCAGGTGAAGACGTGGCTGGACCCTCTGCTGTTTGCATATCAGCCCCATTTAGGAGTTGAAGATGCTATCATCTACCTGCTGCAACGAGCCCCTGGATGGCAGAGGAGACACTGTGAGAATCACATTCTTGGATTTCTCCAGTGCCTTTAACACTATTCAGCCACTGCTGCTGGGTGGGAAGCTGTGGGGGATGGGGGTCAACAGCTCTCTGATCTCCTGGATTACTGACTACCTGATAGGCAGGCCACAGTTTGTCCGGCTGGGCAGTGTCTTGTCTGACATGGTGGCTAGTGATACGGGAGCTCCACAGGGGACTGTGCTCTTTCTTTTTCTCTTCACCTTATACACAACTGACTTTCAGTACAACACTGAGTCATGCCACCTGCAGAAATTCTCTGATGACTCAGCTGTTGTTGGGTGTATAAGAGGGGGAGAGGAGGGGTAGTACAGGGCACTGGTAAACAGATTTGTGGAGTGGACAGAGCAGAATCACCTGAGGATGAACATCAGCAAGACCAGAGAGATGGTGATTGACTTCAGGAAGAAGATGATGCCTTCATAGCCATTGCAGATTAGGGGGGAGGATGTGGGGGTGGTTGAGGACTACAAATACCTGGGTGGCATTATCAGCAACGGGCTGGACTGGAAATCCAACACCAATGCTGTGTACAAGAAGGGGATGAGCAGACTCTACTTCCTGAGGAAGCTGAGATGTGTGCAACAGGATGTTGGAGCTTTTCTACCAGGTTGTTGTCGCCAGTGCCATAGTCTTTGCTGCTGTCTGTTGGGGTAGCAGTATCAGAGCCTGCGACACCAACAGACTTGGCAAGATTATCAAGAAGGCTGGCTCTGTAATTGGTCTCAGGCCGGAGACTTTTGAGACTGTGGTGGAGAGGAGGACACTAAACAAACAGCAATCCATCATGGACAATCCTGATCACCCCCTCCACCACACACTGGACAGACAGCGGAGCACTTTCTCCAGCAGACTGCTACAGCTCCGCTGTCGAACGGTCAGGTACAGGAAACCTTTCCTGCCTCATGCCATTTCACTGTACAATAACTCACTCTGATGTTGTATTCTGGTCATAACTATGCTGCCATACTGCGTCTTACAGTCTAATTGGTACCTCACATTTCACCCTGCACCTGATAGCCATGTATTGTACAGTGGGTATGATTCATGTGTTTATATGAGTCACCATCTATTCATCTATGATGTACAGTATATAAGTTTTTTAGCAGTTTTACTTTCCATGGGTAATCCCTTTTGTCATGATCCTGCCCGTGCCCATTCTCCAGTTTTAGTTTAGTTTTTTCTCTTTGTTTTGAGTTGTCCTTATAGTCTTGTCCGGTTACTGTGTTATTTTGTATCCTGGGGATTATTGTGTTTTGGGATGTGTTATATTATCTTTCTTTGGGGATCCTTTTCCTGTTACTTGCGTTTGGTTACTTCATTAGTTTCTATATATTTTTTTCTGGTTTGTCATCCTGATTATTGCTGGCACTGTGACAGCTTGTGTGTCACTTCCAGATGTCAGATTTTGTGCGCGCGGGCTGTCAAAGCTGCCAGTAATTATCATCACTTATGATCCCACAGCTGTTCTGTATCCAGGTCTCCTTATTTTTTTTGCAAACATATCTTTTTATTAAACTTTCTGGCAAAGCAAAAAAAAAAAAAAAAACAGAAAACAGAAAACAGAAAACAACACAAATATAAACTAATATAAAATAAAATAATGAAGGGGGAAAATACATAGATGCACATATTCACACGTGTATACACCATCCATCCATCCATCCATCTTCTACCGCTTAATCCTTTCGGGTCGCGGGGGGGCTGGAGCCTATCCCAGCATCTTTGGGCGAGAGGCAGGGTACACCCTGGACAGATCGCCAGTCCATCACAGGGCCAACACAGAGAGACAGACAACCATTCACTCTCACATCCATACCTAAGGACAATTTAGAATCCCCAGTTTTGATGCCAATTAACCTAACTTGCATGTTTTTGGCATGTGGGAGGAAACCGGAGTGCCCGGAGTAAACCCACGCAGACACGGGGAGAACATGCAAACTCCACACAGAAGGGTCACCGATGGTCTGGGGGTGGGATCGAACCCACGATGGTCAAGGGTGGAATCGATCCCATGACCTTCTTGCTGTGCTGCCACTGTGCTAACCACTGCGCCACCGTGCTGCCCCACGTGTATACACATTATAAATAATAGGGAAACAGATTCCATCAATGAAGAACCTAATAAGCGACTTTCACATTACGACATGTGCGTGCATGTGCGGACTATGTGAGTTCAAAATTCAGGACTACCAAACATTTCGGTAGCCGGCTTGGTTTTGTATACAAACAGTACTGTCACACCTGAACAATTGCCACTTAAAGTCTGTATTAAGCTTTAAATCTCCATTATGCCAGGTGCACACTGTGCCGTAGTGAAGTGTGGGAATGGCATGTATCATCTAGAGCGGTGGAAAAAGCAAACTTACAGCATACATACGTGTAACTTCGGGACCAGCGTGTGTACATGTCCGCCACCATTCAAGTTATATACATTCCCCACGGAGCTGAAGGATCCGGACAGACATAATTGTTGGATTAAAGCAGTAAGTCTACGTATATTATAACATAATTAAATAGTGTTGTGTATTGTTCAAGTTCTAGCCTAACTGACACGAGTCTAAACCCTGAAGTAGTAGGTACAGACAGGCAGGACTGGATCTAGGATATAGTTCTTTGTATATTGGTAATGAAGCTTGATCTACACACACATGTAATTAAGGCCATTGATAAGTAGGCTGGTATAAAATAAAATTGCAAATCACTGAAAACGTGTGGTACTTAAACTATAGTAGTATCAACCTAGAGATCTAAGTAAGCAGGCTATGCCTTGTAGTGAAATTTACTCAAAATGACAAAACCAAAGTTGAGCTGTCAAACCACTGGCTTACCTTCTTTGTAGTCGTTTTGGAGTCTCGCAAGTAAGGGTTCTTGGTCTTTTGACAGCAAAAAATCTGCTATGTCAACGTACATACGGGGGGGGGGGCATTTTGGCCAATTTCTGCAATGTGGCCGCGAATGCAAGCACAACTTGTTCATCCTTGGTTTGTGGGTACAACCAGGAAAACCCCTACGCATACAATATGCTCGTAGATCAGGAACTTTCCATAAATTAAATGTATCGATAGAGCATGTTTGGTAGCCATGTTCCCATGATGCTTTGCGCAAGCCAAGATGCGAAAGTCGCTTATTAGTAATACACTTTACTACAGTCAGAGATATTGAATTTATAAAGTTGGAGTCTCCCTCCAAACCAGTTCCAGTAATCCAGATTGCATTTTCTGGGCTTTAGTAGTCCCAAGATATTTAAGAAAAGGGTCCCAAGTGCTGTAAAAGAGGAAGGGTTTTTCCATTAAAGCTGTAGAGAAAGCCTCAAGAGGGATGGTACTAATCACACTGTTCAACTAATGATACAAAGTTGGGGCTTTGTCAGAAATCCACAATGTGAGAATAAATTTTCTTGCATTGTACAGAAGAATATGCAATAGCTTCATACTTAAAAAATTATCCGGTAGCTCATCAGTTAGTCTCAACAAATAGGTTTGTGCCCCAATCTGTAAGGTACAATTAAAAATCTTGTTAAGCTGCTGAATAATCGTACCCCAGAACTGATGAATAGAGGGACAGCTCCACATACAACGAAAGAAAGAAACCACTGTTGACTGACATTTAGTACAGAGATCTGAGAGGCTTGAATTGGCCCTATGTCTGATTTCAGGAGTAATGTACAGTCTATGCAGTATTTTAAACTGTCTCTCCAAGGCGGAATTTGTGACTAAGAATTTAAAAGGTTGGCCACATAAACTATCCCAAGTGACAAGAGTTATAGAGGAACCCAAGTCAGATTCCCATTTATCTTTGATTTTCTTAGAATAGTCCTCTTTAAGATCACAAAATACCTGTAAATTTTTTTTAATAATAAATTTCAGCTGTCTGTTATCAGACAGCATTGATTCCATGGGAGAGATGATTGATCTGCCATTAAACTGCTTAAGTTTGTGCAGTATAAAATTATGGCGAGGATAAACTTTAAAAAATCCTTATCTGAAATATCAAACTTCTCTTTAACTTTGTTGAAATGTAAGAACTGAACACCCATTCATCCGGTCACGAATTATCCTTATACCCTTGTGTTTCCAGTCAGTAAATTAGTAGAGTCATTTTTGGGGACAGCAGCAGAGCCACCAGGAGTTCTGTTAACAATAACTGTAAAATATTCCACCGCAGAACCACATTTGGACAAACAGCTTTCTCTATAAAGGGCAGTCATATCTGGAACACAATGCCAAATGGAATTAAAATAATAACGGACTTTAAAACATTCACTACAAAGGTTAAAAACTGGCTGAAAAATAAACAAGAATGTACCCATGTATGAAATGATTGTCTGCAGGGTGAGAGTGAATGAAGGGAAGGAATGAATGTGTTTGTTTATAGTGAGTGACGAAGGGAGGGAGGCCTGAAATAGGCAAATGTGAATCAGGTTTTTATATTGTGTATTTATAATCTTTTTTGCATTGATGTATGTGGTAATTGTTTATTCTGTTTTCATTTTTTCTTTTCCTTATCCTTCTTTCTTTTTACTTGTTTCTTCTTTCTAAAGCCCATCCAGGGACAAGAGTTGCAAATTAGCTAATAGCTATACACTCTTTGAGCAACACATTAGATTGATTGTCATTTGATTAATTGTCTGTGTTTATTGCACTGTCCCTGTCAAATAAACAAATAAAATAAATAAATAAAAAAACGAAGGACATGACACTTGGGTGCATCTAACATTTACTCCACTTGAAACCCTCAGCAAGAGACTGTTTAATATACATTGTATACTTTTTTGAAACAACAACAACAACAACAACAAATGACTGTTTAACTGTTTCTCTATGCAAATGTCAACTGACGGTGCTCTCTCGCGTCCAGTACGACCTTTGCTAATAGAGAAACAGGCTGTTTGTTTATCATGACAAAGGAAAATGCAAGGGAAAGAAAAGTGCGGTTGGTGTTGTTACCTTATCATCCTCATCATCTTCTAGTAATACTTAATATTGGTTATAAAGTTGTTCCATTGCTTTTACACTGTAGAGAATTGTTATGTTTACTCCTTAATAACACTAACCATTGGGCAAATTATCTTTTATTGCTGAAATGATGCAGCTACTACAGACTGTTTGGCTTCTTAAGAAAGGCTACGTATATACAGAAATAACATAGCAAACTTCATTTTGAATCACACCTGACACAACACATCACTCCACTGATTAGAAACATGGTGACACTCCTTACTCCGCGAATGCAAGGTTAATTTCATCAGGGAACTCCTCTTTTTGAAGTGGTGATGTCCCCTTTCAAACTGCTTAACACTCTCTGAGTATGCAACGGCTTACAGTGCGTCTCTCCCCTGTACTGCTACCCTGCTTGACCAATGAAGCGAGCAAGTGTTATATCAAGAATCTACATTGACAAAGGTTATTGAGTCATTGGGCGTATTCGCACCTGGGACACTGGGCAGATTTGTGTACCCCGTTTTGGCAACTGACCGTACCTCATCATGTTGGCAGGGCAGGTGGGCAGGGTGAAGAGAGATGCTTTTCTACCACATGATGCCATTTTTGAAGCATGAATGCGATTTCAGATGGAAAGTACAGGAGTGAGGTTTTTGTTCACTGTTTCTTTGAGCGAGAGTGGATGTGAATACCTTAGGGATTAAAACACTTAATTACAGTATAGGTTACAATTATTTACAAAATTATAACAAAGGATAGAATGGTTCTTGATTGACTAATTGCCACCCATAGGGGTGTGTGCCTTAATATAGGAGGTTATTGTTTTATTTCTATCCATGACAATGATGCAAATGGTCATATTAATACTTCAGATACACATAGCTTCATTGCTTTGCAGGCAATGATAACAAGGCTAATTAAGTTAGTGTTTCTCTTCATGGAGAAGTCTCATCATAAACTTGGTAATGATTTTTATAACTTCGGATTTTTCTTGTGATGATGAGGATGGTGAAAGGGGGATAATACTAACCTAAGGAGCTTGAAGGATGCAATATAATTTAAGGCTGTTTTTGACTGTTTTCATATTATTTTCTATGTTCTTATTTGACACTCTGAGATTAATTTTGATCACATTACACATATTCACTCTAATGACATATTCTACACACATTTTTAACTTGCAAGGACACATAATAGCATGTAAATTCTTACACATATCCTTATATTAATAAACTGCAAATGTATGGTATTAGGGGAATGGCTCTGAATTGGGTTACAAGTTATATGAGAGACAACAGTTTGTGAAGATGGAAGAATATCTGTCTGGGTGTATGGAAATTGCCTGTGGGGTCCCCCAGGGGTCAGTATTGGGCCCCAAATTATTTTAACATATATATAAATGATATATTCCAAGTTTCTAAATTATTAAAAATAATATTATTTGCTGATGATACTAATATATTTTATTCTGGAAATAATTATAATCAACTAATCCATACTCTAAATAATGAATTAAATAAGCTTAAAAAAATGGATGGATTGTAATAAATTATCACTAAATATAGATAAAACTAAGGTAATGATATTTGGTAATTGTAAAAATAAAGAAGATGTATATATTTGTATAGATAATGTAATTATTGAAAAAGTTAAGGAGGTCAAGTTTTTGGGTGTAATACTAGATGATAAAATTAGTTGGAAACAACACGTCAGATACATACAAAACAAAGTTGCAAAAAATATTGCAATTATAAATAAAATTAAGCAGGTCCTAGATTACAAATCATTTCATATCTTGTATTGCTCATTAGTACTTCCATACTTGACCTATTGTATATAGGTCTGGGGTAACAATTATAAAAGTACACTTAATTCATTGCTAATATTACAAAAAAGGGCAGTCCATGTTATACACAAAGTCGGGTATCTTGAACATACTAATTTATTGTTTTTATATTCAAAGTTATTGAAATTATGGGATCTGGTTCATTATTATACAGCACAATTCATGTTTAAAGTCAGTAAAAACTTTTTTGCCACACAATATACAAAATCTTTTCAGTGAGAGAGAAGGGAAATATAATTTACGGGGGAACACAAAATTTAAAATGCACTTAGTAAGATCTACTAGGAAGGGTTTTTGTGTGTCTGTGTGTGGGGTAAAATTATGGAATGGGTTGGGGGAGAAACACAGGCAATGTCCAAACATCCATATATTTAAATCAACATATAAAGAAATGATTTTTGAGCAATATAAAAATAAAGGGCAATAATATTACAATGTGTCTTCAATGAGAAAAGGTTGTTATTGTGTGTGTTATTGTGTTATGGTGATTGTTATGGTGATGGTGTTGTCTGTGTTGATGTTGAACATACCAGAAGTATTTATTAATTATTGTTACAATTATTGTTGGATGTTGGTATTGTTGTCAATATGGACTATCTTTGTTGTGTCATTTCTGTTGCATAATTTGACTATGGGATGTATTATGGTGAATGTGGTTGTGGGAGGAATGATGACTAAGAGTGATGTTGTAATTTGTTGAGTATGGAAAAGGGATGGGACTATATAAGCGCTGGCTTCTTCCCACTCCTTTTGAACATTTTATTTTTGGCTTGATTTTTGTTTTAAATTCTTTTTTTCTTTTTGTCGGAATGTTCAAATAAATAAAATCAATCAATCAATCAATATTAATTCATTACCACTTTTGTTATT
This sequence comes from Pholidichthys leucotaenia, assembly GCA_020510985.1. Classification (NCBI taxonomy): domain Eukaryota; kingdom Metazoa; phylum Chordata; class Actinopteri; order Cichliformes; family Pholidichthyidae; genus Pholidichthys; species Pholidichthys leucotaenia. Next base: position 241,577,644 of record CM035842.1, on the reverse strand, counting down.
TTTCTTTTAATCCTGATGCTTTATTAAGCATCAAGGGGGAATGTGATAAAAAAATTCCATATTATCCACATTATTATTGTTATTAATAATGTATTATTATAATTAAGATGTATCATGCCTTTCCTATTTCATGTCTGATGTTTATATGTGCATTCCATGCAGGATAAGTTCAAACATTCCTTTATATTGTTCTTCCATATTATATTTCATATTATATGACTTGTGATTCATGTATAAACTTGAACAGCCCCGGTCTGCATGTGAGTGTGCCAGAGTTAGCAATTTTAATCACCAGCTGTACTGATACATTTTTGGATGTCTAGTCCTGTGTGACTGAGAATGTAATGGCTTCTTGTTTCCTGGAGCAAAGATAAGAACTATTACCCCCTGTCTTGCCAGATGTACTCAAGGACAGTTTCTCCGTCTTCCCATGGATAACACAGCTTTAAAAGCTAGAACAATGAATGGCTGATTCAGAGGTATGGATGGTCAGACTTGGGGCTGCCTCGGTATTCCTTCTTCATGAGGAAATAAATGTACTTATATCTAAATTTTCTGCCTGATTTTTGACTCAGATTAATTATACTGAAAATGATTCTAACAGAGAATGTTACACATTTTAATTTCAACTGAAAATGAATAAAAGCATTACAACAAAATGTCTGTTCTTTAAAGCTCCATAGTATGTAACTTTCTAGAATTTATCTGTCCCTAGATTCGCAAACATGCGTTACAACATTTGATCTGGCACGTACTGCTTATTTTGATTGTGCATGTGGACCTGTGCACCACTTATGTGCACCCCTGTTAATAAACCAAAAGGGGAAAACACAGAGAACAAAAATGAACATAAAGCATGGAAAACTGCAACTTTTTCACATTAATTTGGAACTTTTTTCACAGAAAATAAGAACTTTTTCTTGTAATTTTGCAACTTTTTTCTCGCAAATTTGACTTTTTTCAAAATTGCAACTTTTTCTCATAAATCTCCAACTTTTTTTCTTGTAAAATGGCAACGTTTTTCTCAGAAAAGAGCAACGTTTTTCTTGCGATTTTGCAGCTTTTTTCTTGTAAAACTGCAACATTTTTCTCATACATTTGCAACATTTTTGCTGTAATTCTGCAACATTTTTCTCAAACATTTGCAACATTTTTGCTGTAATTCTGCAACATTTTTCTCATGAATTTGTACTTTTTTTTGGCAAAACTGCAACTTTTTCTCATGAATTTGTCACTTTTTTCTTGTAATTTTGCAACTTTTTCCTCATGAATTTGTCACTTTTTTCTTGTAATTTTGCAACTTTTTCTTATGAATTTGTGACCTTTTTTTCCTTATAAATCCACTTTTTTTGTTGTTGAACTACAGCAGCAACTCCTCAAAATCACCGTGCATGGCCTTGATCTACAGCTTGAACCACAGAGACATGAAAATCAACTTACATTTCAGTTTGACTGTTATCTGATCTGGAGTCTTCAGGTAAAAAAAAAAATTGTTGAGAATGTTAAACTGGATGAACTAGAATGAAGTGAGAGGTTTATGCACTGTCGGACAGCCAGTCTGTCAGTACATACTGAGACCAGCTTCATCTTCCATGCCACTAAACCACAAGCATGGAACAGTTGCATAAGTCCATCCACTATGCCCCGTGCTCCTCGATTGGCCCCAGATTAATTAGTCCAAGAAGTCTGAGCTGAATTGTCTGTTGCTGGACACAGAAACAATGTATACAATTTCCTGCTCCCTTTTTGTTATATCTTCTTGATCCATCGAAGAGCACACCCCAAAATTCAGCTGCTTTCAGATTTTCACTCAGATTTGAAGTTATTGTCTGTGTGATGTACTGCATGATATGCGCTCCCTCTTCTCGAGAATGACGTTAAGAAGTGACGTTAAGAAATTAAACGGATCGCCTGAAGAAGCCAAGGTCATTAACATCCGTAATATTATGGAACTGGACAATTATCAATGAATATTATGAACTGGAGTCACAGCAACAATTCAAACAACTGTAGGACACTGAAGGATTTTACTCATCTGCAACAAAACATTAAACAACATGAATCAAAAAATTAACAAACAGGGACAACAGGAACTGAAAGTTTTTGAATACACAGATCACAACCCACAGGACATAGAATATGACATAGACCCTGAAAATAATTTATTTAGCTCCATCAATAATGACTGTAATTACTACACAGATGAACAGGTTAACACAATGGTCACATCTGATTTCAATATTTCTATGATCCACTTCAACAGCAGGAGTCTCTATGCAAACTTTAATAACATTAAAGATTATTTACATCAGTTTAAAGAGCCCTTCAATATTGTGGCAATATCAGAGACGTGGCTCAGTGAAGAGAAAGGAGTGGATTTTACCATGGATGGCTATGAATTAAATTATATAAATAGAAAAGTGAAAAAAGGAGGAGGAGTTGCAATTTTTGTTGACAAGAGCTTGAAATACAAGGTTGTTGAAAATCTGTCAGTAACTGTGAATGATTTATTTGAATGTATTACAATAGAAATCTGTCTGGACAATGTGAAGAATGTAGTAGTGAGCTGTGTATATAGAACACCTGGATCAAACATTGACTTATTTAAGGACTGGATGGAAAAAATGTACGCAAAACTAACTCATAAAGTTATGTTCATCTGTGGGGATTTCAATATAGATCTGATGAACTCAAAACAACATAGTTTGACAGAAGAATTTATCAACACAATGTACAGTATGGGCTTACATCCAACAATTACCAGACCTAGCAGAATCATGTCACACAGTGCCACACTAATAGATAACATATTCACAAACATTATGGAAAATAATATCAGGAGTGGGCTTTTATTGAATGATATCAGTGACCACCTGCCGATTTTTGTTGTCTATCAATGTGATTATAGGAAGAAAAAGTATACCAAAAATATTAAATATAAAAGAATAAGAACCGACGAATCAATGCATTTACTGACAAAGGAATTATTAATACAAGATTGGAAGATAGTTTATGATGAAAATGACATAAATAGAGCATATGATAAATTTTTACAAGTATTTCAATCATTGTACAATAAATACTGTCCTATAAAATAATACAGTGACAGACAACAAAAAAAAAAATATTCCTTGGGTCACCAAGGGGTTAATAAATGCATGTAAGAAGAAGAATACATTATATAAACAATTCATTAAATGCAGAACAGTGGAAGCTGAGATCAAATATAAAAGATACAAAAATAAGCTTACTACTATAATGGGGACCTGTAAGAAAGAATATTACAACAGAATACTAGAGGATAACAAAAATAACATAAAAGGAATATGGCAAGTACTCAATGGGATTATTAGTAATCGTCCTAAGAATGCAAATTATCCAGAATATTTTATCGAAAATGGCAATTTGATAAATAATATGGAAGATGTGGTCAGTGGTTTCAATAAATTTTTTGTAAACGTTGGTCCTGAATTAGCAAAATCAATAGTGACACCAGAAACAAACTACAGTAGTTCTATGAATGAAATAGAAGATAGAAATCCAAACACGATCTTTTTGGGTGCAGTTACTGAAAAGGAAATTATCGAGACTGTGAGTAAATTTAAGAACAAAAAATCAATGGACTGGAATGAAATTGACATGACAATAGTGAAAAAAGTAATTGAGGGAATTGTTAAGCCACTCACCCACATCTGTAACCTGTCATTTCAAACTGGTACATTTCCAGACAAAATGAAAATAGCAAAAGTAATACCTCTATACAAAACAGGAGACAGTCATCGCTTCACAAATTACAGGCCAGTCTCTTTACTCTCACAATTCTCCAAAATACTTGAAAAAATCTTCACTAAGAGACTGGATGATTTCACTGAAAAACACAACCTCCTTACAGATAGCCAGTATGGTTTTAGAGCAGATAAATCTACATCTTTGGCACTGATCGAACTTATAGAAGAAATTACTAGTTGTATAGATAAAAAAAATGTTGCTGTAGGAGTATTTATAGATTTAAAGAAAGCTTTTGACACCATTGACCACAGAATACTACTAAGGAAACTGGAAAGGTATGGGATAAGAGGGGTTGGACTGAGTTGGGTGGAAAGTTATTTAAGTAACAGACAACAATTTGTACAAATTGGAGAGCACAAATCACCCTTCATGGACATCACTTGTGGTGTGCCCCAGGGGTCAGTTTTGGGACCCAAACTCTTTATTTTATATATAAATGACATATGCCAAGTATCAAAAATTCTGAAATTTATTTTGTTTGCAGATGACACAAATATCCTTTGCACTGGTGAGAATTTGCAGCAGGTTTTAGAGGTGGTCACAACTGAAATGGAAAAATTAACGCAGTGGTTCAACAAAAATAAATTATCTCTAAATCTAAAAAAAACAAAGATTATGTTGTTTGGAAATTATAAAATAAATCATGAAATAATGGTAACGATAGATGATACCAGAATAGAAACAGTACAGGAAAATAAGTTTCTGGGGGTGACGCTAGACAATAAAATCTGCTGGAAACCTCACATCAGTCACATCCGGGCCAAATTAGCAAAATGTATAGGCATACTGGGGAAGACAAGACACTTCTTGGACTATAAATCATTGGTCTTATTGTACAATTCACTGTTTTTACCTTATCTTAACTACTGTGTAGAAGTCTGGGGAAACACCTACAAGACCAACCTACAGTCAATATGCACATTACAAAAAAGAGCTATAAGGATAATAAACAATGCAGGATATAGAGACCATACCAATTCGTTGTATTTAAAGTCACATGTCATAAAGTTCATCGATTTAGTTAAATTTAAGACAGCACAAGTAATGTACAGGGCAATTAATAATCAACTACCAACTAATATACAAAAAATATTTAAAAAAAGAGACAATGATCATAATTTGAGGGGAGACTTAAACTTTACAAAACCCAAGATACGTACAGCCAAGAAAAGTGTGTGCATATCTGTCTGTGGGGTGGATTTGTGGAACAGTCTAGAGCCGGAACTGAAACTATGTACAAACAGAAATCAATTCAAAAAGAGGTATAAGCACCATTTGCTGAAAGGGTATATGTTAGAAGGGTAGTAGTTATATGTACGATTCATTATGTTCACTCTGGGATATTATGGGACACTATGGAATGGTGGGTGGGACAGCACTGTGTATATCTGTGTTGTTTGAGGCTGGTTTTGATGTATGGACATCATTGTATGTTAGAATGGATGGGTGTTAATGTGGATTTGTAAAAAATACAGTAAATTGTTTACTTGGGGTCTTAAAGGTGGTAATTTGTATAAAATTCACATGGGTGTATCTATGGAAAAGAGGAGATGGAATTAATAAGTGTTCACTTCTTCCTTCTCCCTTTCGAACAGTGTATAATGTTACTTTATTGCATTTGCCATTTGCTTGTATTTGTTATATTTTTGTGTTTGAAATAAACTATCTATCTATCTATCTATCTTAGTGGAATATCCTCCTCATATGAACGCATAGGACGTGCATGTTTCGCTTTGTGAAAGGCCAACAGAAAAACGTTACTCAGTGCTTGATGCTGATGAAGGAGCTTGCTTCTTGGACAATTTAATGAAAGGAGAAAACCCTAAAAGCAGTCACTCATACTCTGCACTGCAGTCCAATGTTTAGAATTTATCTGTCCCTAGATACGCAAACATGCATTACAACATTTGATCTGGTGTGCACTGCTTGTTTTGATTGTGCATGTGGACCTGTGCACCACTTATGTGCACCCCTGTTAATAAACCAAAAGGGGAAAACACAGAGAACAAAAATGAACATAAAGCATGGGCATGGTCCATGCGCAGAACATGACACATGGGACTTTTTGACTCATAAATTTGCAGCTTTTCTCATGAATTTGTGACTTTTTTTTTTGCAAAATTGCAAATTTTTTCTTGGAAAATTGCAACTTTTTCACATTAACTTGGAACTTTTTTCACAGAAAATAACTTTTTCTTGTAATTTTGCAACTTTTTTCTCGCAAATTTGTGACTTTTTTCAAAATTGCAACTTTTTCTCATAAATCTCCAACTTTTTTCTTGTAAAATAGCAACGTTTTTCTCAGAAAAGAGCAACTTTTTTCTTGTGATTTTGCAGCTTTTTTCTTGTAAAACTGCAACATTTTTCTCATACATTTGCAACATTTTTGCTGTAATTCTGCAACATTTTTCTCATGAATTTGTACTTTTTTTTGGCAAAACTGCAACTTTTTCTCATGAATTTGCCACTTTTTCTTGTAATTTTGCAACTTTTTCCTCATGAATTTGCCACTTTTTTCTTGTAATTTTGCAACTTTTTCTTATGAATTTGTGACCTTTTTTTCCTTATAAATCCACTTTTTTTGTTGTTGAACTACAGCAGCAGCTCCTCAAAATCACCGTGCATGGCCTTGATCTACAGCTTGAACCACAGAGACATGAAAATCAACTTACATTTCAGTTTGACTGTTATCTGATCTGGAGTCTTCAGGTAAAAAAAATTGTTGAGAATGTTAAACTGGATGAACTAGAATGAAGTGAGAGGTTTATGCACTGACGGACAGCCAGTCTATCAGTACATACTGAGACCAGCTTCGTCTTCCATGCCACTAAACCACAAGCATGGAACAGTTGCATAAGTCCATCCACTATGCCCCGTGCTCCTCGATTGGCCCCAGATTAATTAGTCCAAGAAGTCTGAGCTGAATTGTCTGTTGCTGGACACAGAAACAATGTATACAATTTCCTGCTCCCTTTTTGTTATATCTTCTGATCCATCGAAGAGCACACCCCAAAATTCAGCTGCTTTCAGATTTTCACTCAGATTTGAAGTTATTGTCTGTGTGATGTACTGCATGATATGCGCTCCCTCTTCTCGAGAATGACGTTAAGAAGTGGAATATCCTCCTCATATGAATGCATAGGACGTGCAGTGAATTGTGAATTTGTACTTTTTTTTTGGCAAAACTGCAACTTTTTCTCATGAATTTGTCACTTTTTTCTTGTAATTTTGCAACTTTTTCTCATGAATCTGTGACCTTTTTTTCTGATAAATCCACATTTTTTTTGTTGAACTACAGCAGCAGCTCCTCAAAATCACCGTGCATGGCCTTGATCTACAGCTTGAACCACAGACATGAAAATCAACTTACATTTCAGTTTGACTGTTATCTGATCTGGAGTCTTCAGGTAAAAAAAAAATGTTGAGAATGTTAAACTGGATGAACTAGAATGAAGTGAGAGGTTTTATTTTCTGTCTTTCTGATGATTACAGTCAGCAGTGATGAACAACACATGAAACTGCTGCTCCGTTTAGTAGTAGTAGTACTGAATACTGATAGTATGGTTCTCACTTTTTTACATGAATGGCAACTTTTACATACATTTATGATTTCTGTTCCATACATTTGCAGCTATTTCAAGTAAATAGCTTATTCTTTTCATAATTTTGTGGCAAATGTAAGTCACAAATTTATGAAAAAATCAAAATCTACAGCAAAGAAAAAGCAAATTTATGAGAAAAAAGTTACAAATTTATGAAAAAATGTGAAACTCTACAATAAAAAAATTGCAAATTTGTATGAAACAAAGTTGTGAATCTACGAGAGGCAAGAAGTTGAAAATTGATGAGAAAAAAGTTACAAATTTATGAGAAAAAATTGAAAATCTACAATAAAAAAATGTTGCAAATTTAGAAGAAAAATTTGCAAATTTTTCAGAAAAAAGTGACAAATTTATGAAAAGATAGATAGATAGAGGTACTTTATTGATCCCAAACTGGGAAATTACATTGTAACAGCAGCAGGTAGATGACAAAAACGACAGAATCACACACAGTATAATAGACAAAGGTGTCATAAACCGCCTTGTCTGGGGGCAAACGGGGGGGGGGGTCAAATGCAGGCTGTGAGTTTGCAAGTTTATTTAACAGAAAAACACCAACACACAAAACACTAAGGTACAAGAAACAGGCTAACGAAAAACACAGCTCTAAGGCTGGGGTGCTTGATGCCAGGATAAACAGGCAGAAGCATGGAACACATGCAAGAATACAGGCAGCTGTAAGTTGCTGCTGTGAGGAACAGGGGATACCCGGCTGGAAAGGTTTATGCCGCTATGCCAGGGAAGTGGCACAACTGGCTTAAATAAGGAGACCTGACCAGATGGGTTTTATACGGGCTAGATATTCTTCACACAATGTCAGAAGGCTCTCAATATTATTCAACATTCTTTTTTATATAGCCCCGAGGCCTTAGTGAGCTCACTAGATGCTGAGAAAGCATTTGACCGTTTGGAATGGCCTTATCTCTTTTCTAACTGTGTGATGCCATCATGTCAATATGGACCAAACTCTCTGAGGAATGCTTCCAGCACCTTGTTGAATCTATGCCACGAAGAATTGAGGCAGTTCTGAAGGCAAAAGGGGGTCCAACCCGTTACTAGCATGGTGTACCTAATAAAGTGCCCGGTGAGTGTATATCTCAGCCTAGGTCTTTTTTTGCACCAGATAAACAATATTATAAAACTATTAAGCTGTGTGAAAGTCTTCCTCGATAAGGTGATTGAAAGCATCTGAAAAAAATATAAAAGCTTGGGAAGAATATTCATTTTAATCAAGTGAATATGACCTAGTAAGAATAGGGGCAAGCCGCACCACCTTTCAAGGTCATCCTGCATGGTTCTGAAAACTGGGATATAGTTTAATTTGTAAAGGTCTTTAAAACATGGGAATATCCTTATACCCAAATATGGAAAACAAGCAGGGGACCAATAGAAAGGATGTGATATATTTGGGTCTAAAACCATCAAAGTATTGGGGGGCATGGGCATACTCTTAGAAAAATTTTTTCTTGTATCCAGAAAAGGACCCATAATTAGCAATTATCTCAGTCAAAATTGGAATGGATTCTCTTGGGGCATCCAGATAAATTAAGACATCATCTGCATATAATGAGATTTTACGATGGTGATTATTTACAAAAATTCCTTTAATGTCATCATTCTGTCGTATGCAGATTGCTAATGGCTCCATAGCTATAGCAAACAACAGAGGGCTGAGGGGAAAGCCCTGCCTTGTGCCCCATTCAACCCTAAAATAGTCTGACCTAAACCCATTAGAAATCACAGCTGAAAGAGGGGAAGTATAGAGAATCTGAATCCATTTAATGAAATTGTCCGCCAGACCAAATCGGTGGAGTATAGAAAAGAGATAAGGCCATTCCAAACGGTCAAATGCTTTCTCAGCATCTAGTGAGCTCACTAAGGCCTCGGGGCTATATAAAAAAGAATGTTGAATAATATTGAGAGCCTTCTGACATTGTGTGAAGAATATCTAGCCCGTATAAAACCCATCTGGTCAGGTCTCCTTATTTAAGCCAGTTGTGCCACTTCCCTGGCATAGCGGCATAAACCTTTCCAGCCGGGTATCCCCTGTTCCTCACAGCAGCAACTTACAGCTGCCTGTATTCTTGCATGTGTTCCATGCTTCTGCCTGTTTATCCTGGCATCAAGCACCCCAGCCTTAGAGCTGTGTTTTTCGTTAGCCTGTTTCTTGTACCTTAGTGTTTTGTGTGTTGGTGTTTTTCTGTTAAATAAACTTGCAAACTCACAGCCTGCATTTGACCCCCCCCCCCCGTTTGCCCCCAGACAAGGCGGTTTATGACACCTTTGTCTATTATACTGTGTGTGATTCTGTCGTTTTTGTCATCTACCTGCTGCTGTTACAATGTAATTTCCCAGTTTGGGATCAATAAAGTACCTCTATCTATCTATCTTTTCATAAATTTGTCACTTTTTTCTGAAAAATTTGCAAATTTTTCTTCTAAATTTGCAACATTTTTTTATTGTAGATTTTCAATTTTTTCTCATAAATTTGTAACTTTTTTCTCATCAATTTTCAACTTCTTGCCTCTCGTAGATTCACAACTTTGTTTCATACAAATTTGCAATTTTTTTATTGTAGAGTTTCCCATTTTTTCATAAATTTGTAACTTTTTTCTCATAAATTTGCTTTTTCTTTGCTGTAGATTTTGATTTTTTCATAAATTTGTGACTTACATTTGCCACAAAATTATGAAAAGAATAAGCTATTTACTTGAAATAGCTGCAAATGTATGGAACAGAAATCATAAATGTATGTAAAAGTTGCCATTCATGTAAAAAAGTGAGAACCATACTATCAGTATTCAGTACTACTACTACTAAACGGAGCAGCAGTTTCATGTGTTGTTCATCACTGCTGACTGTAATCATCAGAAAGACAGAAAATAAAACCTCTCACTTCATTCTAGTTCATCCAGTTTAACATTCTCAACATTTTTTTTTTTACCTGAAGACTCCAGATCAGATAACAGTCAAACTGAAATGTAAGTTGATTTTCATGTCTGTGGTTCAAGCTGTAGATCAAGGCCATGCACGGTGATTTTGAGGAGCTGCTGCTGTAGTTCAACAAAAAAAATGTGGATTTATCAGAAAAAAAGGTCACAGATTCATGAGAAAAAGTTGCAAAATTACAAGAAAAAAGTGACAAATTCATGAGAAAAAGTTGCAGTTTTGCCAAAAAAAAGTACAAATTCACAATTCACTGCACGTCCTATGCATTCATATGAGGAGGATATTCCACTTCTTAACGTCATTCTCGAGAAGAGGGAGCGCATATCATGCAGTACATCACACAGACAATAACTTCAAATCTGAGTGAAAATCTGAAAGCAGCTGAATTTTGGGGTGTGCTCTTCGATGGATCAGAAGATATAACAAAAAGGGAGCAGGAAATTGTATACATTGTTTCTGTGTCCAGCAACAGACAATTCAGCTCAGACTTCTTGGACTAATTAATCTGGGGCCAATCGAGGAGCACGGGGCATAGTGGATGGACTTATGCAACTGTTCCATGCTTGTGGTTTAGTGGCATGGAAGACGAAGCTGGTCTCAGTATGTACTGATAGACTGGCTGTCCGTCAGTGCATAAACCTCTCACTTCATTCTAGTTCATCCAGTTTAACATTCTCAACAATTTTTTTTACCTGAAGACTCCAGATCAGATAACAGTCAAACTGAAATGTAAGTTGATTTTCATGTCTCTGTGGTTCAAGCTGTAGATCAAGGCCATGCACGGTGATTTTGAGGAGCTGCTGCTGTAGTTCAACAACAAAAAAAGTGGATTTATAAGGAAAAAAAGGTCACAAATTCATAAGAAAAAGTTGCAAAATTACAAGAAAAAAGTGGCAAATTCATGAGGAAAAAGTTGCAAAATTACAAGAAAAAGTGGCAAATTCATGAGAAAAAGTTGCAGTTTTGCCAAAAAAAAGTACAAATTCATGAGAAAAATGTTGCAGAATTACAGCAAAAATGTTGCAAATGTATGAGAAAAATGTTGCAGTTTTACAAGAAAAAAGCTGCAAAATCACAAGAAAAAAGTTGCTCTTTTCTGAGAAAAACGTTGCTATTTTACAAGAAAAAAGTTGGAGATTTATGAGAAAAAGTTGCAATTTTGAAAAAAGTCACAAATTTGCGAGAAAAAAGTTGCAAAATTACAAGAAAAAGTTATTTTCTGTGAAAAAAGTTCCAAGTTAATGTGAAAAAGTTGCAATTTTCCAAGAAAAAATTTGCAATTTTGCAAAAAAAAAAGTCACAAATTCATGAGAAAAGCTGCAAATTTATGAGTCAAAAAGTCCCATGTGTCATGTTCTGCGCATGGACCATGCCCATGCTTTATGTTCATTTTTGTTCTCTGTGTTTTCCCCTTTTGGTTTATTAACAGGGGTGCACATAAGTGGTGCACAGGTCCACATGCACAATCAAAACAAGCAGTGCACACCAGATCAAATGTTGTAATGCATGTTTGCGTATCTAGGGACAGATAAATTCTAAACATTGGACTGCAGTGCAGAGTATGAGTGACTGCTTTTAGGGTTTTCTCCTTTCATTAAATTGTCCAAGAAGCAAGCTCCTTCATCAGCATCAAGCACTGAGTAACGTTTTTCTGTTGGCCTTTCACAAAGCGAAACATGCACGTCCTATGCGTTCATATGAGGAGGATATTCCACTAAGATAGATAGATAGATAGATAGTTTATTTCAAACACAAAAATATAACAAATACAAGCAAATGGCAAATGCAATAAAGTAACATTATACACTGTTCGAAAGGGAGAAGGAAGAAGTGAACACTTATTAATTCCATCTCCTCTTTTCCATAGATACACCCATGTGAATTTTATACAAATTACCACCTTTAAGACCCCAAGTAAACAATTTACTGTATTTTTTACAAATCCACATTAACACCCATCCATTCTAACATACAATGATGTCCATACATCAAAACCAGCCTCAAACAACACAGATATACACAGTGCTGTCCCACCCACCATTCCATAGTGTCCCATAATATCCCAGAGTGAACATAATGAATCGTACATATAACTACTACCCTTCTAACATATACCCTTTCAGCAAATGGTGCTTATACCTCTTTTTGAATTGATTTCTGTTTGTACATAGTTTCAGTTCCGGCTCTAGACTGTTCCACAAATCCACCCCACAGACAGATATGCACACACTTTTCTTGGCTGTACGTATCTTGGGTTTTGTAAAGTTTAAGTCTCCCCTCAAATTATGATCATTGTCTCTTTTTTTAAATATTTTTTGTATATTAGTTGGTAGTTGATTATTAATTGCCCTGTACATTACTTGTGCTGTCTTAAATTTAACTAAATCGATGAACTTTATGACATGTGACTTTAAATACAACGAATTGGTATGGTCTCTATATCCTGCATTGTTTATTATCCTTATAGCTCTTTTTTGTAATGTGCATATTGACTGTAGGTTGGTCTTGTAGGTGTTTCCCCAGACTTCTACACAGTAGTTAAGATAAGGTAAAAACAGTGAATTGTACAATAAGACCAATGATTTATAGTCCAAGAAGTGTCTTGTCTTCCCCAGTATGCCTATACATTTTGCTAATTTGGCCCGGATGTGACTGATGTGAGGTTTCCAGCAGATTTTATTGTCTAGCGTCACCCCCAGAAACTTATTTTCCTGTACTGTTTCTATTCTGGTATCATCTATCGTTACCATTATTTCATGATTTATTTTATAATTTCCAAACAACATAATCTTTGTTTTTTTTAGATTTAGAGATAATTTATTTTTGTTGAACCACTGCGTTAATTTTTCCATTTCAGTTGTGACCACCTCTAAAACCTGCTGCAAATTCTCACCAGTGCAAAGGATATTTGTGTCATCTGCAAACAAAATAAATTTCAGAATTTTTGATACTTGGCATATGTCATTTATATATAAAATAAAGAGTTTGGGTCCCAAAACTGACCCCTGGGGCACACCACAAGTGATGTCCATGAAGGGTGATTTGTGCTCTCCAATTTGTACAAATTGTTGTCTGTTACTTAAATAACTTTCCACCCAACTCAGTCCAACCCCTCTTATCCCATACCTTTCCAGTTTCCTTAGTAGTATTCTGTGGTCAATGGTGTCAAAAGCTTTCTTTAAATCTATAAATACTCCTACAGCAACATTTTTTTTATCTATACAACTAGTAATTTCTTCTATAAGTTCGATCAGTGCCAAAGATGTAGATTTATCTGCTCTAAAACCATACTGGCTATCTGTAAGGAGGTTGTGTTTTTCAGTGAAATCATCCAGTCTCTTAGTGAAGATTTTTTCAAGTATTTTGGAGAATTGTGAGAGTAAAGAGACTGGCCTGTAATTTGTGAAGCGATGACTGTCTCCTGTTTTGTATAGAGGTATTACTTTTGCTATTTTCATTTTGTCTGGAAATGTACCAGTTTGAAATGACAGGTTACAGATGTGGGTGAGTGGCTTAACAATTCCCTCAATTACTTTTTTCACTATTGTCATGTCAATTTCATTCCAGTCCATTGATTTTTTGTTCTTAAATTTACTCACAGTCTCGATAATTTCCTTTTCAGTAACTGCACCCAAAAAGATCGTGTTTGGATTTCTATCTTCTATTTCATTCATAGAACTACTGTAGTTTGTTTCTGGTGTCACTATTGATTTTGCTAATTCAGGACCAACGTTTACAAAAAATTTATTGAAACCACTGACCACATCTTCCATATTATTTATCAAATTGCCATTTTCGATAAAATATTCTGGATAATTTGCATTCTTAGGACGATTACTAATAATCCCATTGAGTACTTGCCATATTCCTTTTATGTTATTTTTGTTATCCTCTAGTATTCTGTTGTAATATTCTTTCTTACAGGTCCCCATTATAGTAGTAAGCTTATTTTTGTATCTTTTATATTTGATCTCAGCTTCCACTGTTCTGCATTTAATGAATTGTTTATATAATGTATTCTTCTTCTTACATGCATTTATTAACCCCTTGGTGACCCAAGGAATATTTTTTTTTTGTTGTCTGTCACTGTATTATTTTATAGGACAGTATTTATTGTACAATGATTGAAATACTTGTAAAAATTTATCATATGCTCTATTTATGTCATTTTCATCATAAACTATCTTCCAATCTTGTATTAATAATTCCTTTGTCAGTAAATGCATTGATTCGTCGGTTCTTATTCTTTTATATTTAATATTTTTGGTATACTTTTTCTTCCTATAATCACATTGATAGACAACAAAAATCGGCAGGTGGTCACTGATATCATTCAATAAAAGCCCACTCCTGATATTATTTTCCATAATGTTTGTGAATATGTTATCTATTAGTGTGGCACTGTGTGACATGATTCTGCTAGGTCTGGTAATTGTTGGATGTAAGCCCATACTGTACATTGTGTTGATAAATTCTTCTGTCAAACTATGTTGTTTTGAGTTCATCAGATCTATATTGAAATCCCCACAGATGAACATAACTTTATGAGTTAGTTTTGCGTACATTTTTTCCATCCAGTCCTTAAATAAGTCAATGTTTGATCCAGGTGTTCTATATACACAGCTCACTACTACATTCTTCACATTGTCCAGACAGATTTCTATTGTAATACATTCAAATAAATCATTCACAGTTACTGACAGATTTTCAACAACCTTGTATTTCAAGCTCTTGTCAACAAAAATTGCAACTCCTCCTCCTTTTTTCACTTTTCTATTTATATAATTTAATTCATAGCCATCCATGGTAAAATCCACTCCTTTCTCTTCACTGAGCCACGTCTCTGATATTGCCACAATATTGAAGGGCTCTTTAAACTGATGTAAATAATCTTTAATGTTATTAAAGTTTGCATAGAGACTCCTGCTGTTGAAGTGGATCATAGAAATATTGAAATCAGATGTGACCATTGTGTTAACCTGTTCATCTGTGTAGTAATTACAGTCATTATTGATGGAGCTAAATAAATTATTTTCAGGGTCTATGTCATATTCTATGTCCTGTGGGTTGTGATCTGTGTATTCAAAAACTTTCAGTTCCTGTTGTCCCTGTTTGTTAATTTTTTGATTCATGTTGTTTAATGTTTTGTTGCAGATGAGTAAAATCCTTCAGTGTCCTACAGTTGTTTGAATTGTTGCTGTGACTCCAGTTCATAATATTCATTGATAATTGTCCAGTTCCATAATATTACGGATGTTAATGACCTTGGCTTCTTCAGGCGATCCGTTTAATTTCTTAACGTCACTTCTTAACGTCATTCTCGAGAAGAGGGAGCGCATATCATGCAGTACATCACACAGACAATAACTTCAAATCTGAGTGAAAATCTGAAAGCAGCTGAATTTTGGGGTGTGCTCTTCGATGGATCAAGAAGATATAACAAAAAGGGAGCAGGAAATTGTATACATTGTTTCTGTGTCCAGCAACAGACAATTCAGCTCAGACTTCTTGGACTAATTAATCTGGGGCCAATCGAGGAGCACGGGGCATAGTGGATGGACTTATGCAACTGTTCCATGCTTGTGGTTTAGTGGCATGGAAGATGAAGCTGGTCTCAGTATGTACTGACAGACTGGCTGTCCGTCAGTGCATAAACCTCTCACTTCATTCTAGTTCATCCAGTTTAACATTCTCAACAATTTTTTTTTTTACCTGAAGACTCCAGATCAGATAACAGTCAAACTGAAATGTAAGTTGATTTTCATGTCTCTGTGGTTCAAGCTGTAGATCAAGGCCATGCACGGTGATTTTGAGGAGTTGCTGCTGTAGTTCAACAACAAAAAAAGTGGATTTATAAGGAAAAAAAGGTCACAAATTCATAAGAAAAAGTTGCAAAATTACAAGAAAAAAGTGACAAATTCATGAGGAAAAAGTTGCAAAATTACAAGAAAAAAGTGACAAATTCATGAGAAAAAGTTGCAGTTTTGCCAAAAAAAAGTACAAATTCATGAGAAAAATGTTGCAGAATTACAGCAAAAATGTTGCAAATGTTTGAGAAAAATGTTGCAGAATTACAGCAAAAATGTTGCAAATGTATGAGAAAAATGTTGCAGTTTTACAAGAAAAAAGCTGCAAAATCGCAAGAAAAACGTTGCTCTTTTCTGAGAAAAACGTTGCCATTTTACAAGAAAAAAAGTTGGAGATTTATGAGAAAAAGTTGCAATTTTGAAAAAAGTCAAATTTGCGAGAAAAAAGTTGCAAAATTACAAGAAAAAGTTCTTATTTTCTGTGAAAAAAGTTCCAAATTAATGTGAAAAATTTGCAGTTTTCCATGCTTTATGTTCATTTTTGTTCTCTGTGTTTTCCCCTTTTGGTTTATTAACAGGGGTGCACATAAGTGGTGCACAGGTCCACATGCACAATCAAAATAAGCAGTACGTGCCAGATCAAATGTTGTAACGCATGTTTGCGAATCTAGGGACAGATAAATTCTAGAAAGTTACATACTATGGAGCTTTAAAGAACAGACATTTTGTTGTAATGCTTTTATTCATTTTCAGTTGAAATTAAAATGTGTAACATTCTCTGTTAGAATCATTTTCAGTATAATTAATCTGAGTCAAAAATCAGGCAGAAAATTTAGATATAAGTACATTTATTTCCTCATGAAGAAGGAATACCGAGGCAGCCCCAAGTCTGACCATCCATACCTCTGAATCAGCCATTCATTGTTCTAGCTTTTAAAGCTGTGTTATCCATGGGAAGACGGAGAAACTGTCCTTGAGTACATCTGGCAAGACAGGTGGTAATAGTTCTTATCTTTGCTCCAGGAAACAAGAAGCCATTACATTCTCAGTCACACAGGACTAGACATCCAAAAATGTATCAGTACAGCTGGTGATTAAAATTGCTAACTCTGGCACACTCACATGCAGACCGGGGCTGTTCAAGTTTATACATGAATCACAAGTCATATAATATGAAATATAATATGGAAGAACAATATAAAGGAATGTTTGAACTTATCCTGCATGGAATGCACATATAAACATCAGACATGAAATAGGAAAGGCATGATACATCTTAATTATAATAATACATTATTAATAACAATAATAATGTGGATAATATGGAATTTTTTTATCACATTCCCCCTTGATGCTTAATAAAGCATCAGGATTAAAAGAAAAATAACAAAAGTGGTAATGAATTAATATTGATTGATTGATTGATATTATTTATTTGAACATTCCGACAAAAAGAAAAAAAGAATTTAAAACAAAAATCAAGCCAAAAATAAAATGTTCAAAAGGAGTGGGAAGAAGCCAGCGCTTATATAGTCCCATCCCTTTTCCATACTCAACAAATTACAACATCACTCTTAGTCATCATTCCTCCCACAACCACATTCACCATAATACATCCCATAGTCAAATTATGCAACAGAAATGACACAACAAAGATAGTCCATATTGACAACAATACCAACATCCAACAATAATTGTAACAATAATTAATAAATACTTCTGGTATGTTCAACATCAACACAGACAACACCATCACCATAACAATCACCATAACACAATAACACACACAATAACAACCTTTTCTCATTGAAGACACATTGTAATATTATTGCCCTTTATTTTTATATTGCTCAAAAATCATTTCTTTATATGTTGATTTAAATATATGGATGTTTGGACATTGCCTGTGTTTCTCCCCCAACCCATTCCATAATTTTACCCCACACACAGACACACAAAAACCCTTCCTAGTAGATCTTACTAAGTGCATTTTAAATTTTGTGTTCCCCCGTAAATTATATTTCCCTTCTCTCTCACTGAAAAGATTTTGTATATTGTGTGGCAAAAAAGTTTTTACTGACTTTAAACATGAATTGTGCTGTATAATAATGAACCAGATCCCATAATTTCAATAACTTTGAATATAAAAACAATAAATTAGTATGTTCAAGATACCCGACTTTGTGTATAACATGGACTGCCCTTTTTTGTAATATTAGCAATGAATTAAGTGTACTTTTATAATTGTTACCCCAGACCTATATACAATAGGTCAAGTATGGAAGTACTAATGAGCAATACAAGATATGAAATGATTTGTAATCTAGGACCTGCTTAATTTTATTTATAATTGCAATATTTTTTGCAACTTTGTTTTGTATGTATCTGACGTGTTGTTTCCAACTAATTTTATCATCTAGTATTACACCCAAAAACTTGACCTCCTTAACTTTTTCAATAATTACATTATCTATACAAATATATACATCTTCTTTATTTTTACAATTACCAAATATCATTACCTTAGTTTTATCTATATTTAGTGATAATTTATTACAATCCATCCATTTTTTTAAGCTTATTTAATTCATTATTTAGAGTATGGATTAGTTGATTATAATTATTTCCAGAATAAAATATATTAGTATCATCA
Source organism: Pholidichthys leucotaenia (assembly GCA_020510985.1). Classification (NCBI taxonomy): domain Eukaryota; kingdom Metazoa; phylum Chordata; class Actinopteri; order Cichliformes; family Pholidichthyidae; genus Pholidichthys; species Pholidichthys leucotaenia. Next base: position 241,558,844 of record CM035842.1, on the reverse strand, counting down.
GCAAATAATATTATTTTTAATAATTTAGAAACTTGGAATATATCATTTATATATATGTTAAAATAATTTGGGGCCCAATACTGACCCCTGGGGGACCCCACAGGCAATTTCCATACACCCAGACAGATATTCTTCCATCTTCACAAACTGTTGTCTCTCATATAACTTGTAACCCAATTCAGAGCCATTCCCCTAATACCATACATTTGCAGTTTATTAATATAAGGATATGTGTAAGAATTTACATGCTATTATGTGTCCTTGCAAGTTAAAAATGTGTGTAGAATATGTCATTAGAGTGAATATGTGTAATGTGATCAAAATTAATCTCAGAGTGTCAAATAAGAACATAGAAAATAATATGAAAACAGTCAAAAACAGCCTTAAATTATATTGCATCCTTCAAGCTCCTTAGGTTAGTATTATCCCCCTTTCACCATCCTCATCATCACAAGAAAAATCCGAAGTTATAAAAATCATTACCAAGTTTATGATGAGACTTCTCCATGAAGAGAAACACTAACTTAATTAGCCTTGTTATCATTGCCTGCAAAGCAATGAAGCTATGTGTATCTGAAGTATTAATATGACCATTTGCATCATTGTCATGGATAGAAATAAAACAATAACCTCCTATATTAAGGCACACACCCCTATGGGTGGCAATTAGTCAATCAAGAACCATTCTATCCTTTGTTATAATTTTGTAAATAATTGTAACCTATACTGTAATTAAGTGTTTTAATCCCTAAGGTATTCACATCCACTCTCGCTCAAAGAAACAGTGAACAAAAACCTCACTCCTGTACTTTCCATCTGAAATCGCATTCATGCTTCAAAAATGGCATCATGTGGTAGAAAAGCATCTCTCTTCACCCTGCCCACCTGCCCTGCCAACATGATGAGGTACGGTCAGTTGCCAAAACGGGGTACACAAATCTGCCCAGTGTCCCAGGTGCGAATACGCCCAATGACTCAATAACCTTTGTCAATGTAGATTCTTGATATAACACTTGCTCGCTTCATTGGTCAAGCAGGGTAGCAGTACAGGGGAGAGACGCACTGTAAGCCGTTGCATACTCAGAGAGTGTTAAGCAGTTTGAAAGGGGACATCACCACTTCAAAAAGAGGAGTTCCCTGATGAAATTAACCTTGCATTCGCGGAGTAAGGAGTGTCACCATGTTTCTAATCAGTGGAGTGATGTGTTGTGTCAGGTGTGATTCAAAATGAAGTTTGCTATGTTATTTCTGTATATACGTAGCCTTTCTTAAGAAGCCAAACAGTCTGTAGTAGCTGCATCATTTCAGCAATAAAAGATAATTTGCCCAATGGTTAGTGTTATTAAGGAGTAAACATAACAATTCTCTACAGTGTAAAAGCAATGGAACAACTTTATAACCAATATTAAGTATTACTAGAAGATGATGAGGATGATAAGGTAACAACACCAACCGCACTTTTCTTTCCCTTGCATTTTCCTTTGTCATGATAAACAAACAGCCTGTTTCTCTATTAGCAAAGGTCGTACTGGACGCGAGAGAGCACCGTCAGTTGACATTTGCATAGAGAAACAGTTAAACAGTCATTTGTTGTTGTTGTTGTTGTTGTTTCAAAAAAGTATACAATGTATATTAAACAGTCTCTTGCTGAGGGTTTCAAGTGGAGTAAATGTTAGATGCACCCAAGTGTCATGTCCTTCGTTTTTTTATTTATTTATTTTATTTGTTTATTTGACAGGGACAGTGCAATAAACACAGACAATTAATCAAATGACAATCAATCTAATGTGTTGCTCAAAGAGTGTATAGCTATTAGCTAATTTGCAACTCTTGTCCCTGGATGGGCTTTAGAAAGAAGAAACAAGTAAAAAGAAAGAAGGATAAGGAAAAGAAAAAATGAAAACAGAATAAACAATTACCACATACATCAATGCAAAAAAGATTATAAATACACAATATAAAAACCTGATTCACATTTGCCTATTTCAGGCCTCCCTCCCTTCGTCACTCACTATAAACAAACACATTCATTCCTTCCCTTCATTCACTCTCACCCTGCAGACAATCATTTCATACATGGGTACATTCTTGTTTATTTTTCAGCCAGTTTTTAACCTTTGTAGTGAATGTTTTAAAGTCCGTTATTATTTTAATTCCATTTGGCATTGTGTTCCAGATATGACTGCCCTTTATAGAGAAAGCTGTTTGTCCAAATGTGGTTCTGCGGTGGAATATTTTACAGTTATTGTTAACAGAACTCCTGGTGGCTCTGCTGCTGTCCTGTCTTTGGATGAAACCAGCAAGTGGCTCTGGCACTGATTTATGGAAACATTTGAAAATTAATTTCAGAAAACAGAGGTCAATGAAACTCTCAAAACTCAATAGATTGTATTTTTTTTAAATATAACAGTGATGCCACCTAATGGACTTTTTATCCAAGATTTTTAGAGTTTGATTTTATAATGAACCTATATGTTTTATTGTGGAAGGGGCTGCTTGAGCCCAGACTGTCAAATAGTATGATATATGAGGAAAAAAACCATAGAATGCATATACAGTACATCTGCTTGGTATGGTATGTAATATCTAATTAATATAAAGCAGTTCAGATTTTTTTTTAACTGTTTTAGAAATTTTCTTTATATGGAGATTAAATTTGAATTGAGGATCAGAATCAGAATCAGAAAAAGCTTTATTGCCAAGCATGTAAAAAACACACGAGGAATTTGACTTGACATTGGCACACTATGTAAGCATATCACAATGACATGGCAGCCGTAACTAGGCGCCTAATCAAAAAGATGGGGGATAAGGGAAGATAAGGAAAGGGAAAAATGACACAATGGGCGGAGAGAAAAAAACTTCATTATCAAAATACAGCTTATAATTGTAAGCCAAATTATGATTACAAAGAAAAAAAGCCTCTCAATGGCACAGAGCAGACAATCAACCTTACAGAACAGAGACACAGAGAGGGCAGTGTGTGTATATATCAGTATGATGATGTCAGTGTGTATGCTGTGTGGATGAATGTATCAGTTACTGAAGTACAACAAAGATAGTCTCCCAGGCAACGATGGATGTTATATTTCATGTTTACACAGTCATGTCCAGAGTAATCTCTTCTTCATGCCAGATGGTAAAAACTCCATGTAAGTCTCATGAACGCTGTCCTTGGAGAGTTATGCTTATTGTACAGCAGCAGCAGCAGTGTTTGGGTTACAGAGCCAGCTCACACATCTGCTTATCTCAACTCTGGAGGAGTGAATTGACCAGGGGCGCCGATCAAGGCCAAATCTGCACAGACGCTTAGAGTGTAGGATTTTCTTCTCTCATGCAGTTCTGCACTCCACAATTCAAATTAACATTCACTGGCTTTAAATTCCTTCCTTGAAGAACATTCAGCAACTCCGAGATGTAAACAACCTTCCGATTCAGTTCAGCATTCGCCGCCATCAATGCTCTTCCAAGCTGGTCAAATTGATGGAGAAGCTTAGCCGGGTCCGCTTTTTGATTAGCTCCTTCCAGTTTTTTAATTTTACGATACACAAGGAAGACCCCCAGGCCAATCAAAAGGTATCCTGTGATCATGAAAGCGAATACATATAAATCTTCCACATCTTCGATGGAAAGATCACACAGACACATGAGTCTCCAATTGTCCCATGAATGTCTCATATAACCCGCAGCTGAAGTGCCTGCGGGACATTTGGGCTCCCCCGGGCCCGATTTTCTGTTGGAATAGGTGGTGTCGATTGCATTTAAAGCCCAGCTTATAAGAACCATTTTCGTTTTTTTTTTTTTCGTTTGGGTTGAGATCAGCAAGAAGGAGAGACGGCACAGACACTCATTCAGGCGCAGCAGGAATTGGGTCAGGAAGGCAGGACAGGAGGAGGGAGGAAAGATGTGACTGCTCTCTCTGGAAGCCGGAAGAAGAAGGATCTAATACAATGCCAAGGTATTTGAATTCTGTAACTAAACTGATGTCTTGATCATGTATATTAACTTTAAAACGTTGCAGGTTACATTTTTTGATTGAAAAGCACATTGAAACTGTTTTCTGAAGGTTCAGCAATAGATGGTTCTGGAAGAGCCACTCTTGGACATCAACCATACTTGTAGACAGTACATCTGCAGCCTGTGCTGGAGTCTTGGCAGCTGTGTAAATAACTGCATCATCTGCATAAAGTTGACATGTTGCAGCTGAGCAGTGTAGCGGCAAGTCATTAATAAAAATGCTGAAAAGTAAAGGACCAAGAATGGACCCTTGTGGGATACCCATACGGTTGTTTAAAAATAAGGATTTATCCTGGTGAACTTTTACACACTGTTCTCTATTCTGGAGATAAGATGCAAACCATTCTAATGTATCTGGAGAGAAGTTAAAAGATACAATTTTGGATAAAAGCAAACTGTGGTTTACAGTATCGAAAGCCTTTTTGAGATCTAGAAAAACAGCCCCTACCACATTACCCCTGTCCAAGGACTGTTTGACATTTTCAATAAGGCAACAATTTGCTGTTTCTGTTGAGTATCCTGGTCTAAAACCAAATTGATGTGGATAAAGAAGTTGACTGTCTTGTAAATAGTCTATCAGCTGTGTAGCTACAACTTTTTCAAGAACCTTAGACAGGACTGGTAAAGTAGAGATTGGGCGGTAATTGCATATATCGTCTTGTCGTTTTCCATGGCTGTTTAGGTCAGCAGGATAACCATTGTGCTGTCCTTGCCAGGGAGTTTTGGTCCAGTTTCCTTTGATGACCAGATTCCCTGGTTCACTCAAGAGATGGTTCCTTTGTCACATGGTCTCTCCTGGGAAGGGCAGTGTGGATAATATCACTGTCAGTTGTCATTCTTTGCATGTCATCACCCAGAAACTCTTCCTCATCACCTAAGATAAATGGCTTCAATAATAGGGTTTGCCATTCACAACTTCCCTATTTTTCTTATTTGTGTATTATACTAATCCTGTAGATCGTTGATGGTAAGCTAAATGGTTTCCTAGGTAAATGTTTGGTTCTAATAATTTAGGAACTGCACTTAAATGTGACATGATTTGATTTACAAAGTGTATTCCATTTAATGTTTTCCATTTAATCACTTCTCGACTTGATTACTGCAATGCACTTTATGTTGGCATCTCTCAGTCTTCTCTCGGCCACCTTCAACTTGTGCAAAATGCAGCAGCCCATCTTTTGACCAACACACCTAGGCGAGAGCACATTACTCCAATCCTTTTTTCACTTCAATAGCTTCCAGTCCATTTTAGAATTAATTTTAAACTTTTGCTTTTTGTTTTTAAAGCTCTTAATGGCCTTGCTCTGGTTTATCTGTCTGAGATTTTGACTGTCCGTGACCAAGGCAGGGCTTTGAGGTCATCCAATCAGCTTTTGCTGGATATGCCCAGGTCAAGGTATAAACATTGGGGTGACCGAGCCTTTTCTGTTGTCGCCCTCAGGCTCTGGAATATATCTCCCCCCTGACCTGGGTGCTATCTCTGACCTGGCCCTTTTTAAATCATAACTTAAAACATATTTGTTTAGGATGGCTTTTAATACCCAGTAGTGGTGATATTTGTCTTGGCATTTGTTTTTATTTTATTCCTATTTTTAGGTATTTATTCTTATTTCTTTGTTTACATTATTTGTTTTTAATGCTGTGTGTGTTTTTAATGCTGTTTAATTTTCTGTAAAGCACTTTGGTCACCTATGGGTTGTTTTAAAGGGTTATATAAATAAAGTACATTACATTATCTAAGTAAATCATTTCAGCTATTTTAAATCTTGATATTGTTTTAGTTAAGGGTTTCAGTGTCACCATAGCAGTATTCAGATTAGTGCAGGGGAAAGTCTTTGTATATTCAATAAGTATGTAAATAATTTCTAAACATTTTTACCTTCACTCTTATTTAGCTCAATGAGATCCATGCAAAGGTTTTGAAAAAACTAAGTTTATGCAGGGAAGGTCAAATCATTTTGCTTTGAGCTCCCGAAAGCATCGTTCTCTTCTGACATAATTGAGTAAGAATCTGCACATTATTTGCACATAACAGTACTTTTAACTTTCTGCACTGCTGCATATATTTGCATATATTTGCTTAAATTGCACATACTGTTAATTACCGTATATACTGCACTGCTGTCCTTTGCACTTCTGATTGGATGCTAAACTGTGTTTCCTTACCTTGTATTCATACATGTGTAATGACAATAAAGTTGAATCTAATCTAATCTAATCTAATCTATTGTCTTTGTAGTCAATTCTAAATTGAGTCCCACAGTAAACATAAATTCAGCACAAGTTGGACTTTTCTTAGACATTTGGAACTTTTCTCATTAATTTGCATAGTTTCCTTCTCAATTTACCTTGTTTCTTATAAACATGATATTTCTTTTTACAATAACCTGCAAATATTTTTCAGCACATGATTTTCTTAAATACCTGAAAATCTATTGATGTAAATTTTTTAACTTCTCCTTTTGAATGTTGTAATTTCATTACCAAGCAGTTTCACCTATATTTTTCTCTTCATTATTGATCATTTATTGATAATTTTTTTATGTATTATCTATTTTTCTGAGGATTGCTAATTATTTTTTGCTAATTAATTTCTTTGGTACCCCCCTTTTGATGCATGGAGACGCATATGCAGCAAAGTTACAGGGTATTTGCTTGATGGGTAGTGTCTTTTTACTAGAAGGAAGCGTGTTACCACTTTTTATGTGTTACACACAGTTAATTTAGATGAAAATTTGTGAGTAGAATAGCTCCTTCAAAATGAGGTTTCAATAGACATAGCTTCTACTGTGCGTGTCGTCTCTTGACTTAGTCTAAAAAGTAATATAGCTGTCTGTGCAGATTTGATGTGATTTAGCATTTAGAGCAACCATTCTGAGTTAGTCACTTAGATCACATCGGTCTGTCCAATTGAACACAGACAGGTTGAATTTGTGTAAGTGAATCCTTGTGAAAGGTTGTGTCACACCCCTTCAGTCAATGGAAAGGTGGACATATTGCCTAATTGGAATTTGGCTTAATTTTGTACAAGGAATGCCTTATTTTACAGCCGTGGACAAAATTGTTGGTACCCCTCTGTTAATGAAAGAAAAATCCACAATGGTCACAGAAATAACCTGAATCTGACAAAAGTGGTAATAAATAAAAATTCTATGAAAATTAGCCAATGAAAATCACACAGTGCTTTTGCATTATGGTTCAACAGAATTACTTTAAAAAACAAACTCATAAAACAGGCCTGGACAAAAATGATGGTACCCCTAGAAAAGATTGAAAATAATGTGACCATAGGGACATGTTCAACCGAGATGTGTCCTCTAATTAACATCACAGGTGTCTACAAACTTGTAATCAGTCAGTCGGCCTATTTAACGGGTGACAAGTAGTCACTGTGCTGTTTGGTGACATGGTGTGTACCACAATAAACATGGACCAGAGGAAGCAAAGGAGAGAGTTGTCTCAGGAGATTAGAACGAAAATTATAGACAAGCATGTTAAAGGTAAAGGCTATAAGACCATCTCCAAGCAGCTTTTTTTATTTTTTTATTTATTTTTTTTTTTTTTGTTACTTATTTGTACCCGTAGGTAGATTCGGTTTGCAGTCTGGTGACAAGCCACCGGCTGCTGGTCGCTGCGTGCGCGAGCGCCCTAAACCTACATGTTTTTGGTGTGCGGGAGGAAACCGGAGAAATCCCGGAGTAAACCCGCGCAACACGGGGAGAACATGCAAACTCCACACAGCTCACTGTTGGTCGGGGGCTGGGATCGAACCCACGATCTCATGATCCCTGCGATCCCCCGGCCGAGGGTCAAACTGTGCTGCCACAGTGCTAAACCACTGCGCCACCGTGCAGCCCGGTGATGTTCCTGTGACTACAGTTGCACATATTATTCAGAAATTTAAGATCCACGGGACTGTAGCCAACCTCCCTGGATGTGGCCGCAGGAGAAGACGGATAATACGAATGGTAACAAAAGAGCTCAGAACAACCTCTAAACATATTCATGGTGAACTTCAAAGTCAAGGTACATCAGTGTCAGATCGCACCATCCGTCATTGTTTGAGCCAAAGTGGACTTTGTGGGAGACGACCAAGGAGGACACCACTGTTGAAAACAAATGATAAAAAAGCCAGACTGGAATTTGACTGGGCTGCACGGTGGCGCAGTGGTTAGCACTGCGGCAGCACAGTTTACCCTCGGCCAGGGGATCGCGGGGATCGTGAGATTGTGGGTTCGATCCCTGCCCCCGACCAACAGTGATCTGTGTGGAGTTTGCATGTTCTCCCCGTGTTGCGTGGGTTTACGCCGGGATTTCTCTGGTTTCCTCCCACATACCAAAAACATGCAGGTTAGGGACACGGGGCGCTTGCGCACGCAGCGACCGGCAGCTGGTGGCTTGTCACCAGACTGCAAAACAAATCTACCTACGGGTACAAAATAAGTAATTAAAAAAAAATTGCCAAACTGCATGTTGACAAGCCACAAAGCTTCTGGGAGAATGTCCTATGGACAGACGAGACAAAACTGGAACTTTTTGGCAAGGCATATCAGCTCTATGTTCACAGACGCAAAAATGAAGCATACCAAGAAAAGAACACTGTCCCTACTGTGAAACATGGAGGAGGTTTTGTTATGTTCTGGGGCTGCTTTGCTGCATCTGGCACAGGGTATCTTGAATCTGTGCAGGGTACAATGAAATCTCAAGACTATCAAGGGATTCTAGAGAGAAATGTGCTGCCCAGTGTCAAACAGCTTGGTCTCAGTCGCAGGTCATGGGTCTTGCAACAGGATAATGACCCAAAATACACAGCTAAAAACACCCAAGAATGGCTAAGAGTGAAACATTGGACTATTCTAAAGTGGCCTTCTATGAGCCCTGATCTAAATCCTATTGAACATCTGTGGAAGGAGCTGAAACATGCCGTCTGGAGAAGGCACCCTTCAAACCTGAGACAACTGGAGCAGTTTGCTCATGAGGAGTGGGCCAAAATACCTGCTGAGAGGTGCAGAAGTCTCATTGACAGTTACAGAAATCGTTTGATTGCAGTGATTGCCTCAAAAGGTTGTGCAACAAAATATTAAGTTAAGGGTACCATCATTTTTGTCCAGGCCTGTTTCATGAGTTTGTTTTTTAAAATAATTCTGTTGAATCACAATCCAAAAGCATTGTCTGATTTTCATTGGTTAATTTTCATAGAATTTTTATTTATTACCACTTTTGTCAGATTCAAGTTATTTCTGTGATCATTGTGGGTTTTTCTTTCATTAACAGAGGGGTACCAACAATTTTGTCCACATCTGTATATATTCCTTGGTAAATTAAGGGGTGGACTGTAGTCCTGAGGCCCAGCATGGCCACGGCTAAGCACTGGGACCACAGAAAACACATTCCTTATTACTGTCACATTTCTGAAATGTGACATTGTCACACCATTATGTGGTGAGTGGCATCATTGCAATGTGTCAGATATATCTTGCAGTGTGAAGTCATATGAACACTACATTTTTAAAGTCAAAGTCATTCAAATTGTTATGCTTTATGTCATTTGCAATGTCATTTGTTCTACTTAGCTTCAAAAAATGCTTGTCAACTGAGAGGTCCTTTCCCCTGTGGCCACTGTCGCCCCCTCCAGCCAATGAGCCCATCACCCACACACTGTCCGGCCCCCTCACATCTCCCACAAAGATCAAATCTCGGTGCCATCCTGAAAAGAAAATTTTGGGGGAAACCTCATGGCTTCCCCGTCCACACGTCAGTATTTACATCAACAGGAGTGCAAATTTTATCACCTCATAAATTGATTTTACTAATGTTCCAGTTATCATCATTATTTTTGTGTCCCTTAAATGTTTATCCCAGTTATTTATCCCACTGTTTATTATGACGTGTAATGTTAAGAAACACAAGTGAATTATTGCAGGCCTAATCTCTACTCTCTGCTTCTAATCTCTGCTCTCTGCTTCTAAGGTCAGAATGGTTGATACTGTACTCTGTTTTTTTTTCCCCTAAATCCTGCAACCCGTCAGACCTTGAGCCTTCGTCTTTTCTGTTCATAAATTTACCATCTCCTTATAATACAAAAATTTCATTGCCATCTTGCTGTGTTCTGCAATCCTTACAGCAAAAACATGCACAAACACAGTAATCATCAACCTCTTCTGTGCTTTGAATCATGTAACGTAATGTATACACAAAGGCTTTTTTTTTAGTGATTAGGCATTATTAAGTGACAGCATGATATTGTAATATTCAGTTAATTTCATCATTGTCATGTTGGTAACATTGATTAAGATGCAAGCAATTGTACTTAACTTAAGCCTGTTTTCCACTAGCCCAGCATACCTCGGTACGGCTCGATTCACTTCAGTACGGCTCGGAATGCTTCTGTCTCCATTAGCACGGTGTTGTGCTTGTGCTGTGATGGTTTGTGTTAGGAGGTTTTAGAAGCGGGGCAGCAGCAGATTCTCAGCGAGGCGGGGCCACACTCCCGTGACGTTACGCACCCAACTGAGTCCTTATTTACACGAGACAAAAAAGGATCCAAGGATTATTGCCTTGCTCGCTCTGTGGATTTATCTCACAATTAATTTTATCTCATAATTAAGCTGCAACAACACAAGTCACTTTTGTTTTGAATTAACTGCCAAATGACCTAGAAATAATGAGCTGAAACTTGTTTTTATTCGTATTAAATAATGAGACGGTGGCACACTGGCCAACACCAAATTATTATTTTTTACATCCTAGGGCATTTTGGATGTACTGAATTTAAAAAAATCACGTTTTTCACCTTCAGGTCAACGTTTGGAACAACAGTATTATTATTTTCCGTTTAGATGATGCTACACTCCTTCTAAAGTATTGTAATTCTCTGAATTTGGAATGCCGATAGAACATTCAATTTACATATACTTACTTTTTTACCTACTTTGACTTGTAAGCTTGATCATTCTCTCCTGCTGCATTTTAAAGTCCAACTGTGCAACTTCTTATAAGTTAACATAAAAAATGTACCCAAAGTTTAGAACTGGATCATGTGGGGCTAATTTTTTATGATATTTCAATAAAAAGAACAGAAAGCTTACAAAAACATTTGTTTTTTGGTCTAGTTAAAAATTACATTACCTTTACAATGGTTGACCCCTGACAGGAAGATCAGTATCATTTTGATCAGATTAGGCAATGGAATTTCTATGTAATTATACTGTTTTATAATTCAGTGTAACAGACAAACCACACTTTCCAAAACAATTCCATTTTATTATATACAAAATATTAAAAGAAAAAAAAAAACTTTGCAACACAACATGAAGGTTAATCGACATTTTATACACGCCGACCACTGAGTGTCTACACCAGCTTCCCAAACTGGGTCACGACTCGGATGAATGAAGACGTCTCTGCCAGCTCTGGTTCAGGAAGGCTCGGTTGAATAATCCATGCGGGCTGTCGCAGCGGATGCGTGGGATGATTCTACAAGGAAAATGCACACAATAAAATACAGCACGAAAGTGCAATATATACAGAAAAGACAATAGTTTTTAACAAGAATACATAAGCTTATTTCAGCATATTGTTCACATGAATAATTAAAATAAAAGCTTTAGTCCGCAGTGTGCTGCAATAAAGCAGCGATCCATCCACAAATGAACAGCTTTTTTATTGCATAAATAAACTGAGCGTCTTACCGAATATATTTGCGAAAAAACGCACAATAAAAAAAAATTAAAACTCACCGTTAAAGGACTCCGATGTCGAGACCTCCCGGTATATTTTTTCATTCCGGGCGGCTCCGTCTAACTCGCGCTGCATACGTTCGTCTGACAATGCAGTGAGCAGACACTGCACCTCCTTATTGGTCCATGGAACACCCTTATTACGCGAAGCCATTTTTGATAGAGAATAAATGAAAATAGCACAGCAATACACTGAAAAGGAACCGCCAACAGTGGTTGCGTGCTGAGTAAAGGTGGTCGTGAAGATTCTTTTTTTTTTTTTTTTCAAAAACTTTATTGAGAAGGTCGTGAAGATTTGGTAGATGAGGAGGAGGAGAGGGGCGGTTCCAACCTGACCAATCAGCGCCGGTTACGACCTGACCAATCAGCGGCGACCAGTCTGTTAACGTCACAACACAGCACAGCTCAGCACTGCTGTACCCTGCCCTGGAGCGGGGCTGAGAATCGCGGCTGTTAAACCGTGTTGGGGCTTGTGGAAAAGCGTACTTAGATGTTCAGCCGCCTTTTGGGTGTTGATGACAGGACGGCACGGACAGTGGCGAGGCTGGGTCATAGAGGCTGGTCATTAGTCATGTGTCCTTTTTTCCCTGTAAAGTTCACTGTTATGCTTCAGTCAGAGAAATAAGGCAATTGAGTCAATAAAAGTCAGTGAGACGTCAAAAAATTGAATAAAAATAGCTCAATGTTTTTCATTTTCCAAAGAAAAAACTGGAGGAAATGAAAATATTGGCTTTAAAAATATGTAAATAGTTCATTACATACGCAACATTAGAGTCAAAACCCACAAAGTTAGACTGAAAAAAAAAGTAAAATCCCAAAACTTTGCAAAAACACCCATATATAGATTCTTTTTTCTCTCTCTCTTACACTTCTCTTTCTCTTCTTCTCACTGAAACACAAGGGTCCACACATACACCACACATACACACACGCAGCACAGTTCTGTTATCTCTCCAAGGTTACTTTCAGGCAGCTGTTTAGCAGAGTAACAGAATGATAGCCTTAAAACAAGCTTGAAATGGCAACCAAAAAAAAATGCTTTGAAAAACCAATGTGACAACCCAACATTCTCTTTTTTTTTCTTTTCTACCGCAATGAAAACACAAATTCCTCACCCAAAAGTATAATTTGCAAACATCCACAATTTTAATCCTTTCCCAAAAGGATAATAAGTAATTAACCAACTCTTTCATGCTCCACAGATACCAGAAAAAATCACAAACAATTTTACAACCTGCTCTTTCTGCCTCCACGGAGAACTCTGTCACTTTTTCACACCAGAGCAGATTACACAGAGACAAACACAGACCAACTGCAGCAACAAAACTTTAAAAATAAATTTTACCAGTATTTCAATGGTCACGTAACCCCTCCGCTGTGTGCCGAAAGCCCCAGTAAGACTTCTTCCCCCAGTATCTTGTAATAGCTCACCGTAGTGGGGAAACCCCATGGGCAATAAGCAAACACGGTAAGGGCACGAATCTTCTGTGAAAAAAAACTCTTCTTCAGGGTCATGCAACTTTCCCATGAAAATGCTGACAGTCCAGACACCTGGACAATAAGCAGATGTAGCCAAAAAGGTACGAATCTTCCCTGAGAATCTACTTTTCTGGGACCACGTCACTCCTCCACGAGACGTCGGGAGCCTAATTATTTAGACAATAAAACATCCGTGGTTAAAACAGCACGAATCTTTCCCTTTTTTCTTTGCATGCAACTTCCGCGACCTCCACCACACTGACAGGGTGCAGAGAAAAGCAGACCCTGGGGGCCTCCCCGGGTCTTGCGATAACGTTCACCATTTGCAGAGGAAAAGCTCATTCCTCCCAAGGGATTATTGCAATATTGCTCACCGTGGGCAGGAGTGACCCAGCGATCAAGCCGTAATAATGTACCCAAACAGCATCCGCAATGTCCTACCAGTCCGGGCAACCAAATCACAGCTACGCGTATTTAACTCACTGGGACTGGAACCCAATGTCCATAAACAACATCAGATCTGTCACCCAGTCAGTTCCAGTGCCCCAGTCCGAAATGCCTTCACTGCAGCAACGCTGAGCCTTTCACTCAGCCTGGGAAGGTCTTTTATCAGCTGTGCACTTGCTGAAATCAAGCAGAGGTGCCGGACAGACGGAGATATATGGATCCACTGTTCAGAGCACCAAAATGTTAGAATAATTTTCAGTATAATTAATCTGAGACAAAAATCAGGCAGAAAATTTAGATATAAGTACATTTATTTCCTCATGAGGGAGAAATACCAAGGCAGCCCCAAGTCTTACCATCCATACCTCTGAATCAGCCATTCATTGTTCTAGCTTTTAAAGCTGTGTTATCCATGGGAAGACGGAGAAACTGTCCTTGAGTACATCTGGCAAGACAGGGGGTAACAGTTCTTATCTTTGCTCCCAGGAAACAAGGAGCCAGTACATTCTCGGTCACACAGGACTAGACATCCAAAAATGTATCAGTACAGCTGGTGATTAAAATTGCTAACTCTGGCACACTCACATGCAGACCGGGGCTGTTCAAGTTTATACATGAATCACAAGTCATATAATATGAAATATAATATGGAAGAATAATATAAAGGAATGTTTGAACTTATCCTGCATGGAATGCACATATAAACATCAGACATGAAATAGGAAAGGCATGATACATCTTAATTATAATAATACATTATTAATAACAATAATAATGTTGATAATATGGAATTTTTCTATCATTCTCCACATATTCCTCTATTTTCTGAGGTGGGTCAAGGGGGGAAAAAATGACCAAGCAACAACCTCAGGTTCTCCCCTGAGAACAAGACCAAAACATTTATGTGTACCCTGTTTTGTCAGCAAACGAGAACCAATGACGAGGCTGGAGGTATAACAGAACACGACTTTATTACTGACTCACTGCACAGTACAGACGCTCCCACCAGGCAGAGGTGAGGTCAAAGAGACCGTCCCTCTTCTGCACAGCCCTCTTATACTCCGGGTGGCAGCGGAACCAGAAAGGTGGAGCCACCACCCGTATCACACAATAATATGTCCTAAGAACAACACAACACACCCTTGTTCATTATTATTTGCCTTGTGTGTTCCCCTGGGTCCTATGTTATTGTCTTCTGTGGTCCCCTGGTCTGTTGTGTCATCCCCTGTTTGTCTTTATTGTCATTATTGTAGTCTTTTTGTTTCCCTGCCCTTATTTTTGTCCTTTGTCGGGTCCTGTGTCTTGTGTGTATAGTTGTTTACCTGTGGTTGTCAGTCCCTCGTGTGTTTCTGTACCCATAGCCACTTCTCCTCATGTGTTGCTGTTTTCCCTTGATTGTCAGCCCAGCTGTCCCGTGTTCCCTCATTGTCTGTTACCGTATATATGTCTATCTCTGTCTTTACTCATTGTGGCGTCATACCAGGATTTTCCCTCTGGCTCCTGTGTCCCTAGTCTATGTTCATTAATTGGTGAGTTTAGCCTCCTACAGCTCTGTTTGTGTTTCAGCCCCCGTGCTGTCTTTACAGTGGTACCTCTACTTACGAACGTCTCTACATATGGAATTTTCAGGTTACGAGACGCCTCAACGGGAAAATATTGCCTCTAGTTACGAACGAAATTTCAGGATACGAAAGGCAAAAAAGTATGCGCTCCTCGCAGCTTCCGTAGTTTACTGAACGTAAACATACCTGTAGCTGCTCTGCCATTGGCTATCGCCTAGCATCTTCCTGGTATCCCATTGGCCACGAAGTTTGTTTTTTTTTCCAAAACTTTATGCATTTGGTTGATCTCGCCAAAGAATATGGCCGTAATACATCAACGATCAGCACGGTATTAAAACAAAACGAAGCACTTACAAGCCGACAAAAGCAAACGTCCTTGGATCAGAACATGAACCAAAGAAGGCAAAAGGTGACGACGTCGACGACGATAGCAGTTAAAGGGTAAATGAACATAATTTTTATTATTCTTTCTCTTTTATTATTCTCTTTTATTATTCTTTCTCTCATTTTAAACTCTCATTTTATGTTTATTGTGCAGTAATCTAATTGTAACATGTATTTGTTACATGTTTTGATGCGTTTTTACGATTTATAAAAAATTTATGCCCGAATTTTGGGGGCTTGGAACGGATTACGGCATTTACATGTAAAACGCGCCTCTACTTACGAATTTTTCACGTTACGAGAATTCTTCCGGAACGAATTAAATTCGTAAGTAGAGGTACCACTGTATTTTGCTCATTGTTTAATAAATCCTGCTGAGACTGGATTCCTACCTGCATCCTTGAGTCCATTATTCCTGCTTTCCAGAGGTCGCTCCTGACACCATTGTTGTTAAGGGGTTAACAACAGTGACATATAAGGGAGGAGCCGGCCATGTTAGGCTATCTTCTGCCGGCACTTCCACTTGGGGATATAGGAGCTCAGGGCTCAGTCATTAACGTGCTCTGTAAATTTAACAACATGTAATAAAGTTTGAGTTCCAGCATAGCATCCCTGTCTATCTTCTTTGCCAGGTTTGTGGACATAATATTTGGCACCTGAGGATTAACTCATGGAGGCGTGCGTGACACCGCTGCGGTCTTTCCTTGAGCTCCTGGGAGAACCACCAGTTCCATGGCCACGGTGGCTCAAAGCTTTTGAAATGTTTGTTGCAGCGTTGGACCTGGGAAGGCTTGACAAGGTGAGGACATGAGCACTGCTTGTCCACAACCTAGGCTTAGAGGGCCAAAGGATTCTCCGCACACTCGGCGTGACGGACTTGTATGAGAAGGTTGTGAAGCTACTAGCTAATCATTTTGCTACACCGGACAGCATGATGGTACGACGGATTCACTTTCACCAGAGACAACAGAGAGTTGGTGAGACACTTCAGCAGCTTGTCGCTTACCTGAGACAGTTAGCTAGTGTGTGCCATTTTGGGCCTCTGGAAGATGAAATGGTGCGGGACCAACTGGCCAAACACACGTGTAATGCTGTGCTACGAGCTAGGTTGCTAATGGCACCAAACGACCTGACGCTAGCTAAAGCAGTTGAGCTAGCAATTGGAAACAGCAGAGAAGTTAGCCATGGAGCTAAATGGGCACCAAACACAGAAGCTACCCGGACAGTCAACGCTAGTTAACGCGGTGGACTCAAGAGGACAACGAGAGCATGGCAGGAGAATACAAGGCTAATGCAGTGAGCTGGAAGTCTGCTCCGAGAAGCCCCATCTGCAGGGGTTGTGGGTCCCCGACGCACTGGGACGGAGCACAAGTTTGCCCTGTAAGATGAAAGCGATGCAGCAAGGGTGGGCGCATAAACCATTTTGCCAGAGTATGCCGGTTGTCAATGCCATGGGGCCTGCCAGGGGAGCCCAACTGCCCGCCAACAATGACCATTCATTCAGTAAGCCCCGGTATCAGTAGTTATTCGTACAGCATGGTTGAATTAAACGGAGTAGCTGTACCACTTCTGCTCGACACGGCGGCGGTGCAGTTGATGTTAAACTGGGCCACGG
Source organism: Pholidichthys leucotaenia (assembly GCA_020510985.1). Classification (NCBI taxonomy): domain Eukaryota; kingdom Metazoa; phylum Chordata; class Actinopteri; order Cichliformes; family Pholidichthyidae; genus Pholidichthys; species Pholidichthys leucotaenia. Next base: position 241,541,601 of record CM035842.1, on the reverse strand, counting down.
TGAAAAAGTTTTCCCCCAACCACAAAATCAAGAACAACCCAATGCTGCTGTATGGATATGGTGGTCACAGACTGTGCAATGTCGGAACAGTGGAACTGACTGTTTGCTGCAAAACCAAAATTGTGTACGACTTCACGTTCCAGGTGACAGCACGCGGTGACAATGTTATGAGATGTGAACTTTTCTACAGACTGGATTTCGCTATCAGAGACACTGCTGGGTTTGAATGCTCTGGGTGCGGCAGTTGGGGCATAGCGGACCTGGATGATGACGTTGTGGTGTGGGATGAGGTAATACGGAACAGCACTGGCAACACTCCATCCACCCCATGCGCTCAGGAGGAGAGGGAGCCCATGCCCATCAGGAACCACACCGACGAGGTAATTATGGACGGCGCAGACACCAAAGCGCACACTCTGTGTTCTCAGGAGGAGAGCCACATTGAGCAGGAGCTCGAGCATGCAGACTTCCTCGAAGATCGGCAGCAGCGGCCGGGCATAGACAGAACGCACGGCGCGGCACAGCAGAGCACTTCAGACGGCAAAGGGAAGGAACCGGACTGCTCCCATACGGTCGCCCAACAAGGTACGGAGGCTACAACTGAGTGGACGGATTCAATTCAACTTTATTTATATAGCGCCATTTCACAACAACAGTCATCTCATAGCACTATCAACTGTAGGGGGAACCCCCACAGTTGCAGAAAGACCCCAGCAATCAGGCGATCCCCTGTGAGCAAGCACTTGGCGACGGTGGAGAGGAAAAACTCCCTTTTAACAGGAAGAAACCTCCAGCAGAACCAGGCTCAGGGAGGGGCAGTCATCTGCTGTGACTGACTGGGGGGTGAGGGGACAGAGAAGATGAAAAGAACAGACATGTAGAGAGCAAACAGCACGATGGGAACTCAATCTATGGGAGAGAACAAACAGATTTTAATGACCAGCAAAAAAAAAAAAAATATTTCATTGAGAGTGAAGAAAGGGCGCTCGCGCACGCAGCGACCAGTAGCCGGTGGCTTGTCACCAGACTGCAAACCAAGTCTACCTACGGGTACAAATAAGTAACAAAAAAAAAAAAAAAAAAAAAAAAAAAAAAAGGAGTGAGGCCCAGTGCATTATTGGAGGTCCCCCGGCTGACTAAACCTATTAGCAGCATAATTAAGGGAGGGTTCAGAAACACATGATCCCTCCCTAATTGTAGGCTATATCAAAAAGGTAGGTTTTAGCCCTATTCTTAAAAACAGAGATCGAGTCTGACTCCCGAATCCAGATTGGCAGCTGGTTCCACAGGAGAGGAGCTTAATAACTGAAGGCTCTGCCTCCCATTGTACTTTTGGAGATTCTAGGTATTACAAGTAATCCAGCATTTTGGGAGCGTAGTGCTCTGTTAGGATAATACGGTAGTATCAGATCTTTTAAATAAAAAGGAGCCTGTGTGGAGAGCGTGAAAAGATGAGGCTGAGTTTATTTCTCACATCAGATTTATTCACTTGTCTCCAACATCCTCCAAACAGAAAAAGAGAGGGACATTCCCCCACACCTGTCCTTTTTATACCCAGGACATTAAAGTACAGAGTCACATTGTCTTTTAATCCCAAGACACAATACATCATCCTCCAGGTCTTCTCCCCTCCACCTAAAACCACTGGTGGTCAGGAAATCCCTCAAGGCCATCTCTTGCATAACAAAGATCACATTTCGCATCCTCCTGTCATCCCCTGGAGACCCAGAACTATTGTTCATTCTGAGATGTGAAGCAACAGTGATATACATATGCAGCCTATGCAACTCACATATGTGTCCCACATGACCACCCCCCAAACGTCTAAGATGGAACAATACAACACAGTCTGCATATCATGATAAAATCACAACGTCAGTCCACATGCTGCCTGGGCTTCAACCTTCTTCCGAACTTGCTGTAAGCAGGCTTTACCACTCTCATGGCGCCATCCTGCTGTGGAGCTGCTACCTGGGGGTGAGAACTGTTAGTCAATCCCTGTGGGAGCTCTGGGGGATGCTCCCTAGGGGGTCTGCCGCGCCGAGGAGCCCTCGCCAACTGCACAGCTTCATCAGCCATCACAAAAGCGGGTTTGAGCCTGTTTATGCCAATAATTTCCTTTCTGCCCCCCAAATCTAGCAAGAAGTGCTTATCACCTGTTTCCAGCACTCTAAATGGGCCATCATAAGGTGGGCGCAAGGTTGGGTGATGCGCATTGTATCTGACAAAAACAAACTCCGCATTTTTTAAAGCTTTAGGCACAAAAACGTGCGGAAAACTGTGATGGACAGGGCCAGGAAGCGTGCTCGCTCCCGTGTCGCTCAGTGACCGCTGAGCAGGGGGGCACTCTGGCGCAGGATTATCTGGGAGAAACTCCCCGGGCAGCCGGAGTGGCTGCGCATAAACCAATTCAGCTGGGGAGGCTTTTAAATCCTCTTTAGGTGCAGAGCGCAACCCCAATAAAACCCATGGTAGCCTGTCTACCCAATTTGCATCCGTAAGCGACGCCCTGAGGGCTGCTTTCAATGACCTATGGAAACGTTTGCATAAACCATTAGCCTGGGGGTTGTACGCAGTAGTGTGGTGGATCGTTACCCCCAGGCTGCGGGCCATCGCTGACCAAAGCTCGGAAACAAATTGAGGACCTCTGTCGGACGTAATATCCGACGGAACTCCAAAACGCGCTACCCAAGCCATTAAAAACGCGCGCGCCACCTCCTCGGCTGTGGTTGATGCCAGTGGGACCACTTCAGGCCAACGCGTGGTGCGGTCCACCATTGTCAAAAGATGTGTGCACCCTTGTGACGGCGGGAGGGAGCCTACGAGGTCGACATGCACATGATCGAACCTCTTAGCCGGGATGTGAAACGGCTCTAAGGGGGCTCTAGTGTGTTTGTGTATTTTGGCCCCCTGGCAAGCCATGCAGGCTGCCGCCCACTCCTTAACTTGCTTGCGCAGGCTCGGCCATACAAATTTCTCTCCTACCATTTTGACCGACGCGCGCACCCCCGGGTGTGCCAGAGAATGAATCGAGTCAAAAACGCGGCGGCGCCACGCGGCCGGCACCACCGGACGCAGTCGTCCCGTGGAGACATCGCAGATTAGGGGGGGCATACCACCATGCAGCACCCTGGTCTCCAGCCTTAACCCTGTTGGTCCAGACTGGAGCGCGCACACGTCCACGTCGCTAACCTGATCCTCAGCCATGGCTGCACAATCTATCCCCACGCAGACTGGGGCCGCACGCACCTCTGCGCCGCTAACCTGCTCCGCGGCCATGGCTGTATAATCTACCACTACGTGGACTGGAGTAGTTACGGCGTGCAAGAGACAGTCTGCCACTACATTTAGTTTACCCGCTACGTGTTGAATATCGGTAGTAAACTCAGAGATTGCAGCCAGCTGCCTCTGCTGCCGGCCTGACCACGGCTCTGAAACCTTGGCCATCGCGAAAGTCAGCGGCTTGTGGTCGACGAATGCAGTGAAACGGCGTCCTTCCAGCCAGAACTGGAAGTGGCGAATGGCCAAGTGGAGCGCTAACAACTCCCTGTCGAACGCGCTGTATTTTCGCTCGGTATCGCGCAAAGTCCTGCTGAAAAAAGCGAGCGGCTGCCAAACCCCGGCAACCCGCTGCTCCACAACCGCCCCTATGGCCACATCTGACGCGTCAGTAGTGAGCGCTATGCGGGCCGTTGGGTCTGGGTGTGCTAACAACGCAGCGTTTGCCAAGGCGGTTTTAACCTCCGAGAATGCGCGCTCCTGCTCCGGAGACCATTCGATTTTATTTGTGGGTTTTTGTTTTTTAAGCGCAGCATACAGTGGTTGCATGAGCTGCGCTGCGCGGGGGAGGAAACGGTTATAAAAATTCACCATTCCCAAAAACTCCTGTAATGCTTTTTTTTTTTTTTTTTTTATTTATTTTTTTTTTTTTTGTTACTTATTTGTACCCGTAGGTAGACTTGGTTTGCAGTCTGGTGACAAGCCACTGGCTGCTGGTCGCTGCGTGCACGAGTGCCCTAAACCTACATGTTTTTTGGTATGCGGGAGGAAACCGGAGAAATCCCGGAGTAAACCCGCGCAACACGGGGAGAACATGCAAACTCCACACAGCTCACTGTTGGTCGGGGGCTGGGATCGAACCCACGATCTCATGATCCCCACGGTCCCCCGGCCGAGGGTAAAACTGTGCTGCCACAGTGCTAAACCACTGCGCCACCGTGCAGCCCAGCTTTGACCGTTTGTGGCTGAGGAAAATTTGTTACTGCGCGCACTTTGTCCGGCAGCGGAACCGCTCCTTCTGGAGAGACGCGGTGCCCCAAAAAATCAATCTGCGTCACCCCGAACTGACACTTCGCTGGGTTGATTTTAACCCGTGCTCCCCCAACCTCTGGAAAACTGCCGTGAGGTGGTTTTCGTGTTCCTCTTCGGACGCGCTGGCTACCAAAATGTCGTCCAGGTAGACGAACACAAAGGGGAGATCGCGCAACACCGCGTCCATCATGCGTTGGAACGTCTGTGCAGCGCTTTTAAGCCCGAATGGCATGCGCAAAAACTCGAAAAGGCCAAACGGAGTTATTACTGCTGTTTTGGGTATGTCCTCAGCACGTACTGGGACTTGATGGTACCCGCGGACCAAGTCTATTTTAGAAAAAATGCGTGCCCCCACCAGATGAACGGAAAAATCTTGGATATGCGGGATTGGGTAGCGGTCGTGGGCTGTAGCGTTGTTCAACCTGCGGAAATCACCGCAAGGTCGCCACAAGCCGTCAGCTTTAGGGACCATGTGAAGCGGGGAAGACCATGAGCTGTTCGAACGCCGAATGATGCCCAACTTTTCAAGGTTGGCGAACTCCTCGCGCGCTATGGTCAGTTTAGCTGCATCCAGGCGCCGAGCTTTTGCAAAAACGGGGGGACCGGCGGTAGTAATAAAATGTTCCACTCCATGTTTAGCGACGGCTGCTGAAAATGTGGGAACTGTGAGTGCTGGAAACTGAGTGAGGAGTGTGTGGAACTTACCGCTTGCCGTAGCGACGTTGGCTTGTGCTGTGGGCGGGGTCACTCGGGCTGCACAGGGAATAGAGTAAAAAGAGAGTGCATTAACCAAGCGTCTATTGGGAAGATCAACCAACAACCCATGTGAGCACAGAAAATCAGCCCCTAACATGTTGAAGCTCAGCGCAGCTATAATAAAAGTCCACTCAAATGTACGGCCTTGCAGGGACAGAAGCAGAGTCTTCTCGCCAAAGGTCTTAATCCTCGAGCCATTCGCTGCCGATGCTCCGTGACTCCCGGGGCCTGCCAGCCGGTCAGCATAGGTTGGCATGATGAAACTCATTTGGGAGCCTGTGTCCACGAGGAATTGCCTCCCCAAATGCGCATCTGTCAAGTAGAGCAGCTTGTTCTGTTCACCGAGGGCCGCGGCTGCTACCGACCCCCGGCTCTGGCGTTTCCCGAGCTCTTGAATTGACACGGTGGTATACACTTGCGTGCCCTCTCTGCAAAACGGCGATGGTAGAAACAGAGGTCATCTCCTCCGCGATGTTTGGCCTTCACCGCTGCCGATGCCGGTGGGTCTGCTGCCGCTGCCTCTGGCCCCCTGCCATCTCCGGCCATCGCGTCGAGTCCTGTCACTGCTGCGGTGGCCGCGCGCCGTCTGCTGGTGTTGAGAATCCGCTGTGCCTCCTGGGCCAGTGCGCGGAAGTCCCGCTGAGCCAACAACGGTGAACCGGCCAGGGTCGCTCTCGTGGCCGACGGTAGGGTTCTCAGGAAAATGTGGGTGAAGAGAAAGTCATCGCCGTCTGAGCCCCTCAGCCTCAGCATGTCTTCCATCAGGTCGACGGGTGTGCTGTCTCCCAAGTCGTTCAGGGCCAGGAGTCTCTCCGCTCTTTCCTGGACTGAGGGAGTGAAGCGCTGGATGAGCGCTGCCTTCAGCCCGCCGTATTTGTCTTCGGCCGGTGGGCGCTGCACCAGGCTCTGCACATGTCGAGCCGTGCGGTTGTCGAGCTTGGCAATAACGTGGTAGAATTTCGTGTCATCTGCCGTTATTCCCCGGAGAGCGAACTGAGCTTCAGCCAAGAGGAACCAGGAGCACGGGTTATCCTGCCAGAAATCTGGTAGCTTGACTGAGACTGCGTTCGCCCGGCTGGTTCCTGGCGAGTCCGGCTCGGGGGAATTTCTTTCGCTCATGATACATCTTAAGGTCACCAGTGTGGAGAGCGTGAAAAGATGAGGCTGAGTTTATTTCTCACATCAGATTTATTCACTTGTCTCCAACATCCTCCAAACAGAAAAAGAGAGGGACATTCCCCCACACCTGTCCTTTTTATACCCAGGACATCAAAGTACAGAGCCACATTGTCTTTTAATCCCAAGACACAATACATCATCCTCCAGGTCTTCTCCCCTCCACCTAAAACCACTGGTGGTCAGGAAATCCCTCAAGGCCATCTCTTGCATAACAAAGATCACATTTCGCGTCCTCCTGTCATCCCCAGGAGACCCAGACCTATTGTTCATTCTGAGACGTGAAGCAACAGTAATATACATATGCAGCCTATGCAACTCAGAATCAGAAATCAGAATCAGAATCAGAAAAGGATTTATTGCCAAGTACATTAACAGAACACTGATAACATACGAGAGAATTTGACTTGACACAGTAATGACCTGCATTTCCGTGCCGCGGCGCATCTGAAACACGCCTGTCAGCAGGAGGATACAGGAAGCATAAAGATAATACAATGGGAAGGAGCAAAAAAATCATTGATTCAAAATACTGGTTACATACTTAATCAATATTAAGAGTTCAAGGAAAAAAAAAGCTCTCAATGCACATACATTCGCTACACTCAGAATTTCACAAGACACAAGAGAGCAGTGTACAGTATATCTTTATTCAGGTCATGAATCAATGTGTGTGCGGTGTTGAGCAGTGTTGATGATAATAAGAGAGACCCAAGGACCCTTGGCAGAAGATGTTTTGTCTGTCTGGCGCCCAGTCTTATCTGGCGCTGCAGCTGGCTGTCCAAGGCCTTGTGCTCATGATTTTGAAAAAACACAGTCTGCAGACAGCCAGGAGGAATTTTCATGGGGAATACCAATAATGCCAAATAGGACTGATCACAGAGAAGACTTGTATTTCTTCTGTAGATTCAGTACATTAATCCTTCATTGCGCAGCTTTGAATTCGTCGTGGAAAGACCTGAGCGAACCCATGATGTAATCCACCTTACGAGACAGTTCTCCAGTAGTCGCTATCAGGGTCTTCTCCAGTTTTTCAATTTGATAGATGCACCTCGCCTGGCCAGCATTTTGATAGGTTGAATTCATCTTCAGCAATTTGCAGTAAACCAAGACAATTCCCGTCCCAATCAGAATTATCCCAATCACCAGTATTACGAAGATAAACAAATCTTCAGTATCTTCGATAGAGAGATTAGAGAGACACAGCATTCTCCAAATACCTGTGTCACGTAAATAGCCCGCTGGAGCCGTTCCTGCGGGGCAGACAGCTTCCCCCGGAGCACCGGTGAACCGGCCAGGGTCGCTCTCGTGGCCGACGGTAGGGTTCTCAGGAAAATGTGGGTGAAGAGAAAGTCATCGCCGTCTGAGCCCCTCAGCCTCAGCATGTCTTCCATCAGGTCGACGGGTGTGCTGTCTCCCAAGTCGTTCAGGGCCAGGAGTCTCTCCGCTCTTTCCTGGACTGAGGGAGTGAAGCGCTGGATGAGCGCTGCCTTCAGCCCGCCGTATTTGTCTTCGGCCGGTGGGCGCTGCACCAGGCTCTGCACATGTCGAGCCGTGCGGTTGTCGAGCTTGGCAATAACGTGGTAGAATTTCGTGTCATCTGCCGTTATTCCCCGGAGAGCGAACTGAGCTTCAGCCAAGAGGAACCAGGAGCACGGGTTATCCTGCCAGAAATCTGGTAGCTTGACTGAGACTGCGTTCGCCCGGCTGGTTCCTGGCGAGTCCGGCTCGGGGGAATTTCTTTCGCTCATGATACATCTTAAGGTCACCAGTGTGGAGAGCGTGAAAAGATGAGGCTGAGTTTATTTCTCACATCAGATTTATTCACTTGTCTCCAACATCCTCCAAACAGAAAAAGAGAGGGACATTCCCCCACACCTGTCCTTTTTATACCCAGGACATCAAAGTACAGAGCCACATTGTCTTTTAATCCCAAGACACAATACATCATCCTCCAGGTCTTCTCCCCTCCACCTAAAACCACTGGTGGTCAGGAAATCCCTCAAGGCCATCTCTTGCATAACAAAGATCACATTTCGCGTCCTCCTGTCATCCCCAGGAGACCCAGACCTATTGTTCATTCTGAGACGTGAAGCAACAGTAATATACATATGCAGCCTATGCAACTCAGAATCAGAAATCAGAATCAGAATCAGAAAAGGATTTATTGCCAAGTACATTAACAGAACACTGATAACATACGAGAGAATTTGACTTGACACAGTAATGACCTGCATTTCCGTGCCGCGGCGCATCTGAAACACGCCTGTCAGCAGGAGGATACAGGAAGCATAAAGATAATACAATGGGAAGGAGCAAAAAAATCATTGATTCAAAATACTGGTTACATACTTAATCAATATTAAGAGTTCAAGGAAAAAAAAAGCTCTCAATGCACATACATTCGCTACACTCAGAATTTCACAAGACACAAGAGAGCAGTGTACAGTATATCTTTATTCAGGTCATGAATCAATGTGTGTGCGGTGTTGAGCAGTGTTGATGATAATAAGAGAGACCCAAGGACCCTTGGCAGAAGATGTTTTGTCTGTCTGGCGCCCAGTCTTATCTGGCGCTGCAGCTGGCTGTCCAAGGCCTTGTGCTCATGATTTTGAAAAAACACAGTCTGCAGACAGCCAGGAGGAATTTTCATGGGGAATACCAATAATGCCAAATAGGACTGATCACAGAGAAGACTTGTATTTCTTCTGTAGATTCAGTACATTAATCCTTCATTGCGCAGCTTTGAATTCGTCGTGGAAAGACCTGAGCGAACCCATGATGTAATCCACCTTACGAGACAGTTCTCCAGTAGTCGCTATCAGGGTCTTCTCCAGTTTTTCAATTTGATAGATGCACCTCGCCTGGCCAGCATTTTGATAGGTTGAATTCATCTTCAGCAATTTGCAGTAAACCAAGACAATTCCCGTCCCAATCAGAATTATCCCAATCACCAGTATTACGAAGATAAACAAATCTTCAGTATCTTCGATAGAGAGATTAGAGAGACACAGCATTCTCCAAATACCTGTGTCACGTAAATAGCCCGCTGGAGCCGTTCCTGCGGGGCAGACAGCTTCCCCCGGAGCTCTTTTCCTTGTTGAAAAAATGGTGTCAATTGTGTTCAAAGCCCAGCTTATTAACTCCATAATTTCTTTTCGGCGGTCGCAGTTAGACGCAGACAGACGACAGCAAGCTGGGATCCAGTAGTTAGGAGGGGAAGAAAAAGTCAGAGCAGGAGAGGAGAAAGAAGTGTCTACTCTCTTGGGAGGGCGGAAGTGAATCACATATGTGTCCCACACCTGATTGTTTAGAGCTTTGTAAGTAAGAAGAAGGATTTTAAACTTAATTCTAAACTCTATGGGAAGCCAGTGAAGGGAGGCCAGAACCGGAGAGATATGATCTCTCTTTCTAGTACCTGTTAAAACTCTTGCTGCAGCATTTTGGATCAGCTGAAGACTTTTTAAAGATGTTTTAGGACAGCCTGATAATAAAGAATTACAATAATCTAATCTCGAGCTTACAAAAGCGTGGATCAGTTTCTCAGCATCACTCTGAGACAAGATGCTCCTAATCTTGGCAATATTACCCAAATGATAGAAGGCAGTCTTAGAAACAAATTTAATATGTGAATTGAAGGACAGATCTTGATCAAAAATAATTCCAAGGTTCCTCACAGAGTTATTAAGAGAAAGAGTAACCGCATCCAAACTGAAAGTTTGATTTGGAAAGGTATTTCTAAGGTTTTTTGGACCAACAAGAATGACTTCAGTCTTATCTGAATTTAATAGCAGGAAATTACAAGTCATCCAAGCTTTGATTTCCTTAAGACAGGCTTCTAACTTGGCTAATTGATTACTATCATCTGACTTCATTGACAGGTATAATTGTGTGTCATCTGCATAACAATGAAAATGTAAAAAGTGCTTTCTAATAATGTTGCCTAACGGAAACATATATAAAATAAAAAGAGTAGGGCCTAGCACAGATCCCTGTGGAACTCCATGACTAAGCTTTGAGTTGAAAGAAAACTCATTATTTACATGAACAAACTGGAACCTATCAGATAAATAAGATCTAAACCACTGCAACGAAGTTCCATTAAGTCCAACATAGTGTTCTAATCTATCAAGTAGAATATTATGATTGATAGTATCAAAAGCTGCACTAAGGTCTAAAAGGACAAGTACAGAAACCAGTCCATTATCAGATGCGATGAGGAGGTCGTTAGTGACCTTTGCTAAGGCTGTTTCAGTACTATGATGGATTCTAAACCCAGATTGAAACTCTTCAAGTAAACCATTTCCCTGCAGGTGGTCAAATAATTGCGTAGCAACAACTCTTTCTAAGATTTTTGAAATGAAAGGGAGATTAGAGATTGGTCTATAGTTAGCTAAAGCTCCTGGATCTAGCGTTGGCTTTTTGAGTAAGGGTTTAATTACAGCCGTTTTAAAAGCCTGCGATACATGGCCTAAAGTTAATCAAGAATTGATTATATGAAGAATAAAGCTACCAATAAGTGGGAAGACTTCTTTAAATAACCTGGTAGGAATAGGGTCTAAAATACAAGTTGAAGGTTTGGATGAGGAAACTATTTTGTCTAACTCACAAAGGTCGATTGGAGTAAACTCATCAAGACAGACATCAATTGAAGGAGTTGTAGTAGTTAAAGTATTTAAGTTAACTGTGGGAAGAATCTGATTGATTTTATCTCTGATGGATGAAATTTTATTATTGAAAAAGTTCATAAAGTCCTGACTAGTAAGCTCTAAGGGAATGCTAGGATTGACAGAGTCCTGACTCTTTGTCAACCTAGCTACAGTGCTGAAAAGAAACCTGGGATTATTCTTGTTCTCTTCTATTAATGCAGAATAATAACTTGTTCTAGCTTTTCTAAGAGATTTTTTATAAATTAAAAGATGATTTCTCCAAGCTAAATAGATTTCATCTAAATTAGTGGAGCGCCATTTTCTTTCTAATTGATGAGTCTTCTGTTTTAAGCTACGAGTTTCCGTGTTGAACCAAGGAGTTAGAAATCTCTGATTAGACTTTTTCTTTTTTAAGGGGGCCACCAAGTCTAGAGTCTGATGCAGAGAAGCTGTAACACTATCCACCATGTTATCAATTACAGAAGGAGCATGCTGTCTATAGCTTATTTCCGTTGTGTTGACATATGGCATAGAGGAAACAATCTGCATAAATTTGGTAACAGCATCATCTGAGAGGCATCTACTGTAATAATATTTTTCTTTAGAAGCCGAATAGTCAGAAATAGTAAAATCAAAGGTTAACGGACAATGGTCTGACAGTACAGGGTTATGAGGAGACACTACAAGATTTTCTATTTCTATGCCATATGTCAGAACAAGGTCCAATGTATGGTGGAGGTAATGAGTAGAATTTCCTACTTTCTGAGAAAACCCAATCGAGTCTAATATTGAATTAAATGCCACATTAAGGCAGTCACTATCTACATCCACATGTACTGTATATTAAAGTCCCCTACTATAATTATTCTATCAGATTTCAGCACTAAATCAGCTAAGAAATCAGCAAATTCGGATAAAAATTCTGAGAAGGTTGATGGGGGACAATAAACTATGGCAAATAAAATTGGGTTTAACCTAAAATTGCTAAAGTGCCCAATACTGAGGACCAGGCCCTCAAAGGAATTATAACATGTTTTTTGCTTTACATTAACTAGTAATTTGGAATGGTAAATTGTTGCTACTCCTCCTCCATGACCAGAACTTCTGGGATTTTGACAGTTTAAATAACCAGAGGGAGTTGATTCATTTAAACCAACATAATCCTCTTGCCCTAACCAAGTCTCTGTAAGGGATATTAAATCAATCTGATGATCAATTAACAGATCATAGACTAGCAGAGACTTGGGAGTTAGAGACCTAATATTTAATAAAGCACATTTAATTTTTAAATTATGAGGAGGAACAGAGGCCAAATCATTCAATTTAGAGGTTTTATGTTTAATTTGAGTTTTACCAATATTTTGCTTAATCACTTTGGGATGCTTATATATTATATTTTTATTTACTTTGGAGGGAGCAGACAATGATTCTCTGATGGGGAAGACAGGGGCTAAGTTGAGGGGTGGCGGATGAAGAGGAGCTGAAGAGAGGCGTGTAAGACTGCAACTCTGCTTCCTGGTCCCAACTCTGAGTTGTCACGGTTTTGGAAATTTGGATAAAAAAGATGCCAGATTGTTAGATAAATGAGAAGCACCATCCAAAGTGGGATGAATGCTGTCTTGTCTCATAAGACCAGGTTTTCCCCAAAATGAGCTCCAATTGTCAATGTAGCCCACATCATTTGCAGGACACCACACAGACAGCCAGCGGTTCAAGGATGACGAGCGGCTAAACATGTCATCACTGGTCAGATTGGGGAGGGGCCCAGAGAATACTACAGTGGCAGACATCGTTTTTACAAAGTCACACACCGATTCTACATTAAATTTTGTGACTTCCAACTGCCGGAGACGGATGTCATTAATGCCAGCATGAATAGCAATTGTGGAGTATTTACAGTTACTTTTAGCCAGCATTTTCAAATTTGACTCGATGTCGCCTGCTCTGGCCCCAGGAATGCATTGGACTATGGCCGCTGGAGTCTCTAGGGTCACGTTTCTGACTACAGAGTCGCCAATGATCAGAGTTTTTTCCTCAGCGGGTGTGTCGCTGAGCGGGGAAAAACGATTAGAAACGTGAACAGGTTGGAGGTGTACCGGGGCTTTGCGACTAGGCTTCCTTCTCCCCGTCACCCACCCAGTCTCCTCGCTGCTGAGGAGAGCCGGAGGACTGCTAACGGGGTTAGCTATGCTAGCTAGCTCCACTGCAGCTAAGGGGCGTCCGTCAAGAGTAACTGGCGCAGACAGTGTTTCAATGCAGCGGAGCCGGGATTCCAAATCAGACAACCTCGCCTCGAGCGCCTCAAAAAGACAACATTTATTACATTTACTGTTATCACTAAAAGAGGCAGAGGTGTAGCTAAACATCTGACAGAGACAGCACACCAGAGGAGGAGAGGAAGGAGAGCTAGTAGCCATCGCTAGTGGCTAACCCAAAAGCTCAGGAGAGTGAGGAGAGCAAACCACACAGACAGACAGCAAAACAGGAAGTGACGATACGTTACCACAAGGAAGTAGATGAGGAGTCCGCTTCAATGAATGACACCGGAGAGGCACCGGACACCTTCCGTACCCACGATGAGCCACAGTCAAAGACGGAGACAGCGGGCGATGGGTCCGCAGCGAACATGGTGACAACAGAACCGCCGCAGCACAACAGAGGTCCCAAGCCAAACAAGCACGCAGAGCCACCTTGCACCTCTATTGCACCTCTTTCAAACCACCCCTCTGTGTTAAGGAAGCCATCTATGTTAAAGTGGAACGGCCCTCCCTTAACAGAGGAGGAGGACTAAGGCATCATCTGTCCTCCGCATACAATGCCATGTTAAAAACCATTCCTCGATGCTTTATGGACAAATGAACTTGCTCCGAGTGTCATGTTTAAAGGAGGAGCACTAGTTGTTTTTTTTTGTTTTTTTCTTCCTTCTCCTTTTCTCTTCCTTGGTCACATACCATGGACTACATTCATTTTTTTTACTACATTTCTCACAAGTCATGTGACCTCGGGGCGGCAGTGGCTCAGGAGGTAGAGCAGGTCGTCTAATAACCCGATGGTTGGCAGTTCGAATCCCGCTCTCCCCAGATATCCTGCCATTGTGTCCCTGGGCAAGACACTTCACCCGCATTGCCTCCAGTGCCCATAACACTGGGTATGAATGTGTATATATGTTCGGTGGTGGCCGGAGAGGCCATTGGCGCGGATTGGCAGCCACATTTCCGTCAGCCTGCCCCAGGACAGCTGTGGCTACAGTAGTACCTTGCCACTACCATTGTCTGTCTGGAGTGAATGAATAATGTATCTACTTCTAAAGCATCTTTGAGTGTCTATGATAAAGCGCTATATAAATCTGATGCATTATTATTATTATAGGTTATTTATTGGCCAGAGACACTTCCTGCTACAGTTTGACAACTGATGATGGTGTTTGGATGAACACTGACATGTCTTGTATTTTAATTAGTTTTTAGTCCAGTGTTTTTAATTAAAAAAAAAATCCTTTTGAAAGTTTATCTGACAACTGGATGTTTGAAAATGAACTTACATAAATGTGAATTTATGATAAAATTCATAAAGAAAAAAGTAAATTCATGAGTGGGGCAAAAAAGACTCAAATTTTCATTACAAGAAAAAATAATAAAGTAGAAAAATAGTCACAAGAATGACAAGAAAAAGCAGAAAAGTTATTAGAATGTTCCAAGATGGCAGAAAAATTCCACATTTACAATAAATCAGTGTCAGTGATGGAGCAGCTCATTCCTTTAGTGGTTGAGGTGGGCGCGCCCTCTGGTGGTGGTTTAGGGAACTGTTCACCAGCTGGTTAATCACCACCAATGATTCCATCCCGGAGGAAATAAGCAGTAGGTGATGGGAGGGGAGATGTTCTCCCTCTTGTTAGTAAAATGACCCAAAATCACCGACCTTGTTAACGTGCCAACCCCCCATGAGGAAAAAAAGTAAAAGATTTATGAAAAAAAAGTCCCAATTTTTGTGGAAAAAAATTAAAACTAGAAAGTCAGAAATTCATTTTTTTAAAGTTGCAAATTTATGAGAAAAAAATGGCAAATGTAGAAGAAAATAGAAAATAGAATTTATTAGAAAAAATGTAGAAGAAAAAAGTACCAAATTTATGTGAAAAATATTGAAGATTTGGGAAAAAGGTGACAAAATGAGGAAAAAGTCACAATTTTATATGGAAAAATAACAAATTTATAAGAAAAAAGTCAGAAATTCATTTATGAAAAGTTACAAATTTAAGAGAAAAGGGAAGAAAATTTCTAAGAAAAAAATTGCAAATTTACAAGAAAATTGTAAATTTATGTGAAAAAAAAATTCTAAAAAAAATGTAAATTTACAAGAAAAAGCAACAAATTCATGAGAAAAAGTTTTTAAAAAAATTATTAGAAAAAAGTCCAAAATTTATGAAAAAGTTGCAAACTTAGGAGAAAACAGTTCAAGGTCATTTAATTTCTTTGCCCCAAAAAATGTTGAGTCTCTGGGGCCTCCTAGTGGCTGAGGGCAGTCGTAGCATTTGTGTAGTCTGCTTTATAGGCAGAAACGGTTCTGCTCAGTAAAACCATTTCTGAATAGGAATAACACATGTGAGGGGGAGGGGGAGCAGTCAGCTCTGTGGGGAGGAGGAGCAGTGGTCAGGTCTGTCAGCTGTTGGGTTGGAACGGCCTCAGTGGGTCAGTTGAGCTGCTGTCACACTGAAAACAGCAGTTAAATTTAGAGCAGAACCTCACTGCTGCTGAGCCAGAACAAACTGGGAGAGACAGTGAAGAGACGGTGGACATCCTGGACACAGGAGGAGGAGAAGAAGAAGAAAGAACAAGAAGAAGAGATTATTGTTCTCTCTCTCTGTTCCTTCAGTTCTAAGTGATACTCTCTGGCCCAGTGAGCTCACAGACCAAAGTCTGCTCCGTCTCTGACCACAGAAGAAGAAGACAGAGTGAAGACTGGATTTAGGAGCAGAAGCAGGAGGAAGCAAACTGATGCTGTAACTGGTGTCACTGCTTTGACTGGTCAGGACTGGAGTCACTACTGGGACTAAAGAGGTGCGGAGGACAGGTGAGCGAATTAGATTTTAACATTGAAACACAGTTTCTGAAGGGAAAAATCTAGTGGGTAAAAGCTATTATAGATGATGTCATTAAAAAGCCTTTAAAAATAAATAAACTGATGTAACACAAGTATCAATATCCATCCATCTTCTACCGCTTTTCTGGAGGTCGGGGTCACAGAGCTCAAGCAGAGAAGTCCAGACTTCCCTCTCCCTGGCCACCTGCTCCAGCTCTTCAGAGAGGATACCAAGACGTTCCCAGGACAGCTGGGAGACGTAGTCTCTCCAGTGTGTCCACGGTCTGCCCTGGGGTCTCCTTCCAGTGGGACGTACCAAAAACACCTCAAGTGGGAGGCATCCAGGAGGCATCCTGATCAGATGCCCATACCACCTCAACTGGCTCCTTTCAATGTGGAGGAGCAGCGGTTCTACTCTGAGCCTCTCCCAGATGACTGAGCTCCTCACCCTATCTCTGAGGGTGAGTCCAGCAATCCTACGGAGAAAACTCATTTCAGCTGCTTGTATCTGCGCTCTCATTCTTTCGGTCATTACCCAAAGCTCATGACCACAGGCAGGGCTTGAGATTAACTTTTTTGCTCACTAGCCACTGTGGCTAGTGATTTCCAAAGTTACTAGCCGCTCAGCCTTTTCACTAACCACAGTTTTGTGGTTGGAAAAATACTGTATGTCTAATATGATCAAATTGGACTATGGCATGCTAAAATGTGTGGGTGTAGGTGGGCATATGTGATGGTGAGTGTGTGTGTGGGGGGGGCTGTGGGTGCAAGTACCTGCGGGTGGATATGCAGGGCTGGAGGGTGTGCACGTGGACGTGAAGACTTCATTGGGCGGCGGTGGGTAGGGTGGGCCGTCTGGTGGCCTGGGGGGTGGCGGTTTGGGTCCTGCTCTTCCTGGCCGTCCTGCTGTTGTGTTCCGGGGCGAGGTACTTTGCCGCTTTACCGCCGGTGTCCGTGGCTCCGGGTATGGGCATGTGTAGGTGCTCGGGGGTGGCTGGGTGGGCTGTTGGCACGGGTTGACGGCCACGTTTCTGTCAGTTTGCCTCAGGGCAGCTGTGGTCATAGGGGTGTCGCGTGGCATGTGGAGCGCCGTATGGGTCCAGCCCTTTATTCATTATTATTATTATTATTATTATTATTATTATTGTTGTTGTTGTTGTTGTTGTGTTTGTGTGTACAAGATGCGTGAGAGTAAGTGTGAGCGTGGCTGCCCCATTGTACCTGTGGTACTGGTGAATGCCAGGATGCAACGCTGGCGGGTCCTAGGCTACTCAGCCTGGTGGCCCTCACCCTTGGATGGGATCTGGGGACGGTGGGTGGCCTCCAAAGCCAGTTTGGGAGCTGGCTTCTGGGGGGGAGGAGGCTCTCTTTTGGACCACCTCCCTCACAGTCTTACCTCTCCGCCCCTCCAGTTCTGGGTGGAACATGCATCTTATTGGATACACAGGGTTTTGGGGGTGGGGGGGTGCCGTACTGTGTCAGTGAAGGGGATCCCTCTGTCTATTGTGCAGTGGACCAGCCTCACCTCAATTTTAATTGCACTGTAGACACTGAGGGCTTGGGGGGATGGGAGCCCCGCTGATCATAGCAGTGGCTAGCGGTGCCCTAACACACTATCCCTCCAATTTTAACTGCACTTTGGTAGTTCACACACCTGCATATAATCACACCACACAACTAACACTCACCCATCACGACTCAGGCATGGGGGATGGGGGGTCTTCCCCCACCCCTGCTGCTCTCCTTCTGCCGGGGGTCTGGCTGGTGACCTGGGGCCTGTCATGTTGCCATCATCCCTGGGCGCTGCAGAATGAATGGTTGTGAACAAGGGAGTGACCAAGTGAGAGAGTGAGTGAGCAAGTGAGTAAGTGAGAGCGAGGGAGTGATGAATGGAGATGGTGATGGTGGTGGTGGGTCAGAGTTGTGTGGTGCTTTGGTTGTCAAGTGGCGGCTCGGAGCACTTGCGGTGGTCTGTTGATCAGTTGCTCCGGATGGGTGTTGGTGGTGGTGGTCTGCTTCTGTAGCCGGGGCCGCCCTAGGGCGGGTTGGTGCGGGTGTGGCTGCTGATCTGTGCTGCTGGTGTCCACGACAGCTGCCGGGCATTGGTGCGGGTTCATGCCCACCACATTTGTGCCACGGCCACCCCAAGTGATATGGATGAATGAGTGTGGGTGAGTGTGTGGAGGAGAGTACAAGTAGATGTGAGTGAGTAGGAGTGGGAATGAGAGTGTGTGTGGGTGCGAGTGGGTGCGTACGAGAGCATGAGGGTGTACCGTTGGGGTCTTCGCTCATCAGCAGCTTGTATTTGTGGCAACCCAGAGCAGACTGCACATCATGTCCTATTAGATTGCCCTGACCTTGGACCATCTGAGGGTATCCATGTGGATCTCACCAATCCCACCCCGGAGACAGTCACCTGGCTTCACAGCTTACATGACATTGCTTAGTGACTTTGGGAGTCATATGAAAGAAGAAGAAGAACAAGAAGATGTAAGTGTGTGTGCTGGTTGGGGGGTGCTGGACTGAGGGAGTGGCACTTCCTTGCCTAGTGGGCTCCCTTGGAGTGGGGGGGCTGGCCCCCCGTGGAGCTCCTGTGCCTCGCTGCCGCCTTCTTTTGGTGTGGGGGCGTGGGACTTCCGGGGTGTGTTTTGGCGGGGCTGGGATGGGTGTGGGTCCACTGTGAGAGTGTCTGGGGGGGCTCACGCCGCGGGCATGGGTTGGTCCCCAGCCCGGGTGTGTGGGGGGGGGGGGGGCTGGCCTTCTGGCACCTGAGGCCCGGGGACTGGCGTTGGCCATACTGGAGAAGGGGGCCGCTTGGTGACCCAGCCTAACCTTGGCCGTCCCTCCTGGGGTGGATGCCTGCTTGTCCTAGGGCTTGCTGGCCTCAGGACATTTGTGCTCTCTGGGGGATGGTGGCACTGTCTTGCTTGCTCGGGGTTCTCGGGGGGGTCAGTCTCTCGCTATATTCTCCCCTTATATGTGAATAAGACACCGAGATACTTAAACTCCTCCACTTGGGGCAGGAGCTTGTCCCCAACACGGAGAGGACAATCCACCCTTTTCCACCTGAGGACCATGGATTCAGACTTGGAGGTGCTGATTCTCATCCCAGCTGCTTCCCCCTGAGTACCAAACCGTCCCAGTAAGACCTGTAGGTCATTGCTCGATGAAGCCAACAGGATGACATCATCTGCAAACAGCAGAGATGAGATCCTGTGGTCACCAAACTTGACACCCTCCATTCCTTGGCTGTGCCTAGAAATCCTGTCCATAAAAATTATGAACAGGATCGGTGACAAAGGGCAGCCCTGGTGGAATTCAACTTTCACTGGAAACGAGTCCGACTGGGTGCTGGCAATACAAACCGCACTCTTGCAACGGTTGTATAGAGACTGGATAGCTCATAGCAGCAAGTCCGATACCCCATACTCCCGCAGCACCTCCCACAATAAACCACGAAGGATGCAGTCGAATGCTTTCTCCAAGTCCACAAAACACATGTGGACTGGTTGAGCAAACTCTTTACTCTAGAGTCCTTGAGGGACTCTAGAGTAAAGAGTTGGTCCGATGTGCCATGGCCAGGATGAAAACTACATTGCTTCTCCTGAATCCAAGGTTCGACCAGGGGTTGGACTCTCCTCTCCAGTACCCTGGCATTGACCTTATAAAATTTCATAACAGTGAAATTTTCTTACAAAAAACATCATGGCAAGAAAAATATTTTGTCAGAGAAAAGACAAGAAATAACCGTGATTTAAGATTTTTTTTTCTTACTAACATTTAATTTTTTGTAGCGTAGTAGCCACTTTAGATGTCAGAATTGATGTACAAAAGGAGTGAAAAAATTTTCATCATATGTCCACTTTCAGAGAAAAAAAATAAATTAAGAGTTAAAAGTGGTGAATTTATATTTAAAAAGTTGCAAAAAAAGAGAAAATAACAAGGAAAAAAGTCACAAATTTGATAGAGCAGCCAAAATTTTCAGATTTTTTTCAGTAAATACTGCTAACAATATTAGCTTACATCTTGCTAACATTAGCGCCTAACTTTCTTATGTGATGACATCATCAAACCACTCCAGAGCTACGTTCCGATCCACAGTGTACTTCAACTGTACTCTCGGCTCTGTTCTCAGGGATTATCAGATAAATTAACTGCCCTTCACAAAATTTCTCTATTTGAAACACCCTGTAACTGTCGCCCCCCTCCTCCGTGCGTTACCACCGTAACCATGGATATGTAGCCTACCGATACTACGGTGGATAATTTAGATTTTTTGAATTAAACATTAATACAAATATATTGTTATTACTATCAGTTGATATAAACAATAACTAACATCAATTTAGCTTTTTAATAATGTTAGCAACAATAGTTTGTTTTACTTGTACGTATTTGAAGTGCAATGGCTTATGGGTAATCTTCTTGTCATCTTCCGGTGAAGTGATGTACGGTTGTTCACTTCTTCCCTGCTTAGTTCTCAGTTCCCTTTGAACTGAAAACCGTTCACTCTCTTCAGTTTGGAAGCTCACTTAATATGGTGGAATACCTTGTGCTGTCCACTTCGGAGTGCACTATTGGGCGATCAGAACCTAGCTTATATCTCAATGGGAATGTGACACACGGACACAAAGAAAGACTCCAAAAGCATCACCAAACTGTGAGAGCCAAACATTCTTATAATTCTGCAATTTTTTTCTTGAAAATTTTCAACTTTTTTTTTTTTGTAAATTTTCAATTGTTTTCTCAGATATGAAAATTTTTTCTCAGAAATTTTCAGCTTTTTTCTTGCAAATTTTCAACTTTTTTCAAAAATGTTCAGCTTTTTTCTTGTAAATTTTCAATTTTTTTTCTAGGAATTTTGCAACTTCTTTCTTGAAAAATTTCAACTTTTTTTCTTGTAAATTTTCAATTTTTTTCTAGGAATTTTGCAACTTCTTTCTTGAAAAATTTCATCTTTTTTCCTGTAAATTTTCAACCTTTTTCCTCAAAAATGTTCAACTTTTTTCTTGTTTTCAATTTTTTTCTTGTAATTTTGCTATTTTTTTCCTTGTAATTTTGCAACTTTTTTCTTAAAAATTTGCAACTTTTTTTCAGCAAATTTTCAACTTTTTCTCAAAAATGTTTGCCTTTTTTTCCTGTAAATTTTCAGTCTTTTTCTTGTGATTTGTTTCTTGAACATTTGCAACATTTTTCCTGTAAATTTTCAACTTTTTTCTAAAAAAATTTCAGCTTTTTTCTTGAAAATTTGCAACTTTTGTCTTGTAAATTTTCAACTTTTTTCTAAAAAAAACTTTCAGCTTTTTTTCTTGTAAATTTTCAAAAAAAAAATTCTTGAAATTTTGATATTTTTTCTTGAAAAATTGCAGCCTTTTCCCTGTAAATTTTCAACTTTTTTTAATCAAAAATGTTCAACTTTTTCTTGTAAATTTTTAAATTTTTGTTTTTGTAAATTTTCAACTTTTTTCTTGAAAATTTGCAATTTTTTTCCTGTAAATTTTCAATGATCATCTTTCTCCCAATAGTTCTCCTCAGAAGGTTCCAGTACTCTTACATAGTTAGAATTAAGAAATTGTTTTTAAGAAATCTCTTGGCTATTCCTTAGCATGTTTGATTTCCCCACCATCTAACCATGAAGGTTCTAGTTACGGTAGAGATTCAGAAGGTACAGAGTTAATAAACACATCAGCAGTGCAGAATTACACCACTGAGAAGTAGAATGACTAAAGGAGCTGAAATCATGGCTCCGGTCTCAGGGGCCTTCACCACACCCTGCATCATCAGGAGGAGAAGACCTGCCAAAAAAGATGTAACAGAAAACGTCACCAGACTGTGAGAGCCAAACAGAGTCACAGGGGGAAACTCAGTCACATGGTTCAGGTTTACAGGAGGAGACAAACCGCAGATGAATGAGGAGAGGGAAATGAGGGAGGAGCACAGATCCAGAACACCTGGACAGAGGCAGAGAGGTTCAGAAGAAAAGGACAGATGATCTACTGTAAAAAGTTACTTGAGAAGTAAAGAATTTAATGAGGTTTATTGGGGGTTAATTGGAGCAGAATGCTACCCAGCTGTAATAGTCAAAAATAAGTAGTTATTGGTCTAGTCTAAAGGTCAGGAGTTCCCGGCAGCGGAGGGCGAAGGACAGAGCTGCGTGGAGGAATCTGATCAGACCTAAATGAAACAGTCATTGTTGTCCCCGACAGACTGCTATGATGATGATGATGGATGACAGTGGATATAAAAAGTCTACACACCCCTGTTCAAATGCCAAGATTTTGTGATGTAAAAAAATGAGACCAAGATAAATCCTTTCAAAACTTTTTTCACCATTAATGTGACCTATAACCTGTATGACCCAGTTGAAAAACAAACTGAAATCTTTTAAGGGGAAAAATAAAAACTTACAATAACCTGTTTGCATAAATATGCACATCCTGTTATAATTGGAGATGAGGCTGTGTTCAGAATTAACCAATCACATTCAAACTCATGTTAAATGGGAGTCAGCACACATCTTCCACCATTTAAAGTGCCTCTGATTAACCCCAAATAAAGTTCAGCTGTTCTAGTAGGCTTTTCCTGACATTTTTGTAGTCACATCTTACAGCACAAGCCATGGTCCGCAGAGAGCTTCCAGAGCATCAGAGGGATCTCATTGTTCAAAGGTATCAGTCAGGAGAAGGGCACAAAAGAATTTCCAAGGCATTAAATATACCATGTAACACAATGAAGACAGTCATCATCAAGTGGAGAAGATATGGCACAACAGCGACATTACCAAGAACTGGACTTCCCTCCAAAACTGATGAAAAGATGAGAATAAAACTGGTCAGGGAGGGTGCCAAGAGGCCAACAACATTGAAGGAGCTGGAGGAATTTTTGGCAAGTACTGGCTGTTTAGTACATGTGACAACAATCTCCCATCTAGAGTGGCAAGACAGAAGACTTATCTTATGAAGAAAAACATCCAAGCCTGGCTACATTTTGCAAAAACACATTTGAAATCTCCCAAATACATGTGGGAAAATGTGTTATGGTCTGATGAAACCAAGGTTGAACTTTTTGGCCATAATCCCAAAAGATATATTTGGTGCAAACACAACACTGCCCATCACCCAAATAACACCATACCCACAGTGAAGTATGGTGGTGGCAGCATCATGTTTTGGGGCTGTTTTTCTTCAGCTGTAACAAGGGCCTTAGTCAAGGTGGAGGGAATTATGAACAGTTCCAAACACCAGTCTGTGTTTTCACAAAACCTTTAGGCTTCTGCTAGAAAGCTGAAGATGAAAAGGAACTTCATCTTTCAGCACAACAATGACCCAAAACACACAACCAAATCAACAAAAGCATGGCTTCACCAGAAGAAGATTAAGGTTTTGGAATGGCTTAGCCAGAGTCCAGACCTGAATCCGATGGAACATCTGTGGGGTGATCTGAAGAGGACTGTGCACAGGAGAGGCCCTCGCAATCTGACAGATTTGGAGCATTTTTGCAAAGAAGAGTGGGCAAATACTGCTACATCAAGATGTGCCACACTCATATACTCCTACTCAAAAAGACTGTGGAGAGTGTTCAAATAAAAGCCAAAGGTGCTGCAACAAAGTATTCGTTTAAGGGTGTGCATATTTATGCAAACACGTTATTGTAAGTTTTTTATTTTTTATTTTTCCCCTTAAAAGATTTCAGTTTGTTTTTCAATTGGGTTGTACAGGTTATATGCCACATTAATGGTGGAAAAAGTTTTGAAATGATTTATTTTGGTCTCCTTTTTTTACATCACAAAAACCTGGCATTTGAACAGGGGTATGTAGACTTTTTTTATCCACTGCACCAGAAGATCTTACTATCTGTTAAGGGTGGGGATTGAAGGAGGTCCCAGATACAATATTATCCCAATACTCTGTCCGCGATACAATATGCTCACCAATACTCTGACACACAATACAATATTATCCTAATGCTCTAGCCACAATACAGTATTGCTGAAAAAATGTAATACAGGAAACACAATACAGCATTATCCCAACACTCTAACAAACAATACGATATTATCCCGATACTCTGGCCATGATACGATATGCTCATTGATACTCTGGCTGTCATGGGATGGCCTTTGTTTAATCATGTTTAATGTTGCAGCATTGTACCGAGACAAATTCCTAGTTTGTGTACTACATGAACAATGGCAATAAACCTGATTCTGATTCTGAATCTTCTGATTCCTTTGCGTGTCATCAGTGAGATGCTGTAGGCAGCCGATGAGTTTGCATGTTTATTAATGAAAGATAAATGATTACAAAATAATGAGCCACGTGGGGCAAAAGCACAAACAAGAGGCACGACGAAGGCAGGGTAGCAACACATACAAGTTCAGGAGTAAACTTACGGATAATATGGAGAACAAGAGGATGACTGGAGCCGGGGATTAGGGACTCCAGCCGAAAGTTGGGGAGACCAACGTTACACATGTGAGGTCGCAGCCCAGAGTAACCTCAGCTGCTCCCTTAAATAGGGCTAAAGAGTAATCAGACAATGAGCAAGTAATCAAAGGGAATGTGAATCAGCTGTCACAGCGCAGCTGGCTCTGACAGCCGGAAGTCCCGCCGTGACGCTGTCACAATAAAGGCCCTGGACGGCCACAACAGATAAGAACGGGGAAAATACTGGACAACCTGAGCGTGGACAGAATTGGCGCTCAGGCCATAACACTGGCACACAATATAATATTATCCCAATGCCCCGGCCCCATTACAATATTATCCCAATACTCTGACCATGGTGTGACATGCTCACCAATACTCTGGCACACAATACGTTATTATCCCAATACTCTAGCCACAGTACAGTCTTCTTCTTCTTCTTCTTCTTCTTCTTCTTCTTCTTCTTCTTCTTCTTCTTCTTCTTCTTTCGACTGCTCCCTTTAGGGGTCTCCCCAGTGGATCATCTGCCTCAATCTCAGCCTATCCCTTCATCTTCTTTTGTAACACCAGCCCTCTCCATGTCCTCCTTCACTACATCCATGACTCTTCCCTATGGTCTTCCTCTTTTCCTCCTGCCTGGCAGCTCCATCTTCAACATCCTTTGTCCAGTATCTCCACCATGCCTCCTCTGCACATGTCCAAATGATCTCAGCCTTGCCTCTCTTACATTGTCTCTAAACCGCTCAACCTGAGCTGTCCCTCTGATAGACTCATTTCTAATCTTGTCCCTCTTAGTCACTCCTAATGAAAACCTTAGCATCTTCAACTCTGCCACCTCCAGCTACACCTCCTGTCTTTTTGTCAGTGCCATAGTGTCCAAACCATACATTATAGCAGGTCTCACTACGGTCTTGTAAATCTTCCCTTTCAGTCTTGCTGCTACCCCTCTGTCACAAATCACCCCTGACACTCATCTCCACCCACTCCAGCCTGCCTGCGCTCTCTCTTTCACCTCTCTTGTGCATTTTCCATTGCTTTGGATGGTTGACCCCAGGTATGTAAACTCATCGGCTTTCATTACTGCTATTCCTTCCATCTTCACTGTTACACCTGCCTCCATCTCATTCACACTCATGTATTGTGTCTTACTTCTACTGACTTTCATTCCTCTTCTCTCCAGAGCATACCTCCACCTCTCCAGGTTCCCTTCCACCTGCTCCCTATTCTCACTACAGATCACAATGTCGTATAACCATAATCAAACCCACTAAATCCTTAAGCAAAAATCCATAAAAATCTTTGATAAGAAAGATCCCACATAGTTGTCATTGTTGTCACATTTACAAGAAATACAAATTTCTGTGTTTTGAAAATTATAAAGCTCTCAAATTTGCCTGTTCAATTTATAAAATATTAAATGGCTATGTACCCCCCCTCCGGGAGAATATGTTAAACTGAGAACTGTCACCGGTACCACCAGAGCAATCACTAGAGGAGACTGTGAGGTCCCCCACAGACGCACATTTGCTCAATCTGTGCTATAAGTGAGGGGCACCAAGATCTGGAATAACATACCACCTGCAATCAGAGAACGTACCACACTGAACACTTTCAAGACTCATCTAACAAATTGGCTTTTAAACAACCAAAACTGTACCCATAACTAGTGGTTGCTCTGCGGCATGCACATATACAGTATATATGTACCCATGCGTCACACACGTATGCCTCGCCTCTTGTTTGTTGCTGTCTGTTGTTGCTGTGAGGTGCTTGGGTGCATATGTGTGTACACATACACAGCACTTCACTCATGTGACATTTGAATGTCTTGTTTTGTAGCACCTTAACACTTTGCACTTTTAGCATATCCACTTTGTACAGTTTCATTGCAGATGTTCTTCTCGTGTATGATTGTTTGTTTGTGTGTTTTTGTGACCCGCTGGGGGACTACAGATGCAAATTAGCAGTATTGCTAAATCTGGCATACTTACATTTGTATTAATATTCATTAGTATGCAATGTCCCTTTCAAATAAACATTAAACTAAACCAAAGTAAACTGCAAACATCATGGTCCACGGAGATTCCTGCCTGATGTGAAGGGGCTCAGAGCCGATCCCTGATGTAATCCCACCCCCACCTTGAATCCATCAGTAACTCCTAGAGTGCACCTGACCACCATCTCACTGTCCTCATACATGTCCTGCGCCACCCTCACATACTTCTCTGCCACTCTGGATTTCCTCATACAGTACAACACTTCCTCTCTTGGCACCCTATTATATGCTTTCTCTAGATCCATAAAGACACAGTGCAACTCCTTCTGACCTTCTCTATACTTCTCCATCAACACTCTTAGAGCAAACATTGCATCTGTAGTACTCTTTCTTGGCATGAAACTGTACTGCTGCTCATGGATTGTCGCCTCTCCTCTTAACCTGACTTCAACAACTCTTTCCCATATCTTCATAGTGTGGCTGATCAACTTTATGCCTCTGTAGTTACTACAGCTCTGAGCATCACCTTTGTTCTTGAAAATTGGTACCAAAACACTTCTTCTCCACTCCTCCAGCATCCTCTCACTCCCCATGATTGTGTTAAACAATCTGGTTAAAAAGTCCACTGCCATCTCTCCTAAACATCTCCTCCACAGGCATGTCATTTGGACCAACCGCCTTTCCATTCTTCATCCTCTTCAAAGCTGCCCTCACTTCTGCCTTGCTAATCCTTGGGATTTCCTTGTTCACTATCTTTGCTGGAAAAAAGGTGGATTGTCCTCTCCGGGTTGGGGACAGGCTCCTGCCCCAAGTGGAGGAGTTTAAGTATCTTGGGGTCTTATTCATGAGTGAGGGGAGAATGGAGCGAGAGATTGACAGATGGATCGGAGCAGCATCTGCAGTGATGCGGACGTTGTACCAGTCTGTTGTGGTGAAGAGGGAGTTGAGTTCTAAGGCAAAGCTGTTGGTTTACTAGTCAATCTACGTTCCTACTCTCACCTATGGTCACGAGCATTGGATAATGACCAAAAAAACGAGATCATGGATACAAGCGGCTGAAATGAGCTTTCTCCGTAGGATCGCTGGACTCACCCTCAGAGAGGGTGAGGAGCTCAGTCATCCGGGAGAGGTTCAGAGTAGAACCGCTGCTCTTCCACATTGAAAGGAGCCAGTTGAGGTGGTATGGGCATCTGATCAGGATGCCTCCTGGACGCCTCCCACTTGAGGTGTTTCGGGCACGTCCCACTGAGAGGAGACCCCGGGACAGATCCAGGACTCGCTGGAGAGACTACCAGCTGGTCTGGGAATGCCTTGGTATCCTCTCTGAAGAGCTGGAGCAGGTGGCTGGGGAGAGGGAAGTCTGGACTTCTCTGCTTGAACTGCTGCCTCCGCGACCCGGACCTCTGGAAAAGCAGTAGAAGATAGATGGATGGATGGATTGACTATCTTTCCTTCATCCATCCTCCTCTCTCTCTCATTTCTTTATTCATCAGCTCTTCAAAGTACTCCTTCCACCTTCTCAACACACTCTAGTCATTTGTTAGTACATTGCCATTTCTGTCCTTAATCAGCCTAACCTGCTGCACATCTTTTCCAGCTCGATCTCTCTGTCTAGGCAATCGATACAAAGGCCCTTTCTCCTTCCTTAGTGTTTAGCCTCTCATACAACTCATTATATGCCTTTTCCTTTGTCTTTGCTACCTCTCTCTTTGCCATGTGCCTAGATTCCAAATACTCCTGTCTATTTTCTTCATCTCCCAGACTATCCCACTTTTTCTTTACTAACCTCTTCCTTTGGATACTTTCCTGTACCTCCTCATTCCACCACCAAATATCCTTGTCTTCCTTCCACTGTCCACAGGATACACCACATACCTTTTAACCCATTTCCCTCAATACTTTTGCTGTACTTTCCCAGTCATCTGGTAATTCTTCCCTACCACCCAGAGCCTGTATCAACGCGTTCCTGAACTCTGTGCGACTTTCTTCCTTCTGTAACTTCCCCCACTTAATCTTTGGCTCTGTCTTCACTCTCTTCCTCTTCTTGCTTTCCAAAGTCATCCTACAGACTACCATCTGATGCTGTCTAGCTACATTCTCTCCTGCCACCACCTTGCAGTTTCCTCTCTCTTTCAGATTCTCCTTCTGCATAAGATGTAGTCCACCTGTGTGCACCTTCCTCCACTCTTGTAAGTCACCTTATGTTCCTCTCTCTTCTGGAAGTATGTGTTCACCACAGCCATTTCCATCCTTTTAGCAAAATCCACAACCATCTGTCCTTCCACATTTCTCTCCTTAAGACCGTACCTACCCAGAATCTCCTCATCACCTCTCTTCCCTTCACCTACATGTCCATTAAAGTCTGCTCCAGTCACCACTCTCTCCACAGTGGGCATACTCTGTACCACTTCATCCAACTTACTCCAGAATTCTTCTTTCTCTTCTACCTGACATTCAACTTGTGGGGCATACGCACTGACAACATTCAATATCACACCTTTGACTTCTAGCATCAAACTCATGATTCTGTCTGACTCCCTCTTTACCCCCTGAACACTCTTCACATACTTTTCCTTCAAGATTACTCCTACTCCATTTCTCTTCCTATCTACACCATGGTAGAACAGTTTAAATCCACCTCCAATGCTCCTAGCCTTGCTTCCCTTCCATCTGGTTTCTTGAACACACAGCATGTCTACCTTCCTTCTCTCCATCATATCAGCCAACTTTCTGCCTTTACCAGCCATAGTCCCTACATTTAACGTCCCTACTCTCACCTCCACACTTCTACCTTTCCTTTTCTCTCTCTCCCTACTAACATGCCTTCCTCCTCTCCTCCTCCTCAATCTTCGACCAACAGTAGCCCAATTTCCACCGGCACGCTGTTGGTTAACAGCACTGGTGGCAGTGGTTGTTAACCCAGGCCTCAACCGATCCAGTATGAAAGTCTCATTCGTTATAATCCGCATGTTCGATTTGGCAAAGGTTTTACGTCGGGTGCCCTTCCTGACACAACCCTCCCCATTTACCCAGGCTTGGGACCGGCACTAGGAGTACACTGGCTTGTGCACTCCCTGTGACTGGGTTAGCCACAATGCAGTATTACTGATAAAATGCCATACAGGAAACACAATACAGTATTATCCCGATACTCTGACCGCGATATGATATGCTCACCAATACTCTGGCAAATGATATGATATTATCCAGATACTCTGGCCACAGTACTCTGGTGTTTTTGTTTTTGTTTTGTTTGTTTTTTTCATTCTGTGCAGTGTTTTTTTTGTTTTGTTTTTGTTTTTTCTTCTGGACAATGACCCGGGTTTATTTTTTAATATTGTTGTCGGGAACAAACCCCCCCTTCCCAATACAATCTTGAACAGGGCCCCTAAAAAGCAAGAAACAGCCCTGTACTTTTAGGAAAGGAGTGGTAGACTGGATATATTTTCAGAAATAATGCTAAATAAACAAGGGATACATAAATAAACTAGAAAAGCATTCGGAGAGCGCAGACCTCTGCCAAGCGCCACAGTTCCCCCCATACAGTGTTTGTGTGTACGTTTTCAGATTCCTTGACCATGAAAACATATGACTAGCAATTGGATTCACAATGATAGGATTAGTGTGTAAAGAACTGAGGTCCACACGAATAGTGGTTTTCAACAAAGTTCTCTATTAACACAAGGTGTGGGAAACACTAACAGGCAGCAACATTAGGACATAGCCTTTTTTCTCTATTCCTTCCCATGAAGCTCCTCGGACCCGTGACGTCACTACAGTCCTTAAAGACACACCACCACATATAAGTGTTCACATTATATGACAAGTGGTTCAGTAGTTATTGACGAAAATGGCATTTTCCGTAATGGTGGTTTAGCGCCACAGTTCTCCCCATACAGTGTTTGTGTGTACGTTTTCCGATTCCTTGACCATGAAAACATATGACTAGCAATTGGATTCACAATGATTGGATTAGTGGTTCAGTAGTTATTGACGAAAATGGCATTTTCCGTAATGGCGGTTTAGCGCCACAGTTCCCCCCATACAGTCTTCAGATTCCTTGACCATGAAAACATATGACAAGCAATTGGATTGACAATGATAGGATTAGTGGTTTAGTAGTTATTCATGAAAATGGCATTTTGCGTAATGGTGGTTTTCTTGTGGACGGTGATCCGGATCACCACCAAAATCTAACCATCTGTAGGATACCCCATTTCTGACAATCTGTGAAAATTTCATGAAAATCCGTCCATACCTTTTTGAGTTATCTTGCTAACAAGTAGACAAACAGACAAACAAACAGACAAACAAACAGACAGACAAACCAACGCCGATGATCACATAACCTCCCCCTTTGGCGGAGGTAACTAGAAAAGCACTTAGAGAGTGCAGACCTCCGCCAAGCACCACAGTTCCCCCCATACAGTGTTTGTGTGTACGTTTTCAGATTCCTTGACCATGAAAACATATGACTAGCAATTGGATTGACAATGATAGGATTAGTGGTTCAGTAGTTATTGACGAAAATGGGATTTTGCGTAATGGCGGTTTTCTTATGGACGGTGATCCGGATGACCACCAAAATGTAATCATCTGTAGGATACCCCATTTCTGACAATCTGTGAAAATTTCATGAAAATACATCCATAACTTTTTGAGTTATCTTGCTAACAAACAAACAAACAGACAGACAAACAAACAAACAGACAGACAAACCAACGCCGATGATCACATAACCTCCTTGGCGGAGGTAATAAATTTATGTCTTTTCTTAAAATTTTGAGACTTTTTCAGGACAATTTGAAACTTTGTTCTCTGGGATTTTGATCCATTCTGAGGCGTGTCGTCATTCCTTTCTGGTTCCTATGACTCTCCTCTGTTTCCACTGACGAGTTGGCCGTGGCCATTATTCCTCTCCCATGACTCACCTCTTATCTCACACTTGTGGCGAGCTGACCACCAACCAGTCACTCAGGACGGGTCAGCAGCAGGCAGGGAGCGGGTTGACACGTAAAAACCTAAATTGACTTTAAACGTGCAGCAGCGGTCAAATCCTCCTCTGTGCTCTCAGTGTTTATGAGGAGGAGGAGGTGACCTCATGCTCTGTCTATCTGAGAGGCATGTGTGATTCTGGCTGCTGGTCAGCTGCATGATGGGACTGATGTCAGCCCACCGGACCGCTGATTAGAGGGTGAAGAGTGTGAAAGAATTCCAGGCCTGATGACTGCTGCGGGTGGGGAATGTTCAGATGTTTGGACTTTTAATATCACACAGGATGGAGACCAGATTAGAGGCAAAACTTAAGTGTTAGGATACGTTCATACTGTTAGCTAGTGTTATTGTCAAGACCAGACCAAGACCAGAGTCTTCCAAGATCAAGGCATAACCAGTGCATATTTATAGGCGTGTCCAAGTCCATTTTGTTATCACGGCAGCGCAAAAATGAAATTTGGTCTTGGTGAAAAGCAGCAAGAGGTTGGTTTAATTATTCAGAGGTGTGTTCTCCTGCACTTCCCTTTAATGAACAGAGGTACATGATCTAAGGTGAATTCTGATCCTGATGGCTTGGTTTTTCGCACTGGCGACAGAGACAGACAGACAGACAGATAGATAGATAGATAGATAGATAGATAGATAGATAGATAGATAGATAGATAGATAGATAGATAGATAGATAGATAGATAGATAGATAGATAGATAGATTTGTTTCATTTAGCCCAAACTGGGAAATTGCAGTAGACAACCAAATGACAGAAAACACACACATGACAGACAAAGGGATTACCCATGGAAAGTAAAACTAACATCACTATAAAAAAGACTATCTACATCATAGTTGAAGAGATGGTGACACATATAAACACATGAATCACACCCGCTGTACAATGCAGGACTATCAGGAGCAGAGTGAAATGTGAGGTGCCAGTTCCAGTTAGACTGGAAGGTGCAGTATGGCAGCATAGTTATGACCAGAATAATCAGAGTAAGTTTTTGTACAGTGAAATGGTGTGTGGCAGGAAAGATTTCCTGTATCTGACCGTTCGACAGTGAAGCTGTAGCAGTCTGCTGGAGAAAGTGCTCTGCTGTCTGTCCAGTGTGTGGTGGAGGGGGTGATCAGGATTGTCCTTGATGGATCGCTGTTTATTTAGTGTTCTCCTCTCAACTACAGTCCCAAAAGTCTCTGGCCTGAGACCAATCACAGAGCCAGCCCTCTTGATAATCATGTCAAGTCTGTTGGTGTCGCTGGCTCTAATACTGCTACCCCAACAGACAGCAGCAAAGAAGATGGTGCTGGTGACAATGGCCTGGTAGAAAAGCTCCAGCATCCTGCTACACACGTTGAAGGATCTCAGCTTCCTCAGGAAGTAGAGTCTACTCATCCCCTGTAAGTGGCATCAGTGTTGGATCTCCAGTCTAGCCCATTGCTGATCCTGACACCCAGGTATTTGTAGTCCTCAACCACCCCCACATCCTCCCCCTAATCTGCAATGGCTGTGAAGGCGTCCTCTTCTTCCTCAAATCACCATCTCTCTGGTCTTGCTGATGTTTAGTCTCAGGTGATTCTGCTCTGTCCACTCCACAAATCTGTCTACCAGTGCCCTGTACTCCCCCTCCTCTCCCCCTCTTATACACCCAACAACAGCTGAATCGTCAAAGAATTTCTGCAGGTGGCATGACTCGGTGTTGTATTGAAAGTCATTGGTGTATAAGGTGAAGAGAAAAGGAGAGAGCACAGCCCCCTGTGGAGCTCCCATATCACTAACCACCATGTCAGACAAGACACTACCCAGCCGGACAAACTGTGGCCTGCCTGTCAGGTAGTCAGTAATCCAGGAGATCACAGAGCTGTCGACCCCCATCACCCGCAGCTTCTCACCCAGCAGCAGTGGCTGGATGGTGTTAAAGGCACTGGAGAAATCAAAAAAAGTGATTCTAACAGTGTCTCCTCCACCATCCAGGTGCAGATGGGCTCGTTGCAGCAGGTAGATGACAGCATCTTCAACTCCTAAATGGGGCTGATATGCAAATTGTAGAGGGTCCAGCCACATCTTCACCTGCGGCCTCAGGTGGGCTAAGACCTGTCTCTCCAGGACCTTCATTGCATGAGATGTGAGGACAACTGGTTGATAGTCATTCAGGTCAGATGGAGATGACTTCTTGGAGACAGGAACCAGGCAGGACATCTTCAACAGCAATGGTACACTCTCCAGACTCAGGCTCAGGTTATACAGGTGTTTCAGTATGGGAGCTAACTGGTTGGCACAGGTCCTCAGGATCCTGGCAGAGTTGCCATCAGGGCCCGTAGCCTTCCACTGATAGAGCCTCTCCAGCTGTTTCTTAACCTGGTCTGCAGTCACAGTGAAGTGAGGGAGGGACCTGGTGTCCCCTGAGGAGGAGGAGTGGGGTGAGGGGGGAGATGGAGAGAGGTGCTGCACAGGAGGGTGGAGGGGGAGGGGTGTGTGGGGGTCTGGCTGTGTTGTTGGGGTGACAGACTGTGAGTTTATCTTATTAAAAAACAAATTCAGTTCATCAGCTCTCTTCGGCTCCCAGATGTGTGCTTGACTCTCCCCTTGCACCCAGTTATTTGTTTCTTTCCCACCCACACATCTTTAGTGTTGTTTTGCCTGAGTTTATCTTCCAACTTCCTCCTGTAATTGTCCTTGCACCTCCTCAGCATCTCTCTCAGCTCATGCTGCACTCCCCTCAGCTTCTCCTTGTCTCCGGACCTAAAAACTCTTTTCTTCTTGTTCAGAAGTGCTTTCAGGTCACTGGTGACCCATGGTCTGTTGTTGGGGAAACAGTGTACAGTCTGAGCTGGCAAGGTCATGTCTTCACATAATTCTGTGATGCAGTCGGTCATATTTTCTACGTCCACCCCATGTGGTTCACAGAGTACGCTCCAGTCCGTTGTCTTGAAGCAGTCCTGTAGTGCATCAGCAGCCTCCTGTGTCCACCTCATCACAGTCCGTGTATAAGCAGGCTGCCTTTGCACAAGGGGAACGTACTTGGGTGTTAACATGACCATGCAGTGATCCGATTTGCCAATGGGGGGTAGAGCTGTGGCACTATATGCATCTCTGACATTGGCATACAGTAAATCTAGTGTTTTGTTTTCTCTGATGGGACAGTCAACAAACTGGTGAAAGTTTGGTAATGTTTTTCCCACTGAGACATGATTAAAATCACCCATGATGGCCGTAAATGCATCCGGGTGCTTCTCCAGTGGTGTGGCTGTAGTGGGGCTGATGATGTCACAGGCCACCGCTGTGTCAGCTGACGGAGGGAAGTAAACGATAATTACCAACGCGTTTACCCAAGCAAAAATGCACACGATAGTAATGCTGCTTGACATTAAGCCAGGCATTAATTATAATTATCAATGCACAGTCACTTTTTAGAAGGAAGGGGAGGATATGATTGGAAAAATGGAATAAACAGTTGAGCTAAATTTAAATTTTTGGGTTTATTGTTGCGTGCATGGGTGCACGCCTTGTTGTGCTCCATGCATCATTTTTTTCTGTGCAGTGAAAAACTCTTTTCTACAGTTTTTTCAAATGATTTGGGATAGGCAGTAAGCAATTTGCTATTTTTTAACTTGAGGGGATGGGAGATATTCACCAATTTAGCATGAGGTACAAATGTATAAGTGTAAATTAGATTTAAAAAATTTGCAAGAATAAAGGTGCAAATATATGATAAAAGATGCCAATTTAAAAATTCAAAAAGTCGCAAATTACAATTTAATTGCATTGAATAAAAATGTGACCAGCATCCACGTGAGCCTTGCAAATTTACAAGAGAAAAGCTATAAATGTATGATAAAATGTTTTAAATTCATAAGAAAAAAAATTACAAATTTATGATAAGACAACAAAATTTAAGGGAAAAAATCAATTTTTAAGGAAAAATGGGAAATTTATGAAAAAACTTGAAAATTTACAGGAAAAAGTGTATAAATTTACAAGAAAAAACTTGAATTTTTTTTAATTTTTAAGAAAAAAGTAAGAGATTTATAAGAAAAAAAGTTGCAATTTTATGAGGAAAAGGTGAAAATTTACAAGAAAAAATTTCACAATTTTTTGAGAAAAAAGTTACAAATTTATAAGGAAAAGTCACAACTTTTTAAGAAAAAAGTTGCAAATCTATGAGAAAAAGTTGCAGATTTGCAAAACAGAGATTCAAAATTTATGAGGAAAAAAGTCACAAATTTTTAAGAAAAAAGTTGTAGATTTATGAGGAAAAAGCTGCAAATTTACATGATGTAAACTATGAATTATGAGAAAAAAGTCACAAATTTTAAGAAAAATGTTGCAGCTTTATAAGAAAAAAAGTCAAAAAATTGAGCAAAAGGTTGCAAATTTACAGTAAAAAAGTTCAGCAAATTTATAAGGAAAAAGTTGCACATTTTTGAGAGAAAAGTTATAAATGTACGATAAAATGTTTTAAATTCATAAGAAAAAAATTTACAAATTTATGATAAGAGATTAAAATTTAAGGGAAAAAATCAATTTTTAAGGAAAAATGGGAAATTTGTGAAAAAACTTGAAAATTTACAGGAAAAAATATAAATTTACAAGAAAAAATTTGCATTTTTTTAATTTTTAAGAAAAAAGTAAGAGATTTATAAGAAAAAAAGTTGCAATTTTATGAGGAAAAGGTGAAAATTTACAAGAAAAAATTTCACAGTTTTTTGAGAAAAAAGTTGCACATTTATAAGGAAAAGTCACAACTTTTTAAGAAAAAAGTTGCAAAGCTATGAGAAAAAGTTGCAGACTTGCAAGACAGAGATTCAAAATTTATAAGGAAAAAAGTCACAAATTTTTAAGAAAAAAGTTGTAGATTTATGAGGAAAAAGCTGCAAATTTACATGATGTAAACTATGAATTATGAGAAAAAAGTCACAAATTTTAAGAAAAATGTTGCAACTTTATAAGAAAAAAAGTCAAAAAATTGAGCAAAAGGTTGCAAATTTACAGTAAAAAAGTTCAGCAAATTTATGAGGAAAAAGTTGCACATTTTTGAGAGAAAAGTTATATATGTACGATAAAATGTTTTAAATTCATAAGAAAAAAATTTACAAATTTATGATAAGAGATTAAAATTTAAGGGAAAAAATCAATTTTTAAGGAAAAATGGGAAATTTGTGAAAAAACTTGAAAATTTACAGAAAAAAATATAAATTTACAAGAAAAAATTTGCATTTTTTTAATTTTTAAGAAAAAAGTAAGAGATTTATAAGAAAAAAAGTTGCAATTTTACGAGGAAAAGGTGAAAATTTACAAGAAAAAATTTCACAGTTTTGTGAGAAAAAAGTTGCAAATTTATAAGGAAAAGTCACAACTTTTTAAGAAAAAAGTTGCAAATCTATGAAAAAGTTGCAAATTTGCAAGACAGAGATTCCAAATTTATGAGGAAAAAAGTCACAAATTTTTAAGAAAAAAGTTGTAGATTTATGAGGAAAAAGCTGCAAATTTACATTATGTAAACTATGAATTATGAGAAAAAAGTCACAAATTTTAAGAAAAATGTTGCAACTTTATAAGAAAAAAAGTCAAAAAATTGAGCAAAAGGTTGCAAATTTACAGTAAAAAAATTTTAGCAAATTGATGAGGAAAAAGTTGCACATTTTTGAGAGAAAAGTTACAGATTTATGAGAACAATCTGCAAATTTGCAAGAAAAAAATTGCAAATTCATGAGAAAAAAGTCAGATTTTTAAGAAAAAAGTTACAAATTTATGAGAAAAAAGTTGCAAATTTTTAAGAAAAAAGTCAGATTTTTAAGAAAAAAGTTGTAGACTTAGGAGGAAAAAGCTGCAAATTTACAGGACAAAAATATGTGAAAACATTTGGAACTTTTTAAGAAAAAAGTTGCAACTTTAAGAGAAAAAAGTTTTTAAAAATTGAGCAAAAGGTTGCAAATTTACAGCAAAAAATTTTAGCAGATTTATGAGATGAACAAAGTTACAAATTTATGAGAATAAAGTTGTAAATTTTTAAGAAAAATTTCTCCAAAAATTTGCCTCTTTTTTCCAGGTTCAAAAGGGTTCAAAGGAAAAATCCCCCCGATTTACGCCTATGCATGGGGATGGGGTGGTTGCTGGTCCTTCTGCTCCCCCCTCAGCTCAGCCGCTGCTCCTGGTGCTTTATTCCTCTAAATATTTCCGCTCTAAGACCTTCCTACAGCCCAGACGACTGACTGCTGACTTTCCCCTTTATGGTGACGCACAGCATCAGAAGCTCCATGAGGGCGAATCGTTCCCTTTTATAGTCACATCAGGATCTGCAAAGCTAAATCACGTCACACAGCGACAGACGCTCAACTCTGAAGAAGCTGAGAATGTGCAGGCTGAGGTTATTCCGTGTTCAGAAGCATATCACACATCATGCATAAAGGGTTTTAAAAAAGGACAAAAAAACAAGTCCAACACTGCAGTGTGAGATGATTTAGCATAAAAAAACACTGAAACCTTTTGAGAAACGTCACAAAACGTCATATAAAGATTTGAACATTTATGGCAAGCTGCAAATTTAGAAGCAAAATTGAGTAAAATGTAAGTTTGAAAGGAAAAATAACAAATTTAAGAGGAAAGTTACAAAGAGCAGAAAACCAAATTTGCAGTAAAAGTAGTTGATGTGACCTCTGACCTTCTGATCAGCTCCAGACGGGAGTTCTGGAGCTTTTCAGAATTGTCCCCCAGTATCACCATAAACTTTTCTATGTCACAGCAGCAGCAGAAATCAAAAACATGTAGATTTGCAATGTTTTGCCCATAAATGTGCAACTTTTTCTTAAAAATTTTCAGCTTTTTTTCCTGTAGTTCTTCCATTTTTTCCTCATAAATTTATTACTTCTTTCTCAAAAGAGTGCAACTTTTTTCACAGAAATTTGCAATTTTTTTCTCATAAATTTGCAACTTTATTGTCATAAATCTGTGACTTTTTTCTCCAAAAGCTGCATCTTTTTTTTACATATATTTGCAATTTTTCTCTTGAAATTTACAAGTTTTTTTTCTTATAAGTTTGTGACCTTCTCCTCAAAACTTTTCTCATAAATATTTTACTTTATTCTCAAAAATGTGCAGCTTTTTCAAATAAATTTCCATCCATCCATCCATCTTCTACCGTTTTTCCGGAGGTCCAGGTCGCGGAGGCAGCAGTTCAAGCAGAGAAGCCCAGACTTCCCTCTCCCCAGCCACCTGCTCCAGCTCTTCAGAGGGGATACCAAGGCGTTCCCAGACCAGCTGGGAGACATAGTCTCTCCACCGAGTCCTGGGTCTGCCCCGGGGTCTCCTCCCAGTGGGAGGTACCTGAAACACCTCAAGTGGGAGGCGTCCAGGAGGCATCCTGATCAGATGCCCATACCACCTCAACTGACTCCTTTCAATGTGGAGGAGCAGCGGTTCTACTCTGAGCCTCTCCCGGATGACTGAGCTCCTCACCCTATCTCTGAGGGTGAGTCCAGCAATCCTACGGAGAAAGCTCATTTCAGCCGCTTGTATCCGCGATCTCGTTCTTTCGGTCATTACCCAAAGCTCGTGACCATAGGTGAGAGTAGGAACGTAGATTGACTGGTAAATCGACAGCTTTGCTTTAGAACTAAGCTCCCTCTTCACCACAACAGACCGGTACAACGTCCGCATCACTGCAGATGCTGCTCCAATCCGTCTGTCGATCTCTCGCTCCATTTTCCCCTCACTCGTGAACAAGACCCCAAGATACTTAAACTCCTCCACTTGGGGCAGGAGCCTGTCCCCAACCCGGAGAGGACAATCCGCCTTTTTCCGGCTGAGGACCATGGACTCGGACTTGGAGGTGCTGATTCTCATCCCAGCCGCTTCACACTCAGCGGCAAACCGTCCCAGCAAGAGCTGTAGGTCATTGCTGGATGAAGCCAAGAGGACAACATCATCTGCAAACAACAGAGATGAGATCCTGTGGTCACCAAGCATGACACCCTCCATTCCCTGGCTGCGCCTAGAAATCCTGTCCATAAAAATTATGAACAGGATCGGTGACAAAGGGCAGCCCTGGCGGAGCCCAACTCTCACTGGGAATGACTCCGACCGAGTGTTGGCAATACGAACCAAACTCTCACAACGGTCGTACAGAGACCGAATAGCTCATAACAACAAGCCCGATACCCCATACTCCCGAAGCACCCCCCACAAAAATCCACGAGGGACGCGGTCAAATGCCTTCTCCAAGTCCACAAAACACATGTAAACTGGTTGGGCAAACTCCCACGAACCCTCAAGAATTCTCGAGAGGGTAAAGAGCTGGTCCGATGTGTCACGGCCAGGATGAAAACCACATTGCTCCTCCTGAATCCGAGGTTCGACCAACGGCCGGACTCTCCTCTCCAGTACCTTGGCATAGACCTTCCCAGGGAGGCTGAGGAGTGTGATCCCTCTAAAGTTGGAGCACACCCTCCGGTCCCCTTTTTTGAAGAGAGGAACCACCACCCCGGTTTGCCATGCCAAAGGCACTGTCCCCGACCTCCACGCAATGTTGCAGAGGCGTGTCAACCATGACAACCCAACAACATCCAGGGCCTTGAGGTACTCAGGGCAAATCTCGTCCACCCCCGGGGCCCGGCCACCAAGGAGATTTTTAACCACCTTGCGACCTCAGCCCCTGTGATAGGCGAGTCATCCCCCTCGTCCCCAAACCCTGCTTCCTCTGTGGAAGGCGTATCAGTGGGATTGAGGAGATCCTCGAAGTATTCCTTCCACCGCCAGACAATATCCCCAGTTGAAGTCAACAGTGTCCCATCCGCACCATACACAGTGTGGACGGGGAGCTGCTTTCCCCTCCTGAGCCGCCGAACAGTTTGCCAGAATCTCTTTGAAGCCAACCGAAAGTCTTGTTCCATGGCCTCACTGAACTCCTCCCATACCCGCGTTTTTGCTTCAGCAACCACCCGAGCTGCACTCCGCTTGGCCTGCCGGTACACCTCAGCTGCTTCGGGAGTCCCACAAGCCAACCAAGCTTGATAGGACTCCTTCTTCAGCTTAATGGCCCCCCTCACCACTGGTGTCCACCACTTGGTTCGGGGGTTGCCACCACGAGATGCACCGACCACCTTGCTGCCACAGCTCTGGGCCACCACTTCAACAACAGAGGTGGAGAACATGGCCCATTCAGACTCCATGTCTCCAGACTCCCTCGGAATGTGGTTGAAGTTCTTCCGGAGGTGGGAGTTGAAGACCTCCCGGACAGGGGCCTCAGCCAGACGCTCCCAGCACACCCTCACTATATGTTTGGGTCTACCAGGTCTGAATGGCTTCCTCCCCTGCCATCGGATCCAACTCACCACCAGGTGGTGATCAGTTGACAGCTCTGCACCTCTCTTTACTCGGGTGTCCAAGACATACGGTCGCAGGTCTGATGATACGATAACAAAATCGATCATCGACCTGCAACCTAGGGTGTCCTGGTGCCAGGTGCACATATGGACACCCTTATGCTTGAACATGGTGTTCGTTATGGACAGACTGTGGTTAGCACAGAAGTCCAATAACTGAACACCGCTCGGGTTCAGATCGGGCAGGCCGTTCCTCCCAATCACCCCCCTCCAGGTTTCACTGTCGTTGCCCACGTGCGCATTGAAGTCCCCCAGTAGGACAATGGAGTCTCCAGGAGGAGTACCCTCCAGCACCCCAGTCACAGACTCCAAAAAGGGTGGGTACTCTGAAACATCATTTGGTGCATAGGCACAAATGATGGTCAGGACCCATTTCCCAACCCGAAGGCGCAAGGAAGCAACCCTTTCATCCACCGGGGAAAACTCCAATATAGAGGCAGCAAGGTGGAGCGATACAAGAATACCCACCCCTGCTCGTCGCCTCTCGCCCGGGGCAACTCCAGAAAAGGCCAAGCTCCAGCCCCTCTCCAGGAGACTGGTTCCGGAACCGGAGCTGTGTGTTGAGGTGAGGCCGACTATATCTAGCCGGTATCGCTCAACCTCGTACACCAGCTCAGGCTCCTTCCCCACCAGAGAGGTGACATTCCACGTACCAAAAGCCAGTTTAGAAAGCTTGGGATCAGTCCGCTTTGACCGCCACCTAATCCACATAGCACAGGACCCCCATGATCCCTCCTGCAGGTGGTGAACCCACTGGAGGGCGGACCCATGTAACTCCTTCGGGCTGAGCCCTAATAAATTTGCAAATTTATTTTGTAAATGTACATTTCACTCATACATTTATGACTTCTCAAAAATTTAGAAAGTTTTTTTTCCACAAAAATTTGCAATTTTTTTTTCTTGTAAATTTGCAACTTTGTTGTCATAAATCTGTAATGTTCTTTTCAAAAATTTTTGACTATTTTCTCAGAAAATTGCAACTTTTTTCACATAAATATGTAAGTTTTTTCTCATGAATTTGTGATTTTTTTTTTCCCCCTTGTCCTGTCAGGCAGCTAGGCAAACAGAACAGGGATCTGTCACCCTTATTGTGCCAAAACAGATTTACTTTGCCAAGAGGAGCTTATACAGTACCTAACTGTGCACTGTATATTGTTGTAAACTCCTCCTGTAATAACTTTTAATACTTTATTTTAATTGTTTTACCCATGGAAGACCCAACAGGATGGGGAAGAGGGAAAGGAAGTGTGTGAAGGGGGAAAAGAAAAGGGGGGGGGGGGAAGAAAACAACTAAAACAAACAAAAGACAAACTGCTTCTTCCACCAGAGATGTCTCAACACGAGTCTGGTTTCTGCACCTGTTAAAGGAGAGACACTTGTGCATGTATGTCTGTGTGCATATATATGAGAACGCGCGCAAAATAAGTGTGTGCATGTGAGTGGTTTGTCAGGAAACATACGAGCAGAAGGCCGGTCGCAGCAGCTCTCCCCCCCGAGGACCCCCAGCAGGCAAGACAGTGCCACCAACCCCCAGCCCCGAGGTCAACAAGCTCCAGAAAAGCCAGGCATCCACCCCCGGAGGGACGATCAAGGGAGGGCAGGCCACCCGGCAGCCGGCGTGATGAGCCCACGTCCCCGGACCTGCCCGACTCCCACCCCCCCAGCGGGGCCAACATCCATCCCCGGGCCCCAGGCACCAGGAGGCCAGCGACCCTACCCCCCAGGACAGAGACCAGCCAGCCCCCCCAGCGCGAGCCCCCCCAGGCACCCCCACAGCGGCCTCCGCCACACACCCCGGGAACCCCCACATCCAAAGAAGTCCCCTCGCCCAGGGGAGCCCACGTTGCCGAGAGGCACTACCCCCCCTTAATCCAGCACCTCCCGACTCGCAGGCACACCCCTCCCCATACCTTCACACCCACATGTTCCCATGCACACCCCTCTCACTCACCCAGACCGACCCATTCTCTCTCACTCCAGTACCCACTCAAATTCACTCCTCATTCACCTTTATTTCAAAAGGCGGCTGCGAAGCAGATGCAGTGAGCCTGAACATGCACCAGTGCCCGGCAGTGACCAGGGAGACCACTGGCACAGGCCACAGAAGCAGACCCCCACCCCCCGGCGCCCATCTGAGTGAACAATCAGCAGACCACTGCAGGCGCCCCAAGAAGCCACCCGGCATGCAAAGCGCCGCACAAAACCGACCCATCATCACCACCTCCATTCATCACCCCCTCACTCTCACTTAGACTCATATATATGAATTTGTGATTTTTCCTCATAAATTTTAAGCTTTTTTCAAAAATTTGTGATTTTTTCTTACAAATTTGTAAATTTTTTTCCTGCAACATTTTCAAAAATTTGGATAATTTTGTTCCTGTTAATTTTCAGCTTTTCCTTCTAAAATTGCTGTTTTTTTCTCATAAATCTGTTAACTTTTGCTTAAAAATTTGCAGCATTTTTACATAAATTTGCTAAATTTTTCTCATAAATTTATTTCCTGTAAATTTTCAAGTTTCTTCATAAGTTTCCCTTTTTTTCTCTTACAAATAGGTGATTTTTTTTTTCCTTTAAATTATCTCTTTTCTACATAAATTTGCAAGTTTTTTCTTGTAAATTTGCAACTTCATCGTCATAAGTCCCCAATGTTCTTCTCATAAATTTGTGACTTTTTTTCTCAAAAAATTGCCTTTATCCACATAAAATTTCTCATAAGTTTATGACTTTTTCCTCATAAATTTGTAGCTTTTCTTTCAAAAATTTGACTTTTTTCTTGTAAATCTGCAACTTTTTTCAAAAATGTGGGCATTATTTCCTGTAAATTTTCAGCTTTTCCACATAAAACTGCAATTTTTTTTCTCATAAATCTGTAACTTTTTTCACAAATATTTGCAGTTTTTCACATAAATTTGCAAAAATTTTCTCTTAAATTTATAACTTTTTTTCCTGTAAATTTTCCAGTTTTTTCTCATAAATTTGCCATTTTTCCCCCTCAAAAACATGTGATTTTTTTCTTTTAAATTATCATCTCTTTTCTCATAAATTTGCACCATTTTTCTTTTCTTGTAAATCTGCAACTTTTTTCTAGTAAACTTCTAACTTTTTCCTGTGAGTTTTCAAGTTGGCC
The DNA here is from genome assembly GCA_020510985.1 of Pholidichthys leucotaenia. Classification (NCBI taxonomy): domain Eukaryota; kingdom Metazoa; phylum Chordata; class Actinopteri; order Cichliformes; family Pholidichthyidae; genus Pholidichthys; species Pholidichthys leucotaenia. Next base: position 241,497,712 of record CM035842.1, on the reverse strand, counting down.
ACATAGACGCGTGTCCCATGTTTATGTGGCGACTGATAAACAAACACAGCAGCTGTTGGTGGTGGAGGAAATAAAACGGGGGGATCATGAAGCGACAGATGACACCCCCCCCACCACCACCGCGGAGATCCCACACGACAAGGGGGAGACCCTAAAAATACGGTCAGAAAGAGGCACTTCAGTTCCAGCAGACCAACAGCTGAGAATGCTGCACCGCCGCGCTTCCAGCTGCAGCAGCGGCTCCGCTCAGCTGCATTTGCTCTGATTAACTCACTTCTGTTTCGCAGTTTTTACCTCAATCTTTCTTTCCAAATTAGAACTTGGGATTTTTTTTTCCCTTAATTTGTAAATGGATTACTATTGCTTGTCATTTTTGAGAGATTTGTAGAGACTTTTTAAAAATTTAAAACAGTTAAAAGATATTTTTCAAATAAATTTGGCCCTCTTTTCTTGTACATTGGTGATGGGTTTTTTCTGGAAAATTTGAGAGATTTTTGTTGCTTTTTCTTGTAAATTTTGATGACTTTTTTTCTTATAAATTAAGACATTTTTGTGACTTTTTCCTTTAAAATTAATGACATTTTTATGAATTTTTTCTTGTAAATATGATGTTTTTGTGACTTTTTTCTAGCTAATTTAAGACATTTTTGTGACTTTTTTACATGTAAATTTATGATGTTTTGGGGACTTTTTTTCCTTTAAATTGGAAACATTTTTATGATGCCTTTCTTGTAAATTTGTGATTTTTTTCTAGTTAATTTAAGACATTTTGGTGAATTTTTTCCTTGTAAATTGAAGACATTTTTGTAACTTTTCTTGTAAATTAGACATTTTTGTAATTTTTTTTTTCTTGTAACTTTATGATGCTTTTCTCTTTGCAAATTTGCATCTTATTTCGTTTAGCATTTTAGACTTTTTTAACATAAATTTGTGTTTTTAATTTAATTTGTTTTATAAATGACAAAGCAGTTGTTACTATAAACTGGTTCTGTTAAATAAGTAACTTTTAGATGGAAATTTCCAACAGTTTTCTAGTATTTATTATTATTATTATTATTATTATTATTATTATTATTATTATTATTATTATTATGTGGTTTTAGCTTAAAGATGCAGTGTGTGATATTTTGGGTAATCTATGTATATTCTGAGATTTAATGCAGCATTAATTTATAATTTTGTTTTCATTGTTTTATATCATTCTTAATTAAAATTTGATGCAATTAAAATTTGACAGATGAAGAGGTTCCACTTCTATGCAGGCAGCCGTTTGGACCATTATTCTGTCTTTATGTCTATATATCAGACTCTACACAAACAACACCTGTGAGACATCCTAAATGCTTCGGAGGCAAATAATCACCATAATAGTGGAAAATATTTACATTTTGAAATCTGACTATTAAATTATTACACGCTGCACCGCTAAGTCCCAATACAATCTACAAATTTAGAAGAAAAGTTTAAAATGTTAAGAGAAAGCAGCACATTTATAAAAGAAGAAAATATGCAAGAAAAATCAGATATTTATCTCTGGACACCGCGTGGGCGGCGCAGTGGCGGAGTGGCTGGCACTGCAGCAGCACAACAACTCACCCTTGACTGGGGGATCCTGGGTTCAATCCCAGCCTCTGACCAACAGTGATCTGTGTGGAGTTTGCATGTTCTCCGCGTGTCTGCGTGGGTTTACCCCAGGATTTCTCCAGTTTCCTCCCACATGCCAAAAACATGCAAGTTAGGTTAATTGGCATCAAACTGAGGATTCTAAATTGTCCTTAGGTATGACTGTGAGAGTGAATGGTTGTCTGTCTCTCTGTGTTGGCCCTGTGATGGACTGGCGATCTGTCCAGGGTGGACCCTGCCTCTCACCCAAAGATGCTGGGATAGGCTCCAGCGCCCCTGCGACCCGAAAAGGATTAAGCGGAAGAAGATGGATAAATGGAAATTCTGGACACTTTTAGCAAAAAATTCTGCTGTAAGTGAGCGTAATAAAGCTTTCTGACCCCGGGGTTCTACATCCATGTGGTATTTTGCAGCAGTGCTTCTTCCTATGTGTGGAAAGCTGGATTCATGCTGCATTTCCGCTATGGTCCGCGTGTGTTTTGGATGAGTCCGGTGTGAACATGGCATTGTACATGCTCATTTTTTTTTTTTTTTTGTCTACCAGGCCAAGCAGTTGACGCATGTGCCCAACTGTTATTTGTAGTTTCACCCCAGCCCTATGGGTAGCGCAAATGCGCTAACACACTAGTTTGATCACTGGCTATAAACACAAGAGCGATGCACATTTTTTTTGGAAGAAACAACAATGGCATCATTTCAAGGAAAAGGAGGAATTACCGTTTTCCAGTCCTCCGCTCAAGCTGCTGCTGCTGCAAAAGGATTCATGTATGTTTATTCTCATCTTCTGCTTTCTCATTGTCTTCTTTGTCTACTTTGACTTTGTATGCTGTGTTGGTAGCGCCACCTCGTGAATGGGACGTTCAGCCTTGTGCATGCGCTGCCAATGCGGTCAGGTCGTGGGCAGACTGTGGTCATAAAATTTGGGCTGCACGTGGTCGTCCGCAGAAGAGCTCTGCGGACACTAACGGAATGGAGGCGATGATGTAAATTTCGTCACACGAGGCTTCTGGTTGCATGTACACGGACAGCGGAGGTGCAGCATGAATCCAGCTTTACAGAACGAGCTCTCTCTCTCTCTTTCTCTCTCTCTCTCTCTCTCTCTCTCTCTCTCTCTCTCTCTCTCTCTCTCTCTCACACACACACACACACACACACACACACACACACACACACACACACACACACACACACACACACACACACTCTGACGTGGGCCTCCATTCCTGATGGTTTTCCTCCCAAATGTAAACAAAGCAGAAACACAAGCAGCCATGTAAACTGAAGATCACGTCGCTGCTCCTCTCTGGGGACAGAGATATTTACGGAGGAATGACGAGGCTAAACTGGGCTCTGATTTATGCCTCAGCTCCCCCATAAAAACTCAGACAGCTGAGACAGCGGGTGAGCGGAGCGGCGGATGGTGGAAAGGCCACAGGTTCAAATCTGAGATGGAAGAAAAGATTTTAAAATGTTTTAGCTGATTATATTTTCTTCGGCAGTGGGGGCTCTCGTAAAATAAAATGACATTAACCTCTAAAAATTTCAGATTTTGTTTCAAATTTTCTACTGCCACTCAATGAAGAAAGAAAGAAATTGTAGCCAAGTGAAAACAGTGCTATGATATTAATTACTCAAGTATTAAAGGAGTTCTGATCCCAAAAAAATTGTCAAATAAAAGTAAGAAAGTGCTGTATCTACTTAAGAAGTTACCTGAGATGTGATTTTTATTCTTGGCAGTTCAACAGTTTTTTCTCCTACTTTTTAATGACAGTTTTCTTGTAAAGTTACTACATTTACCTTCAAATTTTAAACATTTTCCTCATTATTTGTGTTTTTGCCCTGGTAAATTTAAGACTATTGTGGTGGCACGGGTGGGGGTTTTCCACCCAGAGAAAGCAGCTGGGGTAAGGGGGAACAATGGACCGGAGGAGGAAGTGCCACCGGGGGGTTTCAAATGGGACAGTAAGGACTATGCACCCCCCAGGGAGAGGAGGAACCACCAAAGCTGCTGGAAGAGAGAAGGGTGTGAGCAGCAGGGCCAGCGTTATATGATAATATGCCACACAGGTCTTTGTTCCAAGCAGTGTATTATGGTCGGAAGTTCCAGGTCTCAATGTGTAACGAACCGAGCCCGTGTTTCCTGTTGGCTCGGTTCTGATCGTTCTTGGTGGCTCAGGCGCTGGGTTTATCATGTGTTGGAATCTTTTGATTTCTTGTTGTTTTCATGTCTCTTTCCATGCCTGTAGCCGCTGCTCTGGCCGGCGATCGTTAGGCAGCTGTTTGACCCACTTCCTGGTAGGCGCTGTCTAACATTCACCGGTCCAACCACACCCCCATCTCTCTCTCTGACAATCAGCTGTTTGCCCCGGTAATCATCTTTCCCGCGCCTCGCCTAGGTGTGGCCAATTTGTCATGCCAGCGGTGTTTGTACTTAGGCAGCTCTTTGCCAGTCAAACACCGCTGGACCATTATACGAGTTCACACGGTCGTTCTTCACCGTGGGACCGTCACGTCGGCGAAGGAGTGTTTGTGTGTGCTCGCTGGGGAACTTGGATTACTCGGACTGCTCCGGTGCCGTGAGTAAACTGCTAGCGTTTCTGTGTGCAGTTGTTTTGCTACGCTGGTAGGGTTTCCTTGTGCGGCACAACTGCTACGCTTTGGCACTGAACTGCCCAGTTGATTCTCCCCGTTCTGCCGAGCATCCTGGAGTTTACCCGAGCTGTCTTGTCGTTTTGTGTTGTTCATTTTGTATCAATAAATGTGTGTTTGGTGTAACCCTGCACTTAAGTCCGTTCTTCCTTCTCCTCCTCCGTGCGCTGTGTGCACTCAAGAGGATGCTTCCCCAGTGCTATACCCTTTCTGACAGTGAGGGATCAGAGAAACTCCTAACGAGTTCGGAGTTAGGTGACAGATCAGCAGTGGAGCTCATGGAGAGCATGCTGGCGCTAAAGGGGAAGGACGACGAATCTTTCCTGTTCGCCCACTTGTTCCTCAGGAACCTACCGGCTACAGCGAGGGCGATCCTGGCCAACTTGCCACGGCTGGTCACTAAGGACTACCGCGCCCTGGTGCAGGAAGTGGACCGCATCATTTTGGCAACCAGAACTCTCAAAGTGCAGGCAGTGGCACCGGCATCCATGAGGGACTCCAGCGAGGTCGAGGAGCCATTGGTGGTAGCCGGGATGGACACCAGGAGACGAAGGAATGGGGCGATCTGTTTTTATCATTGCCGTTTCGGCTCGAATGCCCAATGCTGCCTGTCGCCATACCAATTCAAGAAGCCGGGAAGATGGCACATTCGGAATTCAGTTGCAGCTGCAACCGATGGCGACAGGAACAGACTGCTTTATGTCACGGACACACGTTCAGGGAGATGGTTTTTGGTGGACTCTGGCTCCCAGAAGAGCAACATCCTGTCGGTCAACGCAGACAGGGTGGCAGGAGACAGCGGTCCTGAGCTCACGGCCGCCAACGGATCCACCATCAGGACATTTGGCAAGTGGGCACTGATGATACGCTTACAGGGACGTAACTTTCAGTGGGACTTTGTGATAGCTGCATGTTCCGGCCCCATTTCAGGTGCAGATTTTTTATGTGATTATGGGTTGTTAGTCGATGTTGCTAATAGGAGATTAGTGGATGCTGTCTCTTTTACCTCACTGCCCTGTACAGCTCGGGGAGGTGGGTCGACAACACTGGCTAATGTTATAGCTCCAGGGGGTAAGTACCAACATTTGCTCCCACAGTTCCCAGCACTCACGATCCCAACTTTTTCGGCTACAATAACGAAACACGGGGTCGAACACTTCATAACGACAAAAGGCCCACTGGTGTTCACGCGACCTTGGCGCTTGGACACAGCTAAACTGGCCAGCGCGCGAGAGGAGTTTGCCAACTTAGAGTAGTTGGGCATCGTCAGGCACTCCAACAATCCGTGGGCATCCCCGCTACACATGGGGCCTAAAGCTGATGGGTCGTGATGATCGTGCGGTTATTTCCGGCACTTGAATAACGCCACGGAACACGATCGTTATTCCATTCCGCACATCCAGGATTTTTCTGTGCACCTGGCCGGGGCGCGTGTATTTTCAAAAGTGGATCTGGTCCGCGGATACATCACATCCCGGTGCGCACAGAAGATGTTCCGAAAACAGCAGTAATAACTCCTTTCGGCCTTTTCGAGTTTTTACGAATGCCGTTCGGATTAAAAGGTGCAGCGCAGACTTTCCAGAGGATGATGGACACAGTGCTTCGTGACTTGTCCTTCGTTTTTGTCTACTTAGACGACATTCTGGTTGCTAGCGCGTCCGAGGAGGAGCACATCACCCATCTCAAGATGGTTTTCCAGAGGTTGGAAGCGAACGGGCTTATAGTGAACCTGGCAAAGTGCCAGTTCGGTGTGCCTGTGATTGATTTTTTGGGCCACCGCATTTCGCCAGAAGGCGCGATTCCGCTACCGGATAAGGTGCGCACCGTGTTGGACTTTCAGCATCCGCAGACCGTGAGGCCCCTGCAGGAGTTTTGGGGGATGGTCAATTTTTATAACCATTTCCTTCCCCGGGCAGCCCAGCTGATGCAGCCGTTGTATGCTGTGCTGAAAAAAAAAGAAGCCCGCTGAAAACGTCAACTGGACTCCCAAGCGAGTCCAGGCTTTCACAAACGCCAAAACAGCGCTTGCGAATGCCACGTTGCTAGCTCATCCGGATCCATCGGCACGGATAGCGCTCACTACGGATGCGTCTGATGTTGCCATAAGAGCAGTACGTTGAGCAGTACGTCTCCGATTCGTGGCAGCCGCTCGCATTTTTCAGTCAGACTTTGCGCGACAGCGAACCCGGTGGCTGCACGGTGGCGCAGTGGTTTAGCACTGTGGCAGCACAGTTTTACCCTCGGCCGGGGGATCGCGGGGATCATGAGATCGTGGGTTCGATCCCAGCCCCCGACCAACAGTGAGCTGTGTGGAGTTTGCATGTTCTCCCCGTGTTGCGCGGGTTTACTCCGGGATTTCTCCGGTTTCCTCCCGCTTACCAAAAACATGTAGGTTTAGGGCGCTCGCGCACGCAGCGACCAGCAGCCGGTGGCTTGTCACCAGACTGCAAACCAAATCTACCTACGGGTACAAATAAGTAACAAAAAAAAAAAAAAAAAAAAAAAAAAAAAAAAAAAAAAAACCAAATACAGCACGTTCGACAGAGAGTTGTTGGCTTTCCACCTGGCAACGCGCCATTTCCGGTTTTGGTGAGAAGGGCACAAGTTCACCGCATTCGTGGACCATAAGCCTCTGACGTACGCAATGTTCAAGGTCTTGGAATCGTGGTTGGCCCGGCAGCGATCGCAGAGTGTACAACCAACATTCAACACATCGCCGGTAAGTTCAACGTTGTGGCCGATTGTCTGTTGCACACGTTAGTCTCCCCAGTCTACATGGGAATAGATTTCCCTGCGATGGCCATGGAGCAAGCTGGGGACACGGACATTTGCGCACTCCAGTCTGTGCCTACTGGGTTAAGGCTGGAGAGCAGGGTGGTGCAAGAAGGGTGCCCTCTCTTGCTCTGTGATGTCTCCACTGGCCACCCGCGCCCAGTGGATCGGAGCAAGTGGCCGTCGCATTTTTGAGTCAGTCCACTCCCTTTTGCATCCGCGACTACGTGCTTCGGTGAAGCTAGTGGAGTCAAAATTCGTCTGGCCACGCTTGCGCAAGGACATGAAGGAGTGAGCTGCAGCATGCGTTGCGTGCCAGCGGGCCAAAGTGCACAAGCACACCAGAGCCCCCCTCGAGCCGTTCCAAATCCCAACCAGGAGGTTCGACCACGTCCACGTGGATTTGGTGGGACCCCTCCCGCCGTTGCAAGGTTTCACACACCTTTTAACAATCATGAACCGCACCACACGCTGGCCCAAAGTGGTCCCGCTGGCTTCTACCACATCGGCAGAAGTGGCTCGTGCTTTTTTGTCAGCTTGGGTTGCACAGTTCAGAGCCCTGTCAGACATCACTTCCGACAGGAGTCCACAATTCGTTTCAGAACTCTGGTCTGCTATGGCCCAGAGCAGGGGTGTCCAACCAGGTGCCATGGAGAGCCAAGACCCTGCAGGTTTTCTCTTCTACCCATTCTCTTCAGCAGGTGTTTTTACTTATCAGCAATCAGTGGGAAGAAGTTCACAGAAATCTGCTGTTGAAGACACTGGTTGGAGGTAAAACCTGCAGGGTCTTGGCTCTCCATGGCACATGGTTGGACACCCCTGGCCCAGAGCCTGGGGGTCAAAATTCACTGCACTACCATGTACAACCCCCAAGCTAATGGGTTATGCAAACGTTTTCACAGGTCGCTTAAAGCAGCGCTCAGAGCTTCGCTCACAGACACAAATTGGGTCAACTGCCTGCCCTGGGTTCTTTAAGGGTTGTGCTCCGCACCTAAGGAGGATTTGGCATGCCTCCCCGGCAGAACCTGTTTTTTCTCAGCTGCTGCGGATTCCCGGAGAGTTTTTACCGAAAAACCCCGTTTATTAGTTATTAGTTATTGTGACACTGCTTCTTATTGAGGAAAAAATGCCATACGTTGACAAGTCAATTATGTCTTCCAAATCACGAATCATTCAGTTTGGATTCACCGACCATAAGGAGTATGAGGAGAAAGGGAGAAGGAAACACAGGGCGAAATGCAAATTTTGCAACACACTTTGAAGCTGGCATCTGAAATAATGTAGTGGCTCGGACTTGGAATATGGTGACTCAACTACAACACTGTTTTACATATCTGAACATTAATTTGCAGAGCCAGAACAAAACAGTGAGTTTACCTCCTATTTTGAATAAAATTCTGAATAAAACTATGTTTAATTTAATAAAATTCATGAAAATGACCTAAGATGCAGTCGCTTCTGCTGTAATATCTATCTATAAATGCACGAAATCTGTGTGTGTGTCTGTCTGTCTGTCTGTCTAGCTGTCTGTCTGTTCTACGCATATCTCTTGAACTGTTTGTCAGACTGGCCTCAGATTTTATAAATGCTTTGCTGAGGTTACAAGAGTGTGCATCCCCGAGTATGGAGTTGCTCAGTCAAAATGTGCAATTTTTATCAATAAAAGTTTAGCCACCGTCACGACTCTGTCTCTTCATGCCCTTCAGTGTGAGTGGGTTTTGGATTGACTCCATGCTGATTGGATAGCATACAGCATCACGGCCGTGCTGATTGGATAATACACGGCATCACGACCATGCTGATTGGATAATACACGGCATCACGACCAGTCAATTGCCACAGCACTTAGTTTAGTTTATTGGTTTATTTGTCAGGGATCATGTACAAAAAAAAAAAAAAAAAAAAAAATACAGGGTAAAGATGCTCTATACCAGATTATAGCATTCTCACTAATTTCCATCTGTAGTCCCTGAGGCAGGCAGGAAGATATTAAAAGAAAAACAGCACATATAGAAAGCAATTCAGGTCGGGTTTCAGAAAGTGCTGACCTTGAAACAAGAAGGGAGTAAGTTTAAAAGATAAAAAGATAAGCGAAACAGCACACATAAAAACATTTTAAGAGTACAATTTCAAATCCCATTTAAGGGAGAGAGTCAATGCTTTGCAAACAAAAAAAGGAAGTGAAAAGCGACAAATTTGACAAGAAAGCAAGAATAGTGAAAAAGTAATGCTTAAAAAAATTATACTATAATGTTGCCATGATCGCATATGTCTAAAGGATAATTCGGGGAATGCCAGTAGGGACCCAGGGGCTGCCTAAAGAGCACTGGTGTGGGAGAAGCAGCAAGCGGAACACGGTCCTTTGCAGGGAAGCAAACCCAGCCCGCCCGGTCAGCAGGAGACGGGAGACGCTTTGTAGGCCCACGAGTCACCGTCGTCAATGGCGCTCCTCTTAGTGTGCTCGCAAGGCTATCTAAAAATTAAAAGTTCATAATAATACCACCATGATTGTGGAGCAGAATGCCCAGATCAACTGCATATCATATGTGGCCACATGCACGGTTTTAAACGACCGTCACCAAACTGGACACAAAAATGCCCAAATAACGAAATAAATCATTTTTATTTAAATATTTACTGACAAATGGGCAACACTGATGCAACAGTTGCAACCAAACAGGTCCTTCTGCTGTGTATAATATCAGTGTTTTGTACTTATAGTATTCCTAAAACATAAAAGGATGCACTAGAATGGGTCTCAAATATTTGTAAACGTGTCCTGTTATAGTACTGCATAAGCTTATTGGTAATAGACTATAAACTACACATATAAACTAAAATAATTATGATGATGACTGAACAATTCCCATTCTCCAAAGTGCAAGATACCACACCTATAAGTGATAAAAGATCAGACAAATAAGTGATCTGACAAAAAATAAACAAGGGTTCTTAAACAGTCGCTAATACTGAATGTCCCATTCATTTTCAATAATTCTGTAATTATTATTCACACAATCAAATAAATCTCAGTCCCTTTTATATTTGTCAAAGTCTAATGTGTGAGTGCCTACAGATACATAGGTTACACCTCTTTGTATTCCACTTTCAAACACAGTCTACATTTGGGCCTGTAAAGTCTAATTGGGATACCTGTTTTCAGACAAGAACACTTGCTTTCTACGGGCATGCACTAGTCTATCTATAAATGCAAGGATTCTCTGTCTTTGTGTCTGTCTGTCTGTTTGTCTGTCTGTCTGTCTGTTCCTCGCATATCTCCCAAACCGTTTGTCAGACTGACCTCAGATTTTATACGTACTTTGCTGAGGGTACAAGGGTGTGCATCCTAGAATTTCATTCTCCCTGGATATGTGGAAGTTTAGGACGGGAAATCTTTAATCATTGTGTGGTTTTCTTGGCTGAGCACCATCTTGTCCTGACAGTTTTCACAGCGGATAACTGTACAGGTAATATGAGTCTGCTAACACTGACTAAGGCTAAAAAAGACCATAAATTTGGAAGGAAAATTATCAAGTAATAATTATCAGAGATTATCTTCTGGAATAACTCTTATCCAATCAGATTCCTCGGTCAGAAGTTACTGTTGCATGATTCCGACTCTGAAATTCTGATTGTTCCCGTGGATTCTGAGCAGCAGCAGTGAAGACAGTCCTGTGGTTTCAACCCCGTAACCCTGTGGAGATGTTGCCATCTACCCAGAATCAACTACTAATAACATACAGCAGTGCTGAGGTTGATGTGAGTCTGCTGCCAGGATTCTCTGAGGCTGAATCACGCTCTGGTTCCATCCACGCCAACTTTAACCCTGCTCAGGCCCACTTCACCACATTCACTGCACAAAATGGAGGGGTAGGGCTGGGGGGTTTGGGGTGGGGGTGAAGGGTGAATTAGGATGCACCTTTAGTCTACCCATGACAACTGTCTGCAACCTGTGTAACCATAAATAAGCAAATAAATAGAAAACACCTCTATTTGCAAGTGAAAGGGTACAAAAGTTTATAAGAAAAGAAGCCAATTTGTGACTTTTTTTTAAAATTAATTTGCAATATTTTTTCTTGTAACTTATTTTTTAATCCTTTTTTCCCTCTGAAATTTGTGACATTTCTCATATTTACCTCCGCCAAGGAGGTAAAGTAATCGGGGTGGTTTGTCTGCCTGTTCGTCTGTCTGTCTGTTAGCAGGATTATGCAGAAACTACTGGACAGATTTTGATAAAAATGTCACCAGAGGTAGCCCTTGAGCCAACAACGAACCCATTAAATTTTGGTGATGATCTGCGAGTGTACACCTCCACCAAGGACTATGTTTGTATTTGTGCAGCAGGATTACACAAAAACTACTGCATGGATTTGGATGAAATTTTCACCAGAGGTGGTCCTTGGGCTAGAGACGAACTCATAACATTTTGGTGATGATCAGAGAATGCATACCTCCGCCAAGGATCTTATCTTCTCACAGCGTGTTAGCAAGAATACTCCAAAATTACTGGATGGATTTGGATGAAAATTTTTACCAGAGGTGATCCTATTCATGCTGCACCTCTGTTGTCCACATACACACAACCGAAAGGCTTGTGTGACGAAATTTACATCATAACCTCCAGTCCGCTAGTGTCTGCAGTGCTCCGCTGCTGACGAGCTCAGGCAGCCCAAATTTTCTGACAGCGCGGCCTGACCACAGCCTGACCGCGTTGACTGCGCATGCGCAAGATTGAACATCCCATTCACGAGGTGGCGCTACCAACACAGCATACAAAGACAAAGTCGATGAAGAAGATGAAGAGGAAGCGAAAGACAAGAATAAACATACATGAATCCTTTTGCAGCAGCAGCAGCTTGAGCAGAGAGGAACACTGGAAAATGGTAATTCCTCCTTTTCCTTGAAATGACGCCATTGTTGTTGCTACAAAAAAAATGTGCTTCGCTCTCGTGTTTATAGCCAGTGAACAAACTGGTGTGTTAGCGCATATGCATTACCCATAGGGCTGGAGGGAAACTACAAATAACAGTTGTGTGCATGTGTCAACCACTTACACAAAAAAAGTGCGCATGTACAGCACCGCGTGCACGCTGGGCTCGTCCAAAGCACACGTGGACCAAAGTAGACCAAAGGGGAAATGCAGCATGAATCCAACTTTAGGCTAGAGAGGAACCCATTACACTTTAGTGATAATCTGAGAATGCATACCTCCACCAAGGCTCTTAACTTCTCACAGTATGTTAGCAAGAATCCTCCAAAACTACTGGACAGACTTTGATGCAGTTTTCGCCAGAAGTGGCTCTAGGCTTACACACAAACCCATTATTTTGGAGGTGATCCATGAGAGACGGAAGGAGCCTTGGCAGAGGTAGGCGCTCTCTGAGTGCTTTTCTAGTTTCTTATGTATTTACTTTTTTCCCCTTTTATTAGAATTTTCTCCCAGAGTATTTTTTCTCATATGTGACTTTTCTGTGTAAATTAGTTTTTTCTTAAAATTGCAAATTTTATTTCTCTTAATTTTAATTTTTTTTTAGATTTTGATTTTAGATTTAGATTTTTTAGTCACTTAATCTTTTACTTTACTTTTACATTTCCAGATTTTCTTGTACATTTGTGAAGTTATTAATGAACTTGTAACTTTTTTCTTAGGCTTGTGTCTTTACGCTTGTGAATTTGTGTGTTTGGGGGGGGATCCTGACAATCTGTAATTTTTCTCTCTCAAATTTACAAAATTTTAGCAGCTTTTTACTTGCCAGTTTGTAGGTTACTTTAGAAATTTTGCTCAAGTTGGAAAAGACCATTTTAATGCTAACTTTTATTTATTAATATGTAATTAATATGTTTTTGAGACGTTTTATTTAGAACTTAGCACAATTTTTCAGAATTTGCTTATTTTCTATAAATTTCCTATTTTTAAATATATTTTCAACAATTTTTTTTCTGCCATTTCTGGTAATTTTGTGACTTTTTTTGGATGTCTTTTTACTTCTCAAATTATCCCCCCACATAAATAAAATAATAAAAAAAATAAAATAAGATGGAAAAATAGTAAATAAATAAATAAAGGTGAAACATATGTATTTTTTATTGATTGATATTTTTTTTTGGACCTCTGATCTCTAAAACATGATAAGAAAACAATGCAAAAGAAAAAAGTGTAATACATATAATAAAGTTTGTACTCAATTGAAATCAAAAGAAAACACATAATCAAGTTTTCCAACGGTCATTTCTTTTAGGTCCCTGTGGTCCAAAAGGAGTAGGCAGAAGTAAAACCTTATCGAGGCCTACCCCTTTTACTTTTTTTTTTTTTTTTGTAGAATTAACTATTCCGTTTTATAAGTCTTTTCAGTATATCATACAGCCTGTGTCCATATCAAATCAAAGAAAATATACATACACTCCTACAGGACCAGACAACTGTCAGAAAATCCTGTTACTACAACAGCAAAACAGAAGGCAATACATAATGCATACAGATAATAATAATAATAATAATAATAATAATAATAATAATAATAATAATAATAATATAGACAATAGGTACAAATACAGTACAGGTGGAGTCAGCAACATAATTCATTCGTCATCGTTCCATCATATATTTGTTTAATATATAAATTTTAAATAGTCTTTTAAATTTCTTTAATGTTCCACATTTCATTTCATCGTTGAAGTTGTTCCATAAATTGATTCCTTTTGTTGTAAGACAATGATTGTGTTTGTTCCTATCAAGTTTTTTTTTTTTAAATACATGTTCCTCATAGATCATGTTTGACACCAAACCACGTCACACACAGCAGATTTAACAATCATGTGGATTTTTAATTAAAAATCTGGTTGTGTTGGTCCTCACAGGTGTAGAAATGAGATCCAGGAGCTGCCCTGTGGACGGCGACACCAGCGGACACATTCTGCCTCCCAAAGTGTTCGTCAAAGAGGACGAGGAGAAGGCGGCGGAGCCGGGCAGGAGGAAGATGATGAAGGTCCAGAGGGAGGAGAGGAAACCTCAGAAGAAAGCCGCAGCAGATCTGTCCCAGAACGACCTGCTGCAGCTGCTGGGGATCATGGAGGGAGAAGTTCAGGTATCAGCAATAATTTAGGCCATGTAGTGGTGGTAGGGGGTGTGCTCAAATTTAGCATAAGGCACACCATATGGGTGTAATTTAGGTGTAAATTTGTAAGAATAAAGCTGCAAAAAATATGATAAAAGATGCTAATTTAACTATTTTTTACAAAGTCATAAATTTACCACAACTGTGTATCAAATTTATGAAAAAAAGTTCCAAATTTACAAGATGGGGAAAGATTTAAGAGGAAGGGAGTCACACGTTTATTGCAAATTACAAGATGAGGAAAAAGTCACAAATTTTTGAGAAAAAAGTTGCAGACTTACAATATTTTTTTATGCATTTCTGCTTAGAACTAGTGGTTAGCATAAAAGCAGAGAGTGGAGGAGGTCATGAGACATCCTCCACAGTGAAACTCCACTTTAAAGCTGATTTGTGGCCAGCTGCTTCCTCCCAGCTCCAAATCACAATATAGAAAAGAGGTTAAAATAAGAAGGATCCACCTGATGTGAGGACAGGAGGAGGACACAGCAGAAGAGTCACAACCGTCTGGTTTCCCTTTAGCTCCCTCTGCTGGTGCAGTCCTGGAGAAGAATCTGACGTGCTTCAGTGTCGGTGTGATCTGATCTGGTTTGTGTTTCTGTCAGAGTGAATCAGTGAAGTCATGCTCTAAGATCATGTTGGGTGGGGGCTGAGGATCATTCTGGAAATATTCAAGTGGGCGAACCACACCTTTAAACTGAAACACAAACACTCGGTGATCTGAAACGCTCACATTAGACTTAGAAAGGCCATGAAACTATTTTTTTTTTCCACCTATACATATATGCTACTTATAAATAGTATTTATAGGCTCCTCTTGCTGTATAATAACTTTAACACTTTATTTAAATTGTCTTACTTATGCTGGACCTGACGGGGGGATGGGGGAGGTGTCATGATCCGAGTGCTGGAGATTCTGCTAGACTCGGTCTCATGGATTTTTCTGCTTATTTACTCATCTGTTGCATTTTATGCTTTTTGGGGTTTATGTATTCTTGTTCTGCTTGCGGTTTTTCCTGTTTGTGTTAGTGTTACATTTCTATTTGGCATTTATTTATATTTATTTGGTATGTTATTTTATTCTTTATATCTTTAGTATTATCCTCTGACTGTTGACAGCTGTCGGGCATGAAGCTTCATGTGGGCATGCCCTGTCAGCTGTCAGTTTTTGGTCCGCCTCCCTCTCACCGCCTCAGCTGATCCCAATTATGTATCCTCGCTTTCTCCTGCCCGTTCAGGTACCCACACCTGTTGTTAATTATGTTTATGGGTTCTGATCCCTATTTAAGGGGCTGCACACTTTTGTCTAACGCAGCACCCTACTTGCAGCTTTTCTCCACGAGCCATAAATGTCTCTTTACATTTTATTTTTCCCAGCGTGTGTTCCACGGCTAGTTCTCCCAGGTTTAACCGGCAAAACCAGTCGCCTTAGCTTTTGCTATTCTTGCTTCACCTGTGTCTCCAATTGCCTATTACTTTTTGGTTGGGTTCTGTTTGTTCTTTTGTGCCTTTTGTTATTAAAACTTGCAAACTCACAGCTGGCGCATGGTGCCTTTTATCCTGCCCTGAAGGGCGTTTGTGACAGAAGGGTGCTACCAGTGTGGGCACCAGCAGCTGTGAGTTTGCCTTTTTTTTTTTCTTCTCCCTCCCGTGTTCTTCTTTAAAGCCTGTGTTTTTTCACTGACATGGCAGCATTTTCCGACCATGGACAAAGTGGGTTTAGCGAGGAGGAATCTTGGGCTCTGAACATTATCCATAACATCTTATCAGAGGCTCATGCCTCCCACACTCCCGAGATGGTACAGGAGTGCTTGGTTGGGGCTGCACAAATTCTGGAAGCTTGCCCCAGCCTATGGAGCCATTTGGAGTTAACGGACCTTCTCCTCTCCATCATGGGCAGCACGGTGGTGCAGTGGTTAGCACTATTGCCTTACAGCTAGAAGGTTCCAGGTTCAAATCCCCAGGCTGGCAGGGGTAGGAACCTTTCTGTGTGGAGTTTGCATGTTCTCCCTGTGCTGTGTGGGTTTACTGCGGGGGCTCCAGTTTCCTCCCACAATCCAAAGATATGCATGTTAGGTTAACTGGTTGTTCTAAATTGTCCCTAGATATCTGTTTCCTATAGGCCCTTAGAATAGAGGGTTAGTACTACTGAAGTGCTTTGAGTGGTCCCTGAGACTAGAAAAGCGCTATATAAGTACAGGTCCTTATCCCTTATCCCTATCAACCCATCGTCCATGCGCCACAGGCTGGGGGAAACCTCCTCTAAACCCCAGCCTACGCCTACAAGGAAGCGATTCCAGGCACAGAAGCCCCGAGCCTCTCGCCGTCATCCAGCTGCAGACTCATCTCCTCCTCCTGAACAGTGGGCTGCCGTCTGCCGTATTGGGTACGCAGTCCTTGTGTCCTCTGATGGTCCCAGCACGGAGGAACTGGAGGAGCGCCAGTGGGTCTTGTCAGCAGAGAAGGAGCTCATTTTGGATTACAAGCCATGGCTACTTTCTGAGCCTTCGCAGCAGCTGGAGAGAGGTTCATCAGGCAGAGCGGAGTCTGCGCATCCCCTGACTCCGATACTCTGCCCATCTCACCAGATGACCTTCACAGCTCCTGAAGAGGTGTCATCTGGACCCGCAGCAGCCACCACCAAGCCCCGGGAGTTAAGGCAAGTATCTCTTCATTAATCAACATCTAATAATGAATTGCCTTGCCTTATTCCCGGTGGTGAAGCTCAGCAGCAGCGGCCCGATTTGGCTGAGCATTCACCATCTGCTGCCATTATTCCACCCTCACCTGCTTCTCCTATGCCTCTCTCCAATTCCTCTGAATATCTGTCAGTCCTGGGACGGAACCACCGGACAATGGAGAGGCCTGTGGTCCTGGAGAGGACCGGCCCAGCGAGGGAGAAGATTGTCTCCAGTGCCCCGAAGCCTGAACCGACGAAGAAACGTCCCCTGGTTTTGGCAACACTGGACCCGGTGCCATCGGTGAGGGGGTTTTGGGCCCTCAATCTCAGGGTTTGGGGCATGCTGGTGTCAGCGGTGGGGTGGCCTCCAGCCACCATGCCAGACGAACCATCAGCATCAGCTGCCTCGCCTGGAGATCCTGGGTCTGCAGTAACCACCACGCCTGTTGCAGGGGTTGCTGCAGCGGAGTCAGAGCTGGACCTCCAGGGAGCCAAGCCCAAAGCAACATTGTCGCCTGGATCGGTGGAGTCCTGGATGGCGGTGGAGCTCGAGCTCAGGCAAGTACTCTCCTTTGGTTTTCTCTTATCTCTCTTGGAGAAATCTTGTCTGGCTCTTGGTGGGGAGAGCTGGGTGCAGCTGTCAGCTGCACCTGAGCTCACCTTGCCAGGCTCCGCTGCTGCCGGTGACCCTGACCCTGCCTCTCTGTTTGTATTGTCTGAGTTCTCTCAAAGGGTCACCGAGGATAATCCCCCTGTGCCAGATGTCTTTGTGGACTAAGGCTCGCTACCCGAAATCACTGTGGGTCCAGCTCCCCCCGCTGAGGTCCCCAAGGACATTCCGTCCCAGCCCGGGATCTCCGTGGGTGCAGCTCCTCTGCAGCCCGGGTCGCCATGGGAACTGTGTCCCAGTTGGGGACCACCGAGGGTGCAGCTCCGCTCCAACCCAGAGTCACTGTGGATGCTGCATTGCTCCAGCCTGAAGCCACCGCAGGTGCTGCAATTCTCCAGCCCAGAGCCACCACGGGTGCTGCATTGCTCCAGCCAAAAGCCACAGCGGGTGCAGCGTCATCCCATTCCGGGACCACCAAGGGTGCTGTTGGCCAGACCAAGAGCATCATGGTTCCCCCTCCTTCGCCAGACACCATCATGATCCCCCTTCCCTCTCTACCAGATGTTGTCGTCGTCCCCCTTCCAGCGCCAGACACCATTGTGGTCCCCCCTCCTTGGCTCGCCTTCCCGTCATTGAGTCTCCCCATAGGAGGAGCTGCCTCCTGGGCCACCCCTCCTATTCAGGTGCCTTGAGAACTCTGGTCGGCTGCCTGACGGACTGAGCCATTGGGTTGGGTGGCCCATGCTCCCAGGCAGGCCACCCAACTCGGACCACCTTGCCGTCCACCAGGCCTGGGAGTTTGGTCGCCCCCCTGAACCCTCTAGCTCCTTGGCCCGGGGGGGCTAATTCAGTGTTGTTGGCCGGTGTGGGTCCTGAGCAGGATTTGTTTTGTTCCCTCCTAACCTGTTCCCCCCACCACCCTCTCTTGGTGGGTTATTGTGGTGCCCTTGCTGGGGGGTGGGGGGCTCTTTCCTTTTCTTTTGGTGTTACCCTGGGGTGTCTGGGACCACCCCTTGAGAAGGGGACACTGTCATGATCCGAGTGCTGGAGATTCTGTCAGTCTCGTTCTCATGGCTTTTTCTGCTTATTTACTCATTTGTTGCATTTTATGCTTTTTGAGGTTTATGTATTCTTGTTCTGCTTTCTGTTTTTCCTGTTTGTGTTAATGTTATATTTCTATTTGGCATTTATTTATATTTATTTGGTGTGTTATTTTATTCTTTCTAGCTTTAGTATTATCCTCTGACTCTTGACAGCTGTCAGTGGCGTGAAGCTTCGTGGGGGCATGCCCTGTCAGCTGTCAGTTTTTGGTCCACCTCCCTCTCACTGCCTCAGCTGACCCCAATTATGTATCGTCGCTTTCTCCTGCCCGTTCATGTACCCACACCTGTTGTTAATTATGTTTATGGGTTCTGATCCCTATTTAAGGGGCTGCACACTTTTGTCGAGTGCAGCACCCTACTTGCAGCTTTTCTCCACGAGCCGTAAGTGTCTCTTTACATTTTATTTTTCCTAGCGTGTGTTCCACAGCTAGTTCTCCCAGGTTTAGCCAGCGAAGCAAGTCGCCTTAGCTTTCGCTATTCTTGCTTCACCTGTGTCTCCAATTGCCTACTAGTTTTTGGTTGGGTTCTGTTTGTTCTTTTGTGCCTTTTGTTATTAAAACTTGCAAAACTCACAGCTGCCGCGTGGTGACTTTTATCCTGCCCTGAAGGGCGTTTATGGCAGGAGGGAGTTGAAGGGATATGAAGCGAAACATAAAACTCTTTAAAAACTAAGAAAACATTTGTAAAAGCAGATTTATATTAGTTAAACTATTTTCACATAGTGTAAAAAAAATCTATAAAAAGAGTGATTTGTATTAATGCAGCCCACAGTGTTAAAATGAATAAATTAATTCATTTAAAAACTAATAAAGGTCCAGTACAGCCTTGTTTAAAATTAACTTTTGAATGGAAAAATCATCAATTAATTATACTTCAGTTTTCAGGGTATATTTCAAATTCAGTTTTCTTTTTTAAATTATTTATATTTGTAGCATTACCTTCATTCATTCATTACTCAAGTGAATGAATGAATGAATGAATCTTTATTTCAGATAGATTAGATTAAAAGATTAAAAGAAAGGAACAGAATAATATAACAAAGGGGAAAAAAATCCAACAAGGTCAAATTAAACAGTAACTCCTCAGATTATACAATTCAACATAAATTATTCGAAATGGGTGATGGCTGAAGCTGTAGCTTATATTGCCCACCCATGTTCCATCTAAGAATTCAAAAATAAAATAAAATAAAATAAGAGTGATTACAAATCAAAACAAAGCTAAGACAAAATGTGACAAAAAACTAAGCAACAACACAACACAGACTGGATATGATAATCCTTATGTGATTTTACATGTCGTTTGTATATATGTTTGGAGTATTTCTTCCTTTAGTTTTTGTTTAAATTGTCCAAGCGTTGTACATGATTTTAATTCAGGTCCAAAAGCCTTCCATAGTCTGATTCCTTGCACTGAGACATAGTGTTGCTCGGTGGTAGTTCTCACTGAAGGTTTTTGAAATATACATGTTCCTCTGAAATTATGTTGTTTCTCCCTTATTTGGAACAACTTTTGGATATTTGCGGGCAGTGATAGATTCTTCGCTTTAAACATTATTAATGCAGTTTTAAAATCAACCAGATCTTTCAGCTTGAGAGCTTTTAATTTAAGAAAAAGTGGGTTTGTTGGTTCCCTGTAAGCAGCTTTGTTTATTATTCTAATAGCTCTCTTCTGAAGCATAAAGACTGGATATATGTTTGTTTTATATGTATTTCCCCATACTTTAGTACAATATGTCATGTATGGGAGTATTAATGAATGATACAAAGTATATAGAGTGGGTTGATTCAGCAAATATTTCACTCTGTGTAGTATTTTTTTTTTTTTTTTTTTTTTTACTTATTTGTACCCGTAGGTAGACTTGGTTTGCAGTCTGGTGACAAGCCACCGGCTGCTGGTCGCTGCGTGCGCGAGCGCCCTAAACCTACATGTTTTTGGTATGCGGGAGGAAACCGGAGAAATCCCGGAGTAAACCCGCGCAACACGGGGAGAACATGCAAACTCCACACAGCTCACTGTTGGTCGGGGGCTGGGATCGAACCCACGATCTCATGATCCCCGCGGCCCCCTGGCCGAGGGTAAAACTGTGCTGCCACAGTGCTAAACCACTGCGCCACCGTGCAGTCCAATTGCGATTGATTTGGATATTTTACCTTTAATATAATTAATATGTGACTTCCAACACAATTTATTATCAATTATTACTCCAAGAAATTTAATTTCAGATACCCTTTCAATCTCTACACCATTTACACTGAGATTAGATACTGAGTTGTTGTGATGGTTGTTAAAAATTATAAAGTTTGTCTTACTTAAATTGAGCGTTAATTTGTTTGAATCAAACCACAGTTTAAGCTTTCCTAATTCCTTTCCGAGTGTATCCAAAAGTTGTTCCAAATTGCTTCCACTGCATAATAAATTAGTGTCATCTACAAACAGTATTAAATCCATTTTTTCCCAAACTTTACATATATCATTTATGTACATATTGAATAACAATGGCCCCAAAACTGAACCCTGTGGGACTCCGCAAGTAACCTTCAGTAACTGTGAGTTTTTGCTACCAACACATATATACTGATATCTGTTCTTTAAGTAACTACATAACCAGGACAGTGCTAACCATAATTTTGTAGTTTCTTTAACAATAATTTATGATCCACTGTATCAATTGACTGGCGCCTAGCGGCTGCCCCGGCCTTGGATGCGCTCTGCAGAGCGTGCCCAAATGCCAAGCCACGTTTCGTTACCTTGTATTTATACATGTGTAATGACAATAAAGTTGAATCTCATCTCATCATCTCATCAAATGCTTTTTTAAGATCCAGGAATACTCCAACTGAATACTCTTTATTTTCTGCAGCAGTTGATATTTTTTCTATAAATTCCATTAGAGCAAATGCAGTTGTGCTCTTGTGTCTGAACCCATATTGTTGCTTACACAATAAATTACTGTATTCTTCATTATAAAGTTGTCAATTCTCTCACAGAATATTTTTTCGAGTATCTTAGAAAATTGCGGCAATAGTGAAATAGGCCTATAGTTTGAAAATTCACCTCTGTCACCCGTCTTTTATATCGAAATTACTTTGGCTATTTTCATTGCATTGGGAAATATACCTGTTTGGAGAGACAGGTTGCAGATACACGTCAGTGGCTTCACTAAGCATTCAATGATAGTTTTGACTAAAAGCATGTCAATACTATCACAATCCGTAGACGTTTTACTTTTAAACGATTTAACAATTTCAATGACCTCTCTCTCATCTGTGTTCTTTATGAAGATGGAGTCTTTTATAGCAATGTTTTTGCTTATTGTATCACCTGTAGGTGCCGTAATGGGTATTTCTTGAGTCAAATTAGGGCCAATGTTAACAAAAAATGTATTAAATTCATCTGCAGGTGAGCCTGCATTCACACTCAGTCTTTTTTTTTTTTTTTTTTTTTTGAAAGATTGGTTGGGTAGCTTGTATTTCTGTTTTTATTTCCAAGAATATTGGTAAGTACTGTCCATGTATTTTTAGTGTTATCTCTGTTTTTCTCCAGTTCTTTACTGTAATAGTCTCTTTTACTACATCTCATTATATATATTAATTTATTTTTGTATGTTTTATACCACTGCTCTGCTTCTTCTGTCCTTTTCTTTAGAAAAGCTTTATATAGTGAATTTTTCTTTTTACACACTTTTTGTAATCCTTTGGTTAACCATGGCTTGTTGACCAATTTCTGTTTAAGCTTTTTCTTTACTAATGGACAATTTTTATTTTTTTTTTATGAAGAGCGGTTACAATGTTCATGAATGTATCGTAGGCTTCATTTACATCAGATACATAGACTTTTGTCCAGTCTTGCTTCAGCAGGTCTTCTTTAAAAGAACTGATTGCATTTGTGATTTGTATCTGAAAGATTTTAAAGTTTTTTCTGTATTGGCCCCCGTGTGGCCATGGATAAGTGCAAAGACTGGCAGATGGTCACTTATGTCATTTATCAATAATTCACTTTCTATTTTCTTATCAATAATATTAACAAACAGGTTGTCAATAAGTGTAGCAGTGTGGACTGTGATTCTACTGGGATGTGTTATTGTGGGATATAGACTCATACTGTACATAGAATTCATGAACCCTGTAATTACATTTTGTTGAAATAGATTTAGTAAATCAATATTGAAGTCTCCACAGATTACAATCATTTTCTTATTAGTTATATTATTATATAGCTCGACTAACTTATCTCTGAATGTCTCAACGCAAGTTCCCAGCATTCTATATATATAACTTATAATTAGACTTTTTGTTTTATCTTGGCCAATCTCAACAGTAACACATTCCAGAATCCCTGGTAGTGCAAAGGACATTCCATTTACAAGTTTACACCTATACAGTTCATCAATATACAGTGCAACACCACCACCCTTTTTTTGAGATCTGTTAGTATGAAATATCTGATATCCCTCTATTGCCATCAAAGAAGCCTGCTCTTCAATGAGCCAAGTTTCAGAGACTGCGAGGAGACTAAGACTTAGAAGACTAAGAGAAGTTGCTAAAAAAAAAAGTTACTTGAGTAAAAGAGAGAAAACATCTGCTAAAAAGTGAGTAACAACAGTCACCAAACTGACAGATTTTCCATTAAATTTGTGACTTTTCTCAGGTTTTTTTTTTAATAAATTTAGGACATTTTTCTTGTAAATTAGTGACTTATTCCTCATAAATTAAAATTTTTTCCACATAAATTTGTATTTTCTTCCACATAACTACGTTTGTCATAATTTTCACGAGTTTGTTGAGTGTGAATGAAAGGGAGGCAGGTGCAACAGTGAAGATGGAAGGAGTAGCGGTAGTGAAAGTAGATGAGTTTAAATACATGGGGTCAACCATCCAAAGCAATGGAAAATCCACAAGAGAGGTGAAGAAGGGAGTGTAGGCAGGATGGAGTGGGTGGAGACGAGTGTCAGGGGTGATTTGTGACAGAAGGGTAGCAGCAAGACTGAAAGGGAAGATTTACAAGACAGTAGTGAGATCTGCTTTGATGTATGGTTTGGAGACGGTGGCACTGACAAAAAGTCAGGAGGTTCAGCTGGAGGTGGCAGAGTTGAAGATGCTAAAATTTTTATTGGGAGTGACTAGGAGGGACAGGATTAGAAATGAGTATATCAGAGGGACAGCTCAAAGTAAGAGAGGCAAGGTTGAGATGGTTTGGACATGTGCAGAGGAGGGGTAGTGGAGATATTGGACAAAGGATGTTGAAGATGGAGCTGCCAGACAGGAGGAAAAGAGGAAAACCATAGAGAAGATTCATGGATGTAGTGAAGGACATGGAGAGGGTTGGTGTTACAAAGAAAGATGAAGGAATAGGGTGAGATGGAGGCATATGATCTGCTGTGGAGACCCCTGAAGGGAGCAGCCAGAAGAAGAAGGCATATATTTGCAAGGTCTTCTCATACTTTTCATTTTTAATTTATCACCCTTTCTCATGAAAAAACATTTTTATGCCTCGGTGAAACAGAGGAAGACAGTAATTGGTTAGTGCGTCTGTTTGTGGCTGTGTGTATCTGTCTGTCTGTCTGCCTGCCTCTCTGTTTCAGCTCACCTGGTCAAAATTAAGTGGAACTAAAGGCTTATATCGTTGTATCGCCATATTTTCTTGACTTTTAATTTTCCAGAATTGTGAGATAAGGCTTTGTTTTCAAAATAAACACAAATTTAACTCACCCTTTCTGTCAATGCAGCTGCGAAAACAGGAAATGTAATAACGATACTGGGCCAGTAGAAGTCGGAGTGCCACTTTTTTACAGCCACCCATGCTACCATGCCACAGGCACTGAGGCACAGCACCTTGGTGCATTTTATTAAATTATAAAATGTTAATTAAATTTAAAAAAAAATACCTCAGAAAATTTCTACAAAAGTTTCAAAAAAGAAAAGAAACTTTCATAAATTCTTGATATGTTTGTACATTTGTGTTTTTTCTCAAAAATATGAGGTTTTTCTCACGTTGGACATTTTTCTTTAAAATGTATTACTTTTATTTATTTACATGACTCAATACATAAAAGACATTAGAAAGAAACTAAATTTTAATAAACGTAAAAAAACAGCTCTACCCAATTAGTAATCAGCAACAGATTCAAATTATTTCATCTTATCTGGAAAAAAAATTATAATTGTCCCAAAAGATTAAATTACAAATGGTCTCCTATGCATTAAAATGAGACCATGATTGTGATAAGAAAGTTTGTCTTAATAATTTTTTAAAACAAGGAAATGATGCTGCCTGTAGAGCTACACCCACATGAGTTCCACAATAACACACCTTTATATAAAAAAAAAAATGAACCACATTGCTAGAACTACATGAACAATGACGCTGTCTAGATTTTCTAGTATCATAAATGAACATTTGCGTTTGTACAAAAGAAATCAGAAAACACGTTATATTTTATATTCATATATAAAAAAAATTTTTTTTTAAAAAGAGCAGCGGACCTAGTATGGAACTTTATGGTACCCTACATTGAATTAGTTTCCCCAAATTTACATATATGATCATATATTGCTTCCTTAATGACAAATAATTTTGAAACCAATTTAAAACAACACTGTTCAAACTATATCTGAATAATTTATTAATGAGAATGTTATGGTTAACTGTGTCTGAAGCTTTGGAGAGATCTAAAAATATTCTCAAAGCAAATTTAGTCTCACTAAGAGCAGTTGTCATTTTGTCAACAACAGCTGTAAATGTTGAATGAATACTTGTGATGCTGATAATTATACTTTTCTTAAAAATATTTTTAAATAATGCTACATTTGAAATGGGATGTAAAATGTACATTAAAAATACAAAACAATCTCATAAATTAGTTAGTTAATTCCCTTCCACAGCATGTGGAACACCAATCGGTGTATGGGGCAGCGCCTATCTCCGTTTCACTGACCCTAGGCCACACAGCTACTGCAGGTAGTGAAAGCTACAGTGGGGGGTCAGTCCTCTGGTAGCTCTGTGTGTAACTTTTCTTTCCCCATTCTATTATGCTGAGCACCACGCTAGAAGGCAGAAAGTACCATTTTTATATGGTCTTTGGTATGACCCAGCCGGGATTTGAACCCCTGCCTCCCAGGTGTGGGGCGGATGCTCTACCAACTGAGCCACCACTCCGGTTTCATAAATTAGTTACCTTTTCTTTAATTTGCTGCCATAATTTTAAGAATTTCTTCTCAAACTTTTTATATATTTTTCTTATAAAACTATAACTTCTTTCTAATTCCTTTTCACCAAATAGGTTAAAATTTTATTAAATGATTAAAGAATCAATCATTTCTGTGAGAATAAGAATTACAATATTTTTAAAAAGCCCATTTCTGAACGGTTTTTAAATAAATGAAATCAAAAGTTACTCAGAGATCATCTTGCCGCCCCTCCTCTGCTGTCTCCTCAGGCCAGAGAGGACATCATTGCCCTGCTGAAATCAGAGAGAACAAGACCAGAGGTTCTGGAGGCCCACTACGGCTCAGCAATACCCACCAGACCCCTACAAGCCCTGCAGAGAGACGGACTGGTCCTTCACGGAGACACCGGCACCGAGGACGTCTACGAGAGGCCCATGGCTGAGGTGAGGAGTGGTCTGGTCTGACCAAAGTCAGAGATGTTAAAGTTATTAAAGTTGCACATTTACATGAAAAAGTCAGGGTGAAAAGTTGCAAATTTACAAAAACATATCCAAAATTGTTGCAAATTAACAAGAAAAAAGTTGTAAATTGATGAGAAAAAGCTGCAAATTAATGAGAAAAAAGTTGCAAAGTAACGAGAAAAAGGTGCAAATTTACATGAAAAAAGTTGCAAATTAACGAGAAAAAAGATGTTAATTTAAATGAAGAGCTGTAGATTAATGAGAAAAAAGTTGCAAATTTTCATTAAAATCTTTCACATTAATGAGAAAAAGTTGCAAATTTACATGAAAAAATTGCAAATTGATGACAAAAAGTTGCAAACTAATGAGAAAAAAGTTGCAAATTTACATGAAAAAAGTTGCAAATTAATATGAAAGCAGTTGCAAATTAATGATGAAAAATGCAAATTAATGAGAAAAAGTTGCAAAGTAACAAGAAAAATGTTGCAAGTTTATGAGAAAAAGTTGCAAATTTACATGAAAAACTTGCAAATCAATTAGAAAAAAGTTACAAATTAATGAGAAAAAGTTGCAAATTAATGAGAAAAAGTTGCAAATGTACATGAAAAAAATTACAAATAAACGAGGCCCATGGCTGAGATGAGGAGTCACCTGGTCTGAACAAACTTAGAGATATTAAAGCTTGAACACAGGAGAGGAACCTGATAACTGTAAGTTCCATCAGTGGGATCCCAGTCTGAACACATTTGGTCTCTGTGGAGAGTTTATTTAAATTCAAAGTCCATCTCCACTATCACCCACTTAACCCTGACCAACTGCATTACCGAAATGAAATCATGGCTCCAACTCAATTTTCTACGGCTGAACTGTGACAAATCAGAAGTCATTATCATTGGTCCACACTCTCTTACCAAATCCACCCACAACTTTATCCTCAACATTGACAGCCCCCTAATTTCCTCCTCTCCCCAAATCCGTAACTTTGGCACCATCTTTGACCAGACACTTTCTTTTGAAAACCATGTTAAACACATCACCAAAACAGCCTTTTTCTATTTAAGGAATATTGCCCGCCTTCGCCCTTCCCTCACCCCCACAGCTGCTGAAACTCTCATCTACGCCTTCATCACCTCCTGTCTCCACTATTGCAACGGCCTCCTATATGGACTACCATCAAAAACCCTCAATAAGCTACAACACATCCAAAACTCTGCTGCTCATCTTCTCACCCACACTCGTATCCGTGACCACATCACCCCATCCTCTACAAGCTCCACTGGCTCCCCTTCCCCCAAGAGAATCCATTACAAAATCCTGACTTACAAAGCCCTCAATAACCCCCACCCTACCTAACCAAGTTCCTCCATCAATACACCCCCTCCCACACACTCCGCTCTACTGATGCCAGCCTTCTACGGCGCCCCCCTCCAGACTTAGTACAAGTCATGGAGAGACAGGACCTTCTCCATTGCTGCTCCTGCCCTCTGGAACTCACTTCTTATAACCATCAGAAGCTCCCCCTCACTCCCAGCAGTCAAAAAAAATCATTAAGGACCCATCTATTCTACAACTGCAGTCACTCATTGACACTTCTTTTCTTTGACATTTTTTTCTATCTTCCCTATGTAAAGCATCTTTGAGTGCCTTGAAAAGCGCTATATAAGTCTCTTATTATTAGGACCCGCGGCACTGACGTCAGCGAGTGAGAGCCCTATTGTGTCCGCTATGATGATGATGATGATTATTATTATTATTATTATTATTATTATTATTATTATTATTATACCGAAACAACTGCATTTTTGACCCTCTATTTACATTATTATGCCAAAAAAACACTGCAGGTTGTCTGCAGGCACTTCCCATTATGACCGGACCCCATCCAGGCGTCTGGGGTCAATAACTCAGTCAAGTCCATTCTGATTTCAGTTCATTTTCTATGTTAAAACCTTTCTCAGAATATGAGCTGCTCCCAGTAGGCTTGCTTTCTGGATTGCTTCAAATGGTAAAATGATTCCCAAATCTGACAAGAAGTGTTTGTGCCTCATTGTCACTCTTCCCAGAGCTCCAATCACTATTGGTATTACTCTTGTCTTAACTCCCCATATTCTCATAAGTTCCCATGTTAGATCACTGTACTTCTCTATTTTCTCATCTTCCTTGGTCCATGATCTGGAGTCTACAGGCGTTGCAACATCAATAATAAGGCATTCTTTTCCTTTTTTTCCCCTCACAAGCACAATGTCTGGTCTTCTAGCTTGGATAATCCCAAAGTAATTTTGTCTCTGCGTTTTCACTTACAGCTTCTGCCTTATGCTCGTACCATTTCTCTGAATGATGTAACCCATACTTCTTGGCCAATCCCCAGTGGCCCGCTGTTGCCACTCTATCATGTCTGTGTTTGGATCAGATTGGGACACTTTGTTACACTCACTAGCCAAGTGGGTTACTGTCTCATCTTTCCGTTGCCACATCCTACAAAGAGGTGAGACAGGCTGTTTATCAATTTTTTCCTTCCTGTAGTTGGTGCGAAGTGCTTGATCTTGGGCAGCAACTAGTAGGCTTTCCGTTTCTTGCTTCAAACTCCCTCACTTCAGCCACTGCCAGCTCTCTGGTCCAGAGATCTCTTCTGTCTGCCTTAGATGTTGCCCATGCATCACTTTTCCTTTCCACCCATCCAGTCTTCCCTTTTCTTGATCTGCTCTTAAGCTCCTTCACCGACACATCTCTTCCCTCTTTTATGTAGGTTTTAACCGTTTCTATGATGTTACCCTTCTTCCCGTCTATGTACATAAAAAGGCTCTTCAAGATTCAAAGGCTTTATTTTCATGTGCACAGTTAAGAAATGCTACATTTCCTGAGCAATGAAATTCTTACTTTGCTCTCCGAATGAATACCAAGGTAATAGGTACAGAAACAACAATTCTAATAAGGTCATGACACACTAACACAGCAACTCAATCCTAATACTAATGGATGCTAATAACACACACACCAACACACAGTTAGGCAGTTAGTACTCCTTAAGCACACCTTGATACTAAATACTAAAACTAATGAGTACTAATAACACTATGTACAGTGTGCAAATGAGCATTGTGCAACCTGATGTGAACCTGAGAAGGCACAGACCTATGTACAGTGTGCAAGTGAGCATTGTGCTATGAGCAGTGTATAATTACAAATTAGTACCCGGTGCTAGTTTCTGTAACAGTAGTACCAGTAGACTGTGCATGATAAGTAGCAGCAGAGATGATATGGACATCAGACGGGTGAGACTATATCTACTGTACAGGTGAGCAGTGTGCAAATTTAGCAGCCGGTGTGTGAATTCCTATATGCAAAGCTGTGTTACGGAGTTTTGGGAGTTGTTATCTGTTCAGGAGTCTGATGGCAGTGGGAAAGAAGGAGTTCTTCAGTCTGGTTGTCCTGCATTTCACACTTCTGTATCTCCGGCCTGAGGGTAGAAGTGTGAACAGTCTGTGTTGGGGGTGGGTGGGGTCCCGGAGGATGGCGTCAGCTCGCCTTCAGACTCTGTGGTGGTAGATGCTCTGCAGAGAGGGGAGTGGAGACCTGATGATCTTCTCCGCTGTCTTCACCACTCCCTGCAGGTATTTGCGGTCCAGGGCAGTGGTGCTACCGTACCATGCAGTGATGCAGTTGGTCAGGATCCTCTTGATGATGCAGCTGTAGAAATTGTTGAGGATCCTGGAGGACATGCCAAACTTCTTCAGCCTCCTCAGAAAGTACAGTTGCTGTTGAGCTCTCTTAACCAGCTCTGTGGTGTTGTGTGTCCACTTAAGGTCCTCACTGATGTGGATGCCCAGGTATTTAAAGCTGCTCATTCTCTCCACCTCAAGCTTCCGGATGAACAGCGGCCGATGGGGTCTCCTCTTCCCTTTCCTCATGTCCATTATCATCTCCTTTGTCTTGTCCGTGTTGAGGGTGAGGTTGTTGTCCTCACACCATGACACCAGGTTGGCCACCTCCCTCATGTAGGATGCTTCGTCATCACCAGTGATGCATCCTATCACTGCTGTGTCATCCACGAACTTTAGGATGATATTGTCCTTGTGGGAGGCAACACAGTCATGGGTGAAGAGGCTGTAGAGGATGGGGCTGAGAACACAACCTTGTGGGACACCTGTGTTTGTGATGATGCTGGCTGAGGTCCTGTTACCCATCCTGACAGACTAGGGCCTGCCAGTTAGAAAGTCCAGTAGCCAGTTGCAGAGGGTGGGGTGCAGGCCAAGTGAAGACAGTTTGTCGGTCAGTTTGTGAGGGATGACCGTGTTGAAGGCGGAGCTGTAGTCGGCAAAAAGCATCCTAATGTAGGAGTCTTTATCTACCAGGTGGGAGAGAGAATAATGGAGTGCTGCAGCGATGGCATCTGAGGTGGACCTGTTGGGTCGGTAGGCATACTGCAGGGGGTCCAGGGTGCCCGGTATGCTGTCCTGAATGAGGGGCAGCACCACTCTCTTGAAGCACTTCATGATGATTGGAGTGAGTGCTACCGGTCTGTAATCATTCAGACAGGTCTGAGGGCTCATTTTGGGGAGGAGGATGATGGTTGTCATTTTGAAACAGGAGGGGACTCTGTTCTGGTTGAGGGAGAGGTTGAAGATTGCTGTGAGAATGTCGGTCAGCTCAGCAGCACATGCTCTGAGGGCCCGCCCAGGTATGTTGTCTGATCCTGCTGCCTTGCGGGGGTTGATATTCCTCAGTGATTTGTTTACCTGGCCTGGGGAGACTTAGTGAAGGGGGGGTGCGTGAGTGTGTGCCTCTTCTCTGTGCTGTGGCTGGTGGTCTCGAAGTGGGTGTAAAAGATGTTGAGATCGTCCGGCAGGCTGTCTGTAGAGCTAGTAGTGCTGCTGCTGGTTCTCTTGTAATCTGTGATGTGTTGCAGGCCTTGCCACATGCGCCCCAGGTCAGGAGTGGAGTAGAGCTCTGTCCAGCTTTCCTCTGTACTGCCTCTTGGCTGTTGTTATAACCTTTCTCAGTCCATACTTTGCAGCTTTGTACTTGACCTCACAGCCTGATTTAAATGCACGAGAGTGAGCACGCAGCATCTGACGTACCTGACTGCTGATCCAGGGCTTCTGGTTGGGGAACTTCCTGACCTGTATGGTGGGTACGATGGTATCAACGCACGTGCTGATGTACCCAGTCACATGTTCAGCAAAATCCTGTATTTCTACAGAAGAGTCCTCTCGGGTGGCTGTAGCTTTAAACACATCCCATTCTGTGCAGGCAAAACATTCTTGCTCCTCATACCTCACAGTCTCCTCTACTCCTATCAATCCTACTGCCTTTGACTCTTGGTACATACAGCCTGTCTACATTTGATTTGGGGTGCAAGCCTCCATACATCGTCAGTAGTTTTCTTGTCTTGCTGTCCATCACTTTCAACACCTCTTGTGTCCAGACAACTATGCCTACAACATACCTTACAAGAGATACTGATCATGTGTTGATAGCTTTAATGATATTCTCGGGATTAAGCTTCAACTTCAGCACCTTTAGCACTCTGCTGAAATATTCTGCCTCAATCGTCTTCTCCATTTCAAGGTGTTTAATCGGGTCGGCTTCTAATACCCCCAGGTACTTATAGTCCCCATCTTCTCCCAGTGAGCTAAACTCTTCACCATCTGGCATTACAAGGTTTTTGCTGCGAATTGGTTTTCCTCTTTTGATAACAATCGCCGTGCATTTACTTAAACCAAATTGCATCCCTTTGTCACTGCTAAAGATTCATACTGTGCTCACAAGGGATTCAGTGTCATCTTCTGTTTTCGCAAACAGTTTAAGATCGTCCATGTGTAGCAAATGATTGATCTTCACTTTGTTCTTGAACTCATAATCAGGTCTTGAGTATCTTAGAAGTTATGACAGCGGCATCACTGACATTACAAAGAGCAATGGGGACAAACTATCACCTTGGAAAATTCCTCTCTTGATACTGACCTCTCCTAGTACTTCCCCTTGACTCTCCAGTTTTATTTTCCATATTTTAATGCTTTGATGGAGAAGTTGCCTGATGTTATCTGCAACTTTCAGTATATTACTTCCATGATCCAGGAGTGTGGGATCATATCGTAAGGCTTTTGATAGTCCATCCAGGCCATTGCTGAGTTTGTTTTCCTTGCCTCGCTATCTTTCATTATCGCTTTATCTATACATACAGTAGCTGATCTTTAGTTCCCCTGCTTCCTTTGCAACACCCTGACTGTTCCCAAGGTAGTAACCCATTCTCATCAAGATGTTGATAGACTGCCTCTAAAATCAGGCCATTTAATAATTTCAACATGGTTGGTAGGCAAGCTGCAGCCTGCCTGGGCTTCCACAAGACCCCTGCTGGGCAAGTGAGGGCCATCATAGCTGGCTCCCTCCTTTATGCCGTTAGTGTTTATTTCTTCATTTGCATTCATCATTATAAAGAGTGGGTTGTTTTCTGTAGGGGTTGACTCCCTTAGCCTGTGGATAAAGAACCTGGCTGTCAGACAACAGTTTTGTGACCCTGAACAGGGTGGGCTAGCGGGTGCTACACCTTGCCCAAAGATGACCCGGAACTATGAATTGCAGGGTAGAGATGTTCACTTCCCTAAGGCTCCAGTTGCCCACATATTATTATTATTATTATTATTTTCAATTTGACAGATTTTTTTGTGTGAATTTCAAACTTTTTTTGGCCAAACTCAAGAGTTGAAAAGTTGTCAGAATTTGTTCAGAAATTTTTTCATTGATTATAAAATTTGAGATTTTTTGAGTTTATCTTGCATTATAGGAATCGTTTTTCCTCATCCATCATCAGTAGGTGATTTGTTGTTTTATAACAAGAGGGGTGGATGAGGTATTCACCAATATATCATGAGGTACAAATGTTTAAATGTAAATCAGGTACAGATTTGAAAGAATAAAGATGCAAAGATATGATAAAAGATGCCAATTTAATATTTGAAAAAGTTACAAATTACAATTTAATTACACAGAATGAGAATTTAACCAGCATCCAGATGAGTGTTACAAATTTACCAGAAAAAAGTTGACATTTTACAGCGAAAAATATTTATGAAGTCACAAATTCGAAAAAAAAAAAGTTGGAGATTTATGAGGAAAAAGTTGCAAATTTTTGAGAAGAGTTGCAAATCTATGAGGAAAAAAAGTTAAAATTTATAGGGAAAATTTGCTAATTTACAAGGAAAAAGCTGCTAATTTATCGGAAAAAAGTTGCACATTTTTTAGAAAAAAGGTCACAAATCTATGAGATAAAAGTTGAAAATGTATTAATTTTTTTCAACTCTGCTTAGAGAATTGGTGCTTTCAAATTCATGTTATTCAGTTCTGTGACATGATATAGATAGGTTTATGAAGGTATATATTTTCCAGGTTGGAAGGGGCGATGTCCTCTGTATATCTATAGATATATATCTATAACTATATCTATATACAGTAGTTGTAATGATTTTGACTTTTTTCTTGTTTAATTTTCTAATTATTGCTATTGTAATGAATATATTGTGCCCCCCCCCCCCCAAAAAAAAAAATAAGCTGGACCGTCTGGAGGACAAGCAGAAGGAGACGTACAGACGGATGCTGGAGCAGCTGCTGCTGGCGGAGAAATGCCACCGGAGAACCGTCATGGAGCTGGACACCGAGAAACGGAAGCATGCCGACTTCATCAACAAGAGTGATGACTTCACCAACCTGCTGGAGCAGGAGAGGGAGAGGTGAGGACGGACCTAGCACTCACTGAAGACAGATGTTGCTCAATAAATATGCATATTGTGAATGTGTCAATAACGAGGCGGATTTGACGAAGACAGTTTATTACACATCTCACACATAAGCATAGTCAGAAAAAGGGCATCTCATACAAGACTCTTCTCTTAAATACTCAGGCCTTCCTTCAGCAGCTTCTACACATAAAAGGTCACATTGCATTCACTTCCTTAATCCTTTAACATCCTCCTAGCAGTCTCTGATACACAAAAGATCACCCTGCATTCGTCTGATACACAAAAGATCACACTGCATTCGTCCTTCACACCTCCCTGTTACCTCCAAGGGAAACTCTGGGAAACTCTGCTCTTTGTTCTAGTCTAAGATGCTACACCATTATGCACTCTCTAAACGACCCCCCCCCCGAGCGTCTTGGATAGAACAATAGAATGACAGTCCATATGCTGTGGTAAAATCATTAAACATCAATGCACATGCTGCTTGGGCTTCAGTCTTCTCCCGTATCTGCTGTAACCAAGATTCACCGCCTCCGCGGCGCTGTCATGCTGGGGGGCTGATGAATGCTGGGGGGTTGATGAATGAGGGGTAAAAGTCTGTGCATGTGGGTGCTCTTGGGAATCTTTTCTCTGGGAAGCTCCCTGCGGGGGTCTTCCACGCCGAGGGGCCCTCGCCAACAGCACTTGCTCGTCCGCCACAACAAAAGCGGGTTTGAGTCTGTCTATGCCAACCTTTTCCCTCCTACCCCCCAAATCTAGCAAAAAATGCTTGTCCCCTGTTTCCAGCACTCTGAACGGTCCATCATAAGGTGGGCGCAGTGGGGGGCGATGTGCATCGTGTCTGACAAAAACGAACTCCGCATTTTTCAAAGTTTTAGGCACAAAAACACACGGAAAACTGTGGTGAACAGGGCCCGGCAGCGTGCTTGTGTCTATGCTACGCTGCAACAGCTGAGACGGGGAGCTGCCCGGCGCAGGATTATCTGGGAGAAACTCCCCGGGCAGCCGAAGTGGCTGCGCAAAAACGAGTTCAGCTGGGGAAGCTTCCAAATCCTGTTTAGGCGCAGAACTTAACCCCAATAAAACCCACGGTAGCTTGTCTACCCAATTTGCATCCGTCAGTGACGCCCTGAGAGCCGCTTTCAATGACCTATGAAAACGTTCGCATAACCCATTAGCCTGTGGATTGTACGCGGTAGTGCGGTGAATTGTGACACCCAGGCTGCGGGCCATTGTTGACCAAAGTTCGGAAACAAATTGAGGGCCTCTGTCGGACGTAATGTCCGACGGGACTCCAAAACGCGCCACCCATGCTGTTAAGAACGCGCGCGCCACCTCCTCGGCCGTGGTTGCCGCCAGTGGAACCACTTCCGGCCAGCGCGTGGTGCGGTCCACCATTGTCAGAAGGTGCGTGCACCCCTGTGATGGCGGGAGGGGGCCCACGTGGTCCACGTGAACATGGTCGAACCTCTTAGCCAGGATGCGAAACAGCTCCAAGGGAGCTTTCGTATGTCTGTGTACTTCGGCTCGTTGGCACGCCATGCAGGCTGCTGCCCACTCTTTCACTTGTTTGCGAAGGCTCGGCCACACAAATTTCTCTCCTACCATTTTGACTGATGTGCGCACTCCCGGGTGCGCCAAAGAATGAATCGAGTCAAAAACGCGGCGGCGCCACACGGCCGGTACCACGAGACGCGGTCGCCCCGTGGAGACATCACAGATTAGGGGGGGCATACCGTCTTGCAGCACCCTGCTCTCCAGCCTTAACCCTGTTGGTCCAGACTGGAGCACGCGCACATCCACGTCACTAACCTGCTCCGCG
Source organism: Pholidichthys leucotaenia (assembly GCA_020510985.1). NCBI lineage: Eukaryota > Metazoa > Chordata > Actinopteri > Cichliformes > Pholidichthyidae > Pholidichthys > Pholidichthys leucotaenia. The sequence goes on along the minus strand of CM035842.1, from coordinate 241,461,975 downwards.
GCCATGGCTGTGTAATCTATCCCCACGCGGACCGGGGCAGCCACGGCGTGCGAGAGGCAGTCTGCCACTACATTCAGTTTACCCGACACATGCTGAATATCGGTAGTAAACTCTGAGATCGCGGCCAGCTGTCTCTGCTGCCGGCCCGACCACGGTTCTGAAACTTTGGCCATCGCAAATGTTAGTGGCTTGTGGTCAACGAACACGGTGAAACAGCGCCCTTCCAGCCAGAACTGGAAGTGGCAAATGGCCAAGTGGAGAGCCAGCAACTCCCTGTCGAACGCGCTGTATTTACGTTCACTATCACGCAAAGTCCTGCTGAAAAAGGAGAGCGGCTGCCAAGCCCCGGCTACAGGCTGCTCTACGACCGCCCCTATGGCCACATCTGACGCGTCAGTAGTGAGCGCTATGCGGGCCGTTGGGTCTGGATGTGCCAACAACGCAGCATTTGCCAGGGCTGCTTTGACTTCCGAGAATGCCCGCTCTCACTCCGGGGACCATTCGATCTTATTCGCGGGTTTCTGTTTTTTGAGCGCGGCGTACAGTGGTTGCATGAGCTGCGCTGAGCGGGGAAGGAAACGGTTATAAAAATTCACCATTCCCAAAAACTCCTGTAATACCCTGACCGTTTGCGGCCGGGGAAAATCTGCTACCGCACACACTTTGTCAGGCAGCGGAACCGCTCCTTCGGGAGAGACGCGGTGCCCCAAAAAATCAATCTGCGTCACCCCGAACTGACACTTCGCTGGGTTGATTATTAAACCGTGCTCTCCCAACCTCCGGAAAACCGCCGTTAGGTGGGTTTTGTGTTCGTCTTCGGACGCGTTGGCTACCAAGATATCGTCCAAGTAGACAAATACGAAAGGCAGATCGCGCAGCACTGCATCCATCATGCGTTGGAACGTCTGTGCAGCCCCTTTAAGCCTGAATGGCATGCTCAAAAACTCGAATAAACCAAACGGCGTTATCACCGCTGTTTTGGGTATGTCCTCAGCGCGCACTGGGACTTGGTGGTAACCGCGGACCAAGTCTATTTTAGAAAAAACGCACTCTCCTGCCAAGTGAACGGAAAAATCCTGGATGTGAGGAATTGGGTAGCGGTCGTGCGCTGTGGTGTTGTTCAACCTGCGGAAATCCCCGCAAGGTCGCCACGAACCGTCAGCTTTAGGGACCATGTGTAGCGGGGAAGCCCATGGGCTGTTTGAACGCCTGACGATGCCCAACCTCTCCAGGTTGGCGAACTCCTCACGCGCTATGGCCAGTTTAGCTGCGTCCAAGCGCCGAGGTTTTGCAAAAACGGGCGGCCCATGGTGGTGATAAAATGCTCCACCCCGTGTTTAGCGACGGCTGCCAAAAATGTGGGGACCGTGAGTGCTGGGAACTGAGTGAGCAGTGTGTGGAACTTACCGCATGCAGCTGTGACGTTGGCTTGTGCTGTTGGCCAGGACGCTCGAGCTGTACAGGGGATAGAATCAAAGGACAGTGCATTAACCAGGCGCCTGTTAGCAACATCAACCAACAAACCATGTGAGCACAAAAAATCAGCCCCCAATATATTGAAATTCAATGCTGCTATGACAAAAGTCCACTCAAATGTACGGCCGTGTAGAGACAGAAGTAGAGTCCTCTCACCAAAGGTCTTAATCTCCGAGCCGTTTGCTGCTGCCATCTCGGGGCCGCTAGATCCTGCCAGCCGGTCGGCGTAGGACGGCATGATGAAACTCAACTGGGCGCCGGTGTCCACGAGGAAATGCCTCCCCGAGCGTGCGTCCGTCAAGTAGAGCAGCTTGTTCTCCTCCCCGAGGGCCGCAGCTGCTACCAACCCCCGGTCTTGGCATTTCCCGAGCGCTTGAACTGGCACGGTGGTATACATTTGCGTGCCTTCTCTGCAAAGCAGCGGTGGTAGAAACAAAGGATGTCTCCTCCGCGTTCTTTGGCCCCCGCCGCCGCTGTCGTCGGTGGTTCTGCTACTGCCGTCGATGGCTCCTTGCCTCCTCCGGCCGTCGTGCCGAGCTCCGTCGCTGCCGCCGTGGTCATGAGCTTTCTGCTGGCCATGATGATCTGGTGTGCTTCTCGGGCCAGCGCGCGATAGTCCCGCTCGGCCAGCAATGGCGAATTGGCCAGGGTCGCTCTCGTCGCTGACGGAAGGTTCCGGAGGAAGAGGTGGGTAAAAATGAAGTGGTCGTCGTCCGAGCCCTTCAATCTCAGCATCTTCTCCATCAGGTCAATAGCCGACCCATCTCCTAACCCGGTCCGCGTCAGGAGTCTCTCTGCTCTCTCCTCAACCGAGAGTGTGTAGTGCTGGATGAGTGCAGCCTTCAACGCATCGTTCTTGTCGCTGGTTGGTGGCTGATCCAGCAGGCTCTCCACATGCTGAGCCGTGTGGGCGTCGAGCTTTGCGACCACATGGTAGAATTTCGTGTCATCCGCCGATATCCCCTGGAGGACAAACTGCGCCTCAACTAGGTGGAACCAGGAGTGCGGATTGTGCTGCCAAAAATCCGGTAACTGGATTGTAACAGCATATGCTTGGCTGGGGGCTCCCAACGAGGCTGGCTCCGGGGATCTTTCGTCATGTTGCATGATCACGTCAGGGTCACCAGTGTGGAGTGTGTCAATAATGAGGCGGATTTGATGAAGACAGTTTATTACACATCTCACACATAAGCATAGTCAGAAAAAGGGCATCTCATACAAGACTCTTCTCTTAAATACTCAGGCCTTCCTTCAGCAGCTTCTACACATAAAAGGTCACATTGCATTAACTTCCTTAATCCTTTAACATCCTCCTAGCAGTCTCTGATACACAAAAGATCACCCTGCATTCGTCTGATACACAAAAGATCACACTGCATTCGTCCTTCACACCTCCCTGTTATCTCCAAGGGAAACTCTGGGAAACTCTGCTCTTTGTTCTAGTCTAAGATGCTACACCATTATGCACTCTCTAAAATATCATATTTTCCCCACAATTGTTTCTTTTTTTCAATTAATTAGTGGCATTTTGTACTTTTGTTTCAAACTGAGTCTCTTTTCAGATAAATTTAAAGAAATTTCCTTCCTTCTCAGCTTATTCTGGCAAAGCTGAAAAGCGCTAACGCAACAGCGCGGTGTCCATCGGGAATCATTACTCCTCCCAGGCATTTGCCCTGATGGCCACCAAACTCAGTCGCATTGATCCTCAGGTTTGACTGCATCTAGGTTGTACCCAAGGTCACGATCAAAGTTCAGGAGATATGGGTGCTCCATTTGAACGCAATACTTTCCCACATCAGCTACTGGATTTCTTGTTGGTCTCAAGCAAGCCAGACAACTTTAAATCCAATCAAGCTTTTAGACCATAAACCACTACATTATCACCATGGTGACATCATCAGTGACTTCAGAAGGTTCAGTTTTGGTAGTTAAACTCAAGGACTGCTCATTAAAGCTTTCCCCTGACTCATTCCCCCTGGACTAAGAGGAGTCAAACTTGTCACTTTATGCAGCAGTGGAGACCTCACTTGTAGATGTCTACAGGGTGTGTCAGAAGCCATGATTTTACCTCAAAAATCAGTGTTTCATTGTCTTGGAAGTGCTTGTCCTTCAAAAAATGACTTAATGGTTGGAGAGGTGGAAGTCAGATGGTGAGAGGTCTGGAAAGTAAGGGGGTGAGGAAGGACTTCATAGCTGCACAATCATGCTTCCGTCTGGGCGACATGCGAGTTATGAACTGGGGCATTGTCTTGAAGGAGGTGAACTACTTTGGTCAGCATGCTACACCTTTCAGTTTTGATGACCTTCAACAATTTCTGCAGCAGTGAAGCACAGTAAGTCCCGGTAATTGAAGTACCCTTTTCCAGGAAATCCATCATCAATACTCCATGCTGGTCCCAAAAGACCATGAGCATGACCTTGCCCACTGAGGGTTGGACACGTGCCTTCTTCAGAGGTGGTGAGTCAGAATGCTTCTATTGTTTCCGTGATTAGTCTGAAGAAGAAGTCCTCCTGGTTTTCTTGGCACATGGCCAAAAGAGTCTGGGAGAATGTAACTCGTTCCTTCTTCTGGAAAGGTGTGAGCAACCAGGGAATCCATCATACAGACAACTTTCACATGTGCAAATGGTTGTGGATGATTTTTTTTCCACAGACCCCCACACTGATCTTGACATCTTGGGCTAGTTGGGGAGCAGTTATGTGGTGATGCTCCATAATTGTGGCCTACACTTGCCGGATGATGTCTTCATCACTGGAGCATTGTGGTTGCCTGGGAATGGGCACCATTTCCACCGATGTCCAACCACACTTTGGTCATCTACCCCATAAGTCCGTTTCATCGCATGGAACGTCTCCTGTGGTGTACGGCCTCTCCAGTACAGGAACCTGATGACCGCTCTGCATTCAACTGGCTCCATTATCACACCTTACTCCACCTTAGCACCTGTAGGGAAACTCTTAAGGTGTGGTCACAGCAAACGCGAATGGGCGTCACAAATCCATACAAAGTGAATGGGAAGACGCGAGTACGTGCAAATTTGCGCACTCGCGCGTTCGCATCCACGCGTTAGCTAGCTAGCAGCTAGCTTTGAGATTCTGCTGTCACGGAGTAAAAATATCACCACTGCAGAGTAAACTAGTTTGAAAATGAAACTCACTCACTGGGAGACAGGAGGACCGGGAACTCTTCAGCTGAATTGGGATTTTGGAGTTCTTTACCCACAGTTTCCAGCCACGGACGTCCTAGCAAGCTAGCAACATAAACACCGCTCATCTTGTGAACGTTTGGAGGCTTGAGACAACATTTTCAGGTGAAGCCCCGGTCGGATAATGTAAACCTAAGCATGACGTTATTTTGGGAATTTCCACAGCAGGTTGAACACAGCTGCAGAAGTTTTAAAGACAACTTCGCCTGTCTGCATCTCACTATTAATGTCTGCTCACGTGTTTACATTGAGTTATAATGTAACCATGCCGTGTGAAAAATTCGCCCGTTCGCGTTTGGTGTAAACGCACCTGTTATCTCCATAATTGGGTAAAGCTTTATTATAATCAGAGTCATTTACATAAAAAGGCTTATGGCACTTGTCTGCATGCCAGGTGGCTCCACGACAAAAGAGGCAGAGCCTCTTCTGCCCACTTCCTTTATACCACGGGCGGCGTCACCACCGGAAATCGGTAGTAGCCACCCTGGACTAACCCATGACCAACCCGGCCGCCATCTTTGTAATACAGCCCATTTACATACACAACATTCTCCCACCCCCCACCGTCAAAAAAACCAAGCGCACAGATAGCCCTCCCCAATTTGCTTCCCAACTCACACACTAAAGCAAAACAATTACAGAAACAAACAAACAGCCTATCCATGCACACAACTGAACTGGGGGGCCAGGTAGACAACCAGCACCCCCACACGGCTGGGCGGATTATCTGCCGACAATTATACAAACAAAGCCGTGTATCTAAAAATAAAATAATCCCAGAACAGTTCCACATAAAACATACAAAACTACAAGACACATAACAGCCACTGGCGCTGCCCCCCCCCAACACTCACCCCCCCCACAATGGGTACATCACAATGTATTAAACGTTGGATACGTAAATATGCATGAATAAAGACCTCAAACGGGATAAACACACCCCACCACCCCAAACTCAGGCATTCAATTAACACATTAACAACATTCAATTCCATTAAACTACTATCCTTGAGCCTGTGGAGTGTGTGAAATCAGAGGCAGAATCATTTCAGACGATTTATTACATACTCACATCTCTCAAGCACAGAACAGACTAAACATTTAAGCAGAAACTCTCACCTTAAGTTTCATGGCATTTACATCGCACACAACATGACATTTGCATCACACTGCCTTCAACATCCTTCATCCCTGACTCCTTCCTGCTATCTCACCAGGAACCTCCTGCTCTTTGTTGTCCCAAGCTTATCCACTGTCTCCTGTCTGAGATGCTAGATAATCTGGCTCCCCCAAGGTGCTACACCACCACCCCCCAGCATCTTAGATAGGACAATAGAATAACAGTCCACATGCTGTGATAGAACAATTGAACATCAGTCCACATGCTGCTTGGGCTTCCGTCTCCTCCCGTATCTGCTGTAACTGGGGTTTACCGCCTCCGCGGCGCTGCTGTGCCGGTGGGGGGCTGCTGGGAGTGTGTCTGACTGCGGGTGGGCTGTTGCTAGGTGGGAGGCCACTTCGGTCTGTCCGTGTGGCTGCTCTGGTGAATCGTATCCCTGGGGAGCTCTCCGTGGGGGTCTTCCATGCCGAGGGGCCTTAGCCAACAGCACTTGCTCGTCCGCCACAACGAAAGCGGGTTTGAGTCTGTCTATGCCAATTTTTTCACTCCTACCCCCCAAGTCTAGCAAAAAATGCTTATCCCCTGTTTCCAGCACTCTGACGGTCCATCATAGGGTGGGCGCAATGGAGGACGGTGGGCGTCGTGTCTGACGAACACGAACTCCGCGCTCTTCAAAGTTTTAGGCACGAAAACACACAGAAAACTGTGGTGGGCAGGGCCCGGCAGCGTGCCTGTGTTTGCGCTAAGCTGCAAAAGCTGAGATGGGGAGCTGCCCGGAGTGGGATTATCTGGCAGAAATTCCCCGGGCAGCCGTAGTGGCTGCGCAAAAACGAGCTCTGCCGGGGAAGCTTCCAGATCCTCTTTCGGCACGGAGCGCAACCCCAATAAAACCCACGGCAGCCTGTCTACCCAATTTGCAACCGTCAATGAAGCCCTGAGTGCTGCTTTCAGTGATCTATGAAAACGCTCGCATAACCCATTGGCCTGTGGGTTGTACGCGGTTGTGCAGTGAATTGTAACACCCAGGCTGCGGACCATCGCGGACCAGAGTTCGGAAACAAATTGAGGGCCCCTGTCGGACGTAATGTCCGACGGGACTCCAAAACGCGCCACCCATGATGTTAAAAAAGCGCTCGCTACATCCGCGGATGTGGTTGCCGCCAGCGGGACCGCTTCTGGCCAGCGCGTGGTGCGGTCCACCATTGTCAGGAGGTGCGTGCACCCCTGTGATGGCGGGAGGGGGCCCACGAGGTCCACGTGAACATGGTCGAACCTCTTAGCCGGAATACGAAACGGCTCCAAGGGAGCCTTCGTGTGTCTGTGTACTTTGGTTCGTTGGCACGCCACGCAGGCTGCAGCCCACTGTTTAACTTGTTTGTGTAGGCTCGGCCACACAAACTTCTCTCCCACCATTTTGACCGACGCGCGCACTCCTGGGTGCGCCAGAGTGTAAACCGACTCAAACACGTGGCGGCGCCACGCGGCCAGGACCACCGGACGTGGGCGACCCGTGGAGACATCGCAGATTGGGGGGGGGGGGGGCGCCATCCTGCAGCACCCTGCTCTCCAGCCTTAACCCTGTTGGTCCAGACTGGAGCGCGTCTGCATCGCTAATCTGCTCCGCGGCCATGGCTGTGTTATCTATCCCCACGCAGACCGGGGCCACCACGGCACGCGAGAGGCAGTCCGCCACTACATTCAGTTTACCAGACACATGCTGAATATCGGTAGTAAACTCTGAGATCGCGGCCAGCTGTCTCTGCTGCCGGCCCAACCACGGTTCTGAAACCTTGGCCATCGCGAATGTTAGCGGCTTGTGGTCCACAAACGCGGTGAAGCTGCGCCCTTCCAGCCAGAACTGGAAGTGGCTTATGGCCAGGTGGAGAGCCAGCAACTCTCTGTCGAACGCGCTGTATTTACGTTCGCTGTCGCGCAAAGTTCTGCTGAAAAAGGCGAGTGGCTGCCAAGCCCTGGCGACGCGCTGCTCCACGACAGCCCCTATGGCCACGTCTGAAGCGTCGGTGGTGAGCGCTACGCGGGCCTTCGGGTCTGGATGCGTCAGCAGTGCGGCGTTTGCCAGGGCTACTTTAACTTCCTAGAACGCCCGCTCTCGCTCCGGGGTCCATTCGACCCCATCCGCGGGTTTCTGTTTCTTGAGCGCGGCGTACAATGGTTGCATGAGCTGCGCCGCGCGGGGAAGGAAACGGTTATAAAAGTTCACCATCCCCAAAAATTCCTGCAGCGCCCTGACCGTCTGAGGCCGGGGAAAATCCGCCACGGCGCGCATTTTGTCGGGCAGCGGGATCGCTCCTTCCGGAGAGACGCGGTGCCCCAAAAAATCAATCTCCGTCACGCCGAACTGGCATTTCGCCAGGTTGATTATTAACCCGTGCTCCTCCAACCTCCGGAAAACTGTCGTGAGGTGGGTTTCGTGTTCGTCTTCGGATGCACTGGCTACCAGGATATTGTCCAGGTAGACGAACACAAACGGGAGATCGCGCAGCACTGCATCCATCATGCGCTGGAACGTCTGTGCCGCTCCTTTTAACCCGAATGGCATGCGCAGGAACTCGAATAGACCGAACGGAGTTATTACCGCTGTTTTGGGTATGTCCTCAGAGCGCACTGGGACTTGGTGGTAACTGCGGACCAGGTCTATTTTGGAAAAAATGCACGCTCCGGCGAGGTGAACGGAAAAATCCTGTATGTGGGGAATTGGGTAGCGGTCATGCGCTGTGGCATTGTTCAACCTGCAGAAATCCCCGCACAGTTGCCACGATCCCTCAGCCTTAGGGACCATGTGTAGCGGGGAAGCCCATGGGCTGTTCGAGCGCCTGATGATGGCCAACCTTTCCAGGTTGGCGAACTCCTCGCGCGCTATGGCCAGTTTAGCTGTGTCCAAGCGCCGAGGTCTTGCAAAAATGGGCGGCCCGGTGGTGGTGATAAAAGTGCTCCACCCCATGTTTAGCGATGGCCGCGGAAAACGTCGGGACCGTGAGTGCTGGGAACTGAGTGAGCAGTGTGTGGAACTTACCGCCTGTAGCTGTGACGTTGGCTTGTGCTGTTGGCCGAGTCACTCGAGCTATACAGGGGAGAGAGTCAAAGGACAGTGCATTAACCAGGTGTCTGTTAGCAACATCAACCAGTAAACCATGTGCACACAGAAAATCAGCCCCCAGTATGTGGTAATTCAGCGCTGCTACGACAAAAGTCCACTCATATGAACGGCCGTGTAGAGATAAGAGCAGAGTCCTCTCACCAAAGGTCTTAATATCCGAGCCGTTTGCTGCCAACATCCCGGGGCCGCTAGGTCCTGCCAGCCGGTCAGCGTAGGTCGGCCGGATGAAGCTCTTCTGGGCTCCGGTGTCCACGAGGAAACGCCTCCCAGAGCGTGCATCCGTTAAGTAGAGCAGCTTGTTCTCTTCACCGAGGGTCGCAGCTGCTACCGACCCCCGGCCTTGGCGTTTTCCTGAGCGCTTGAATTGGCACGGTGGCGCACATCTGCGTGCGTTCTCTCCGAAACGGCGGTGGTAGAAACAGAGCGTGTCTCTCTGGCACTCCTTGGCCCCCGCTGCTGCTACCGTCGGTGGCTCCTCGCCTCCTCTGGTCGTCTCGCTGGGCTCCGCCGCTGCCGCGTTGACTGTGATCACCCTGGTGGTGATGATGATCCGGTCTGCCTCCTGGGCTAGCGCACGGTAGTCGCGCGCGGCCAGCCACGGCGAATTGGCCAGAACCGCTCTCACTACTGTCAAAAGGTTCCGGAGGAAGAGGTGGGCAAACAGAAAGTGCCCGTCATCCGTGCCCATTAACGCCAGCATCTTCTCTATCAGGTCTATGGCCGAACCATCTCCTAACTCGGTCCGCGTCAGGAGCCTCTCCGCTCTCTCACATTCCGAGAGTGTGTAGCGCTGGATGAGCGCAGCCTTGAGCGCCTCATATTTGCTGCTGGCTGGTGGCTGATCGAGCAGGCTCACTACCTGCTGAGCTGTGCGGGCGTCAAGCGCTGCGACCACATGGTAGAATCTAGTATCATCTGCCGTTACTCCCCAGAGGGCGAACTGGGCCTCGGTGAGGTGGAACCAAGAGCGCGGGTTGTGCTGCCAGAAATCCGGTAGCTTGACTGAAACCGCACATGCGTGGCTGGATGTTCCAGTCCGGGCTGTCTGTGGGATGGCTGCCGCCTCGCTGTAGCTTCCTGACCGGGCCGGCTCCGGGGATCTTGCCTCGTGTTCCATAATACGTCTTGGGTCACCAGTGTGGAGTGTGTGAAATCAAAGGCAGATTCATTTCAGACGATTTATTACACACTCACATCTCTCAAGCACAGAACAGACTAAACATTTAAGCAGAAACTCTCCTCTTAAGTTTCATGGCATTTACATCACACACAACATGACATTTGCATCACACTGCATTCAACATCCTTCATCCCTGACTCCTTCCTGCTATCTCACCAGGAACCTCCTGCTCTTTGTTGTCCCAAGCTTATCCACTGTCTCCTGTCTGAGATGCTAGACAATCTGGCTCCCCCAAGGTGCTACAAGCCAATAAAAATCCCACAGTTATAATTCAGGCCCCTTAAACTAAAATTTAATTGCCATATGTCACAAAACACCCTACAGCTCACTTTCTTTTTTTTTTTTCTTCAAATTTAAACCGGGCTACCATACCAGCAGTAAATAAACATATCAGGACTGAAGCAAAACACACAACCAGAAAATAAAGACATCACATCACTCTCAGTCCTTAGACGGGTCCTTCTCCAGTCGCCTCCGTCTTTTGACCTCAGTACTCCTGCTGCGCTGCTTCTTCTCCTCCACTTGGCGCAACTCGTTTGGATGCCTCTGGGCCTGGTCAGACAAGCGCAGATACCCGTCACTCCAGGCAGCCTCCACCCGGAACCTTCTCCTCTCATTGCGCTGCTCGCGCGAACCATGATCACCTCTCATCTGGGCCTCAACCCAGGGCTGCACCATGTCGCTGACCCACAGGGAAGCCCGTGTCCTCTTTTCCCGGTGATTTGGGGTCTGACTGGTCTCCACCAATGATCCGGTCGACTCGTAGACCCGGTCCATGTTATCCATAGCAGACCGTCTCTGGTTGTCTCGCTGCTTGCGTGGACTGTGATCCCGTTGTACTCGAGTGTCAACCTTGGACTTCGAGGGAGCCCTCTTCCTTTTATCCAGATCACCAATCCTGCGACAGGCCTCCGTCACCCATTGCTCTGGCTCGCGGGCTCGTTTCAGTCTCCTTTTGGCAGGCTGTCGCAGGGAGCGCTTTACGATCACCACACTCCGCGGTCTAGCCCCTTTTTCTTCCGCCGTTGGCGTCTTGTCCTCACAAGCCTCATCGGGGGTCCCGCCTTGCCATCCGGCACCCTCGTCCAGGGCAGCCAGCGTGACGGCATCGGGTTCAGCCCGAGACGGCTCCGCGTGTGCTCTCCCTCTGTGACTTTTTCCAACCAGTCTGAATCCCACACTTCAGCACCCTCCACAACTGGAACAGGTCGGTGTTCCACATAGCTCAAAATAGCCAACCCGTTCTGTCCACAACCATAATACTCTCCATATTGCCTCTTAATCTGCCGGTGGGGAAACAGTCTCTCCATGGTCGTCAGGCTCAGGACGGAAACAACCTCTCCAGTATCCACCAAAAATGGAACCTCGACGACATCTAGTGTGACGGTGCAGCCGATCCTCCCCATCGTCTCCAGGGAGACCGCATCCACCACCGTCGGAGTCTTCTGCGCAGCACCTGAGTCACCCCTACGGCTCCTGCATACAAAGTTGTCGCACACCCTGGCAAAATGGTTCTAAACACCGCACTTGCCATAACGCTCTCCTTTCGCTGGGCACACCCTGGACTTACAGCGGTGAACAGTGGACCCACACCCATAACACTCTGGCTCAACTGGGGCAGACCTTATCCTGACCACGGAGGCAAAATCTTCCTCTCCGTATTCGCCATCACAGGGGTCCCAAAACAGTGCCTTAGCGCAAGACTCTTCCTCACCCAGAAAAGCCCCTTCAGGAGGGACTCTCACGATGGTCTCTGCTGCCTCAAACCGCTGGGTGAGCTCGATAGCTGTGGCCAATGTCAACTCTCCTGGATATTCCAATAGTCTGGACCGAACTGCTGTACAGCGAACATACTCCACTAGCTGGTCCCGAATCATGTCCTCTTCCAGGCGTCTGAAATTACACCCCCTCACCAGCCTTCGGACCTCATCAACGAACGTCGTCACTGGCTCTCCCAAACGCTGGCGGCGCTGTCAAAACTAGATGCACCGGACCATGACACTCTCCTGAGCGCGTAAATGGCGTGCCATCAACTCCACAATACCATCAAAGCTATCAGCCCCCACTTCCCAGGCTCTCCAATACTCTCTGCCCCACAGTACCCAACTTATGGACTAACACATCCCTCGCGTGAAGCCTCTCACACTCGCCGAGGTTCAAAACTACGAGGTAGGTGGTAAAAGCAATGAACCAACGGGGCCACGACATGGGTGGCCTGGCCGGGGCCTCCAAAAATGGCTGAAACTCAGCAGCACTCTTTTCCATTCCCGCTTTTACCTTATCACCAAATGTTATGTCCATAATTGGGTAAAAGTAAACACACCAGTAATGTAGTTTACGGAGCTTTATTTTTTTTTTTTAATTTTATTTATTTATTTATGCAGGGACATGCACAATATACATTGACCTTAAAGAGGAAAGATGCATTGTACCAGGTTATAGCACAAGTGCTAATTTCCACCTGTAGTCCCTGGGCAGGCTGGTGTTAGCATTAAAAAGCAGACATTTGCTAAAACTACAAGTAAGCATTGATAAAAAACTAAAACCAAACATTGATTAAAAAACTAAAACCAAGCATTGCTAAAAACTAAAAAACATTAATACTAACTAACTAACTAACTAACCTGCACTTATATAGCGCTTTTCTAGTCACATAGACCACTCAAAGCGCTTTCACTAATACTAACCCTCTATTCTAACGGCCTATAGGAAACAGATATCTAGGGACAATTTAGAACAGCCAATTAACCTAACATGCATGTCTTTGGATTGTGGGAGGAAACCGGAGCCCCCGGAGTAAACCCACGCAGCACAGGGAGAACATGCAAACTCCACACAGAAAGGTTCCAACCCCTGCCAACCTGGGGATTCGAACCAGGAACCTTCTAGCTGTAAGGCAACAGTGCTAACCACTGCACCACCGTGCTGCCCAAATATCATTGATAAGAACCCAAAACATTGATAAGAACTAAAACATACAATAATACATTTTTATAACTCCATCCTTATAAACAATTTTTCACATCAAACCACTGACTCTTATTATATCATAATATAACCTCTTAATATTATAATCATAAGAGGTTAATATAATATAATATAACCTCTTAATATTATATTATAATAATATAACGTCTTATTATCATAATCAGAGTCGTTTACATAAAAAGACTTACAGCACTCGCCTGCATGCCAGGTGGCTCCATGACGAAAGAGGCAGAGCCTCTTCCATCCACTTCCTTTATACCACGGGCGGCGTCACCACCGGAAGCTGGTAGCAGCCACCCCGGTGTAGCCCATGACCAACCCGGCCGCCATCTTTGTAATACAGCCTATTTACATACACAACAGCATCTTTAGGAGTTCAGAGCTGCAAATTACCACGTGACCTACAGAGATATGGATTAGTATACATGTGACAGTTCAGCCTCTTACAACAACAAAGTGGGTCAGGGGAATTCTTTAATGAGCAGCCCTCATATTTTCATATGTCCAGTTTGTTTTTAAAATATACGTAGTTCAGGATAAGGTGCCTCCACCATTGAAAACTTTCATTCAGCTATGCTCATCACTCTATAAATTCAAGAAATCTCTGTCAGTGTGTGTGTCTGTGTGTCATGATCATAGGCCGCCTACCGTCTACATGATGTCTATATGACGTCAGATAAACCGTAAGGCTGATGTTCCTATGATCTCTGAAGGATGTCTATATGACATCATACAGACCGCAGGACTCGCTAAAAGAATAATAATAATAATAATAATAATGCATCAGATTTATATAGCGCTTTATCATAGACACTCAAAGACGCTTTACAAGTAGATACATTATTCATTCACGCCACACAGACAATGGTAGTGCAAGCTACTACTGTAGCCACAGCTGCCCTGGGGCAGGCTGACGGAAACGTGGCTGCCAATCCGCGCCAATGGCCTCTCCAGCCACTACCGAACATTTATACACATTCATACCCAGTGTTTTGGACACTGGAGGCAAGGTGGGTAAAGTGTCTTGCCCAGGGACACAACGGCAGGATATCTGGGGAGAGCAAGATTCAAACCGCCAACCATCCGGTTATTGGACGACCCGCTCTACCTCCTGAGCCACTGCCGTCCCACAAAAGACATATATATAGACACAAGTAATCAACATAACACAGAACAGTAACAAGCAGGAGAAGAAGTAACAAGCAGGGGCAAGGTTACAGAAAACAGGATGGGTGGGGCTGCACAGATAATCACACACAGGGGACCAGAGGGGAGACAAGACCAAGGCAATAATGATAATGATAATGACGATAATAATAATGGTGATAAACTTAAACTAAGAGGAAGACCAATGAAGAAATATATATGCAAGACAATAATAATAATAACAATAATAGCAACCCAGGATAATAATAATAAGGTGAAATACAGAAAATCCCAACTTAAAGTGAAGATGTGGGCTGGGACCCATGCCCTGGAGACAAGGAATATCTCTCTATATACGTATAATTCAAGAAATCTCTGTCACGATGTCATGATGTCACAATCATAGGACTTGCAAAAAGATCATAGGACTTGCTATGAGATCAAAGGTGGGCTGCACTCATGATCATAGGACTCGATGACGTCATCAGAAATCAAAGGCAGGCATTACTCATTATCATAGCACTTGCTATGACATTATCAAAGATCAAAAGCAGCCATCACAGATCAAAGGCAGGCATCCACAAACGAGTGGTGACGTCAAAGATCCAAGGCAGGTTTCACCATGGTTACTGTTGCCATGGTAACAGTAACTTTCTACGGCCATGCAGAAATGTTTGCTTACACTTGCTTTCTATGGGCATGCACGGGTATGCACGGGCATCCACAGGTATACACTAGTAGCAATAACAAGAAGAAAAGGCAGGCCGTTAGACAGTTGACTCTGCACATGCTCCGTCTGCAGCAGCTTTATCTTTATTGTTGTTTCATGGTGGCTTGAGTTTAATTGCTGCCACCATCTGGATGTGAGTGGTATCTTTTGTCTTGTTGACTTGACTTAAAAGGTTTGTGATTGAACAATACACTATAATTATGTACAGTTCACATGAGACATAAATACATTAACTGTATTTAAAAAATGCATTTAAAGTCAGAAAACATGTATATTTTAGGTCAAATTAAATAGAAGAGCTTATTTTAGGGCCATTAATGAATGGAATAGTCTCCCTGATGGTTTAAAAACCTGTTTAGACTTTCAGACTTTTCCTTGTGAGGCAAAAATAATTTTTTTTTCATAAATTTGTGACTTTTTCCTCAAAATTTTCCAACATTTTTCTTAAATTTATTTTAGTTCTTTCTTATAAATTTGTGAATTTTTTCTCAAAAACGTGCAATTTTTTCCTGTAAATTAACTTTTTTCTCCTAAATTTACACCTTTTTTCATAAATGTGCAACTTTTT
The DNA here is from genome assembly GCA_020510985.1 of Pholidichthys leucotaenia. Classification (NCBI taxonomy): domain Eukaryota; kingdom Metazoa; phylum Chordata; class Actinopteri; order Cichliformes; family Pholidichthyidae; genus Pholidichthys; species Pholidichthys leucotaenia. Next base: position 241,446,443 of record CM035842.1, on the reverse strand, counting down.
TCTTGTAAATTGGCATTTTTCCCTGTAAATTTTCAACTTTTTTCTCATAAATTTGACTTTTTTCCCCTGTAAATTTTCAACTTTTTTCTTATAAAATTGCCACTTTTTTCTTACAAATTGCCTTTTTTCCTGTAGATTTTCAACTTTTTTCTCATAAATTTGTGACTTTTTCAAAACAAAATGTGCAAAAATTAGCATTTTTTTTCTCCTGTAGATTCTCAGCATTTTTTCTTGTAAATTTGCAACTTTTTTGCCAAAAATATGCAATTGCTTTTCCTGTAATTTTGCAGCTTTTTCCCCTTGCAAATTTTAAACTTTTTTCTCATAAATTTGCAACTTTTTTCTTGTAAATTTGCAACTTTTTTCCTCATAAATTTATTTTTTCATGTAAATTTGTAACTTTTTTCTCTGGGAAATTTGCAACTTTTTTCTCATAAATTTGCAACTTTTTTTCTTTAAATTTGCAACTTCCTATTGCAAATTTGCAACTACGTATTTTCTCAAAAATGTGCATTTTCTTTTCCTGTAAATTTGCAACTTTTTTTCTTTAAATTTGTAAGTTTTTATTGCAATTTGCAACTATTTTCTCAAAAATGTGCATTTTTTTTAATGTAAATTTGCAACTTTCCCCCCTTTAAATTGTCAACTTTTTTTGTCAGAAATTTGCTACTTTTTTTCTTGTAAATTTGCAACTTTTTTCTCAAAAATTAGCAATTTTTTTTTCTTGTAAATTTGCTACTTTTTTCTTGTAAGTTTGTAACACTCATCTGGATGCTGGTTACATTTTTTATTCTGTGGAATTAAACTGTAATTTGTGACTTTTATATGTTTATACCTCGTGATAAATTGTGTATGATGAGACGAAGACCCAAACTCCTCCTCCTCCACATCCATATATGGTCATGTGAATGACATAACATCCACCTATTTTTTCTTTTCTTTTTTTTTTTTTATTAATCTCTGTCCTCCTCTGACATGAGTTTATGGTGATTTTCCTCCATCAGCAGCAGTTCTATCTCCTGTTCACGTTTAAATAACAGACACAGTCAGACATGGACGTACCTGATCTGGATCTAAACCTGATGGTAAGACTCATTCACAGATATTTTAACCTCTGTAATAGCTCGAGTAGGTTCATTTTGCCATATTTTAATGATTTGCCTTTTGTTCTTATTAAAGACAAAGATAGAAAGGAGATGTTTTTACCTTCTTTTCTTTACATGTTTCGTGAACAGTCAAAACATGTAAAGAAAAGAAGGTAAAAACATCTTTCTATCTTTGTCTTTAATAAGAACAAAAGGCAAAAAAATTAACCTGTAAATCTGCAAGGAACATCTGAGCCTGACAACCAATTTAAAACAGCCCATTGGGGTTAATAATTTTCCTCTTAAATATAAACATTTTCCACTATAATTGTATGATTTTTTTCCTTGTATATGTGTGAAATTTTTCATTTAAATTTGATTTTTTTTCTCATAAAATTCAGATTTTGTATTGTAATTTTACAAGCGGCTGCAAAATTTTGTCACAAATTTGAGGCTTTATTTTGTATAAATTATACATTTTTACATGTAAATTTGAGACTTTGTTTTTTAAAAAAAGATGATTTTAAAGTGAATTGTTATTATTTATTTGTTAAAGCCACAAGTGCCACATGTAGCTCCAGAGCCATATGTTGCAGAGCCTTGTCCTAATTGAAAACTGGACATCCATGCAGGGAAAATAATTATTCTTGTTTTCCTCTGACTCCATTACTTTCATCAGTGGGAGATGAAGCTTCTTCACGTTTGTACTAATCCTTACATGCAGTGGTATTGTAGGACATTAAAACCATAATTCATGGGTTTTATCTGTAATTCCTGAGAGGATAAACTCTGTCACAGTGGTGCGTGTTTAGGACGTAAGCTGCTGCTTTTTATGATTTATTCCCTCTCTCATCCTTCTGCATCTTTCCATCAAAGATCAGAGCAGGTTAATGCTCCCCATCTGAATCTGCCCCGATTTTTCTCCATTTTAAAACCGCACCACCACATGTTCCTGCATTCTGCAGAACAGGAATGAGGGAACCTGAGGACATGCTGGTTATTTCAGTTTTGGAACGAGCTCTGTTAGAATACAAGATGTTAAAAAGAGGAAAACCCACAGACTCTGTTATTGTCATGTGTCTGAGCTCCAATGTGATCTCGGAGCTCAGATACAGGTTATTGTGTTTTGTATATCTGTTTTTTGTCTGCTCATATGTCCTGGTTGGATCTTTGTTCCTGTTTTTGCCCTTCTCTCTCTCCAGACACTCCCACTTGCTGTTCACAGCCTGCCTCAGCTGTGAGCAGCTTGTAATCAGTTCACCTGCAACTCAGCTCCCACACCAGTTCACTTAGGATTTAAACTCAGTTGGTTCATTCAGTTTTTGTCAGGTCAGGTATTGGCTTGCTTGCTACCGGATAACCATGAAAACCAGTACTACCTGTCTCATGGGTCGGGCTGTCAGCGACTCAACCGGCATCCCTGCCCTTCCGAGGGCGTGGAGGGTGAAACAGGGCATCCTGGCAGAACTAAAAACAATATCTGCCACAGGTCTGTGGGGGACCACTCCCAGTTACACGGGGTGAGACTGGACATCCTGGCAGATAAACACATCTGTCGCAAGGTCTGTGGTGGACTGTGCCAGTTGGTGCATTGTGACATGCACTACACAAAGAGCAGAGATAAACAAACCTATCATCTGGTCAGTCACTGCAATAGATACTGGAGTCAGTTTGTCTTGGCTTGTCCTTGCCACTGATAATACCTTTATCTGCCAAGAATGTGCTGCTAGTCCAGCAAAAGCTAGCAGTACTCAAATACTATGCAAGCAGTTTCATGAAATGGTCAATCAGAAAGCAACTCATACCGGCTCGGACGTCGCCGGGACTTACAAGGTCTGCACTGATCTGTTCACACTCCGACAGGCAGCGAAAAGTAAGCTAGGAGCAGGAAGACAAAAGAAGAGGAAAACAGCAGCCTTGTGTGTAGCAGAATGGAATGTACGCACTCTGTTGGAGAGAATAACAGCACAGCACCCAGAAAGACAGACTGCACTTGTGGCCCTGGAAATGAACAGGTACAATGTAGACATAGCTGCACTTAGTTATTTATTTAGCGAATGCAAAGTCCTTAAGCCAAGCAGTTGCCTCCTGGTTTGCTGTATGGAGGGTGTGTAATCCTCCTTCCAGTCTTTGGAGCGGGCAAGCCTCTATGATGTGTTCCATAGTTTGCTCCTCTCCACATGCGCATAGTGGGCTAGGGCTACTGCCCCATCTGTGAAGGCTGGCCAAGCAGGGGCCATGTCCAGTCCTGAAGCGATTGAGTGTAGACCACTGTCTCCTTGGGAGGTTGGTGCCCGGGACCTGTTGGTTGGGGTTTATCACCAGCTGTTTGTTTGGGACCTCCTTGGTCTCCCATTCTCCCATGCTGCACTTAGTGAAACAAGATTGCCTGGATATGACAGCTTGGAAGACCATGGATACATCTTCTTTTGAAGTGGGAGATCAACTCAAGAAAGGACAGAAGCAGGAGTGGGCTTTGCAGTTAGAAAGGAGATAGCAGCAATGCTTGATGAGGAACCGGTGCCAATCAACGACAGGATAATGACTATGAGACTCCCACTACAGCGGAAGATGTATGCCACACTCATCAGTGTATATGCCCCAACAATGACCAACACAGAGGAGGTGAAGGAAGAGTTCTACAGTGATTTACGTGAGACTATCAGGCGTGTACCGACTGATGACAGGCTGATACTCGTTGGAGATTTTAATGCCAGAGTTGGTTCGGACACTGAGAAATGGAAAGAAGTGCTAGGCAATCATGGAGAAGGCAAGTGCAATGCTAATGGAGAACTTCTACTTGCACTATGTTCAGTGTACAACCTTGTGATAACCAACACTCTATTTAAGCACAAGGACACACAAAAGAAGACATGGATGCACCCAAGATCCAAGCACTGGCACTTATTAGACTACATCCTAATCAGGCAGAGAGACATAAAGGATGTATTGGACACCAGAGCAATGAGAGGCACGGACTGTGGTACTGATCATGTTATGCTGAGATCTAGATTAAGGATTTGGAGATGAAAACAGCACTGCAGGACGGGTGCGAAGCCACCACAGAAGCTAAACACTAGTGCACTGAAAGGCCAAAAGAAGCAGGAAGAACTTACACAGGAAATGGATGAAAACTTGAAAAACTGGGACAGCAGCAACTCAGAGAATGACATAGAAGAGAAATGGGCAACACTGAAGGATATGGTGTATCAGACTGTGAGTGATGTATTAGGCCACCCTGAGAGGAAACATCAAGATTGGTTTGATGAGCATGATGAACACCTGAAGAAACTACTAGAAACGAGGAATATAGCTAGGCAGGAAAACCTACAGTGTAAAACAAGGTCAAAGAAGAAGAAATACTCAAAGGCTCAGAGTGAGCTACAGAAGTACACCAGAGAGATGAAGTCTAACTGGTGGGATGACAAAGTGGAGGAACTTCAAACTGCAGCAGACAGAAAGGACATGAAAACATTCTTCACAGGTTTGAGAGAAATCTACGGCCCTAAACCAAGAGGACTGATCTAACTAAAGGCTATGGATGGTGAAACGGTTTTGCAGGAGAAAGACAAGATCCTGGACAGATTTGCAGACCACTTTGACCAACTACTAAACAACCTTGGAGATCTCACTGAAGAGGCTAAAGAAGCTCTAGCGCAGCGACCAGCTGTATCAAGTCTGAATGAACCACCAAATTTTGATGAACTAATGGCAGCTATCAGGACAACACAGGATGGTAAAGCTCCAGGAAGGGATGGAATTCCAGCAGAAGTGTGGAAATTTGGTGGTGTTCAACTGACCAACTGCCTGCACAAACTCATTCAAGAGATATGGGATGCCCAGAAAGTACCTCAACACTGGAAGGATGCAAGTATTGTGCCTTTGTTCAAGAAAGGTGACAGGAAAGACTGTGGAAATTACCGAGGTATATCACTGCTAGCCACTGTTGGTACGATTCTCTCACGTGTACTACTGAACAGACTCAATGAACACATCTCGCAGAATGTACTACCGGAAACCCAGTGTGGCTTTAGAAGTGGAAGAAGCACAATGGACATGATTTTCTGCTTGAAACGGGTTCAAGAAAAGTGTATCGAACAGAACATGCCGCTTTATGTAGTCTTCATAGACTTCAGTAAAGTCTTTGATACGATTTTGTGACAAGGACTTTGGCAGGTACTCGAAATATGGCTGTACAGAGAAGTTTGTCAGCCTGATCGAGGCACTCCATACTGGTATGCAAGCAAACGTGGCAATGAGTGGTTCAGTATCTAAAGACTTTTCAGTAAGCAACAGGGTGAAACAAGGGTGTGTACTGGCCCCTACACTCTCCTCACTATATCTGGCAGCCATGCTTGAGGTAGCCTTCAAAGACACTTCAGAAGGAGTATACATTCAAATAAGGAAAGAAGCAGACTTGTTCAATGTGGCACAGTTTAAAGCCAAGTGTAAGACATCGATAAAGGTAGTAAGAGAAATGCTCTTTGCCGACGACAGTGCTCTAGTTGCACACAGTGTGGAAGATATGCAATCTTTAGTGGAGAAATTTGCAAGAGCAGCTAGCCAATTCAGCCTCCAAATCAACATCAAGAAGACAAAGTGCCTTTACCAACCACCAAAGTTCCAGTTATCAACATCACTACCAGAAGAGATGAGCATTGGTACAGAGCCACTAGTCAAGTGCAAGACTTTAAAGTATCTAGGGAGTACTGTTTCAGAGAATGCTAGGCTGGAGGATGAACTATCTCTCAGAATGGGAAGAGCAAGCGCTGTGTTTGGAAACTTGAGGGAGAGACTGTGGAACAATCAACATGTGTCTATCCGTGTGAAATGCAAAGTGTACAGAGCAACAGTACTGGCTACTCTATTGTACGGTGCTGAAACTTGGACTGTCTACAGAGTGCAGGTGAAGAAACTCCATGCGTACATGATGAGACACCTTTGAGCCATAATGAACATCTCATGGAAAGACAAGATAACCAGCATAGAAGTGTTGAAACGAGCTGGTCTACCATCAATGGAGGACATGCTAATACAGATGAACCTGAGATGGCTCGGACATGTTGAGAGGATGGACCACCAGCGTCTCCCTCGGCAGTTACTCTACTCACAGTTATGCGAGGGCAAATGCAATCAGAGTAGACCAAGGATCTGATATAAAGACACTGTAAAAAGAAACTTGAAAAAGTTGGACATAGACAGGAGTTTCTGGCAGCGGAAGGCTAAGGACAGAGCTGTGTGAAGGAATCTGATCAGACCTAAATGAAGCAGTTATTGTTGCCCACGACAGATTGCTATGATGATGATGATGGGTTCATTCAGTCCTCACCGCTCCGTTAGTCATCGTTCTCCTAGACTACGTTTGTGCTGTTTTCCCCTCTGGAGCTCTGCCCAGCTCTGAGGCACAACATGTAAGTTTCTTCTGATTCTCCTGTTTTTCTCCTGTAATGCCGATGTCCCCTCCAGAAGCCCTCTCTGACTCTGAGGCATTACATGTATAATTACCTTGTTGACATTTTTGTGTGTACACGTTTTGGAACTGCTTGCTCCTGTAGTGCTGTTTGTTTTTCTAAAGCCGGTCCGCTCTGAGGCACTACGCGGTTATTCATCGTTTGGCATTTTGTTTTTGACACTCTTTGAACTGTTTGCTTTTCATTATTAAAACGAACAACTTCATGCAGTGCGTGGGCTCATTTGTCTCCATCGGCGCCTCGTAGAGGCGCATTTGACAGTTATCTGAAACGGAGGAAGCAGGAGCTACTGCAGTGATCGCATCAGTGACAAAAGGAACCCCTTTATTATAAATATACTTTCTTTACTGAAAAATGGATATGTTGTGGAAAACTGTCAGATTAAAATGAGAGATCTGACTCCAGTAGTTAGCTAATAGTCCGTTTTTTAAGCTCTTCAAATTCTGCTGTTCTGCCGATGTTTCAAATTTTCTATTGCCGCTAGAAAAAAGTTGCAAATTTACAGGAAAAATCTGAAAATTTTTGAGAAAAAAGTTACAAATCTAACCTCTTAAAATTCCAGTATTCCACCAGCAGGACATTTCAAACTACTTTTCTACTGCCATTCAGTGAAGACAGGATTTGATTTTCTTTGCATAAGCTAATTTAGGGAAATTGGCTGTAATTCTAAGGGGTTAATGACAGAGCGCCCTAAGCTCTGACAGAACACCACAGATTTTTACACAGGGAGTGACATCATACAAGATAAGCGATTTTGGATGAGAGAGTGAAAAAACTCGGCATGGAAGCTAGCTGAATCCGCACTGACCGGATCTCCTCATCTCAAGGTCACCAACCTCTTGGACTCACAGAAAGAGACACAAAGGCAGCAAAAACAATGGAACAGTTACATAAAAAGTCATATGAACCAGATTTTTAGCAATATATAATGTAATAATGAAAACAATATAAATATATTAAAATAATTTTCCATCAAAATCCAAAGCTGAAGAAATAATGTTAAAAACACAAATTAAACTTAAATTTAGTATGAATCCATACCTTCCTGTTGAGCCATCCATCCATCCATCCAACCATCTTCTACCGCTTTTCCGGAGGTCCAGGTCACAGAGGCAGCAGCCCAAGCAGAGAAGCCCAGACTTCCCGCTCCCTGGCCACCTGCTCCAGCTCTTCAGAGAGGATACCAAGGCCTTCCCAGACCAGCTAGGAGACATAGTCTCGCCAGCGTGTCCTAGGTCTGCCCCGGGGTCTCCTCCCAGTGAGACATGCCTGAAACACCTTAAGTGGGAGGCGTCCAGGAGGCATCCTGATCAGATACCCAAACCACCTCAACTGGCTCCTTTCGATGTGAAGGAGCAGCAGTTCTACTCTGGGCCTCTCCCAGATGACTGAGCTCTTCACCCTATCTCTAAGGGTGAGTCCAGCAATCCTACGGAGAAAGCTAATTTCAGCCACTTGTATCCATGATCTCATTGTTTCGGTCATTACCCAAAGCTCATGACCATAGGTGAGGGTAGGAACGTAGATTGAATAGTAAATCAACAACTTTGCCTTAGAGCTCAGCTCCCTCTTCACCACAACAGACCAGTACAACGTCCGCATCACTGCAGATGCTGCTCCGATCCATCTGTCAATCTCCCACTCCATTCTCCCATCACTCATGAATAAGACCCCAAGCGACTTAGGGTCCTATTTTGACAGCCATCCGCGTGCACTTTTCAGACAGACTTTCCACCGTGCATCAGTGTTTTTGTTATTTTCTGTCAGCGCATTGTCTGTTTTTATGCCTTGTGTAATGCCATCCAATTACCAGTAGACAGTGCACCCGCTATGCGCTCGGAGGAGGCGCCTCATTTCAAAGAGGTGTGGCGGAGCACAATGTAATGGGCATAGTGCATTTCATCAGAATCTGCTTTTGATCAGGAAAAAGGTCTATCATCAGAAGCGTATTGTTCAATTACATTTCAGTGGCGTGCTTTGACATTGTGCAGCTCCAGAGCTCAGGAAACGGCATGCGCTGGGATCTTGTAACAGTCATGGAGCTGTATTACAATGACAGGGTCAGTTGATCAGTTATCAGTGACGCAGAACGTGTTTATGGGTAAGTTCATTTCCTTATCACAGCAGCATAAAAACAAACTTTCCACTAGCGCATGATGCAAAGAGGCCGGTCTAATCATTCAGAGGTGTGTTTTGAATAATCCAATCCAAAGTGCTCCTTCCCATCCCTTTAATGCAAAGAGGCACATTATCTAAAGTGAATTGTCATCATGACGATTTAAGATGGGTTTTGCGCTGACCAAAGCCCGTGTGTGTGAGCCAAAATGCACGTGATAGTAAAGCTGCTTGGTGATGAAAGCACCGTAGATGCTGATGCCTTGGTGCTAGTGGCATGGGTACCGTGTCATGTCATCCATGCACGGGTTTGAAATGCTCGGTATCTGTTTATGCAGTTATGACTCTGATGTCAGTGTCACAATACACACCAGGTGTATGTCATCCCAGGGCTGTACGCTGGCATTTTTGTCAAGGAGTGGATAAAACAAAAAATATAGAAGCACAAGAAAAAAATTAGGAGCAAAAAGAAAAATGATGAATTAACAGATTTTAATTTAATACACCGGGGGTGGACGAGATTCGCCCTGAGTACCTCAAGGCCCTGGATGTTGTAGGGCTGTCATGGTTGACACGCCTCTGTAACATTACGTGGAGGTCCGGGCCAGTGTTTATGATCTCAAGCTGAAGTGCACTTGGGTTCTGCTGCAGGACAATGATCCAAAACACACTAGCAAGACCACCTCTGAATGGCTTAAGAAAAACAAAATGAAGACTTTGGAGTGGCCTAATCAAAGTCCTGACCTGAATCTGATTGAAATGCTGTGGCATGACCTTAAAAAGGCAGTTCATGCTCGAAAACCCTCCAATGTGGCTGAATTTCAACAATTCCGCAAAGATGAGTGGGCCAAAATTCCTCCAAAGACTCATTGCCAGTTATCACAAACACTTGATTGCAGTTGTTGCTGCTAAAGGTGGCCCAATCAGTTATTAGATTTAGGGGGCAATCACTTTTTCACACAGGACCATGTAGGTTTGTTTCTTAGTATGATTTATTTTCCTGTTTTCGTTCATTATAGTTTGTTATTCACATTTTTGAGGTTACTTGTCTTTATTTTGCCATCTCTTTGTATTTTTATTCTGTTGTGTTCTCCCTCTGGGTTAACAGCTGTCAGTGACGCTTACAGGTTGTTGCTCCGCGTAGGCGGGGTCCCTGTCAGCTGTCAGCCCATAATCTCCACTCTCATTACTCCCAGCTGGTCTAAATTGTATCTTTGTTTTCTCCTGCCCACTCAGATGACCCACACCTGTTATCACTTGTTTCATTTGTTTCTAGCCTTAGTTAAGGGCTGTTATTTTCATTTCTTGTCGCCGGAGTGTTGAAGTTTCTTCCCCCTCGTCCTCACCTGAACCCTGCCCTTGTCCTGGTGAGCTTATTCGTAAGTTTGTTTGTTTGTTTGTTTGTTTGTTTGTTTGTTTGACAGTTTGGATTTTTGTGTTGGTGCACTTTGTGTTCTTGTTTCTTAATAAATTTTGCAAACTAGCAACTCAGCATCTGGGTCTTTCTCTCTGCCCTGAGGGGCAATTCATGACAGAACACTCCGGCCAGTAAGAGACCCAGCTGCTGCTAGTTTGTAGTTCATTTTGTTTTCTTGTTTTGTTTTGTTTTTTCCTCTTTCCTCCTTCCAACTGGGACTAACCATGTCTGTCACCCAGGATTTGTCAACCCTGGGACTGAACGATGCAGAACGGTGGTCTATGTGCATGTTGGAGGACATCGCCACACAGCTTCCTCTCTCTCCACAGCTGCTGTATCCCACTTCTCCTCGATGCTCCCTCCCGCTGCTGAGGGGTCAGCCATTTCCTTACCGGCTCCGCCCATCACCGTATCTGCAAGTGCGGCTCCTCCACATTCCACTGAGGGGCCCACAACTGCTAAAGTCACGGAGAGGGCTGATTTCCATCCAGCTGCAGCAGAAGACATCGCTTCCCGGGAACCCAGGCAAGTGTTTTTTCACTCTGACTCACCTAAACATGAATTATCTTGCCTGATTCCCGGTGGTGAGGTTCAGACTAGGCAGTCCTCTGAGTCCTCCCCACCTGCTGCAGCTTTAGACTGTTTACCTGCTCTCTCCGTGACTCCTCCTTTGCCCCTTGAGTGTCCGCGGACCCCACGACTGAGCCGCCGGGCTATGGAGGAGCCTGCAGCCCTGGAAGACCTGGTCCCAGCCCTGCATCCATGGTTTAGATGGAGGGAGAGTCCTGCGACTGAGCTGAAACCTGTGCCAACGTTGGAGCATCCCCTGGCCTCGGCTGAACAGGATCCAGCGCCAGCAGGAAACCGACCTCCTGTGTCCACGTCGGGCGAGCCACCAGCATGGATCACATCACTGGGGGGTCCTGGAACTGTATCCACCACCATGCCTGCTGCTGGGGCCACCACAGTAGAGTCCAAGTTGAACCTTCAGAGGGCCGGGCCCGAGACGTAATCATCTGGATCAACAGAATCCTAGACGGCGGTGGGGCTCAGGCTCAGGCAAGTGCTCTCTGTGGTTTCTGTTGTTTATATATCGGAGAGAGCTTGTCTGGCTCTTGCTGGGGAGAGCCAGGTCCAGTTATCAGCTGCACCTGAGCTCACCTCGCCGGTGTTCACTGCCGCCGGTGATCCTGACCCTCTTTCTCTGCATCTCCCGTCTTAGCTTTTCCCCAGGGTCATCGAGGATCGTCCAGCTTTTCCAGAAGTCTCCGTGGGTTCCAGCCTCGCCACCCAAGATCATAGTGTCCAGCTCCTCCTGTCGAGGTCATCGCGGGTGCGCCATCCCAGCCTGGGACCTTCGTGGGTGCTGCGCCACCTCCGCCTGAGGTTTTTGTGGGTGCTCTGTCCTAGGCCGGGGCCTCCGTGGGTGCAGCTTTGGCCCAGTCTGGGTCCTCCATGGGTGCTGCTTCCCTTCCTGCTGAGGTCATCGCGGGTGCTCCATCCCAGCCCTGGGCCTCTGAGGGTGCAGCTCTTGCCCAGTCCGGGTCCACTGAGGGTGCAGCTCTGGCCTAGTCTGGGTCCACCGAGGGTGCAGCTCTGGCCTAGTCTGGGTCCACCGAGGGTGCGGCTTTTCCATCAGTTGAGGTTGTCGCAGGTGCTCCGTCCCAGCCCAGGGCCTCCGTGGGTGCAGCTTTTCCTCAGTCTGGGTCCACCGAGGGTGCAGCTTTTCCTCAGTCCAGAGCCACCGCGGGTGGTGCTATGTCCCAGTCTGGGACCACCGAGGGTGCTGCAGGCCAGTCCGAGGGTGTCGCCTACCCCCCCCCCACTTTGCCAGATGCCATCGTGGTTCCCCCTCCTCCACCAGACACCATTGTGGTTCCCCCTCCTCCGCCAGATGCCGTCAAGGTTCCCCCTCCTCCGCCTGATGTCGTCGTCATCGAGGTTCTCCCTATTCCTCCATCCTCCTCATTTCTGGTCATCCCAGTTGGGCGGCCATCCCCTGGACCACCTTCTCTGTGCTAGTGGTTAAAGAACTCTGGCCGACTGCCTGACAGACTGTGCCATTGGGTGGCTCATATTCTCCGGCAGGCCACCCAACTCTCACCACCTCGCCATCTGCCAGTCCTGAGACTTCGGCCAGCCACTGGAACAGTCTAGTTCTTTGGTCCAGGAGGCCTAGGTGCCCGGTTTTGTGTGGGTCCTGAGCGGGGCTTTTGTTTTTTGTCGTTTCCTCTTAGTCTGGGCTTTGCTGGGATGTTAATTCTGAGAGTTTTTCTCATTTTCTCTGGTTTGGTTTGGTCCGTCTATGCCTGGGTCCCCCTCCTCCCACCGGGGGGTGGGGTTGTTTTCTTGTTGGGGTGGGTTTTTTGTGGTGGTGGTGGTGGTGGTGGGTTCTTTTCTTTCAACATTGCCGGAGTGTCTGGTGTCCACCCTTTTGGGGGGGGGGGTGCTCTGTCACGAACTGAGAGCAGGGGGATTCCACTGGGCTCAGTCTTTTTGCCTTTTTTCATATTTGTACAGTGTTGTCGTTTTGATTTGCAGTTCCTGTTATTTTATCCTTGATTGATTTGTCACATATTCTATATTGTTTCTTAGTATGATTTATTTTCCTGTTTACGTTCATTATAGTTTGTTATTCACATTTTTGAGGTTACTTGTCTTTATTTTGCCATCTTTTAAAATTTTTATTCTGTTGTGTTCTCCCTCTGGGTTGACAGTTGTCAGTGACGTTTACGGGTTGTTGTTCCGCATAGGCAGGGTCCCTGTCAGCTGTCAGCCCACTCTCTCCCCTCTCATTACTCCCAGCTGGTCTAAATTGTATCTTTGTTTTCTCCTGCCCGCTCAGATGACCCACACCTGCTATCACTTGTTTCATTTGTTTCTAGCCTTATTTAAGGGCTGTTATTTTCATTTCTTGTTGCCGGAGTGTTGAAGTTTCTTCCCCCTCATCCTCACCTGAACCCTGCCCTTGTTCTGGCGAGCTTATTCGTAAGTTTGTTTGTTGTTTGTTTGATAGTTTGGATTTTTGTGTTGTTGCACTTTGTGTTCTTGTTTCTTAATAAATTTCACAAACTAACAGTTCAACATCTGGATTTTTCTCTCTGTCCTGAGGGGCCATTCATGACACAACCACACACACAGACGCATTGAGTGATTACCGTATGCCTCTCCGTTTCACCAAGGCATAATAAGGAAGCCATCAATCACAGTTGATGCCCAGTTAGTTATGTTAAAAAGAACAAACGGTGAAGAATAGGCTGAAAAAAATCTGCTGAATTGTTTAATGTGCACATGGATGCAACACAGACATGAAGAAAAGAGGATGATGCCTGTGCAAATTTTCATAAACTTTCATTAACAAAGGTGTGGAAGTTGCTCACGGCTCTGGGGGGATGGAGTGCTCCCACTCCTGTTGGTTTTGCCGACCAAGGGTCTCCCCCTATCCATCCTGAGTAGGAGGGAAGGAGGTGATCAGGCGCAGCTTCCAATCCACCTCCAGCCCACGCCATGCAGTGAGCCCGCTCTCAGCAGGCTCTGCCGGGGGCTGACGGTTGGCTGTTGGGGAGCTTGCTGGGCTGGAAACCCGGAGAGCACAGCTGACGCAGATGTGGACACATCTCCTGTCTCTCTGGGGAGTTACAGTGAAAAGTAAAGCACTGCACACTCTTTTTTCATTCATTTATTCCCCTAAAAATAAACACATTAACGCCTAATAAGTCCATGATGAAAACGAACCCCCCCCCCCCCCCCCGTGCGCCGCGCATCACATTGGAACACACACATGCTCCATGTTCATTTATTCATTCCCCTACAAAAATCCTACATTAATGCCTAATCTATAGACTGCATCGGTAAGTCCACAATTAAAATGAAAGTTTGGATGGAAGAAAAAAAACTAGTGTTTGATCATCATATAATTAAAATGATGGGCAATTATGACTGTGACAAGATCTCAGCACATGCCATTTCCTGAGCTCCAGAGCTCAAAACATGCCACTGAAATATCATTAAACTAGAAAAGCACTCGGAGAGCGCAGACCTCCGCCAAGTGCCACAGTTCCCCCCATACAGTGTTTGTGTGTACGTTTTCAGATTCCTTGACCATGAAAACATATGACTAGCAATTTGATTGACAATGATATGAGTAGTGGTTCAGTAGTTATTCACGAAAATGACATTTTCCATAATGGCGGCCACAGTTCCCCCCATACAGTGTTTGTGTGTACGTTTTCAGATTCCTTGACCATGAAAACATATGACTAGCAATTGGATTGACAATGATAGGATTAGTGGTTCAGTAGTTATTCACGAAAATGGCATTTTACGTAATGGCGGCCACAGTTCCCCCCATACAGTGTTTTTGTGTACGTTTTCAGATTCCTTGACCATGAAAACATATGACTAGCAATTGGATTGACAATGATAGGATTAGTGTTTCAGTAGTTATTCAGGAAAATGGCATTTTCCGTAATGGCGGCCACAGTTCCCCCCATACAGTGTTTTTGTGTACGTTTTCAGATTCCTTGACCATGAAAACATATGACTAGCAATTGGATTGACAATGATAGGATTAGTGGTTCAGTAGTTATTCAGGAAAATGGCATTTTCCGTAATGGCGGCCACAGTTCCCCCCATACAGTGTTTGTGTGTACGTTTTCAGATTCCTTGACCATGAAAACATATGACTAGCAATTGGATTGACAATGATAGGATTAGTGGTTCAGTAGTTATTCACGAAAATGGCATTTTACGTAATGGCGGTTTTCTTCTGGACGGTGATCCGGATCACCACCAAAATTTAATCAGTTCTTCCTTGTACCATTTCCAACAATGCCTGAAAGTTTCATTGAAATCCGTCCAAAACTTTTTGAGTTAGCTTGCTAACCAACAGACAAACAGACAGACAAACAGACAAACCCCGGCAAAAACATTACCTCCTTGGCGGAGGTAACAATGTACTTCTGATGATAGACCTCCTTTTTCCTGATCAAAAGCAGATTCTCGTGGAATGCACTATAATAGTAATGTACATTACCGCCACACCTCTTTGAAATGAGGCGCCTCTTCCGAGCGCATAGCAGGCGCACTGTCTATTGATAATTACCTCCGCCAAGGAGGTAATGTTTTTGCCGGGGTTTGTCTGTTTGTTTGTCTGTCTGTTGGTTAGCAAGATAACTCAAAAAGTTTTGGAAGGATTTCGATGAAACTTCCAGAAATGGTACAAGGAAGAACTGATTAAATTTTGGTGGTGATCCGGATCACCGTCCAGAAGAAAACCGCCATTACGGAAAATGCCAATTTCGTGAATAACTACTGAACCACTAATCCTATCATTGTCAATCCAATTGCTAGTCATATGTTTTCATGGTCAAGGAATCTGAACACGTACACACAAACACTGTATGGGGGGAACTGTGGCCGCCATTACCGAAAATGCCATTTTCCTGAATAACTACTGAACCACTAATCCTATCATTGTCAATCCAATTGCTACTCATATGTTTTCATGGTCAAGGAATCTGAAAACTTACACACAAACAGTGTATGGGGGGAACTGTGGCCGCCATTACGGAAAATGTCATTTTCGTGAATAACTACTGAACCACTAATCATATCATTGTCAATCCAATTGCTAGTCATATGTTTTCATGGTCAAGGAATCTGAAAACTTACACACAAACACTGTATGGGGGAACTGTGGCCGCCATTACGGAAAATGTCATTTTCGTGAATAACTACTGAAACACTAATCCTATCATTGTCAATCCAATTGCTAGCCATATGTTTTCGTGGTCAAGGAATCTGAAAACGTACACAAAAACACTATATGGGCGGAACTGTGGCCGCCATTACGGAAAATGTCATTTTCATGAATAACTACTCAACCAATAATCCTATCATTGTCAATCCAATTGCTAGTCATATGTTTTCATGGTCAAGGAATCTGAACCCATACACAAACACTGTATGGGCGGAACTGTGGCCACCATTACGGAAAATGTCATTTTCGTGAATAACTACTAAACCACTAATCCTATCATTGTCAATCCAATTGCTAGTCATATGTTTTCGTGGTCAAGGAATCTGAAAACGTACACACAAACACTGTATTCGCGGAACTGTGGCCGCCATTACGGAAAATGTCATTTTCGTGAATAACTACCGGTACTCAACCAATAATCCTATCATTGTCAATCCAATTGCTAGTCATTGTAGAGGAGCTGGAATTAATGAGGCGATTTTGGTTTAAAACAGCGTTTTATTGATCAGCTCTCCTAACTTGTCTCATCTAATGCAAAGCGTGGCAGAAGGTGAAAAGAGACAGAGTTCTGCCAGCTCGCTGGTTAAATACAGGCACACATCAAAAGACGGCATTACAAAGGCTGATATCCCTCGTTATCTTAATCCCCCCATTGTCCTGTTATCTCCTCTCCTCTTCTTGGGAGGTGATGGGAATTCCTCTCCTCGCCTTGGGGGGTGAGGGTGACTCCTTGGTCTCCGCCGTCGCGTCCTGGGACGTCTTTGTTATTCGCACGGCGGGTGAGATTCCTTTGTCCTTTCAGAGGTGTGAAGTTCCTTACATATGCAGTCACTAAGCATCTCACATGATCAAACATATGTAGGTATGGAATATATGAGTAATATATACCACAGGCCCCCCAAACAACTAGGAAAGGACAACGGAAAGATTCACAGTCTAGAACAGTTAATACGACATACTACATGTTACAGCTATTGCCACAGAAGAACTTTCCGGCAGCCATGCTTCTGAGATAGTTCAGTGGTAATCATAACAGTATAGTAAAATCATAAGTCAGTCCTAAACTGTTACAGCACAATTAGAGAATAATTGTGGAGTGGCTGGTATCAGTCCCTGTGCAGCTTGGGTTTAATTCTTCTCCCAAAACTGCTGTAGGTTGGTTTAGGCGTCCTGCTGGGACCTTCTTGTGAGGGATCTGCAGTGTGGGAAGGAGAGAGGTTATTTGTTCCCTGCCTGGGGGCTGAAACTTTTCCCTTGGGGGGTCTACCTTGCCGAGGTGCTCGGGCCAACTGTGCAGGTTCGTCTTTCAACAAGAAGGCAGGTTTAAGTCTGTCAATGCTGACTGTTTCTTTTCTGTCCCCATAATCAAGCACAAAGTGTTTATCACCTTGTTCCAGCACTCTGTAAGGGCCATCGAATACTGGGCGTAACGTTGGTTTTAGGGCTTCATGCTTAACAAAAACGAACTCAGCTTTTTTAAAAGTTTGAGGGACAAAAACCCGTGGAAAGGAGTGGTGATCTGGACCGGGAAGAGAGTCCGGTCCGTTGTTGCCTAAAAACCTTGGGACTGGTTCTGGATTTTCCGGTAGAAATTCACCTGGGAGTCTGAGCGGTTGGGCAAAGACTAATTCTGCAGGAGAAGCGTCTAGATCCTCTTTAGGTGCAGCGCGCAACCCCAATAAAACCCAGGGAAGTTTATTTACCCAATTTGTGTCCGTTAGTGAGGCTCTGAGGGCGGCCTTTAAGGACCTGTGAAAACGCTCGCATAACCCATTAGCCTGAGGGTGATAAGCGGTGGTGCGATGAATTGTTGCTCCTAAGCTGTTGGACATGGCTGACCAGAGCTCTGAGACAAATTGAGGCCCCCTATCGGACGTGATGTCCGATGGGACGCCGAAACATGCCACCCAGTTTGTCAGAAAAACGCAAGCGACTTCCTCCGCTGTAGTTGCCGCTAGAGGAACTGCCTCTGGCCAGCGCGTGGTGCGGTCTATCATTGTTAGAAGGTGTGTGAAACCTTGGGAGGAAGGCAGTGGCCCAACTAGGTCGACATGGATGTGGTCGAACCTTCTAGCAGGGATTGGGAAAGGCTCCAGAGGGGCCTTTGTGTGTCTGTGTATTTTGGCGCGTTGACAAGAAATGCACGTTTTTGCCCACTCTTTAACGTCTTTGCGCAGGCCTGGCCACACAAATTTTTCAGCAACCATTTTGACCGAGGCGCGCACACCTGGGTGCGCGAGGGAGTGAATTGCGTCAAAAATGCAGCAGCGCCAAGTAGCTGGCACTAACGGGCGAGGTCGGCCGGTTGAAATATCGCATATTAGGGGAGGCATGCCATCGCGTAACCCTTTTTTCTCCAGCCTTAACCCTGTTGGTCCAGACAAGAGTGCGCGCACGTCCGCGTCGCTGTTTTGTTCTTCTGCTATGGCTGCATAATCTATCCCTTCATGGATAGGTGCTGCGTATGTGTCTGTGTTAGTGAACAGTTCCGCTGCTGAGGCAGTATAATCTGTCTCCTCGCGCTCTGGCGGTGCCACAGTGCGAGAGAGACAGTCCGCTACTACATTAAGTTTGCCTGCTACGTGTCGAATGTCCGTGGTGAACTCTGAAATCGCAGCCAGCTGTCTTTGTTGTCTGCCCGACCATGGTTCTGAAATTTTAGCCATAGCAAAGGTGAGCGGCTTATGGTCTACAAAAGCCGTGAAACTCCGCCCTTCTAGCCAAAACTGGAAGTGGCGGATGGACAAATGAAGCGCCAGCAGCTCTCTGTCAAAAGTGCTGTATTTGCGTTCGGTTGGATTTAGCGATTTGCTAAAGAATGCTAAAGGCTGCCAGACCCCGCTGACAAGTTGTTCTACAACTGCCCCTATGGCCAGGTCCGAAGCATCTGTAGTTAGTGCGATGCGGGCCGCGGGATCTGGGTGAACTAACATTGTGGCATTAGCTAGGGCGTTTTTAACCTCCTCGAAAGCGCGCTCGCGCTCCGGGGTCCATTCGACCGCGTTGGAAGCTTTCTTTTTTTTGAGCGCGTCATACAGGGGCTGCATGAGCTGAGCTGCGTGGGGGAGGAAGCGGTTGTAAAAATTAACCATCCCCAAAAATTCCTGTAGCGATTTGACCGTGTGGGGCCGTGGAAAACCTTCTATCGCACGAACTTTGTCTGGAAGCGGAACTGCCCCCTTAGGGGAGACTTTGTGTCCCAAAAAGTCAATTTGCGAAACGCCGAATTTGCATTTAGCTGGATTGATTATTAGCCCGTGCTCCTCCAGCCTCTGAAAAACGGTAGTGAGGTGTTGTTCGTGTTCCTCTTCAGACGAGCTGGCTACCAGCATGTCGTCGATGTAGACGAAGACAAAGGGGAGGTCGCGTAGGACCGCGTCCATCATGCGTTGAAAAGTTTGGGCCGCCCCTTTGAGGCCGAAAGGCATTCGCAAGAATTCGAAAAGGCCGAAAGGGGTTATAACCGCCGTTTTAGGAATGTCTTCAGCTCGGACTGGGACCTGGTGATAACCGCGGACTAAGTCTATCTTTGAAAAAATGCGCGCCCCCACTAGGTGCAGTGAAAAGTCTTGAATGTGAGGGATTGGGTAGCGGTCATGCGCTGTAGCGTTGTTTAATCCGCGGTAATCTCCGCACGGTCTCCAAGAACCGTCGGATTTTGGAACCATGTGAAGTGGTGAAGCCCAGGGGCTCTTTGAGCGTCTAACAATGCCCAATTTCTCTAAAGTTGCAAACTCGTCATGTGCTATGTTGAGTTTGGCCGCATCTAAGCGGCGAGCTTTGGCAAAAACGGGAGGTCCCGTTGTTGGAATGAAGTGTTTAACTCCGTGTTTAGCTACAGTGGCTGAGAATTTGGGGGTTGTGAGTGCTGGAAATTGGGTGAGGAGTTGCTCAAACTTAGCTCCTGCCGTGGTGACGTTGGCCTGCACAGGTGGTGGAGAAACTCGGGCTGAGCATGGAATAGAAGCCAGATCCACTAATAACCCGTGTGCACACAAAAAATCTGCGCCTAACAAGTTAAAACTCACCGCTGCTACAACAAATGTCCATCTGTAGCTGCGGCCGTGGATGAGGAGGTGCAGGCTCTTTTCTCCGAACGTGTCGATGTCAGAGCCGTTGGCTGCCACTGCTCCGTTGCCCCAGGTACCCATGGCTCGATCTGCGTGGGAGGGCATGACGAAACTCAGCTGAGCTCCTGTGTCGATGAGGAACTGCTTGCCTGTGTGTCCGTCCGTCACGTACAACAGCTTATTTTTCTCGCCGAGAACCGCTGCTGTTAACGACCCTCGGCTTTGGCGTTTCCCGACATCGTGAATTTGCAGGGGGGAACGCATTTGCGGGCTTTCTCAGCGAAGCGGTGGTGGTAATAACAGACGTCGTTCTGTTTATTACGTTTGGTCCGCGCCGCTGTCACCGTGGGCTGGATCTGCTCCGTGGGTTGAGGCTCTCCATGGCTCGGGGCGTCAGTTTTGAGGTCTGCGGATGCCGCTGTGGGTGTCAGCTCCTTGCAGGCGTTGACGAGCCGGTAAGCCTCGTTGGCCAGCGTGCGGAAGTCTTGGTGGTTGCTGCACTTCATGCTGGCGAGTGTCCCTCTCATGTGTGGCGGCAGCGTGCTGAGGAAAATAAACTGGAAGAGGAAATTGTCATTGTCCTCTTCCTTGAGCTGCAGCAAATCCTCCATGAGGGTCTTCGGATTGCCCCCTCTGTGGCCGTAGACCGCCAGGATCTTCTCGGCTCTTTCCTCTGCTGACGGGACGTAGTTCGCCACGATGGTCGCCTTGAGTGTCTCGTACTTGTCCCGGGTCGGTGGTCGCCGAATCAAGCTCCGCACACACTTCGAAGTGGCGGAGTCGAGTTTGGAGACGATGTGGTAGAACTTCGTATCGTCTGCCGTGATGCCCGCCAGTATGAATTGGGCTTCAGCCTGCTGAAACCAAGAGGCGGGGTCTTCTCGCCACAAGTCTGGCAGCTTGACAGCGACGGAGTTCGTGTACACCATCACTGTTGTGCCCGCCGGGTGAGGGTGCCTTGCTTCGGCTCTCACGGCGGTGCTGGAGCTCGGTTGAGCTCTCTCAATACCCTCTGCCGGAGGGAACGGTTGATCGTCCACTCCCCCGTCTGCGTAGTTTCTGGCGTCTGCCTGAGTCGCCACGGATGAGTCGCTTGAAGAAGAACGCCTCCGGTCCATACTCGCGTCAAGGTCACCAGTGTAGAGGAGTTGGAATTAATGAGGCGATTTTGGTTTAAAACAGCGTTTTATTGATCAGCTCTCCTAACTTGTCTCATCTGGTGCAGAGCGTGGCAGAAGGTGAAAAGAGACAGAGTTCTGCCAGCTCGCTGGTTAAATACAGGCACACATCAAAAGACGGCATTACAAAGGCTGATATCCCTCGTTATCTTAATCCCCCCATTGTCCTGTTATCTCCTCTCCTCTTCTTGGGAGGTGATGGGAATTCCTCTCCTCGCCTTGGGGGGTGAGGGTGACTCCTCGGTCTCCGCCGTCGCGTCCTGGGACGTCTTTGTTCTTCGCACGGCGGGTGAGATTCCTTTGTCCTTTCAGAGGTGTGACGTTCCTTACATATGCAGTCACTAAGCATCTCACATGATCAAACATATGTAGGTATGGAATATATGAGTAATATATACCACAGTGTACTGGTGTACTGAGCTGGTGTACGAGATTGAGCGATACCGGCTAGATATAGTCGGCCTCACCTCAACACACAGCTCCGGTTCCGGAACCAGTCTCCTGGAGAGGGGCTGGAGCTTGGCCTTTTCTGGAGTTGCCCCGGGCGAGAGGCGACGAGCAGGGGTAGGTATTCTTGTATCGCCCCACCTTGCTGCCTCTATATTGGAGTTTTCCCCGGTGGACGAAAGGGTTGCTTCCCTGCGCCTTCGGGTTGGGAAATGGGTCCTGACCATCATTTGTGCCTATGCACCAAATGATGTTTCAGAGTACCCACCCTTTTTGGAGTCTGTGACTGGGGTGCTGGAGGGTGCTCCTCCTGGAGACTCCATTGTCCTACTGGGGGACTTCAATGCGCACGTGGGCAACGACAGTGAAACTTGGAGGGGGGTGATTGGGAGGAACGGCCTGCCCGATCTGAACCGGAGTGGTGTTCAGTTATTGGACTTCTGTGCTAACCACAGTCTGTCCATAACGAACACCATGTTCAAGCATAAGGGTGTCCATATGTGCACCTGGCACCAGGACACCCTAGGCCGCAGGTCGATGATCGATTTTGTTATCGTATCATCAGACCTGCGACCGTATGTCTTGGACACCCGAGTAAAGAGAGGTGCAGAGCTGTCAACTGATCACCACCTGGTGGTGAGTTGGATCCGATGGCAGGGGAGGAAGCCATTCAGACCTGGTAGACCCAAACGTATAGTGAGGGTGTGCTGGGAGCGTCTGGCTGAGGCCCCTGTCCGGGAGGTCTTCAACTCCCACCTCCGGAAGAACTTCAACCACATTCCGAGGGAGTCTGGAGACATGGAGTCTGAATGGGCCATGTTCTCCACCTCTGTTGTCGAAGCGGCGGCCCAGAGCTGCGGCCGCAAGGTGGTCGGTGCATCTCGTGGTGGCAACCCCCGAACCAAGTGGTGGACACCAGTGGTGAGGGGGGCCATTAAGCTGAAGAAGGAGTCCTATCAAGCTTGGTTGGCTTGTGGGACTCCCGAAGCAGCTGAGGTGTACCGGCAGGCCAAGCGGAGTGCAGCTCGGGTGGTTGCTGAAGCAAAAACCCGGGTATGGGAGGAGTTCGGTGAGGCCATGGAACAAGACTTTCGGTCGGCTTCAAAGAGATTCTGGCAAACTGTTCGGCGGCTCAGGAGGGGAAAGCAGCTCCCCGTCCACACTGTGTATGGTGCGGATGGGACACTGTTGACTTCAACTGGGGATATCGTCGGGCGGTGGAAGGAATACTTCGAGGATCTCCTCAATCCCACTGATACGCCTTCCACAGAGGAAGCAGGGTTTGGGGACAAGGGGGATGACTCGCCTATCACAGGGGCTGAGGTCGCCAAGGTGGTTAAAAATCTCCTTGGTGGCCGGGCCCCAGGGGTGGACGAGATTCGCCCCGAGTACCTCAAGGCCCTGGATGTTGTTGGGTTGTCATGGTTGACACGCCTCTGCAACATTGCGTGGAGGTCGGGGGCAGTGCCTTTGGCATGGCAAACCGGGGTGGTGGTTCCTCTCTTCAAAAAAGGGGACCGGAGGGTGTGCTCCAACTTTAGAGGGATCACACTCCTCAGCCTCCCTGGGAAGGTCTATGCCAAGGTACTGGAGAGGAGAGTCCGGCCGTTGGTCGAACCTCGGATTCAGGAGGAGCAATGTGGTTTTCGTCCTGGCCGTGGCACATCGGACCAGCTCTTTACCCTCTCGAGAATTCTTGAGGGTTCGTGGGAGTTTGCCCAACCAGTTTACATGTGTTTTGTGGACTTGGAGAAGGCATTTGACCGCGTCCCTCGTGGATTTTTGTGGGGGGTGCTTCAGGAGTATGGGGTATCGGGCTTGTTGTTACGAGCTATTCGGTCTCTGTACGACCGTTGTGAGAGTTTAGTTCGTATCGCCAACACTCGGTCGGAGTCATTCCCAGTGAGAGTTGGACTCCGCCAGGGCTGCCCTTTGTCACCGGTCCTGTTCATAATTTTTATGGACAGGATTTCTAGGCGCAGCCAGGGAATGGAGGGTGTCATGCTTGGTGACCACAGGATCTCATCTCTGTTGTTTGCAGATGATGTTGTCCTGTTGGCTTCATCCAGCAATGACCTACAGCTCTTGCTGGGACGGTTTGCCGCTGAGTGTGAAGCGGCTGGGATGAGAATCAGCACCTCCAAGTCCGAGTCCATGGTCCTCAGCCGGAAAAAGGTGGATTGTCCTCTCCGGGTTGGGGACAGGCTCCTGCCCCAAGTGGAGGAGTTTAAGTATCTTGGGGTCTTGTTCACGAGTGAGGGGAAAATGGAGCGAGAGATCGACAGACGGATTGGAGCAGCATCTGCAGTGATGCGGACGTTGTACCGGTCTGTTGTGGTGAAGAGGGAGCTTAGTTCTAAGGCAAAGCTGTCAATTTACCAGTCAATCTACGTTCCTACTCTCACCTATGGTCACGAGCTTTGGGTAATGACCGAAAGAACGAGATCGCGGATACAAGCGGCTGAAATGAGCTTTCTCCGTAGGATTGCTGGACTCACCCTCAGAGATAGGGTGAGGAGCTCAGTCATCCGGGAGAGGCTCAGAGTAGAACCGCTGCTCTTCCACATTGAAAGGAGTCAGTTGAGGTGGTATGGGCATCTGATTAGGATGCCTCCTGGACGCCTCCCACTTGAGGTGTTTCAGGCACGTCCCACTGGGAGGAGACCCCGGGGCAGACCCAGGACTCGGTGGAGAGACTATGTCTCCCAGCTAGTCTGGGAACGCCTTGGTATCCCCTCTGAAGAGCTGGAGCAGGTGGCTGGGGAGAGGGAAGTCTGGGCTTCTCTGCTTGAACTGCTGCCTCCGCGACCCGGACCTCCGGAAAAGCGGTAGAAGATGGATGGATGGATGGATATACCACAGTCATATGTTTTCATGGTCAACGAATCTAAAAACGTACACACAAACACTGTATGGGGGGAACTGTAGCACTTGGCGGAGGTCTGCGCTCTCCGAGTGCTTTTCTAGTTTAATGTTGTGGCGCAAGGTGTAAAAAACAGACAATGCACAAACAGGAAATAACAAAAAATACTGGTGCACGGCGGAAATGTCACGATCTGAGCATGGGGGGATTTCGCCGTGCTCTGTCTCTTTGTCTTTTTCCTATATTTGTATTGGATTGTATTTCTGAGTTCTCATTCCTGTTATTACCTCCGCCAAGGAGGTAATGTTTTTGCCGGGGTTTGTCTGTTTGTCTGTCTGTTTGTTTGTCTGTCTGTCTGTTGGTTAGCAAGATAACTCAAAAAGTTTTGGACGGATTTCAATGAAACTTTCAGGCATTGTTGGAAATGGTACAAGGAAGAACTGATTAAATTTTGGTGGTGATCCGGATCACCGTCCAGAAGAAAACCGCCATTACGGAAAATGTCATTTTCGTGAATAACTACTGAACCACTAATCCTATCATTGTCAATCCAATTGCTAGTCATATGTTTTCATGGTCAAGGAATCTGAAAATGTACACACAAACACTGTATGGAGGGAACTGTGGCCGCCATTACGGAAAATGCCATTTTCCTGAATAACTACTGAAACACTAATCCTATCATTGTCAATCCAATTGCTAGTCATATGTTTTCATGGTCAAGGAATCTGAAAACGTACACACAAACACTGTATGGGGGGAACTGTGGCCGCCATTACGTAAAATGCCATTTTCCTGAATAACTACTGAACCACTAATCCTATCATTGTCAATCCAATTGCTAGTCATATGTTTTCATGGTCAAGGAATCTGAAAACGTACACACAAACACTGTATGGGAGGAACTGTGGCCGCCATTACGGAAAATGTCATTTTCGTGAATAACTACTGAACCACTAATCATATCATTGTCAATCAAATTGCTAGTCATATCTTTTTGTGGTCAAGGAATCTGAAAATGTACACACAAACACTGTATGGGGGGAACTGTGGCCGCCATTACGGAAAATGTCATTTTTGTGAATAACTACTGAACCACTACTCATATCATTGTCAATCAAATTGCTAGTCATATGTTTTTGTGGTCAAGGAATCAGAAAACGTACACACAAACACTGTATGGGGGGAACTGTGGCACTTGGCGGAGGTCTGCGCTCTCCGAGTGCTTTTCTAGTTTTACCTTTGGTTAATTTTCACATATCCTGTATTGTTTGTTAATATGATTTATTTTCCTGTTTGCATTCACTGTAGTGTTGTTAGTTATATGTATGGGTTTTCTTGTCTTTATTTGTTATCTCATTATATTTTTATTCTATTGTATTTTCTCTCCTCCCAGGGCTGCAGCTGTCAGTGGCACTTCTGGGTTTTTGCTCTGTTGTGGGTGATGCTCTTGTCAGCTGTCAGTCCCGTCTTCTCCCTCTCATTGCTCCCAGCTGATTTGAGTTTATAATCATTGTTTCCTCCTGCCCGCTCATGGTATCCGCACCTGCCATCATTCATTTCATTTGTTTCCTGCTTTATATAAAGACTGTTATTTTGGTTCCTCATTGCCGAAGTCTTATAAGTTACTCTTCTTCACCAGAATCTGTCTCCTGTTCTGGTGAACTCTTTTCCCCAAACTCATAAGTTTGCTTGTTTTGTTTGGACTTTTGTGTTGAACACCGTTTGGTCTTGTTGTGTTTGTTTTTCTGTTAATAAATATCACAAACTAGCACTCCAATGTCTGGGTCTTCCTCTCTGCCCCAAGGGGCAATTCATGACAGAAGACTCCGGCCAGTTTGAGACCCAGCTGCTGCTAGTTTGTGGTTTTTTGTTTGCACTCACCTGTTTCTCCGGAGCGTATCATGTCCCCAGCCCATACAGACTCTTCAGGTGGCGCAGCTACCCAATGAGCCTGGGGTGGGAGTGCTGCAAAACCCTGATGGAGATGGATGGATTAATCTCCGCTGCTCGCATTGTTCCTACCCCAGAAGACGCATTGTGGTACCTGGTGTGGCGTAACCCCCACAACAGACTGGGACAGGCACAGCGCTCGGCTAGAGCAATTAACAGAACAGTGAAATGTGTGTATTAATGTCAACAGGCAGCCCTGCTTCTTCTGGCTTTTTCCGGCTCAGTACTGTGATGTTAATGTGCCATTCATGCATTGTGTTCATGCTTCCTGCCCTTACTGTGTCTATACACTGATAGCAATATGTAGATGTGCCTTGTAACCTCTTTTGTCCTGCAGCTCCGGAGCAGAGGCGAATTCCGGCCAGCAATCTCCTTATTGTTATGTGTGTCTCTCAAATGCAAATGCCCATACCTACTGCTGTGAATGCCT
The DNA here is from genome assembly GCA_020510985.1 of Pholidichthys leucotaenia. Taxonomy (NCBI): domain Eukaryota; kingdom Metazoa; phylum Chordata; class Actinopteri; order Cichliformes; family Pholidichthyidae; genus Pholidichthys; species Pholidichthys leucotaenia. The sequence goes on along the minus strand of CM035842.1, from coordinate 241,419,653 downwards.
TTCATGTATTGTCTGTAGTTGGGTATATAAGCTGTATTGCTCTGTAACTCATCCTCTCACTCTCTTTTTGACTGCTCATCTGCACACTTTGCTAGAGAGCCTCCGGGCTCGCTCATGGGGCGAGCTCCGTGATGGCGGTATGATAATAAACCTACTTAAAAACCTCACATCGGCCGCCTTTATTTTATCATCTGCCTCATTGGTGACCCGGAGAATGCACACGCTTTGTGCAACGCAACCTTCTGGTCTGGACGCTCCGACGACAAGCGAACGCAGCAGCCTGACGCAAATTATCTGCCCTCCCTTCTGCTTCAGGGAGACTTCGACGCAGAGTTACCAGGCGAAACTCTCCGGAGACCACCCACGACCGGGACAGCTGCGGAAAACTTCATGGTGAGATCTGCACACCTAGATCGGCACATCCATGCTGGACCGGCCGCTCTCACAGCTTCTGACACACGAGAGCGCACGCACCTCGTCCTCTCTCCACGACGGCGACCTCCATGGCCGACGGAGAACGCAGCGCGTGGACCTGAACGCACCATGACCCATCTACAACAACTACAGCAGGGATGATTAAGCTCCCTGACCCTGACTCTCCCTCTCCAGCAGGCCCACCCACACACGGAACCCCGGCACACGCACCGGGGAGTTACGAGGACGGCGCACCACGCATGGGACACATACGGCTCCACAGACCGCCATCCTCCTTTGCCGCTGCACACAGAGCCCTTCAGGCTTGCTCGTACACCTGAGGCACACACGCAGCTTGCTCACTGGATTTTCTAACGGTCTTAGCCATGGCGCACAACGGGAATTCAGCAGTCTGCGGTCCCCGAAGGCTTTAAGGTTGTGCCCGCACCTAAAGTCAATACGCCAAGTCCCCTTGCTTTTATTTTTTTTTCTTACAGCCGCCCCTGTTTTCTTCATGGCCGCTGCTAATCCTCGCCGCTCCTTTTTTCTTCACGGCCGCTATTAATCCTTGCAGGACTTAATCGCGAGAGGAGTCAGTGACTAATTTTTCTTCTTGTGGATCTCCGCACGTTCAACGGGACAGCCCCTCAACATCGCGGACCCCCAAGCAATTTTTGCGTGGCTCAGACGATTTCACCGTCCCCGGCCGGCATTTACTACCCCCCACCCCCCTCCACCTCCGCCTGCACAGAGCTTTCCCTGCTCACTGCCAAAGCCGGACTATAGAGGCCTCGGCCGCCTGCCAAGCCCTCTGGGGGGGAGCGTGTGGCATAACCCCCACAACAGACTGGGACAGGCACAGCGCTCGGCTAGAGCAATTAACAGAACAGTGAAATGTGTGTATTAATGTCAACAGGCAGCCCTGCTTCTTCTGGCTTTTTCCGGCTCAGTACTGTGATGTTAATGTGCCATTCATGCATTGTGTTCATGTTCCCTGCCCTTACTGTGTCTATACACTGATAACAATATGTAGATGTGCCTTGTAACCTCTTTTGTCCTGCAGCTCCGGAGCAGAGGCGAATTCCGGCCAGCAATCTCCTTATTGTTATGTGTGTCTCTCAAATGCAAATGCCCATACCTACTGTTGTGAATGCCTTTCATGTATTGTTTGTAGTTGGGCATATAAGCTGCATTGCTCTGTAACTCATCCTCTCACTCTCTTTTTGACTGCTCATCTGCACACTTTGCTGGAGAGCCTCCGGGCTCGCTCATGGGGCGAGCTCCATGATGGCGGTATGATAATAAACCTACTTAAAAACCTCACATCGGCCGCCTTTATTTTATCATCCGCCTCACCTGGGTCTCGCGGAGGCAGCTGCTCGCCGATTCCCAGTCTTTATATAGAGCGGGAAACAAATGAAACAAATGATGGCAAGTGAGGATACCATGAGCAGGCAGGAGGAAACAATGATTATAAACTCGAATCAGCTGGGAGCAATGAGAGGGAGAAGACGGGACTGACAGCTGACAGGAGCACCGCCCACAACAGAGCAAAAACCCAGAAGTGCCACTGACAGCTGCAGCCCCGGGAGGAGAGAAAATACAACAGAATAAAAATATAATGAGATAACAAATAAAGACAAGAAAACCCAAACATATAAGTAACAACACTACAATGAATGCAAACAGGAAAATAAATCATACTAAGAAACAATACAGGATATGTGAAAATTAACCAAAGGTAAAATAACAGGAATGAGAACTCAGAAATACAATCCACTACAAATATAGGAAAAAGACAACGGACAGAGCACGGTGGAATCCCCCCCGTGCTCCATTTCTTGGCTGCACCTAGAAATCCTGTCCATAAAAATTATGAGCAGGATCGGTGACAAAGGGCAGCCCTGGTGGAGTCCAGCTCTTAATGGAAACGAGGTTGTGTTGGCAATATGGACCATCCTCTCACAACGGTCATATCGGGACCGGATAGCCCGTAGCAGCAAGCCCGATATCCCATACTCCCACAGCACCCCTCACAAGAAACCATGAGGGACGTGGTTGAATGCTTTCTCCAAGTCCACAAAACACATGTGGACTGATTGGACAAATTCCCACAAACCCTCGAGGATTTTCGAGAGGGTAAGAAGTCGATCCATTGTGCCATGGCCAGGACAAAAACCAGATTGCTCCTCCTGAATCAGAGGTTCAACCAACGGCCGGACTCTCCTCTCCAGTACAGTGACACAGACCTTCCCAGGGAGGCTGAGAAGGGTGATCCCCTGTAGCATCAACGTCCCCTCAGGCTAATCCAGAAGATCACTTTTTTTCATTCTACAGGAATCTCACTTTTCTTCATATTAAAACACCTCCACGCAAGGCCTGGTCAAGAATGCTGTGCCTTTCCCAGGACCCCAATGTAAACAACTCCCCTCTTGCAGAGATGGTAAGGATCAGAAGGATGCTTATTAACATGAGACAGCTCATGTTGATAAGCATCCGCCCTACAGGAAACTAATGCTCTTTTAAAAAGTCATAAACTTTTATATGGCCTCATTCCTTCCTCTCATGTGACAGAGACCCAAAGAGGTTACCTCCAGCTCAACAGTATCTCCTAGTGGACATCTACGGAATGTGTTTCCTTGTGCTAATCTTACTAAACATTTAAGTTTTTCTAATTTCCAGCTATCATCTTCCCAAGGATGAGGACACTGAAAATCATCCTTTTGATCACCGACCAGGGTTTGGAGTAATTCATTAATACTTGATCTAAATGTGAAGTGCATGTATTAGGAACATGTATTAGGACTGTTTATGTTCATGAGTGTCAGTCAAATGAATGTTAATATTATTAGTAATGGTATAAATGCATGATCACTGAATATTAGCCGAGTCACCTAATTTAGTTAGATTTTATATTGAGTACATAATTTCATAAGAACTGAATGGGTATTAATCCTTGTACGATATCATTCCTGATAAATCACTCCTCTCTACCTTTCACGGGATAACGCCCTTTTCATTTGATTGGCTGCTCCCAAACAAAGAAATGTTTTCGCATTGGACAAAGGCCCGTTCAAACTCCTCTTTATGAAAGCTGATTGGCCTGTCTGCGACCGGCCCCGGTTTTTATGACTAACAGCGTGCTTCAGTTAAAAAGTGCAGGAGCGGCCCTGCATGTTAGAAGAATGTTAGAAGAATATATGTTAGAAGGAGAAGAAATTTAAGATTAAGATTAAAGAAGCAGAATAGAAATCTAGATCTAAGAGGAAAGTTTTTGTTTCATTTCTTCAAAGTTCCTTGCAGTTTTCTTTTGTTTAAATTGTTCTGTGAATTTTAAGAAACCTTTTTGTGTGTGAAGTTTGTCAAATCCTGTTAGTTTCTTGTTTTTCTGGTTACTGAGGAGAAACCATCTTTTTCTTACGAGCTCGTCTTAAAGAGAGTCACACTCTCAAAATCTTTTTTTTTCTTCATCTCAGAAGCCATTCTTATCCTAGTTGAATGTTTTTCTTAGATTTTCTGACTTTTTATGCTGTTAAGGTGGAGTTTTAATTTTCCTATTTTAAAGTGAACAGAAATTGTGTTTTTGGACTTTTTTTGGTCTCATCCACACCTGACAGAGAAGCCCTCCTTCAGTTTCTTTGGTCTATTTCGTGGCCAGAGACATCATCAATTCGGGCTGGTTGCCAAAAGGACGCTTCACGCCGCTCCAAGACAGCCGTCTGCTGCTTTTCACTGTCCGTATACGAGCACCCAGGCTGGGTCTGCATTTCTTATGGCTGTGAGGAAGCATAGCAGCAGTCGCTTTCTCCCGGTGTCCCGACCTCAAAACCCAGCCAGCACCGACCCGCTGAACATGTGGACCTACAGCTGTTCGTAAGTGAGACTCCCATTTTCCTATCTGCTGGGTTAAACGTGATGTCCTAAAAATTTAAATTACAATTGAACATAACCAGTATTTCATGGTACAATTAGTCCCTCAGCCATAGGACAAAGCTATAAACTGAAGGAAGATTCTTATTCATTTTTAAGTAACCTCCTTTCATTTTTGTAGATTAATTCAGAAGTTCATTTTTAGATAATCAGCTTATGACTTTTCCCCATAAAACTGCGTTCTGTTTTTGTTAGACATTTCAGCCTTCCATTACCGTTGAAACATAAAGTCTGGTTTCTCCTCGTTTCCACAAAGGTTTAATGCTAGATTTTATGTTCAGGAATCCACTAACAGTTGATGTGATATTAGACACCTGTTACATTTGAATCTCTTTATCCATCATTTGAATGCCATATCATGTAACCTGAATGAGTTTAATAAAAGGGTGAATGAGAGAAGTTGAAGCATTTTCCTTTCGCATATATGTTTCCTAGATCACGGCAGGAAAAGAACTCCCTTAAATTTTGAGACTGATCCATTAAGTAATTGAAGGTACAGAAATTAATAATTGAAATTAAGTTAATAATACAAATTGGTCTTTTAGACCCGGTGCCCCCTTTTTACGAGTGCTTTCCTATTTTATTTAGTGAGTGTAGGAGTGACAGTTCAACTCTGTCTGCTCGCACACTCACCATTAAATAAAATAAATAATTCCTGTACTTTATTACCCTATATTTTATTAAATATCACTGCACCCCTAAAGTTGGAACACACCCTCTGGTCCCCCTTGCTAAAGGGAGGAACCACCACCCCAGTTTACCATGCCAAAGGCACTGTCCTCAACCTCCACACAATGTTGCAAAGGCGTGTCAACCATGACAGCCCTATAACATACAGGCCTTGAGGTACTCAGGGCGAATCTCATCCACCAAGATTCTCTTTCTGTTCTTGGCAATTAGGCCCTCCATTACTGGGGGGCCTTCACTGGCCTGCACTCACATTGTTTTTTGTGTAGCACGGTTACCTCCAGTGCTGACAGCAGAGAAAGTCACTACACAGCTCCACCCTCAACTGTGAGATGGGAGGGTGGAGCACAGGTTCCCCCACAGATAATCATGGCTCTAAGGTGAGCTGCCATTTTTCTATGAAAAATACCCCGATCATTTACATAAAGCAGCATATTGAGGTTAATTTGGGCATAGTACAATTTGGACCGGTAACCCCTGATCAGGCTTGTGTTTTCAGGAGGATGGTGGCAGCTGTTACTCAGCTCAAAAGCAGGCTCTACGCATTTTAAAAATCAATTAAAAGTTTGTAGGTAATAGTTCAAAAGTATTTCAAAATCTGAAAAACAACTTTTGTTCAGTGTTCAGTCCAGGGAACACGGCAGAACATCCCATTCAGAAAGACTCAGTGTTCTCCATTTTAACTGTTTAATAAAAGTTAACCGCTGGACTATGTTAGCTAGCTTAACATAAAGGCAGTTTCCTGTGGAGCAACAAGCCAGTCGGCACACCCACAGTCAAGCTGGGCAAACTGGAGACTCAGAGTGAAATCAGGGAAATCGTAGAGGTGATTGATAGGCAGAAGGTCACAGGAGGTTGTGTTGAGTTGAAGATCTGACTGCATGAGCCTCTGAATAGTCAGGATGTGCAGACGAGCTCAGAGCAATGGCTGGTGATCAACCAGTCACAGGTCCTTATTTAAAGGCTCCTGCTACTCTAAGAATCACAAAATGAAGATGCACTCAGAGGAGGGGGAGGAGGAGGAAGAAGTTTGAAGTCGATCAAGAAATGACCATTGTTCCAGCTAAACTCGGACCTACACGGGTCTTTGACTTTATCAAACTTGTGCACAAAATATGTATCGAAATCAATAGTCAGCTCATTAAATTTAGGATATTTTGCTGTTGAATAGCTGAGATGACTGGGCTCTGCTGCTGGAAGCCTGGTGTAGGGGGGCTGTTTCACTGCTAAATGTGCGGAAAACAGAAACAAAATCTCCCCACTATTCAGCTCCATGCAGGGCCAAATTGGAGCCTGTGAACTGGTAACTGACCAGCCTGCAGGGTCCAGATGCATAAAATCCAAAGGCCTGTGTGGAGGCACTCTGACGGCAAGCTGTGATGGTGATTATTCATCAGTGTAAAGAAGGAAAAAGGGATGAGACACAGGCAGCAGGAGGCTACCCAACAATCACACTTACTAAACGTTCCAGACTTTGGAGGTCATACCTTGGTCAGTATGGAACAGGAACAAAGGTGTGAGTGCACCCTTAGAAAGAGAAACACCAAGGTTGAGGTTTAGGAGAAAGAGAAGAAGAAGAGAATAGAATAGAGGTATGCCAAAGAAAATGATGCTATTAGCAGATGTAGTGCAGAAATGCGATAACACCCCAAACAGGCAGACCAAATTGATGCTTCCAAGTAGACACTAAGATGTTCATCTGGATTCCCTTGATGATTCTAGTGTTAGTGTTTGCCATTACTTTCTACTCACATCTTGCATTGCCTCTGCTTCCTTCTAGACTCAAAACGCTGTTGGAGCAGGAGAAGGCCTACCAGGCTCGAAAGGACAAGGAACACAGCAGGAGGCTGGAGAAGGTCAGAGCAGAGCTGGTTAAGCTCAAATCTTTCACCTTGATGTTGGTGGATGAGCGGCAGCTGCACATCGAGCAGATTAACCAGCAGAGCCAAAAGATCCAGGACCTCACTCAGAAGCTGCAGGACAAAGAGCAGCGACTGGTGGCTGCTAGTGACGCTGCCAAAGAGAGCGGCCAGAAGGTCCTGAAGCTGGAAACCGACCTAGAGAACAGAGCCGCCAAGTTCACGCAGGAGCATGAGGAGATGGCCACCAAGCTGACTAATCAAGAGACCCAGAACCGGCAGCTGAAGCTGAAGTTGACTGGACTCACGCACAAGATCAAAGAGCTGGAAGAGTGCAATAAGGTGCTGCAAAAGTCTGAGGAGGATCTGCAAGAGCTGAGAGAGAAAATCAGCAAAGGGGAGTGTGGGAATTCTTCCCTCATGTCTGAGCTGGAGAGTCTACGGAAGAAAGTGCTGGAGATGGAGGGGAAAGACGAGGAGATTACCAAAACCGAGAATCAGTGCAGAGAGCTGAGGAAGAAGCTGCAGGATGAGGAGAACCATGGCAAGGAGCTGAGACTGGAGGTGGAGAAACTCCAGAAGAAAATGGCTGAGCTGGAGAAACTGGAGGGGGCGTTCAGCAGGAGCAAGACAGAGTGCTCACACCTCCACACAAACCTCGAAAAAGAGAGACGAGTCGTAAGGGAGTTAGCTGGGGAGCTGGAGTTGGTGAAGACCCGGCTGAAGGAACTGGAGTCCTCAGAGTCTAAATTTGAAAAGTCAGAAATGGTCCTAAAAGATGACTTGATGAAACTGAAGTCCTTCACAGTTATTTTGGCTGATGAACGGAAAAACATCACAGAGAGAATCAAGCAGGAAGAACAGAAAAATGAAGATTTAAGTCGGATGTTCAAAGAGGAGCAGGGCAAGGTGATGGAGGTTACGGAGAAGTTGATTGAGGAGAGCAAAAAACTCCTCAAATTCAAATCAGAAACAGATATTCAAATGACAGCTCTCACAGAAGAGAGAGACGAGTTGAAGAATAAACTTGTAGGTGAAGAGGAAAAGAGCAGGGTGCTGAATGAGGAGCTGAGTGGAATGAAGGTTAGAGTAGATGGACTGGAGGAGATGCAGAGGAAGTGGGCCAATCTGGAAAACACCCAAAGCTCAGAAGAAGACAACAAAGTAAAAGAGCTCACACTAGAAATCGAAAGACTGAAAAGCAGGCTCAAACAACTGGAAGTGGTGGAGGGAGATTTGATGAAGACTGAGGATGAGTACGATCTCCTGGAGAAGAAGTTCAGAACAGAGCAGGACAAAGCAAATGCCCTCTCCAGACTCCTGGAGGAAATGCAGAGCCAGATCGCCCGAAACAAAGCCATTGAGAAGGGCGAAGTGGTGAGTCCAGAGGCAGAGCTGAGAGTTCGCTGCAGAATGGAGGAGGCCAAAACCAGAGAGCTACGGGCCGACGTCCAGGCCCTGAAGGAGAAAATCCATGAGCTAATGAACAAGGAAGATCAGCTCTCCCAGCTGCAGGTCGACTTTTCTTTGCTCCAGCAGAGGTTCATGGAGGAGGAGGAGAAGAAGAGGAGCATGAGCCAAGAAGTTGAGAGCCTCACCAAGGAGCTCGAGGCCACCAAGCGGTACAGTCGTGCCTTGAGGCCTGGAATGAACGGCAGGAGGATGGTCGACATACCCGTTACGTCGACAGCAGTCCAGACAGATCCAATAGCGAGTGAGGCTGCTGAGGAAGAGACGGCAGCGGGCTTTATCCGCAAATCAGTTCTGGAGGAGAACCACTTAATGAGCAACCTCAGACAGTGTAGTCTCAAGAAGCCAGCAGTTCTTGAGAGGTACCCCCCAGCATCAGCTGAACTGGGGCCGAGAAAATCTTGGATACCTTGGATGAAAAGGAAGGAAGCAGTCACGCTCACTCAGTCAACTCCTGAGAAGACCAGCGGGGCGTCTCCGCTCATGCCACCCTATGCGACCGTGACTCAGAAGTCCAGTCAGCCGTTGCATATCCGAGTGACACCGGATCACGAGAACAGCACAGCCACCTTGGAGATCACCAATCCTCGAGCGGAGGATTTCTTCTCCAGCACCACCATCATCCCGACTCTGGGTCTCCAGAAACCTCGCATCACTATAGTCCCTAAACCCACAACCATGATCTCAGCAGTTCCAAAATCCACCCGTGACCTGACAGGAGGTCTCGATCGAGCCAAATCTCCCGTTACTATAACAACCATCTCCAGGGCAATGAGTCCAGAAAAGAACAGCGGCAGTGGCCTCCAGTCTCCGGTGTCCATCATCACCGTCAGCACTACCCCCGTGGCTGAAGTGTGCGCTTCATCGGAGCCTCATGAAATCTCTACCGGCCGCACAGTTATCAAGGTGACCCCGGACAAGCAGCCGGGCCCCACGCCTGTCAAGAAGTACAACAGCAACATCATCACGACAGAGGACAACAAGATTCACATCCACCTGGGCCCACAGTTCAAGAGGCCTTTGGAGCGCTGCAGCAGCCCCATGCTGACACTGAGACCAGCCGGCCTGAGCCCAGAGAGCAAGGAAATGGTGACGGGAACAGTGTTGCGCTCACCACGCCAACCCTTGCCAGGGAAGATGACGAGCAGCATAATGATCACACCTGCCACCTCGGCGACCTCCAGGCCCACACATTCAGCGGTGAGGTCACTCCCTCTAATGTCCTCCGTCAGTCTATGTATAACAGAAATTTCCTGTGTCAGCTAATCTAGGAAGCATTTCCAACTGGGCGATTAACCAAAATAAAACGGGAACCAATGTTCAGGGTGTAGAACTGATGTGATCTTGTCATGTTGGTACACCCATACATCACGCCAACATCAGCCTGATGTACCAAGTTTACATCGGGAATACATCTTATAGAGGCGTTTGTACATTGGCAATACGTCGACATTACGCCAACATCTTGCCAATGTACGTACAAACAACTTCTATAAGATGCATTCCTGATGTAAACTTGCCGATGTTGGCCCGACGCATGTGTGCTGTTGGGGTTATTTCATTTGAAGATGCCAAAAAAAAAGCAAGTGACGTGCACGGATGCTAGCACTAAAAGGAGCAGAGGCTAAGTCGCGGTTAGCCTCTGACAACTATCTGCGTCATTCAACTGCTTTATAGAGGGAATGGACAAGCTTAGGCTGTATTTAAGAACCTGATAAGAGACTCATAATCACTTATTCACTTGTAAAACACTGGACAATGTTTATTTTGTGTGTGAAATGACAATGGGCCAGTTCTTTATTATATTAAGCTCATTTACTGCCACACCGCAGTGATAGTATGATGCCATACTCTTGTGTAATATTTAATTACAAATCTCGTCAGTAAGAAGAAGGGAGGGGAAAAAATGAAAAATGAAAACCAACATGAAAGGGTCAATTAACCTTGACGCTTATTTAATGTCAAATTGCCCAGCTCTAGAAGCATCTGTACCAGAGTATAACGAACTATAATAAATAAGCTCAAGCAGCACCTATAAATGAAATATAGGGTCAGATGTTGGTAGATGATTTGGCTGGACAGGCAGATATCTAGAAGGGATTGATGGACATGGACAAAATGGATGTTGACCTGCAGCTAGCTAGCTAACACTAGCAGCCCAGTCTATCTGGATATCATGGCCAAAGTATAGTAAAATCAGTCTGAATGGGGGAGTTTGAAGAACTGTGGATTAATGAGGCAGCTGGTCTAGTACGGTGACTACAGTTTACAAAAAAGAGCAGTAAAACCCTGGTCAAGATGATAGGGGTCACTAAGCTAACACGATAATGTTCCCAGGACCTGGCCAAAAAAAAAAAAAAAAAAAGATCAGAGTGAGGTGATATATAGTATGTCATCGACTGTGGATTAATCAACAAGCTGGGCCCATGGGTGTCCAGTGGGGTGACCACTGCTGCCAACTTGGTGACTTCCTCGCTAAATCTGGCAACTTTTCAAATCGTCTTGGTGACTTTTTATGTCAAGACAAATCTAGCAACTTTTTCTGGTGTTACTGGAAACTTTTCTGGTGTTTTGGAGACTCTAACGTGAAAGCACTTTTGCTCTTATGTGTCCACCTAGGCTAGGGTTGCCAACTTTCTTACAGCCAAATAAAGGACAGAGGGTTTTAACTATTGCTCGGTGCCAAGATGTTGTGGAGATTATTGTTGTCATAATGTTACGTATGTCTATAATTGAGGGTGAATGACGAGACTTAAGGTGGAACTGAACAAGACTTTATTATAGACTCACGTGCTATACAGAAGTGCTCTCGCTAGGCTGAGAGGTGGTCAAAGAGACCGCCCCTCTACCTCACAGTCCTCTTATACCCCGCGTGGCAGCGGAACCGGAACACGTCCTATGAACAACATCACACATAATACTGGGATTTTTTTTTAACCTTGATAATACCTTAAAAAAATACTGATATTCAATGTCATGTTTAATACTACAAGGAAAAAAATACCACACTGTATATCTAGAAATTTCAGATTTTACAGAATACAGAATCTCAGTTTAAAAATGTGTAATAGCTATGTTTTTAGTAATGGATTGCATTTATATAGCACTTTTCATGACACCCAAAGACACTTTACAATGATTCCATTATTCATTCACTCCACAGACAATGATAGTGGTAAGCTACCTCTGTAGCCACAGCTGCCCTGGGGCAGACTGACGGAAACATGTCTGCCAATCCATCCCAACGGCCTCTCCAACTACCACCGAACGTTTATTCACATTCATACATCAGTGTCATGAACCATAAACACAATGGAGGCAAGGGTAAAGTGTCTTGCCCAAGGACACAACAGCAAGGTGGGGGGAGTGAGACTCGAACTGCCAACCATCCAGTTATTGGGCGACCTGCTCTACCTCCTGAGCCACTACGGCCTCATTTTGTTTCTCTTTGAGGAATAATGCAGCTCTGAGATAGAAAACACAACTACTCTGCAAAAAGTCAAATCTATCTATAAATGCAAGATATCTCTGTCTGTTTGTGTGTCTGTGTGTGTTTTCCTCAGACATCTCCCAAACCGTTCGTCAGACTGACCTCAGATTTTATAAGTGCTTTGCTGAGGTTATGGGGGGGTGCATCACCAAGTATGGAGTTGCTCAGTGAAAATATGTAATTTATATCAAAAAAGTTTAGCCACCACTCTGTTTTTTCATGCCCTGGCTTCTAGAAGTGTGGGCAGGGCTTCGGATTGACTCTGTACTAACTGGATAATACGTGGCATCATGACCCGGCAGTCACCAGAGCGCTCCGCAAACAAAACAAGGAAATGAAAAGTGACAAATTTGACCAGAAAAAGACAATACTGATGATTTAATGCTTAAAAAATTATACTATAATGTTGCCGTGATTGCATAGTTCTAAAGGATAATTCGACATATAGACGGCTGAAATGCAAAACCTCCTATCTGCAGGATTTTCTGATTTGCGGATTTCACTTTGGCTAATGAGAACAAGAAAGGCTGCTCATATCTGTCTGCAAGACAGTCACGCCCTTTATTGTGACAGAAAATTATTCTGATGAGAAAAAATAGCATAGCACTCTGCAAGAAAATGAAAAGGTTTTTTTTAGTTTTCTCAAAAAAAAATAAAAATGCATTTTTCAGACAGGAGGTTTTGCGTTTCAGCCATTGATATGTGGAGAACACAAGGTGCACGAGTGTGCTGGGTGGGTGGGGGAGCAGCCGGACCAGCTTATTGCAGTCCTTGCAGGGAGCCAAGCCTAGCCCACCCAATTAACGGGACGGAGTCTTGGCGGCTGCTTCACCAATGTGCCACTGCTGTCCTTTGCAGCACTGCGAGTTCAACATGGCGCTCCTCCCAGTGCACAGCTATCTAAAAATTAAAAGTTAATAATAATGCCACCATGATTGTGGAGTGGAATGGCCAGATCAATTGTATATCATATGCGGACACGTATGCACACTTTGACTAAACAACAACCATGACAAAATCCACCCAAAAAACGAAATAAGTCATTTTTTATTTACTGACAAATGGGCAACACTGATGCAACAGTTTCAGCCAAGCGGGTCATTCTGATGAGTATAATAATGTTGGGTGTTTTGTACTTATAATATTGCTAAAATATAAAAGGATGCACTACAATGGGTCTCAAATATTTATAAATGTGTCTTGTTATAGTACTGCATGAGTTTATAGGTGATAGACTATAAACTACACATATGAACTAAAACAATTATAATGATGACTGAACAACTCCCATTTCCCAAAGTGTAAGATACAACACTTTTGAATATGTCATAAAAGATCACACAAATAAGTCTGACAAACAAATAAACAAGGGTTCTTAAGAAGTCGCTAATATTGGATGTCCCATTCATTTTCAATAATTCTGTAATTAATATTCACACAATCAAATAAATCTTAGTGTTCAGTCCCTTTTATATTTGTCAAAGTCTAATGTGTGATTGCCTATCGATAGGCTACACCTCTTTGTATTCCACTTTCAAACACAGCCTAGGTTTGGGCCTGCAAAGCCTAATAGGGCTACCTGTTTTCAGACAAGAATACTTGCTTTCTACGGGTATGCACTAGTATAAGTAAAATGAAATAAATTAAGGGTGTTTATGCTTGTTTTTTGTCTGACAGACAGGATATTTATTCTTGCTGTTCAGTTATGTGTAAGAAAATTTTACATGCTTTCCAATAGTTTTAACTTGTTTTACACAATTTGATAAGTCAAATTTTCTTGCTCTCTTGGCAGATAATTTCACTTAAAATGAACAAAAAAACATTCCGGCAATAGATAATTCAAGTTAAAATTAGAAAAAAAATATCTGCCAACAAAGTAAGATTAAATTGCTTAAAACAAGTAAAAACTTTCGTAAAGCAAGTAAAATCTTCCAGAAAACTGCACAACAAAAGAAATTCTTGTCAAAATTATCTTGAGAGAGAAAAACAAGCATAAAGCCTTGATTTGGGATATTTTATCTTACTGAGATTTCCCTTTTTACAGCGTGACAGAACAATACCTTCAGCATAAAATTACATCAGTGAAGTATTCCTGATTCAAACAAGCACAACAGCAGCAGCAATGGAAAACCTGCATAGGTGGCTCGAAACACTGCAAATAGCACGTCTTACCTTTTTAGAAGTGTTTTCTACTGGCCTTCTTTAAGGAAAAATCCTTCATTATATCCTTTAAGTCCAGCTCACGAATATTGTCATACTCTATGGATGCATGCTTGATCCAGTCTACTTTTTACCAAGTTCGGAGTCCACTGTCCCACGCACAGCTGTCTGATGTAAGCAATCATGGTCTTTCTTTTTCCTTCTCCTCCAGGTGAGAGCATTAACAGCCCACATGTCTCCTTCCTGCGTAATTAGCAGCCTCCTCCACTCAATGCTCCAGCTTAGAAAAATCCTTTACGCTTTGGGATTTTTTTTTTGAGCAATTCGTTTTCCCCAAGCTCTTTTCCTCACAATAATTTTATGAGCACCACTTTCAAACTTCTTTCCAGACATTTTGACTGAGCTAATTACTTCTTACCTCTCACTGGGGCTTGCGTAGTCACATGTCCTAACAATTCCTCTGATAGGCTATTGATACTGGTACACATGGTGCACTTGTAAATTAGACCAATCAGCAGCCAGACATGAATGTCAAGTGATGAACATAGAATCTGACCAGTGTGATCTTTTTCATTGGCTCATGATAGGCCCTGACTTTTGTAGGTCTCTAGGCTTCATCCCAGCCTAGCCTGTTCATTCAGGCGGCCTTAAATATAAGGGACAATGCACTACCAAAAAACATATTTAGCCCAATAAACAGGACATCCCGGCTAAAACGGGACAGTTGGCAACCTTAACCTAGGCGTGCATTTTCACGCTTCCCATTCATTGTCTATGTAGCACGTCCTGCATGCACTGTGGTAACGTGGCGTCAAGAAACCTGAGCTGTCACTTGGAGGTGCCCGCACCTCCTCCTGAATCCCAGCTCAGATCCATAATACGCAAATGAGGAGCAGACGTGTGAAGCCGATCGCTTCACGGAGCTTTTAAAATAGTGGTTGTTATTAGTAAAAAATAAATGCATATTTGGCAACTACACATTATTTCTCCCCTTGACCGTTTTCAGAAAAATGTTTCGCTTTTTACTTTTGAAGATATAGGCAAAACTTTAACGTCCAGAAGCGTCGAGACTACTACCTGTACTGTCCCAAGCTCGGATAGAGGAGGAGGGTTGGACGTAGAGCTAGCAGTTCCACCCCACGTAACAGTCATTTGATTAAATTTGATAGTGTGGTGATATTAGTTGTTGGTCTCACACACAAATTTGATCTTTTAATGTGAAGCCGGGGTTTTTCCGGTTTAGAGAGAGAGGAGACGTTAAAAGGAGAAAGAGGTGAAGATTTAATAAATTTTTTGTCAGACAGACTCAAGCGTGTCCCCGTCTGTTTCTCTGCAACTTCTACATTGGTGACCTCGACGTTTGAAGAATGTCTGTTTAGGCGACCTCTTCTGATATCGCCGCTACAGCCTCTGTATCTGCTATAAAATTACCGGACTTTTGGCAGCACGACCTGGAGCCTTGGTTCCAGCATGTCGAGGCTCAGTTCCACCTGCGCGGAATAACCGCAGACGACACAAAGTATTTTCATGTTGTCGCGGCTTTGGATTCTGCCACTACTCGCCGTTTGATGGGACTGCTCCGGGACCCGCCTCACGCCGACAAATATGCCGCTCTGAAGAAGAATCAGAATCAGAATGAGATTTATTGCCATTGTTCATGTAGTACACAAACTAGGAATTTGTCTTGGTGCAATGCTGCAACATTAAACATGGAGTAGCACTAAAGATAAAAATAAAAAACTATGCATGCAATAAAAGGTAGAATATGAATAAGTAATACTAATCTATGCAATTTTTAAATATATTAACAAGCAGCAGATATTGTGGAGTTCCACATAGTGCAGTCGGTAGTGCAAAAAGAAAACAGTGATAATTGTCATGAGTCCGGTTGAGCTGCTGTACGTAGTGCACGAGAGTCTAATAAGTCACTTAGTGTTCAGCAGTCTGATGGCAGAGGGGAAGAAGCTGTTCATGTAGCGGGAGGTTTTAGTCTGAATGGACCGAAGTCTTCTGCCTGAGGGGAGCGGGGCAAACAGTGCGTGTCCAGGGTGTGAAGGGTCGGCTATGATCCAACCTGCACGCCTCCGGGTCCTGGAGATGTACAGGTCCTGGAGGGATGGGAGCTTGCAGCCGATCACCTTCTCAGCAGCGCGCACAACGCGCGAAGAGGGCTCTACTGCAGCTGTATCAGCTCTCTGATTGGGAGCGCACTGATCGTCTTCTGTCAATGACTGGTCTGGGAGACAGCAAACCTTCTGAGCTGATGGAGAATATGTTGGCACTTCTCGGTTCAGGAGACAGCTCATTTCTGTTCACCCGCCTGTTTCTGCGTCAACTTCCGCCTCCAGTGCGCACTGCCTTGGCCAACTCGCCCCTCATTCATTCTAAGGATTACCAGGGTTTAGCTGAAGAAGCGGATAGGCTTTTGCTGGCTTCTCGCCATTTGTCTGTGCATGCACTGCTGCCTGAGCAGTCTGATGGAGAAGTTTCGGTGGGTGTGGCCGCAGTCTCGGATCGCTGTAAGAAAGAGAGCAGCCTGTGTTTCTACCATCGCCGCTTTGGACCGAAGGCTCGGCGCTGTATTCCACCGTGTTCTTTCCAGCCACAGGGAAACGAGAAGGCCGGTGCTCGCTAGCAGCTGCGTGCACCGGCACCAACGACAAGCTGTTTTCATAGAGGATTGCGCGGCTGGGCGTCGTTTTCTGGTGGATTCGGGAGCGCAACGGAGCATCGTTCCCCACTTTTCGGCTGACGCTATGGGATGTGGACACGGACCCCCACTGGACGCGGCTAATGGTACTCCTATCCGCACCTTTGGCACCAGGTTTATGACTGTATGTTTTAATGGCCGCGAATTTAGTTGGGACTTTGTGGTAGCATCTGTAGCAGTCCCTATTCTTGGTGCAGATTTTTTGTGTGCTTACAGACTGTTGGTTGATGTAGCTAACAGATGTTTGATTGATGCTGTGTCTTTTGATTCCTATCCATGTACACTGAGTAAGGCTGGTCCGCTGCTTGCTAACATGCTCGCCTCAGGAGACAGGTACCAGCGTCTTCTCTCTGAGTTTCCTGCGCTCACTGTACCTACATTTTCTGCGGCAGTAGCCAAACATGGGGTTGAGCATTATATTACTACTGTGTTTTTGCCCGCGCACGCCGTCTGGATGTTGCTAAGTTAGCCATCGCTAGAGATGAGTTTGCTAACATGGAGCGGCTGGGTATTGTGCGCCATTCCGACAGTCCGTGGGCCTCTCCCCTCCACATGGTCCCTAAGTCAGATGGGGGTTGGCGCCCTTGTGGAGATTTCAGGCGCCTTAACAACGCTACTACCAACGACAGGTACCCAGTCCCCCATATTCAAGATTTTTCTTCACGTCTGGCAAGAACGGCCATTTTTTCTAAAGTGGATTTGGTGCGTGGTTATCATCAGGTGCCTGTTCATCCCCAGGACGTCCCCAAGACAGCGGTGATCACTCCTTTTGGACTGTTCACGTTCTTGAGGATGCCATTTGGCCTTAAGGGTGCTGCACAGACGTTTCAACGGCTTATGGACTGTGTTACGGGACATGCCTTTCCTGTTCGTATACCTAGACGACATATTGGTTGAGAGCGCTTCGGTGGAGGAACATGTGTCGCACCTTCGTCAGCTCTTCAGGCGCCTCTGTGACCATGAACTGATAGTGAATCCCACAAAGTGTCAGTTTGGGCTCTCAGAAGTTGAGTTCCTGGGACATAAGGTATTCCAGCAGGGTGCCGTACCCCTCCCGGCTAAAGTCGAAGTGGTTTTAGCCTTCCCGCGCCCCTCCTCTGTCAAGCCCCTGCAGGAATTTTTGGGCATGGTTAATTTTTACAACCGTTTTGTACCTCATGCTGCCCATATTATGCGCCCGCTGTATGAGGCTTTGAAGGGTAAGAGGGGTAATCAGGACATTGAGTGGACCCATGAGAGGTTATGTGCTTTTGATGGGGCTAAAGCTGCGCTGGCTGATGCTGCCTTGTTGGCTCATCCAGACCCCACGGCCGCCATTGCTCTTACCACTGATGCATCCGATTATGCTGTCGGAGCAGTTTGTGAGCAGTGGGTGGGCAATTCCTGGGAACCTCTAGCTTTTTTCAGTAGGCAGTTACGCGAGTCAGAGAGTAAGTACAGCACTTTTGACAGGGAGCTGTTAGCCCTTTTCTTGGCAACAAGGCATTTCAGGTTTCTCCTGGAGGGCCGTAAATTCACCGCTTTTGTTGACCACAAACCCCTCACGTTTGCCATGGCCAAGTCCACTGAACCTTGGTCAGCTCGGCAACAACGGCAGCTTTCGGCTATTTCCGAGTTCACTACTGACATTCAGCATGTGGCTGGTAAGACCAACTTGGTTGCGGACTGCCTTTCTCGTGCCTTAGTTGCCGCTGTTCATTTGGGCATGGACTATGCTGAGATGGCTGCAGATCAGTTGTTAGACCCGGGGGTGCAGGGGCTTCGTTCCACTGAGTCCAGTTTGCATTTGGAGGATGTCTGTTTTCAGGACAGTGGCGCCACTCTCCTGTGTGACACTTCATTAGGAAAACCACGACCTTTGGTGCCGGCGGCTTGGCGTCGTCGTGTTTTTGACGCTGTTCACTCCTTGTCGCATCCTGGCGTTAAGGCTTCGGTTAAGTTGGTGGGCGCCAAGTTTGTATGGCTGGGTCTCAGAAAGGATGTTAAAACTTGGACGACGACCTGTGTGGCGTGCCAGCATGCTAAGGTGCAGCGCCACATAAAGGCTCCATTGGGGCCTTTTTGGATTCCGGAGTGACGTTTTGATCATGTTCAGGTGGACCTGGTTGGCCCTCTTCCTCCGTCCCGTGGTTTTACTCACCTCTTTACCATGGTGGACCGGACTACACGGTGGCCGGAGGCAGTTCCCCTGGCATCAACTACGGCATCTTGATGTTGCCCGGGCATTCATCTCCTCTTGGGTGTCCCGTTTTGGTGTTCCCTTGGACGTTACCTCTGACAGGGGCCCGCAATTTACCTCCGAACTTTGGAATGAAGTGGCTGGTAGCTTGGGGGTTAAACTCCATCGGACCACAGCGTACCATCCACAAGCTAACGGGCTATGCGAGCGGTTTCATCGGACTATGAAAGCTGCCCTCCGTGCGTCTTTAGTGGACAGTGGATGGGTGGACAGGTTGCCGTGGTTTTGTTGGGTTTGCATTCAGCCCCTAAAGAAGATCTGTATTCCTCTTCTGCTGAGTTGGTCCTTGGCCAGACTTTGAGGGTCCCAGGGGAGTTTCTTCCTACCATTCCAGGGTTAGGTCCCAGTGTGGTTAAGAGACCTAATTGTCGGGAGGAAGCTAGGGTTTTTGCTCCCGTGGCTGCGCACCACTGTCTTCCTCGGTCCTACGTTCCTGACAGCCTTATGTCGGCTAAATACGTTTTTGTCTGGCACGATGCCCATCGTTCTCCCCTGCAGGCACCTTATGATGGCCCTTTCCGGGTGTTAGAAACAGGCCGTAAGGATTTTTTGGTTGAGTTGGGGACTTGTCAGGATCGGATTTCGGTGGACCGTTTGAAGCCCGCCCATGTCCTTTGTGACGAGGAGGTTGAGCTAGCCCGCCCAGCTCGGCGGGGGCGTCCTCCCAACCCTGTGCCTGAGGTTGTGCCTGCTCCGGTTGCAGTTGCACCCCCTAGGACTGTGCAGTGCAGTCGTCGGGGCAGACTTATAAGGTTGCCTAAGAGGTTCTCTTGAGTCATTTCCTCTTTTGAATTTTGTCCATGTTGTTTTAGTTTGTTTTTTGTTAGCGTGTTTATTTATGTTGTAATTTGTGTGTTCTGGGGGGGCCTGTGTGGTGATATTAGTTGTTGGTCTCACACACAAATTTGATCTTTTAATGTGAAGCCGGGGGTTTTCCAGTTTAGAGAGAGAGGAGATGTTAAAAGGAAAAAGAGGTTAAGATTTAATAAATTTTTGTTAGACAGATTCAAGCGTGTCCCCGTCTGTTTCTCTGCAACTTCTACAATAGTCTAACATTTAACAAGGCAGGACAAAATTGATTTATGTAATGTGGGTCTAGACAAAGTATTAAAGTCATGAAGTCATTTTGAGAAGTGATGGTCTATTTAAATGGCAAAATTAAAAAAAAAAAAAGAGAGAACAAAGTTAATTTGTAGTTCTAAACTTTTAGGGTGTTTTTTTACTTACTTTTTGTCTCTCCCACAATATTATTCTTCTCTCCAACAGCATCCATTACAGTTACATGCAAATGACCAATTATGCAAATTAGGTTATGATGTCACATTTAGCCACTTCCAGTGACTTTTAGGACAGCCAATAGCTACTTTCCTTACTTAGATTAGATTAGATTAGATTCAACTTTATTGTCATTACACATGTATGAATACAAGGTAACGAAACACAGTTTAGCATCCAATCAGAAGTGCAAAGGACAGCAGTGCAGTATATACGGTAATTAACAGTATGTGCAATTTAAGCAAATATATGCAAATATATGCAGCAGTGCAGAAAGTTAAAAGTACTGTTATGTGCAAATAATGTGCAATAAGTTAGATGTAGTTATGTAGTTATGCAGTTATGTACAGGTGAGGATGGTAAAAGATGATTGTAAGAGAGTCAGCGGGGAACTAAGTTCAATAACGTGACAGCTGTTGGAAAGAAACTGTTCCTAAACCTGCTGGTTCTAGTCCGAAGGCTTCTGAAACGTCTTCTGGAAGGGAGAAGCTGGAACAGTCCATGAGCAGGATGGTTGGAGTCCCTAAGAATGCTGCGTGCCCGGCGCAGACATCTTTTCCTGTAGACGTCCTCTATAGCTGGAAGTGGAGTCCCTGTGATGCGTTGGGCGGTTTTCACCACCCGCTGCAGCGCCTTGCGGTCAGCTACAGAGCAGCTCCCATACCAGAGTGTGATACAGTTGGTCAGGGTGCTCTCTATCACGCAGCGGTAGAAGTTGCCCAGGATGTCAGTTGACAGATGGTTCTTCTTCAATGTCCTCAAGAAGAAGAGGCGCTGATGGGCCTTCTTGATCAGGCTGGTGGTGTTAACTGACCAGGACAGGTCCTCCGAGATGTGGGTCCCCAGGAATTTGAAGCTGGGGACACGTTCAACAGCTATGCCATTGATATGGATGGGGTCATGTGTCTCTTCCCTCTCCTTCCTGTAGTCCACTATGAGCTCCTTGGTTTTGCTGGTGTTAAGGAGCAGGTTATTGTCAGCATCCTTACTGAGGAGTTTGTTATGTTTGTTATGTATGTAAACTGGTGATGAATGAGGCAAGATGAAGGTTGCGTCGAACACAGCTTTATTTATGGAAGGAACATAGCGGTAACACGGCAGGCACCTGGCATGGGCACCGATGTAAGAGGCCATAACATGGCGGCCCGCCCCGCTATATAGGGCAGTGCGGTGACGTGACAGGAAGTCCATGTCACCACACTGCACTTCACAATAAAGTGCCACAAATACACATACCACATTTCCTCCCCTTTTAGAAAAGTCCAAAACCACAGACACAATTGAAACCCACCCTAAATCAGAACCCGAATCACACACTAAAATAACGAAAACTAATGTACTTAACTGGCCTAACACACTCACACAAAACAACCTAAAATAGGACTGGTGGGTGGACTGTCACACAGCCCACACGGCATGGTGGATTATTCTGCCACCAAATAAACTAAAAAGAGTCCTTCAATAAATTGAAATCACTACCATGCTTCTAGACAAAGACACAAATATACTGTATATACAACCCCATAACATAACATGCGCAAAACACAGAACTATAAACATAACTTTACAGAACAGTCACTTGGGTGGGAGAGGTAGAACCGGCATGGGGGTACCCAGGGCAGTCCCTCAGCAAGCGTGCCCCTGGAAGCAGCAAGCCCTCAGGACGATGGCTGATCTTCCGGATGGTGAAGCCTGACTCCTTCACTACCAGCACTGACTCCCGTCCAGCCTAGTCACCCGGAGCATCCTCCTGGACACGCCGAAGCTGATTGACATGCCTCGATGAACCGTTGGACACACGGAAGTATGCTGCACCCAACTTCACCACTATGCACAGACATCCTTGGTGTTTTGCTGGCTGTCGTTTGGCCCAGCTTCATCGTGGACGTTCATCACCCCTAACCCGAACCAAGTTCAAAACCCTCAACAGGACCTGGCTCAGCCTGACGTGCTGCTGCTGAGCCGGTCTGGCCCCATCCTCTTCTAAAAGCATCATAGCAGTCACCGTCGTAACTGCAGACCCCCCATCCCTTTGTGGCCAAGCTCCAGAGGCGTCTGGGGCTAGCATGGTGTCACTCGCCGACGCAGGTGTCCCGCTGCCATGCTCAGTACCCCCCTCTACCATGTCCTGAGTGCCAGCACTGAGACTTTCCTGTGCTGAGCCTGAGTGAAACTGGTCCTGCTTGACTGCCGGAGTGTCTGTTAGTCCCTAATCCCACACAACGTCCTCTTTGACCGCCGGAACCAGGGGGTTCCAGTAAACACAACCCGACCATTCGTTCCCAGCACCGTCTTTAATGGCAAAATCCAGTCCGTAGAACAGATCACAACCCATGATGTTATCGTCTCGTGCTGTCACGTGGAACGTGAAGTCAACCATCTTCTCAGACTTGTAACGAACCGTTAACTCCAAAGTCCCAACCGTGCACAGCCTGCCACTTCCATAACCATACAACGGTGCCGGGTTACCTTTAATCCTGTAGTAGGAGAAGAACTTCTTCACCGTGGCCCAGTTCAGCAATGACCCCTCCACCGCTGTGTCGAGCAACAGTGGAGCCTTCACGCCGTCCAACTCCACTGTGCAATACGTGTACCTGTTTGTGCTGGGGGACACCATATGGATGGTTGTCAGGGGCGGGCGGAGTGATTTCTTCCGTGGGCTCTCCGGTTCAGATACACGGCACACTCTAGCATAATGGTTCAAGCATCCACATCTGCTACAATGTTTTCCTCTTGCCAGGCAGTCCTTCGCTTTATTGTGGTGTGTTGCAGATCCACAACCCTTGCACAGGGGTTTTCCCAGGGCAGACCTTCAGCTGGCAGCATTGGTTTCCATAACGTCGTCATCCAAGCTATCTTCACTGCCTGAGTCTGCAACATTTGCCACGGTGGGTGGCTCTGGAGGCCTCTGTGACTGGCACCAGGTTAGCTCCGAAGCTAGCTTGTCTGCAGCCTCCAACTGGAGAGCTAGTTCAACAGCTCTGGCTAATGTTAAGTCATTGGGCGCCGTAAGTAGCCTAGCCCACAATGCAGCACTGCACGTGTGCTCCGCTAGCTGGTTGCACACCATTTCATCTTCCAACGGCCCAAAGCGGCACTCGCTAGCTAGCTGCCTCAAGTCGGTGACAAACTGGTGGATAGGCTCACCTACTCATTGATGTCGCTGCCGAAAACAAATCCTCTGGACAGTCATGCTTTCCGGGGTGTGGAAATGGTTGGCTAGCAGCTCCACAGTGTCCTCAAACGAGTTTGATGCGCCGAGCGTTCACAGGACTCACTGGCCCTCAATACCCAGGATATGGACGAGAAGCACACGTGCCCTTAGCTTGTCAAGCTGCCCAAGGTCCAGCGCAGTGATGTAGATCTGAAAAGCCTTGAACCATCATGGCCAAGGCACCAGCGGTTCACTCGGGAACTCGAGGAAGGGACAGAGTGGTGTTATGCATGCCTCCATGAGTTAATCCTCAGTCGGCAAATGTTATGTATGTAACCTGGTGCTGAATGAGGCAAGATGAAAGTTGCATTGAACACAGCTTTATTGATGGAAGGAACACAGCGGTAACACAGCAGGCACCTGGTGTTGGCACTGGTGTAAGAGGCCGTAACATGGTGGCCCGCCCCGCTATATAGGGCAGTGCGGTGACGTGACAGGAAGTCCACGTCACCACACTGCACTTCACAATAAAGTGCCACAAATACACATACCACAGAGTTGGCAACACTGGGGCTGACTTGATAGAATTTATAGAGAAGAGCTCTAAAAAACACAGTCTGACAAGTAGTTAACTTGCTAGCTAAGCTTGCTGCGCTGTAGCTATGTGAGCTCCAAGGCTGTGGGAAATTCAGGTTCAGGTTCAGGTTACTTTATTTGTACCCGTAGATAGATTTGTTTTGCAGTCAGGTGACATCCATATTTGCAAACCACAATTACATTCAACATGAACACAAACACAGGCACACATGAAGCTGACTTTAAATATGATAAAAGTACTCAAGGCTCCACCAATCAGGACATAGGACAAAGAGATAAGAGAGAAAAAAAAACAAGGAGATAAGAGAGAAGGGTCATATTAAAAAGTTAAAGACTAGTCAAAGAGGTTAAAAACTCAAAAGTCTAAAACCCAATAAAAGATTTAGAACCCAAATAAAAAAACCTACAAAAATAAGTAAATATAAAATAAAATTAATAAGTAGGTAACTAAATTATGTGCAATATATTGTTACATCTTGTTCAACTCTTTAACAGCAGCAGGAACAAAGCTGTTTTTGTAGCACTGGGTTTTACTTTTTGGGACAGCAAACCTCTGTCTGGAGGTTTAAATGATGGAGTCATCATTTAAAATGGAAGTAGCAATCCTCTGTACCTGTCTGGTGTACAGGGATGTCAGGCTCAGCTGTGACTCACCAAGCAAACGACTGGACCATCTAACTACCTGATCCAAGGATTTCCTCTGTTTCAGTTTTATCTGACCAAACCATGACACTAAAGAAAAGGATAAAACAGATTCAATAAAAGCTCAATAAAACATTGTCATTATGGTTCGGTCAATTTGGAAGCGTGCAAGTTTCCTTAAACAATGCAAATGTTGCTGACCCTTTTTACACACCCTTTCACAGTTCTCTTCAAAGTTTAAATTACTATCAATAATCGTCCCAATGTGGAAGATGTGTTCAATGACGAGACATGAGTGTATTTCTCAGGTTCGGCTTTATTGCAGAACACAATCATCCAACATTCTCAAAAGCAAGAAGAGGCAGAATAATATTACAGCACACTCTTATACCTCCGGGGGATTAAGAACTCAAGTCACATGGTGCTTCTGCAAACATTCAATCACAATGCAAGTCTCTGAAGATTCACCATTGTCTCTTATTCTCTGGTGTTCCGGGAAACCCCCCAGGGCCTCCTCTGAGACAAGGGCCCGACTTCACACCTCCTCGCCATCTCCTGTCGGCCCCCGTCGATCCAGACACTTGTTCCTCCAGACGTGAAGCCCCAATCCACATAAGCCATACATTTGTGGGAGATATGAACCAGACATATGTGCCACACTCTTGTGGGAAATATGAACCAAACATATGTGCCACATGACCCCCCCCCCCCCCAAACGTCTGCATGGGACAAACATACTCATAAATGCATAACATAAAAGACATCACCACATAACCAACAATCAATCCCCCAATCTCTTAGGTCTTAACTTCCTGCCGAATCTGCTGTAAACAGGCTTCGCTGCATCTGCAGCGTCTCCTCGCACCTGGGGATTAGATTTGTTAGCACATCTCTGTGGGAGCTCTGGAGCATGCCTTCTCGGTGGCCTGCCCCGGCGGGGGGCTTTCGCCAACTGCACGCGTTCATCAGCCAGGACAAAAGCGGGCTTGAGTCTGTTTATGCAAATTAGCTCCCTTCTGCCCCCCAAATCTAGCAAAAAATGCTTCTCATTTTTTTTCCAGCACCCTGAACGGTCCATCGTAAGGCGGTCTCAGCCCTGGGCGTTGTGCATCATGTCTAACAAAAACAAACTCTGCGTTTTTCAAGGCCTCTGGCACAAAAACGCGTGGAAAACTGTGATGCACTGGGCCAGGCAGCGTGTTTGATCCTGTGCCGCTCTGCAACAGCTGAGTGGGGGGGCAATTTGGCGCAGGATTTTCCGGAAGAAATTCCCCCGGCAAACGGAGAGGTTGTGCGAACACTAACTCCGCTGGGGAGGCTTGCAAATCCTCCTTAGGTGCAGAACGCAACCCCAATAAAACCCATGGCAGTTTGTCTACCCAATTTGTATCCGTGAGCGATGCTCTGAGGGCTGCTTTCAATGACCTATGAAAGCGTTCACATAAACCGTTGGCCTGCGGGTTATACGCGGTAGTGCGGTGTACCTTCACCCCTAAGCTGCGGGCCATAGACGACCAGAGTTTGGAAACAAATTGAGGTCCTCTGTCTGACGTTATATCCGACGGAACTCCAAAACGCGCGACCCAAGCTGTTAAAAACGCGCGCGCAACCTCTTCCGCCGTTGTTGACGCCAGAGGTACCGCTTCTGGCCAACGTGTGGTGCGGTCCACCATCGTCAAAAGGTGTGTGTGTCCTTGAGACAAGGGAAGCGGGCCCACCAGATCAACATGCACATGATCGAACCGCTTAGCCGGGATGTGAAAAGGCTCCAAAGGGGCCCTCGTGTGCTTATGTATCTTAGCCCTCTGGCACGCTACACAAGCTGCTGCCCATTCCTTGACCTGTTTGCGCAACCCCGGCCAGACAAATTTCTCCCCCACCATCTTGACCGATGTGCGTACCCCCGGGTGCGCCAGCGAATGGACCGA
Source organism: Pholidichthys leucotaenia (assembly GCA_020510985.1). Classification (NCBI taxonomy): domain Eukaryota; kingdom Metazoa; phylum Chordata; class Actinopteri; order Cichliformes; family Pholidichthyidae; genus Pholidichthys; species Pholidichthys leucotaenia. Next base: position 241,393,098 of record CM035842.1, on the reverse strand, counting down.
GTCAAAAACGCGGCGGCGCCACGTGGCTGGAACCACGGGACGAGGCCGACCCGTGGAGACATCGCATATTAAGGGGGGCATACCTATTTGCTGCACCCTGTACTCCAGCCTTAACCCTGTTGGTCCAGACTGGAGCGCGCGCACATCCGTGTCACCAACCTGCTCCGCAGCCATGTCTGCATAATCCAAACCTACGTGGACTGGGGCTGCGCGCGCTCCCGCGTCACTGCCCTGGCCCACAGCCACCGAGTCTGCCCCCACGTGGCCTGGCGTTGCCACAGCACGTGAGAGACAGTCCGCCACTACATTGTGTTTGCCTGCAACATGCTGGATATCGGTGGTGAACTCCGATATTGCGGCTAGCTGTCTTTGTTGTCGGCCTGACCAAGGTTCTGAGATCTTGGCCATCGCAAAAGTTAACGGTTTGTGGTCCACGAAAGCGGTGAAACGCCGCCCTTCCAGCCGGAACTGGAAATGGCGGATGGCCAAGTGTAGGGCTAAAAGTTCCCTGTCAAACGCGCTGTATTTACGCTCGTTAACGCGCAGGGATTTGCTAAAGAACGCGAGAGGCTGCCAGGTCCCTGCCACACACTGTTCAATAACTGCCCCCACCGCTAGGTCCGAAGCGTCGGTGGTGAGCGCCAAACGGGCTGTCGGAACCGGGTGCGCTAACAAAACGGCGCTTGCCAGGGCTGATTTGACCTGAGAGAAAGCGCGCTCCCGCTCCGGAGACCATTCGACCTTATTAGTGGGTTTTTGTTTTTTTAGTGCTGCGTACAGTGGCTGCATAAGCTACGCTGCGCTCGGAAGAAACCGGTTGTAAAAATTAACCATTCCTAGAAACTCCTGTAGCGCTTTTATCGTTTGAGGTCGGGGGAAATCTGTTATTGCGCGCACTTTCTCAGGCAGGGGAACCGCTCCCTGTGGTGAAACGCGGTGCCCCAAAAAAATCGATTTGCACCACCCCGAACTGGCACTTCGCTGGGTTAATTATCAACCTGTGCTCTGCCAGTCTCCGAAAAACTGCTGTGAGGTGGGTTTCATGTTCGTCCTCGGACGTGCTGGCTACCAATATGTCGTCTAAATAGACAAACACGAAAGGCAGGTCGCGTAAAACAGCATCCATCATGCGTTGGAAAATTTGCACGGCGTCCTTTAACCCAAACGGCATGCGCAAAAACTCAAAAAGCCCAAACGGAGTTATTACCACGGTTTTGGGAATATCCTGCGTGCGCACGGGGACTTGGTGGTAGCCGCGCACCAAGTCTATTTTAGAAAAAATGCGCGCCCCTGCCAAATGAACTGAGAAATCCTGGATGTGCAGAATCGGGTAGCGGTCGTGTGCTGAGACTTTGTTCAACCTGCGGAAATCGCCACAAGGTCGCCACGAGCCATCAGCCTTTGGGACCATGTGTAACGGGGAACCCCAGGGGCTGTTCGAGCGTCTAATTATGCCCAGTTTTTCCAGGTTGGCAAATTCCTCGCACGCTATTGCCAGTTTAGCTGAGTCCAAGCGCCGGGCTTTTGCAAAAACGGGCGGCCCAGTGGTGGTGATAAAATGCTCCACCCCGTGTTTGGCCACTGTCGCCGAAAACTTTGGAACTGTAAGTGCTGGAAAGTGAGTGAGCAGAGCATGAAACTTACCACCCGCAGCTGTGACGTTGGCGTGTGCAGTCGGCGGAGCCACCCGAGCTGTGCAGGGAATAGAATGGAAAGAAAGTGCATTAACCAGGTGTCTATTAGCAAGATCAACCAATAAACCATGTGAGCACAAAAAATCAGCCCCTAACATGTTAAAACTGACTGCTGCTACAATAAAGGTCCACTCGAATGAACGGCCCTGTAAGGACAGACGCATGGTCCTCTCACCGAAGGTCTTAATCGCTGAGCCATTCGCTGCTGATACTGACACTCAGGGAGCTTTGGACGGCATCAGCCATTCTGCGTAGGTAGGCGTGACGAAACTCAGCTGGGAGCCCGTGTCCACGAGGAATTGTTTCCCCGAGTGTGCATCTGTCAGGTAAAGCAGCTTATTTTCTTCTCCGAGGGATGCAGCTGCTACCGGCCCCCCCGGTCTTGGCGTTTCCCTGACGCTTGAAGCAGCACAGTGGGAGACATCTGTGCGCCCTCTCCGCAAAACGGCGGTGGTAGAAACCCAGGCCGTCTTCAGCTCCGCGTCGCCTGACGCCTGTCGCCGCTGTCGTCGGTTCGTCGCCAAACCATCTCCGGGCGCTGTCCTCTGCTCAGCTGCCGCGGCCGAAACCGCACTCCGCTTGTGGGCGTTGACGAGTCGCTGCGCCTCCTTGCCGAGGCCATGGTAGTCCCGCTTGGCCAATCGGGGTGAGTCTGCCAGGGTCACTCTCACTGCTGGCGGCAGAGTTCGGAGGAAAAGGTGGGCGAAAATAAATTCGCCATCCTCGGAGTCTTTCAGTCTCAGCATCTTCACCATCAGGTCTGCCGGTCTGTCGTTCTCCGACTCCGTCAACTCTAGGAGCCCCTCTGCTCGCTGTTGCACTGAGGGGGTGAAATGGCTGATCAGCGCCTCTTTCAATGCGCCGTACTTGTCGGTGTCCGGTGGGTGGTTAACCAGATCTTCCACCCTCTGGACCGTGTGACTGTCCAGCTTCGCCACCACATGGTAGAACCTCGTTTCATCCTTTGAGATTCTCCGGAGGTTGAACTGCGCCTCGACCGTGCTAAACCAGGAGCGCAGGCTGTGCTGCCAGAAATCGGGCAGCTGGAGCGTGGAGGCAGCAATCAGGCTGGCCTCTGATGAGCTCCGCTCGGGAGAATTCTCTCTGCTCATTCTTTGTCGTGGGTCACCAGTGTGGAAGATGTGTTCAATGACGAGACATGAGTGTATTTCTCAGGTTCGGCTTTATTGCAGAACACAATCATCCAACATTCTCAAAAGCAAGAAGAGGCAGAATAATATTACAGCACACTCTTATACCTCCAGGGGATTAAGAACTCAAGTCACATGGTGCTTCTGCAAACATTCAATCACAATGCAAGTCTATGAAGATTCACCATTGTCTCCTATTCTCTGGTGTTCCGGGAAAACCCCCAGGGCCTCCTCTGAGACAAGGGCCCGACTTCACACCTCCTCGCCATCTCCTGTCGGCCCCCGTCGATCCAGACACTTGTTCCTCCAGACGTGAAGCCCCAATCCACATAAGCCATACATTTGTGGGAGATATGAACCAGACATATGTGCCACACTCTTGTGGGAAATATGAACCAAACATATGTGCCACACCAAGATATTTGTAGGATTGTACACATTCAGTGGTCTGGCCTTTTAGTACAGTGACTTCGTGCCTGGGAGTTTTCCTCCTAAAGTCAATAATCATATCTTTAGTTTTTGTCGTATTCAGCTGCAGGTAGGAATCCTCACACCAGTGAACAAAATCATCAACTACTGGGCCGTGGCCACTCTCACCATCCTGGAGGAGACTGACAACAACTGAATCATCAGCATACTTTATAATGTGTCTGTTGTCATGTCTGCTCCGACACATGTTTGTGTACAGGATGAAGAATAGTGGTGACAACACACACCCCTGCGGAGAGCCAGTAGAAGAACACTTTTGGTCAGACAATATATATAAATATATATAAATTTCTGGTTCTCCTCCAAGGAGAGGGTGTACCAAAAAAATACAGATATCAAGTCATAGCCAAATTAAGAGCAGACTTCTCTCTCAGAAGTCAGTCACAATTCTTGGCTGACAAGCTAACACTAGCAACTCAATCTAGCCAGCTATCACAGCCATATAATATGAGAAAATGGGCCAGAATGGCATGAAACATATAATTGGCTGTAGGTTAATGAATGAGCTGCTCTATTATTGTGACTAAAATTTACAACAAAGAGCCGTAAAACTGGTCCCACCCTACATCACTAAGCTAAACATGCTAACAGTCCCAGTACCCATGTCATGCCAGGAAAAAAAAAAAAAACAGTCCGGAATGATATGAGATATATTATCCACTGTGGGTTAATGAAGGAGCCAGGATCACAGATGTCAATGGGGTGACTAGAATTTACAGAGAAAAGCTTTAAAAACCACCGTCAGGCTGCTAGCCTGACGGTGCAGCCTGGGGCTGCACGGTGGCGCAGTGGTTAGCACTGCGGCAGCACAGTTTACCCTCGGCCGGGGGATCGCAGAGATCGTGGGTTCGATCCCTGCCCCGGCCAACAGTGATCTGTGTGGAGTTTGCATGTTCTCCCCGTGTTGCGTGGGTTTACTCCGGGATTTCTCCGGTTTCCTCCCGCATGCCAAAAACATGCAGGTTAGGGATAAGGGGCGCTTGCGCACGCAGCGACCGGCAGCTGGTGGCTTGTCACCAGACTGCAAAACAAATCTACCTACAGGTACAAAATAAGTACAAAAAAAAAAAAAAGCTAAGCTAGCTGCACTGCAGCTATGTCAGTTTTGAGGCTCATGGAGGGTGTACCAGATTATCCAGGATCAGGTCTGTTCAGTCATGATGTGATGATGAGTTGATGAGTTAAAGCACTCTTTCTGTACAGATAAATCACATTAGAAGGGGATTTGTGGGAGTTCACCAAGGCTCAGTGTTGGTTCCATGTTGATTCTTCTTCCCACAGAATCTAGGAGAACTCCTGTGCAGTAGGACTTTGGCCTGTTTGACTTTACAGACCAAATACTGTCACAGAAAATCTATAGAGCATGCTGGAATAAAGGGGGAACCTTGAAAAGGAGAATAGGGGCTCCTTAAAATTCAAAAAGGCTAACCAAAACCAGGTTTACTGTGAAATCAAGGTTAATACAGTCCTGATTTTTTTTTTTTGTCACATCTCACGTACGTTTGTCTTTGACTCTTCCAGCCCAGTTCGGATGTGCAGTCCGGTCGGAGCGTGGCCACACGGATCCCCATGTCTAAAGGTATGAAGCCCAGTGGAAAGGTGGTCATGGGCGTGTCGACAGTGACCAGGTTAGAATTGCCAACGATGAAAATCGAGCTGAGGAAGTCGGCAGTGTGCAGCTCTGCTCTGTGGTGGGAGGAAAGAGCTGACGGCCTAAAATGACACCACAAAGAGACTCACAATGACTATTACGATCCACCGCCAAATGTGCTGCCAAATATGACGCTTTCTGTGACTTGAAGCTCTCATTTTACAGCATGAATTCCATTAACTCCATGTGGCAAAAAAAGTTGGGCTTTTAATTCCATCGTTTATATGTTTCATAGCATGACTAGTTTGTTTCACCAAGGCACTGACTGTGAACTGTTTGTGACAAAATAAAAACTATTTATCTCTGAAATGAACAGCTATGCTTCTTAGCCCTTTACTTTTCTGTGTTCATGATCCACATTAACCCATGATACTGAAACCTGCTGAGTCTCCATCTTGTTTCATGGCTTGTGTGAACTAAAAAAAAAAAGATTACTCTGACACCAAAAGCTGTGGGTGGTTATTTGGGAGCCATGTGTAACTCTTTTGCAAATTTACAAGGAAAACAAGTCTGAAATTTAAAAGAAAATAGTTGCATTTTACAACTGAGCAAAACTTTAAACAAGCTTCAGCCCAGCCAGCATGTCCAGGTGGGCCCATGCAATATGTTAAACCTGGGCTGTTTATGGGTCCCATGTGGGTTTGTCCATGGGTTTCCATGTTGGCCCCCATCTGTGTTTACCCACATGGACTTTACCTGTGGTACAGGTGAGCGGGTGATCCGTTTACCTGCTTTAAACCCATCTGGGCCCCACATGGGTTTAAGGCGGGTTAAGCAGGTTTCAGTAACACTGCTGCTATAGGCAAAATTATAAGAAAAAAGTCTGAAAATTTATAAGAAAAAAATCTGAAAATTTATGAGAAAAAACAATGTGAAAAATTATTTTAAAAAATAATCGGAAATTTATGAGAAAAAGTCAAATTTATGAGAAAAATATGAAAATTTATGAGAAAAAATTCAAAAAATTGCAAAAAAATTAGCAATTTTATGAAAAAAGTCAAAAATTACTAGAAAAAAGTCACAAACTTATGAGAAAAATGTGACCATTTATGAGAAAAAAGTCAAAAATTAAAAAATAGCAAATTTATGAGAAAAAGTCACAAATTTATGAGAAAAAGGGTGAAAATTATAATAAAAAGTTTGAAAAATAGCGAATTTATGGGAAAAGTCACAAATTTGAGGAAAATGTGAAATTCATGAGAAAAAAGTCAAACATTTGCAAAAAGTAGTAGAAAATTAATGAGAAAAAGTCACAAATCTAATGAGAAAAAATGTGAAAAATTTTTGAGGAAAAAACAAACAATTTACCAAAAAAGCAGCAAATTCAGAGGAAAAAAGTCACAAATCTATGAGAAAAAAGTCACAAATTTATGAGGAAAAACAATGGGAAAATTTAGAAAAACATCTAGCAAATTTATGAGGAAAAATCCCAAATTTACTAGAAAAAATTCATCAATTTATGAGAAAAATGTGAAAAATTTATGAGAAAAAAGTCATTAAATTTGAAAAAAAAAAAAATGTTAAAAAATGTATGAGAAAAGTCACAATATACTAGAAAAAAGTCCCAAATTTACTAGAAAAAAAATGTGAAAATTTAGGAGAAAAAGTTGAGAATTACAAGAAAAAAATAGTAAAATTACTTGAAAAAGGTTGATATAAGAAAGATTTTGCAAATTTACAAGAAAAAACTAAATTTATGAGGAAATTTTTAGAAAAAAAAATTGCAAATTAGCAAAAAAGTAGCAATTAAATTAACAAATATAGGAGAAAAAGTTGCAAGTTTACAGTAAAAAAAAAGTTGCAACTTTATGGGAAAGTTTCAATTTTTCAAGAAAATATATCAAATTTATGGGAAAAAAGATGCAAATTTACAAGAAAATAGCAAATTTATGAGAAAATGGGTTGAAAATACTTAAACAGTTAAAGTCCGTGTGGGCAAACACAGATGGGGCCAACATGAACCTGTGGACAAACAGACACAAGACCATAAGACAGCCAGATTTAACCTCTGGTGGGGCCCTCATAGACATGCTGGCTGCTGGGAAGCTGCTTTTCTTTTATTACTGGAGGTCTTGCAAGGTGATGGTTGCTCTTTCCCACTTGTCCTTGCCTCTTCTGACAATCCTCCAAGAAACAGCCCCACATCACTTATGCTTCCACCTCCGACCTTTACTGTTAGGTTAGTGTTGTTTTGGTGATGTGCAGTTCCATTTGTCCTCAATAATGGCCCCGGTGGTACTTACTGGAAGATTCAGAAGTTTTTATATACATCTGTAACCAATCCATCAATGTGTTTTGGGGTTTTGGAGAGCGCTCTTGGCTTTTACCCACCCATGAGGAATGATTCTTGTATTATTCTGTATAACTTTAATCATTTCTAGCCACTCATGAAGCTCCTACCCAACTGATATTAATTTCCACAGATAGGAAATAGAATTACTTTCTAACAACTTAAGCTGGTATCTCATGGAGCGGTGAATGCTAACAAATGTTGCAATTTTGGGGTTTCCTCAGAGTTTGTAAAAGGTTGCAAAACAGTTTTTCTTGTTGCAAAGAACATGTTCAAAATTTCTTTGCTAAATTTATTTTTCCAGAAACAGTTATAAATATTTGCATACAGTTGTATCGCTAAAGTTCTTCTTGGTTTGCCAAGTCGTGAAACACTGGTAGCCGCTGTCAGTGGACAGTAGAATGTGAATGCTGGGGAGGGTTTGATCACCCTTTTTTTACAATGTTGGGTTCCTTCTTCCTCTTCTTCCTCTTCTTCCTCTTCCTCTTCTTCTTCCTCTTCCTCTTCTTCTTCTTCTTCTTCTTCTTCTTCTTCTTCTTCTTCTTCTTCTTCTTCCCCCCATTGGCCATGCTGCTAGGACTACATTGGTCACAGTGCTAGTGGCTGCCAGGAAGTCCACTGTCCTTTGCAGGTCATCAGCTTCTTAGTGAGGCAGGTATCTTCTGGCCAGAAGGCCTGACATGCTGTTTCGTAAAGCGGACAGGTCTGGAGAATGTGTTTGGGGGTTTGCTCTTCTGAACCACAGTTACAGTGGGCTTTGCCTGCAATTCCAAGTCTTCTCAGTGTTTGTTAGGCCACAGCAACAGTTCATAGGCAGAAGATGATGGTTTGGCTTTTTTCTGTCTAGCTCATGAACCTGGTCCTTCTGTGGGTCATAATCTGAATGTATGTCCCTCCAGTCTGCTTCATACTTCTGCTGAAGGAGTGTCTTGGCTTCTACGGTATGTGGGAGGTGGAGGAAGGATGCTGAGGAAGACTGGAACTGGCATTCACCTGGTATTTTACCTGAAGTCATCAAATTGTCCCAAACAGTAGCAACTAGTTGCTAATCGACGCAAACACTGTTGTTAACGTTTGCTAACAGTTGCTAATGTTTGCCAACTGTCTTTTTCAAACACTTTTCCAAATATTCTTGTAAATGTTGCTAATTGTAACCAAGCATCACTAAATGTCACTAATGCAAGGCAAACCCTGATTTTCATGAACATTTGGCAGAAAAGTTGTCAAATCAAAAAACTGCAACGTTTGCTACTAGCTATTACTACATTCCATACTAGCTTCATGGATTTCAGCTGATTCCTTGCCTTAGGGTGCTGTTTTGTCTATCATTCTTCCCTCCTTTCATTCTACTTTACAAATAACTTAAATGTTCTGATTTCTTTCTCTGTTTAGATTTTCTTGAGTTAATACCAACATCTGGTAAAAAAAATTTAAGTGAGTAGACTCATTGGAAACAATGCCAACATGTTCAGTACCTAGTCCCTCAATGGACCTCTTGCACAGTGTAGAACAGATGTGGCCAATCATGTGCCATGGAAGGCCAAGACCCTGCAGGTTTTCTCTTCTACCTACTCTCTTCAGCAGGTGTTTTCACTTATCAGCAATCAGTGGAAAGAAGTTCAGCGAAATCTGCTGTTGAAGACACTGGTTGGAGGTAAAGCTTGCAGGGCCTTGGCCCTCCATGGCTCATGACTGGACACCCTGATGTAGAGTAACATACTCCCGCATTCCAGTCCACCCACATTTCCGGTTCCAGTTCCATTATATTTGCCCATTCCTTGGTACTTTCTCGTCAATAAATCAATGTTATCACTTTCACTTATTGTTGTACATACTGGAAATAGTGTGGGGCAGATGTTTTTATCTTTATAAAGTTCATGTTCACATTTTAATCATTTTTGTAACCATACTGAACCATTTAATAGTTCCCCAGTTAGCTTAGCAGCTATCGTGCTTGTTTAGGTCTGTGCCATTCCAAATAGAGAGCCAGTCATGCCCTCTACTTCCGCACATGGGACCTTAAATTGGAAAAAAAAATCTCCATTGAAGTGAATGGCAAGAGCAAAATTCTTTTGATCCCGATCAAATTTTGCCACGAGTTACACATATGATGTATGTCAATTTAAAGGTAATTTTCCACGTAAATAACGGTGTAGGTTGTTGTCTAACTGTTAAGGTATAAGGTTGTGAAAATATGTAATTAAAAAACTATAAACACAGACATCTTAAACTGTGTCAAGTTTCAAAGTTCAACCATGGTGAAGTAACTAACAACAGTCCTCTGGATCAGCTGCAGCTCTCAAAATCCAGAACAATACCTTTGTTGTGGAGAAAGAAGGCAGGCGAGGCAACAAGCTGGACGGCACAGAAACTTTATTCTTCCTCCAACATAACTTATAGCAAAAGAGAATCCCAGGTCTCTGTGCATTCTTCTTTTATATCTTTATTTCCATGCATCGAGACCCGGAACTTCGACCATAATACATTATGTTTAGAACAAAGCCTGTGTGGCACATTAACATGACATAACTCGGCGCCACTCTCCCACACTTCTTCTCCCAGCAGCTCCAGCATTTACTTCTCTCCCCAGGGGGTGCATAGGCCTTACTGTCCCATGTGATACCCCCGGTGACACTTCCTCTTTTGGTCCATTGTTCCCTGGGTGGAGAAGTCCAGCACCATGCTGTCATGGCTCCCTCAGGGCCGTCATCAACTACAGCTGTACGCGCACCTGCTGCCAAGCTCCAGCGGGCTTTATAACTGGGCCTGCCTGAGACTTGGCACGGAGCCGTCTGTCATCCTCCATTGACACGCCTCGCATCAACAGCCAAGTTCCTGGCTTCATCGTCAAAGTTCCTGATCTCCTCATCGCTTCACATAAGGCTGATTATAAACTTACCTTCTGTCAGTCGTCTTCCCCTGTGCACAGGTGGATTCCCCCCGGCGGCAGAATCCTCTCCTCTCAGCGGCGGTCCAGCCTCCATCACCATTACAGGGCTTCTAGCCCCTTTCCTGCACGGAGTCTGACGCTGTCTCCCTGGCTGCAGCCCTCAAGGCCAACCTGAGCATCTCCACAACCATCTGCAAAGTAAGCAATCATTACTATCACGCTCTTTGCTCCGTGGACAGAAATAACACCTCTGCTCTGTTGTTATAGGGTTGCCAGGCTGAACAGCATTCTGCTCTCCCCGGGCACGATTCCTGCACTGCACTTCTTCCTCACACGCACAACATACACACTGTACATACACACACTCACACACACGTTGTTAGCAATAAAAGGATAAATTGTATTCACTCGAGTCTGTGCTTTGTTCCCTGGGTCTAAAATTATGTCAGTACGGCTCCATCAGAGCGACCCAGTGGACGGCGTGCTAGCACGCCAAGTTAACAACCTAGAGGCTCGGGTGGAGCAATTAGCTTACCAACAACAAGTAATCCTTAATCAGCTAACACAAATTAGCAGCCGGTTGGATCGTCTGGATGGACAGCGGACGTTTCCTCCGGCCTCCGGGAGTCCATTGGCTTCCCGCTAGCTCCCCTCCTAGCCAGGCTAGTCAGGTCCCTTTGGCCAGGCTCACACCGGTCCCCCACACCCGCTTGCTTCAGCAGCAAGCTCAGGGAGGCCCGTGGGTTCATCCTGTAGTGTGAGACGGTCTTCCAGCGGGTTCCGGGGGATTTTCCCACAGACCATAGTCGGATAGGCTACGTGGCTAACCTGTTAGAGGATAGAGCGCTAGCTTGGGCATATGCCGTTATGACTAAACCTAGCTATGCTAGCTTAACTTACCAGCAGTTCATTGCTGATTTTTCATGAGGTATTTGACCATTCCGACCGTGATAGTGTGCTAACCACCCGGTTGTTAAATCTCCGACAGGGGGGGTAGGTCCGTGGCGGACTACGCTGTCGATTTCCGGGTGGTGGCCGCGGGGGTCAGGTGGGAGGATGCCTCACTCTGTAGTATATTCATTCGGAGCCTAAGCCCTAGCCTACGGGATGAGCTAGCCCGTTTGGATAAGCCAGAGAGACTCACTGAGCTAATCTTCCTAACTATCAGTTTGGATAACAGGCTGAGGGAGCGGGCAGCCGAGCAAAGAACTTCCGGTCGCTCGGGCGCCCAGTTTTTCCACTCCTCCCAGTCATCTCAATTGGCCCTGCCTCCACCTGAAGCTCTAGATGGGCAGGAAGCTATGATAGTTGGGCGCTCCAAGATTTCCTTAGCTGAGAAGCAGCGCCGTAGGGAGTTAGGTCTTTGCATGTACTGCGGTAGCAATGAACATGAGGTAGAGAGTTGCCCCGTTCGGCCAAAAGAGGGGGTCCGTGCATCGCTGTAGGGGGACTCACGGACTCGTCTCGGCCTAATCCCCTCACCAAATGCCTCGTGCCTATTAGGCTCATTTACAAACAAACAGAATATGCCACACATGCACTGATTGACTTGGGGGCTGAGCAGAGCTTCATATCGGGGGACCTGGCAACTCGATTAGGGTTTCCCTGCCATACACTCCAGTCACCCCTTAAGCTCATTGCCCTGTCTAAGACCCCCCTGGCAACAGTCTCCTAACAGACCACCCCGGTGTTGGTGATTGTCTCAGGAAACCATCGGGAGGACCTACACTTGTTGGTGCTGCCCTCTTCAACATCTCGGTTATCTTGGGCTACCCCTGGCTCCGGCTCCACAATCCATCGTTTGATTAGCGGACTGGGAGTGTGACATCATGGAGCTCGTTCTGCCTCAGCGCGTGTCTGCAGTCCGCAGCATGCGCCCCGTCTGTGTCTCTAGCCCCTCATGCCTCTCCTCCTCCTGATTCGTCCAAGGTGCCGCCTGAATACCACGATCTGGAGGCGGTATTTAGTAAGTCGCAGGCACTGTCACTTCCCCCCCACCGCCCTTATGACTGTGCCATCAATCTCCGGGCTGGTGCCCCGCTGCCGTCTGTTCCGGAGCAGGAGGCGATGGATATCTATATCAAGGAGTCGCTCAGCTCGGGCATTATTCAACGGTCTTCTTCGGCGGTGGGGGCAGGATTCTTCTTCGTGGGCAAGAAGGATGGCTCCCTGCGGCCATGTATCGACTTCAGGGGGCTCACGATATCACGGTTGAAGGACAAATGCACCCTTCCCCTCATGGACATGGCTTTCGACTCACCTCCAGGGGGCCTCTTGGTCCACCCAAGCTCGACCCCTTCGCACGCTTACCACCTCGTGCGGATCAAGGAGGGAGACGAGTGGAAGACGGGATTCCGGACCCCAAGTGGCCACTTCGAGTACACTCATGATGCGTTTGGGTTGACCAACACGACGGCCGTCTTCCAGCGCCTCATAAATGACATCTCCAGGATTTCCTTGGCTCCTTCGTCTTCGTTCTACCTGGATGACATCCTCATCTTCTCGCAGTCACTGGATGAGCATCGGGTACACATGAGACGGGTCCTCCAACGACTCCTGGAAAACAACTGTTAAAGCTGAGAAGTGTGAGTTCACGCCAACTAAAACTTCGTTTCTTGGTTTCATTCATTTCCCATAACCAGGTTCTTCCCGACCATGAGAAGGTCAAGGCGGGTGGTGGAGTGGTCCCCCCCCCTCATCAAGGAAGCAACTCTAGCAGTTCCTGGGGTTCGCCAATTTTTATCACCGCTTTGTGCCAAACTACAGCATGATCGCTCTCCCTTGACCCGTCTCACGTCCCCCAAGGTGGCTTTCTGATGGACGGAGGAGGCTTCAGCAGCATTCGACACCCTCAAGAGGGGAGTTCTCGTCCTCCTGTGTCCTCACGCAGGTGGATCCTTCCCTCCAGTGCCTGGTTGAGGTGGATGCTTCTGACTCCAGGGTGGGGGCAGTTCTCTCCCAGCGCTCTCCAGTGGACGGGGTGGTCCGCCCCTGCACTTTCTTCTCACGCCATCTGTCCCCGGCAGAGAGGAACTACGACATCGGCGACAGGGAGCTCCTGGCAGTGAAGCTCGCCCTGAGGAATGACGTCACTGGTTGGAGGGGGCCACCCAACCTTTCATAGTATGGACCGATCATAAAAACTTAGAATACCTGAGGGACCGCCAAGCGGCTGAACTCCCGGCCAGCCCCATTGGTCAATATTTTTTGGGTGATTTAACTTCATGATCACCTATCGCCCTGGGGTTAAGAACGCACAAACCAGACGCCCTCTTCCAGACAGTTTGCTGCGGATGTGGCTGAGGGCCATGAACACACCATCCTTCCAGCATCTTGTGTCGTCGGCGCCCTCTCGTGGGGTATCAGGAGGAGAAGGTCTGAAGGCGCAGGAGGCTGAGCCCGATCCTGGAGGTGGACCCGCGGGAGTATCTGTTTATCCCCATGGCAACCCGGGGCGAGGTGATTCACTGGGCCCACTCCTCTAGTTTTCATGCCATCCAGGGGTGCTCCCGCATGGTTGGAGCTCCTTCAGAGGTCGTTCTGGTGGCCGGGGCTTTGGAAGGATGTCACCGCTTACATCCATGCCTGCGCTCAGTGCGCCACCGGGGAAGACATCTTCTCCGCCGGCCCGGTCTCCTCACCCGCTGCCGGCTCCCAGCCATCCCTGGTCCCATATAGCATTGGACTTTGTGATGGTCTTCCACCCTCCAACCACTTCACCCACAGTCCTCACCCATTGTGGACACGGTTCTCTAAGGCTGCCCACTTCGTCCACTCTCCAGGGGCTTCCTACAGCACAGGAGACAGCAGATCTGCTGGTACAAACACATTATACGCCTCCACGGGCTCCCCACCGACGTCGTTTCTGATCGTGGTCCCCAATCGTGTCCCAGGTTTTGGAGGGCGTTCTGCAACGCACTGGTGGTCACATGGTGAGCCTGTCGTCCGGGTACCATCCACAGAGCAACGGGCGTGCGAGCGGGCCAATCAGGAGCTGGATGGCCGCTCTGCGTTGTGTCATCGCCTCCAGTCCATCGTCTTGGAGCAGCCACCTCCCCTTGATCAAGAATGCCCATAACTCGACGGTTTCCTCGGCGATCGGCATGTCCCCTTCAGGGCCTCTTTGGGTTACGACCCCCCCACTTTTTCCCGAAGGGAGAAGGAAGTGGCGGTGCCTTCTGTCCATGCCCATGTGAGGCGCTGCCACCGGCTCTGGACTGCCACCCGCAGAGCTCTCTTTTGCCACTGCCGAACGCGACACCAGGACGGCTAACTGCCGCAGGAGACCAGCACCCCAGTACCAGGTGGGTCAACAGGTATGGCTGTCTACACAGAATATTAGCTTGAAGGGTGAAAACGGAAGTTGGCCCCAGCATTTCATTGGCCCCTTCCCTATCACACGTATTGTTAACCCTGTGGCTGTACGCCTAGCTCTACCCCCCTCTCTCCGCATCTGTCCGACATTTCAGGTCTCCCAGATGAAGCCCGTCTACTCCAGCCCTCTCTGTCCCCCTCCCAAGATGCCACCTCCACCAGTATTGATTGACGGCGACCCGGCTTGGAGAGTCAACGCCCATCCTGGACGTCCGCCGTTGGGGTCGCGGCCTGCGGTACCTGGTGGACTGGGAGGGGTATGGCTCCAAGTGGTGGTCCTGGGTTTGTCCGTCATTCGTGCTTAATAAGCAGCTCATCAGGGACCTTCACCGGACGCACCGTGTAGGCTGGGTCAGGTGCCCCAGGAGGCACCTCTCGGGGGGGGGGGGGGGGGGAGAGTACTGTCATGGATCCCTCAGGGCCCATCATCAAACTACAGCTGCACGCCACCTGCTGCCAATCTCCAGCGGGCTTTATAACCGGGCCTGCCTGAGACTCGGCACGGAGCCATCTGTCATCCTCCATTGACACGCCTCGCATCAACAGCCAAGTTCCTGGCTTCATCATCAGAGTTCCTGATCTCCTCATCGCTTCACGTAAGCCTGACTATAAACTTACCTTCTGTCAGTCGTCTTCCCCTGTGCTCAGGTGGATTCCCCCGGCGGCGGAATCCTCTCCTCTCAGCGGCGGTCCAGCCTCCATCACCACTACAGGGCTTCTAGCCCCTTTCCCTACGCGGAGTCTGACGCTCTCTCCCTGGCTGCAGCCCTCAAGGCCAACCTGAGCATCTCCACAACCATCTGCAAAGTAAGCAATCATTACTATCACGCTCTTTGCTCCATGGACAGAATTAACACCTCTGCTCTGTCGTTATAGGGTTGCCAGGCTGAACGGCGTTCTGCTCTCCCCCGGGCATGATTCCTGCACTGCACTTCCTCCTCACATGCACAACATACACACTGTGCATACACGCACTCACACACACGTTGTTAGCAATAAAAGGATAAATTGTATTCACCCGAGTCTGTGCTTTGTTCCCTGGGTCTAAAATTATGTCACATGCCCCCACATCGTGTTGTTTTTCTCCTCTTTGGATCCTTCTTTCATTGGTCAGGAAACAGGAGGTGAGATTTTAGTAATCTCTCACTGTGATCGATGTGGGATGATGAGAGATGTCTGCTAATCGTTTTCACAAAACTAAATATTACTCTGTTATTATACGACAGCCGGCAACTTTAATTACATGGAAAATTGTCTTTTAAATTGACGAACATCATATGTGTAACTCGTGGCAAAACTTGATCAGGATCAAAAGATAATTTTGCTTTTGCAATTCATTTCAGTGGAGAATTTTTTTGATTTCAAGGTCCCATATGTGGAAGTAGAGGGGGCATGACTTAGCTCTCTGTAGACCTGTGTAATGGACATGTATTGTGCAAAGTCTTTACACAAGCTCATTCATGTTCATTTGAGTCCATGGAGTGTTACTAGGAGTGAATCAAAGTTTATTACAAGAGTAAATAACACGCTAGCAACTGGACGCTAACTAAGTTAATATCAATAACAGTAATGGTAGCATCAATATCAAAGGGATTCTGTATACACAAAGTAATATTAAAAGAAGTGAGGTAACAACTGGGAGTCAGACATATGTTTCGATGAGTTTCAGAGGTCTATTACACCCCATGCGGTGGGATTTGGAATGGTACAGACATAAACAAACACGATAGCTGCTAGACACTAAGCTAACTAGGAAACTAGCCACCTTATTCCTAGGGGAATGATTATCGGCGGAACTTCCGGTTTCGGCTGAAGTCGTGTTAAATCAGTCAGCAAGAGTGGAGTAGTTGGGTATTTAAAATAGCGTTTTTAAAAGTTTTTCAAATTTATTTTAATGTACAGTCCACATACGTGTTTTGCACTCAAGTGGCAGCTAATTTCAGCACGTAGTTTTTGTATTTTTTTTAATGTTTTGGCATAATTCATAGTTACTTGTTGCTGGTGTGTTCGTGGTTGTGCCACAGACTGTATAAATGGATGGCTTTTCACCGACAATGCCGTAGATCATGCACTGAAAACTAAAAAGGACTGTTGGTGTGATCCGTGGTACAGACGCAAGAGCACCGCAGGTATGTTTTGATTTGTATGATGTCACAGATCTGCACGTTTATGCGTCCATATATAGGTCACAAGATGCCAACGGCTGCATGAAGTCAATAATAACTATAGGAACAAGTTTGCTTCCTAAGGCCTTAACGATTTAAGACAATGATATCAAATAGGTTTTGGGGGTGTTTTGTTGAATTTGTTTGCACTGCCTTTGAACGCTATGGCCTTGATATTAGCAGCTTCAGCACTGCATTATTTTTAAATTATCACAAAAATAGAGATCAACAAAATTCTGAACAATTGTCATAAAATGTTGGTACGTGTTAAGTTAAATAACAAGCATTCATGGCATGACAGCAGCATGAGCATTTTAATTTCGGGGTAAATCAAAACGGCTGTAGCTGTCTGTTTTACCATGACACCAAGCACCCCCATGGTTTCTTTGTGGCTCTGACTAGATTCTACGTCTGCTCTAGGGTAAATTTGATTACAGTGGTGTGAAAAAGTGTTTGCCCCCTTCTGATTTCTCTTTTTTCTTTTTGTATGTTGTCACACTTAAATGTTTCAGATCATCAAACAAATTTAAATATTAGACAAAGGTAACTCAAAGTAAACTCAAAATGCAGTTTTTAAATGAAGGTGTTTATTTTAAGGGTAAAAAAATCCAAACCAACATAGCCCTGTGTGAAAAAGTGATTGCCCCCTAAACCGAATAACTGGTTGGGCCACCCTTAGTGACATGGTTTTCAGAAAACACCCAGAAACAGACGCAGGCTCAACAACAATGATGATCTTTTATTGAATGAAAGTGAAGGTGTGTGCATGCGAATGGTGTTGTGTGAGTGTTGTGTAGTGGGAGCAGGAGCATGAACAACTGGACAGGTCTGGCAACTCTGGAATGACAGCAGACATAGGGGGATTAGACTCAGGCTGGCAGATAATGATATTAATAGAGATTTTACAGTCTTACAGCAGCGAAGTTATTCCGGCTCCGAAGAGATGATTTCCCAATACCCGTCCAGCGTCTCGTTCTGATGCCATGGTGAAGGTGCCAGAATATTTACCAGTGCAGGCTTGGGTGAAGAACGCGTGACATGTGCTCCAGCTTACCAATTTGCGAGGAGGGAATGTCGCTGTACACAGCCGAAGTCCGGTCCACCTCCAGGATGAAGGAGAGGTCCGCCTGGAGGGTGGTCCACCTGTGCACAAGGAACAAAGGGGAAGAAAGGCAGATGCAGAGAATAACTCTGAGAAGGCTTACGTAGCGTTGGGGAGATGGAACTTCCGTGCGATGAGAAGCAGATGATTAGAGATGAACTCTCTAAGCGTAGTGCTGTGGAGGAATACTCTAGGAAGGAGTTCTTCCTCGAGAAAGCGTAGACGTCTCCGTGCTGTCTTCTGGGCAGCATTTCTTATAAAGGGTGCCTGATGAGGAGATGCAGGTGTGCCCGCAGCAGATAATTAGGGCAAAGGCACACACAGTACGGATCACCACAGTACCCCCCCCCCCACAGGATGCCTCTCTGCAGCCGTTCTAACCTGTCCGGGTGCATCCGGTGGAACTCCCTGATGAGTTGAGGGTCCAACACAAACAAAGGGATGCACCCAGGACCGAGCATCAGGTCCATACCCCTCCCAATACACCAAATATTGCAGACCGGCTGCCGGACCACCATCGATCATCACAGGTGGGGGTGGAGACTTGGGTGGGGGGCACAGCGGGCTGGACTTGAACAGTTTGACCTGAGAGACATGGAATGTAGGACAGATGCGCATAGAGGGAGGAAGAGCCAGGCAAACAGCAAGGGGGTTGATGATGTCAGTGATAGCATAAGGCCCAATGAACGCTGTGACAACTTCTTGGTCTTGCCCTTCAGGTTAATGTTTTTAGTGGAAAGCCATACTGCTGCCTGACTCAGTAGGAGGGAGCCTGGGTCCTGTGACGGTTGGCGATATCTGTATTACGGGCCGCAGTGTGTCGCCAGAGCAACCTTGGTGGACTTCCAGAGTCACCGACAATGCCTGATGTGAGCCTGGACCGATGGGAACGGCGATCTCCTCCTCCTCCTCCTCCTCCGGGAACAGCGGGGGATTGTAACCTAATGAAACCTCGAAAGGGGAGAGACCAGTGGCAGAAGAGACAGCAGTATTATGGGCTATTCTCAACCCAAGGTAGGTACGTGCTCCAGGACACTGGGTTGGAAGGCGTGCTGCACCTCAGGGCAGCCTCCAACTCCTGATTAGTGCGTTCACATTGGCCGTTACTTTGAGGATGGTATCCTGAGGACAAGCTCACCGTAGCCCCCATAGCCTTGCAGAAGGACCGCCAGACTTGAGAGGTGAACTGAGGTCCCATGATCCGACACAATGTCTGTCGGAATGCCATGAAGCCAGACCACGTGCATAGACCAGCAGATCCACCATCTCCTTGGCCGCTGGCAGCTTCTGCAAAGAATAAAATGAGCCGCCTTGGAGAACCTGTCCACAATAGTAAGGATAGTAGTGTGGCCTGCAGAGGGGGGCAAGACCGGTCACAAAATCCAGCACGGCTATGGGACTAGGGTCGGCTGGGGATGGTGAGAGGATGCAAACAGGCCTGCCGGTGGGGGAAGAGGATGATTTGCAGGTCGCACACTGGGGACAGGCTCGGATGAATTCACCCACATCCTTCTGCAGAGAGGGTCACCAGAAGGACCTTTGTAGCTGGGCCACCGTGCGTGCTACCCCAGGATGGCACATGATCTTAGAGGAGTGCAGCAGTCAATCACTTCCCCTTGACAGCAAAGGGCACGTACATCCATCCCTTCGGCCCTCCACCGGGTCAGACTCCGTCTCCTGCGCTCTCCTAACCCTCTCCTTAATGTCCCAGGAAAGCATGCCCACGGTGCAAGAAGGAGGAACAATAGGGTGGGGAGTTCGTTCTAACGCTTCAGGGGAAAACTGTCTCAAGAGCGAGTCAGGCTTGATATTCTTTGAACCCGGGGCGGTAGGTGATGGTGAAGTTAAATCGTCCAAAGAACAGAGACCAGCGGGCTTGTTCTGGTGTTCAACCCGTTTGGCGGTCTGGAGGTACCCCAAGTTCTTATGATCCGTCCAAACGACAAACGGCAGTGAAAGCGCCCTCCTAGCAGTGGGCGCCACTCCTCCAGGCCAGCTTCACGACTAACAGCTCCCTGTCCCCCACGTCATAGTTCCTTTCCGCAGGAGACAGCCGACGGGAGAAGAAGGCGCAGGGGCAGACCTTGTCGTCGGTAGGAGAGCACTGGGATAACACCGCTCCACTCCAAAATCCGAGGCGTTCCACTTCCACCAAGCACTGCAGAGAGGGGTCAACCTGGGCCAGGATGGGGGGGCTGGAGAAATTCTGCTTCAGCTCAGAAAATGCCGCCTCTGCCTCCTCTGTCCAGCGGAACGGCACCTTGTGGAGGTCAGTTGAGTGAGGGGGTAAAGCAGTAATGCTGTAATTCTGGGACAAAACGCCGATAGAAGTTAGCAAAACCCAAAAACTGTGAAGTTTGCTTACGGGAAGAGGGAACAGGCCACTCCACCGCCGCCTTTACCTTTTCAGGGTCCACAATGATCTTCTTATGTGAGATGACAAATCCCAGGAAAGTGGTGGATGAGACATGAGGACATGAGGAATTCACACTCTTGGCTTTGACAAATAGCTAATTTTCCAGTAGGCGCTGCAGGATCCGTCTGACATGGATGCAATGTTCCTCCAAAGAGTGAGAGAAGATAAGGATATCATCAAGATAGACAAACACAAATGAATCCAAAAAATCCCTCAAAACATCATTAATAAGCCACTGGAAAACAGCAGGAGCATTGGTTAAAAGGCATAACTAAATACTCAAAATGGCCACTAGGGGTGCGAAAAACCAGTCTTCCATTCATCCCCCTCCTTGATGCGGACCAGGTGATAAGCATTCTGCAGATCTAATTTGATGAACACCCTGGCTCCCTGGAGGGAATCAAAAGCCGTATTGATAAGGGGAAGGGTTGTACTTGTCCTTTACAGTAATGTTGTTAAGTTCCCTAAAGTCAATACATGGCCTGGTGTGAACCGTCTTTCTTACCCATGAAGAAGAATCCCGCCCCCACCGCTGAGGAGGATGGCCTGATGATGCCCAGGCTCAGGGACTCCTTGATGTATTTATCCATGACCTCCCGTTCTGGGGCAGAGAGGCTGTAGAGCCGACTCAAAGGCAAAGGAGCCCCCGGTAGGAGGTTGATGGCACAACCGTATGGCCGGTGGGGAAGAAGTGACAGGGCCTTGGCTTTGCTAAACACCGCCCGCCAGGTCATGGTACTCCGTGGGCACAGACAAGACATCTGGAGGGGGCGAATCCTGAGGACAAAGGGGTACAGATGGAGAACAGGCAGCAGACTGCAAACAAGCACCCAGACAAAACGTACTCCATGATAAGATTCTTCCCATCCGCCAATCAATAGAGGGGATTGTCTAGGCTTAGCCATTGGAACTCCAAGATGACAGGGGAAGCGGTGGAGGAAAGCACAAAAAACCTCATATGCTCACGATGGTTACCTGAGACCAGCACAGAGACGGGGGCAGTCTGCTTAGTAACGATGGCAAGTGGCATCTTGGAGAGGGCGATCAACTTGAGCGGTCTCTCTAGGTTGTAGCAGGGAAGCCCCAGCCGGGTTGCCAGACCCTTCAAAATAAAGCTTTGCTCCACACCAGAGTCAATGAGTGCATGTGAGGATACTTCAGTGCGTGCATATTGAAAATGAATGGGTAACATGAGGCGTGTAAAGGCTTTAATATTACCACCGTCCATTAGTCCCCCTACCGTGACTAACGGACTCCCCCTTTTTCCCGATTAGGGCAAGATGCAACCTCATGCTCAGCACTTCCACAATATAAACACAGCCCAAGGTCTTCGCAGCGTTGTCGTTCCACCGGGGGCAATTTGGACTGGCCAATATGCATGGGTTCATCCTCCCCAGGGGACTCAGAGGGAGGGAGGGCCTTAAGGGGAGACTGCGGGGAGCGACAAGGTAGAGTGCCCGAGAAACGCTCACTAGCCCGTTCCCTTAACCTGTTGTCAATAAAAATAGCTAGAGTAATGAGCTCATTAAGCTTAGCGGGTCTTCCCACCAGGGCCAACTCATCCCTCTAGCTGGGGCTAAGGTTCTGAACAAAAATACTACACAGTGAAGGCATCCTCCCACCCAACCTCAGCAGCTACTACCCGGAAATCAACTGAGTAATCAGCTACAGACTTAACCCCCTGTCTCAAATTAAGGAGGCGAGAGGTGAGCACGCAATCCTGATCTGAGTGGTCAAATACTTCAAAAAATTCAGCCACAAACCGATCATATGTGTAGTTAGCGTAACTGGGTCGGGTCATAATGGCGGTAGCCCACGCCAAAGCCATCCCTCCAATAAATTCACCAAATAAACTAATCTGACTATGGTGAGTGGGAAAATCCCCTGGAACACGCTGGAAAACCAGGCTACATTGTAACAAGAAACCCCGTGCCTCCCCTAACTTACCACTAAAACGGGTGGGAGTGGGGACGGGAGTTAACCAGGCATGAGGAGGGTGGCGACCTAAGAGGAGTTGGTTGACCTGGCCAGATCCCGAGAAGCAGGTGGAGGAGACTGCAGCGGGGAGAGCTGGTCGACTCGTGATTTTATGTGCGTGAGTTGAATTAAAATCACCTGTTGCTGGTGTGTTAATTGATCCAAACAAGCCTCCATGGTGTTAATTTTGTGTGCCAAAGCACCGTCTGCTGGGGTTTCTTGACGGAGACGTACTGACATGGTTTTCAAAAACACCAAGAAACAGATGCAGGCTCAACAACAATGATGATCTTTTATTGAATGAAAGTGAAGTTGTGTGCTGGCGAATGGTGTTGTGTGAGTGTTGTGTAGTGGGAGCAGGAGCATGAACGACAAGACAGATCTGGCAACCCTGGAATGACAGCAGAGATAGGGGGATTAGACTCAGCTGGCGGATAATGATATTAATAGAGATTTTACAGTCTTACAGCAGCAAAGAGTTAATCCGGCTCCAAAGAGATGATTTCCCAATACCGGTCCAGCGTCCCGTTGTGATGCCGTGGTGCAGGTGCAGAATATTTACAGTGCAGCTTGGGTGAAAAATGCGCGACGTGTGCTCCAGCTCACCAGTTTGCGAGAAGGGAATGTCGCTGTACACAGCCGAAGTCCGGTCCGCCGCCAGGAGGAAGGAGAGGTCCGCCTGGAGGGTGGTCCACCTGTGTACAGGGAACAAAGGGAAGAAAGGCAGGCGCGGGGAACAACTGAGAAGGCTTACGTAGCGTTGGGAAGATGGAACTCCCATGCGACGAGAAGCAGATGATTAGAGATGAACTTGTTATGTATGTAAACAGGCTGGTATTACCAAGATGGCGGCCGGGTTAGTTATGGGATAGACCAGGGTGGCTATTACTGGTTTCCGGTGGTGATGCCACCCGAGGTATAAAAGAGTGAGCGGAAGAGGCTCTGTCTCTTTCGGTCATGAAGCCACCTGGCCAGCAGGGAGAGTGCCGTAAGCCTATGTACAGTACATTGTCTGTGTGTTATCCTGAATAAACCTGTTAACCGAGGTGAGACTCACTCGTCATTCCTACATTATGGACATAACAAATGGCGACGAGGTAAAAGCGGTAATGGAACGCTCTATTGCTAGCTTTCGGCCGTTCCTCAAGGCTCTGGGCAAGCCGCTCGTGCCGTGGCCTAGGTGATTCGCTGCCTTTACCAACTATCTTGTTGTCCTGGGTTTGGGAAAGATGGAGAAGCTCCGTGCGCGAGCTGTGTTAGTACAAAATTTAGGAATGGAATGGCAGAGGATTCTAGAGAATCTTGGCAGTGCGGACAGTTTTGACAAAGTGGTGCAGCTAATGGTGCGATACTTTAGGGCAACAGAGAACATCATTGTGAGACGCATTCAATTCCGACAGCACCGCCAGCGGTCGGGAGAGCCCGTGCGAAGATTTGTGGCGGACCTCCGAGAGCTGGCGAGGGAATGCAGATTCGGGACCCTGGAGGACGAGATGATTTGGGACCAGTTGGCAGAGCACGCCTGTTGCACGGCGGCCCGGTCCAGGTTGTTGACGCACCCAGGAGTGATGACGTTAGCTGAGGCTGTCGAGCTTGCCCAACAGTACAAGGCAGCAGAGACCATCGCGAGGGGCCTTACTGAAGGGGCCTCTCTGGAGAAGAATGTGTCTTGCACTGAGGCACTGCGTCTGGACCCTGGTGATGGCGAATGCGGAGAGGATAATTTTGCCTCCATGGTCAGGATAAGGTCTGCCCCTGGTACGCCATAATGTTATGGATGTGGGTTCACTGAGCACCGCTATAAGTCCAGAGTGTACACGGCAAAAGGAAAGCTTTGTGGCAAATGCGGTCTTTTAAACCATTTTGCCAGGGTGTGTGAAAACTTCGTACGCAGGAGCCGTGGGAGAGATCCAGGTACTGCGCAGAAGACTCCGACCGTTGTGCATACTGTCTCCCCAGAGATGACAGGGAGGATTGGTTGCAACGTCACGTTGGATGGAGTCGAGGTCCCACTCCTAGCGGACACGGGATCGGTGATCTCTGTCCTGAATCTTGAAACCATGGACAGACTGTTTCCCTACCGACAGATAAGAAGGCAACAAGTGGAGTATTATGGTTATGGGTGGAACAGGTTGGCTACATTGGGCTACGTCGAGATGCAGGCCCGATATAAGGACAACGTGGCGCCCAGTGTTCGCATTAACGTTTCTGCATCCGGTGTTAACGTTATGGGTTGCAACCTATTTTACAGCCTTGGGTTCTCCATTATGAATGTTTCGGGTGAAGAATGGTCTGGATGTGGACTGTGGGGTCGATCTGTTCCTGCCGTGGAGGATGCCGAGGTGTGGGATTCGGACTGGATGGTCAATGTGAATTTGGGATTGCACACACTGCGCCACGCGGAGACCTCTCGGGATGGATCCGATGCCGTCACACAGGCTGCCCTGGACGAGGGTGCCGGATGGCACGGCGGGACCCCCCGATGATGCTCATCAGGACGAGGCACCAACGCCGGGAGAAAACGGGGCTAGACCACGGAGCGCGGTTATCGTAAAATGCTCCCAGCGATGACCTGCCAAGAGGAGACCCAGGAGAACCCGCGTGTCAGAGCAGCTGGAGTCGGGGGCCAGTCACAGGATCGGTGATCTGATGAAAAGGAAGTGGGCTCCCTCAAAGACCAAGGTTGATGCTCGAGTACGTAGAGATCACAGTCCAAGCGAGCAGCGGGACAACCAGAGGCAGTTCCAGGTGGAGTCCGGTCGGATGGAGGAAGATGGGCGCAGGTCTATTCATGTCTGGAGACACCCGAGGGATCTGCGGCTGCCAGAGGCAGAGAGGAGACGGCGCAGCAGGAGCCCTGATGTGAAGAGACGGAGACGCCTGGAGAGGGATCCGTCTGGGGACTGAGGATTTTATTTTGCATGTTCGTGTTGTTTCTTCAGTCCAGTTTTATGTTGGTTTTCCTATTTGGTTCCCCGGTAAATTTAAAAAAAAAATAAAAAGAGGAAAAGGGGATTTGGGAAATTTGAGCCCGTTGTGTGGTAAATTTTTTCTACTGTATTAATGGTATCTCTTGGTGAGATTTTGACCAATGGGGCTCATCTGTGTAATTTATGTGCTATTTTGGAAGTAATTTTATTGGAATTTTGTTTGATGTGCCCGATTTTGGGGTGGTGGGGTGTATTCGACCCTGGCAAATTGTGTTAAATTTTGGTTTAATTAGTCTGGCCAGTGGCATCTCTGAATTTACGTTAGTAATTTTCTGGAGTTTGCCTGGTTTGAATGACTTGTAATGATTGAGTATTTGTGGGAATTTGGTTTAATTGAACTGTTTTATTTGTGTTCCCTTTTGTATACATTACTCTGTATGCCCATGATGGGGTAGGAGTTGGGGTGGGGGGGCTGCCTATAGGAAGTGTCTTGTGCTTTATTGTATGTGTTTTATTGTGTTTAAAGGGATTATTTTCAGTTAGAAACACAGCTTATTATTATTATTATTTTTGTTTGTATTTCCCCCTGTTCCAAGCGGCAGAATAATCTGCTCAGCCGTGTAGGGGGTGCTGGTGGTCTACCCAGCCCCCCAGCCTTAATTGTGAGTGGATAGGTGTTTTGTTTATTTTCTGTACATATTTTTGGATTAGTGCGTATGTCGAGTGATAAATTTGGGTGGGTTATTTGTGTGTTTGGCTTTTTTTTTTTTTGAGGGGGGAGAAATGTTATGTATGTAAACAGGCTGGTATTACCAAGATGGCGGCCGGGTTGGCTATGGGATAGATCGGGGTGGCTACTACCGGTTTCCGGTGGTGACGCCGCCCGAGGTATAAAAGAGTGGGCAGAAGAGGCTCTGTCTCTTTCGTCGTGAAGCCACCTGGCCAGCAGGAGAGTGCTGTAAGCCTATGTACAGTACATTGTCTGTGTGTTATCCTGAATAAACCCTGTTAACCGAGGTGAGACTCACTCGTCATTCCTACATTATGGATATAACAGAACTCTCTAAACGTAGCACTGTGGAAGAAAACTCTAGGGAGGAGTTCTTCCTGGGAGAAAGCGTAGACGTCTCCGTGCTGTCTTCTGGGCAGCATTCCTCATAAAGGGTGCCTGATGAGGAGACGCAGGTGTGCCTGCAGCTGTCAGAGATACTTAGGGCAAAGGCACACACAGTGCGGATCACCACACCTTGCAGCAACAACTGCAATCAAGCATTTGTAATAACTGGCAATGAATCTTTTACAGCGCTGTGGAGGAATTCTGGCCCACTCATCTTTGCAGAATTGTTGTAATTCAGCCACAATGGAGGGTTTTGAGCATGAACCGCTTTTTTAAGGTCATGCCACAGCACCTCCATCAGATTCAGGTCAGGACTTTGATGAGGCCACTCCAAAGTCTTCATTTTGTTTTTCTTAAGCCAGTCAGAGGTGGACTTGCTGGTGTGTTTTGGATCATTGTCCTGCTGCAGAACCCAAGTGTGCTTCAGCTTGAGGTCACAAAAAGATGGCCAAATATTCTCCTTCAGGATTTTTTGGTAGACAGCAGAATTCATGGTTCCATTTACCACAGCAAGTCTTCGAGGTCCTGAAGCAGCAAAACAGCCCCAGACCATCACACTACCACCACCATATTTTACTGTTGGTATGATGTTCCTTTTCTGAAGTGCTGTGTTACTTTTACACCAGGTGTAACGGGACACACACCTTCCAAAAAGTTCAACTTTTGTCTCAACAGTCCACAGAGTATTTTCCCAAAAGCCTTGAGGATCATCAAGATATTTTCTGGCAAAACTGAGACGAGCCTTTATGTTCTTTTTACTCAGCAGTGGTTTTCGTCTTGGAACTCTGCCATGCAGGCCATTTTTGCCCAGTCCCTTTCTTATGGTGGAGTCATGAACACTGACCTTAACTGAGGCAAGTGAGGCCTGCAGTTCTTTGGATATTGCTGTGGGGTCTTTTGTGACCTCTTGGATGAGTTATCACTGCGCTTTTGGGGTAATTTTGGCCAGCAACTCCTGGAAAGGTTCACCACTGTTCCATGTTTTCCCCATTTGTGGATAATGGCTCTCACTGTGGTTCTCTGGAGTCCCAAAGCTTTAGAAATGGCTTTATAACCTTTTCCAGACTGATAGATCTCAGTTACTTTATTTCTCATTTGTTCCTGAATTTCTTTGGATTGCAGCATGATGTCTAGCTTTTGATGATCTTTCGATCTACTTCATTTTGTCAGGCAGGTCCTATTTAAGTGATTTCTTGATTGAGAACAGGTGTGGCAGTAATCAGGCCTGAATGTGGCTAGAGAAGCTGAACTTGGCTTTCCAAAGATGTGATAAACCACAGTTAATTTATGTTTTAACAGGGGGGGAAATCACTTTTTCACACAGGGCCGTGTAGGTTTGGATTTTTTTTTACCCTTAATAATAAACACCTTCATTTAAAAACTGCATTTTGTGGGGACTTCCGGTATGGACGCCATGGTGATAGCAACTTAACGCTGAACCTCCCAGACCCAATCCAAGGAAAACATCTTCAAAATCAGACTTAACGGATTTTTGGAAGAATAAAAATCAAAAGACAAAAACACCATGCCTAACCAAAAACAGAAGAAACTGACATTCCCCAGGTCAGGACGCGCAGCGGCCGCAGAATCTGAACCGGAGGACCTCCGTTCAGGAGACGAGGAGCTGGACCTAGCTAACAAAAAGATTAGCTTGAAATCGCTATTTGATGAATTACGACGATTTCGGGCCGAATTTCATGAATTCAGAGAGGAACTAAAAAGGACGAACAGCAGAATGGACCAGGCCGAAAACCGAATCTTGGAAGCTGAAGAAAGAGTAAAAGTGCTTGAAGATTCTATGCTGGATTTACACAGAAAACAGTCAAGGCTGGAGGCTAAGCTAACCGACCAAGAAGGAAGACAGAGACGAGATAACATCAGAATTCACGGTCTGAAAGAAGGAGCTGAAGATAGTTTCAACACAGTGGCGGAATGCGTGGAATCCTTATTGAGAGAGAAGTTGGATATTCCACAAACCACCGATTTGAAGATAGAAAAGGCCCATCGTACATTAGCCGCAAAGCCAGTGGCAGAAGCGCCCCCGCGTTCGGTGGTGGTAAGATTCTCCGATTTCAAAATAAAACAAGAGGTTGTAAGATGGGCTTGGCAGAAAAAAGGATTTATGCATCAAGAGAGAAAAGTCTTCGTGGAGCACGATTACGCCCCTGAGGTTCTTAAAAAGCGACGGGAATATAACGACACCAAAAAGGTTCTACGGGAACAGAATCTACGCTTTCAGACGCCATTTCCGGCGAAGTTAAGGGTCTTTTACGGTGAAGAGGCATGTCTCTATAATTCAGCGGAAGAAGCAACAATTGACATGGCAAGAAGAGGGCTCCCGGTAACGGTGTTTAAACCCGCAGCGAATCTGAGCGAGAAGATCAGAGCTCAAACGTGGTCCACTCAGAGACCTTCAAAATCCACGGGCCAGCAGCGGGAAACCCAGCCCCAGAGCTACAAAGATAAGCTTTCCAGTTCCAGGAAGGAATAGCGACCTTTTGGGGTTTTTTTTTTTTTTTCTTTTCAGTCATTCTGCACTTCCATCCCCCCTCCTACAAGGTAACAAACATTAAAGGAGATGCAGAATCAGCATGTGGTAAAACCTTTCATGGAGCAGTTATAGCATTAGAAACAAATGTCTTCTTAATTTAAAGGGAAAAAAAAATCATGTTAAAATAGAAATGTAACAATGACCCACATGTTCTCTCCACACTAACAAATACTGTATTAGAGTGAATGTTTGCTGTGATGGGGGTGAGAGGGTGCACACAATCTCATAGGGTATAGGCATAAAAAAAAAAAAAAAAAAAAAAAAATCATTACAAATTCGGATTGGGATCTGAAATTCACGTTAAAAACATGGGACAACTTACAGGGGTAAGAGAGGGCCCTCAACACGTAACAGAGTTTGAGGAATTTCCCTCAGAGCCTATACTCCATCAGGGCTCTTACAGGGTCTTTAAAGAGACCCCAGCTCAGGAAGTTTTTTTGACAGTTTTTTGTTTTAAAGTTTCGTACACTATGTTCTTAATGTTTTTTATGTTCTTAATGTTCTTTCAGTTTCTGAGTAGCAAAAAAGAGGGCCACCACACTGTTATACTAAATAAGAAAATACAATGGAGAAACAGGGTGTAACCAAAATAGCCTCATATAATGTAAAAGGGATCCTGAATCCAGTTAAAAGATCCAAGATTCTACGCAAAATGAAAAAAGACAAAGCAGAAATAATATTTTTACAAGAAACCCACCTAACAGACGTGGAACACACTAAACTCAATAGACAAGGGTTTAAAATGATCTCTTCATCTTCATATAAATCAGGGAGGAGGAGGGGAGTAGCGACATTGATATCAACCAAAATTACATTTGAAAAAAAATCAGAACACAAAGATAAAGAAGGGAGGTACAGTTTGGTAATTGGGTGGCTAGAGGGAGAAGATATCACCCTGCTGAATGTATATGCACCACCAGGGGCTAAATGGAAATTTTATAAAAATGTATTCGACCTAATGATAACTAAAGCCCAAGGTTTAGTGATATGTGGTGGAGACTTCAATCTAAGACTGAATCCATACTGGGATGCAACAGGTAATTCTTCACATCAAAATAACACTCAAAATAGGAAAACTCGGATGCTACTAAAAGAAATGGGAATCTGTGACATATGGAGGGAATTCAACCCCAATGTAAAAGATTATACTTTTTATTCAACGCCACATTCATCTTACTCAAGTATTGATTACTTTTTTATGTTTAATAGAGACATTGGAAGAGTAAAAACATGTAAAATAGGACTGATGGATCTCTCTGACCACAGTCCGATCTATATGGACTTAAACATCCAAAAATACACAAATAATACATTTTCCTGGAGGTTGAAAGGACCACTGAAAGATGAATTGGAATCAGATATTCTCAAATATTTGGAAGAAAACGATAATGGAGAAGTATCCCCTTTAATACTGTGGGATGCGTGCAAAGCTGTAATAAGGGGAAAAATTATTGCAAAACTGGCAACCCAAAAGAAACTGAGACAAGAAAAACTAATCACACTAGAGTCAGAACTCAAGAACCTAGAAAAAGAACACAAAGACAACACTCATTCTAATGGCTCGCTCAAGATTAAAGAAATTAAAACTCAAATAAATGAGATCTACACAATAGAAATCCAGAAGAAACTTACATTTCTGAAACAAAAACACTATGAAGCAGGCAGTAAATCGGCAAAGTTACTAGCCTATAAATTGAGGAAACAACAAACAGAAAGAGCAATCTACAAAATCAGAGACCCAGTATCAAAGGAAATAAAATTCAGAATTCAGGATATTCTTAAAAGCTTTGAGAATTACTACAAGAACTCATACTCCCACAAAAAACATAAAAATGCATCCGAGACATTCCTAAACACATTAAACCTTCCCCAACTTACGGAATCACAAAATAAAACACTACTGTCAGAAATACAACCTAAAGAATTGGAAAAAGCAATTATGAAACTTAAAGCTAACAAATCCCCAGGAGCAGATGGCTATACAGCAGAATGGTACAAAACCTTTAAACAGCAACTATCTCCTCTCCTCCTGAAAACATTTAACTATGTCCTCCACACAGGGGAAATCCCCCCCTCCTGGAGAGAAGGGGTCATTGCAGTTATACCTAAACCTGAAAAGGATAAACTAGAATGCTCCAACTACAGACCAATCAGTGTATTAAATCAGGACTATAAGCTTTTTACCATTATCCTTGCCAAAAGGTTAGAAAACATACTAACAGACTTAATTCACTTAGACCAAACAGGTTTTATAAGACAAAGACAGACACAAGACAACATTCGACGCACTTTACACATAATTCATCATATAAAAAAATATAACTTAAATGCAGTCATATTGGGATTAGATGCTGAAAAAGCATTCAATTCGGTTGACTGGTCTTTCCTATATAGAATCTTATCCAGTTTCAATTTTCATAACAACTTCATTAGAACTATACAGGCATTATATAAAAAACCAACAGCTAAAATAAGGATTAACGGTAATTTATCATCATCTTTTGAGCTGGAAAGAGGATGTCGTCAAGGCTGCCCCCTGTCTCCACTGCTCTTTGCAATCTTCATAGAACCTCTGAGCCAATGGATAAGACAAAATCAAGAAATTCAAGGTATTACACTTGGTCAGAAGGAACATAAAATAGCACTCTTTGCTGATGACATTTTAATATACCTAGGGCAGCCAGACACTTCTTTACCAGAACTAATCTCAGTTTTTTCAGACTATGGAGATTTATCGGGGTACAAATTAAACATGCATAAAACCCAAGTTTTAACATTCAACTATGACCCAAATCATTATTCACTAAGTGAACTCAAAACTAACTGGGAGTTGGAATCTATGAAATATCTGGGGGTCAATATCCCGAAACAACTCGACAAAATTATAACACTAAACTATGATCCACTGGTGACAAAAATAAAATCTGACCTAGCAAGATGGAATATGATACCATTCTTAGGTACTGCACAAAGAATTGAAGCAGTCAAAATGAATATACTTCCACGTCTTCTATACCTTTTCCAAACAATACATGGCAGGAGCTGGACAGAAGGATCTCAAGATTCATATGGCAGGGCAAGAGACCTAGAATCAGATATAGAACCCTACAGCTAAACAAAGACAAAGGTGGGCTCGCGCTGCCAAATATCAGGGACTATTTTATAGCTGCACAAATTAAAACTTTAGTAGAGATATGTAACCCAGTCTACACTGCACAATGGAAGGAGATGGAATGCCAAATAACAAGTGACATCCCCCTACAGGCGATAATAGGGAACAATGCCTTACCTAAACTCTTGAATAACACTAACCCGTGGATAGAGACCCCGCTAAAAATTTGGTTTAAGATAGTCAGAGAGAATCAAGCTAAAGAGCCCTATCGACTTCTGCAATGGATTGCCTATGATCAAGACTTTACCCCCAATAAAACAGACACTAGATTTAAAGAGTGGAAAGAGAAAAGGCTGATAAAATATTACGATTTTTTTAAGGGGCAAACTTTAAGAAGTTTTGAAGATTTGAAAAAACAAGGTCTAATAAATCAAGATCTTTACAGGTTCTTTCAGCTTAGACACCACATAAACAATATACTTAAAAAGAAGGATTTGGAAAGGGCCCAGTCAGGTGTTCTGAAGGTCTTCTTAATGGCATATAAAGGGATCCCAGGGATCAGATACATTTCTAAAATATACCAAGGTCTTCAAGACTTAAAAGGAGACAACACATCATATATAAAAGAGAGATGGGAAAAAGAGGGGAATTTCACTTTACAATTGGAAATATGGGAAAAGCTAAATAAACAGCAATGGAAAAGTACCTCATCCCTGCAGTGGAGAGAATTTGGATGGAAAAACTTGGTAAGATTTTTCAGAACACCTGCACAAAACAAATTTACCCATAAGGGGTTGAACTGTTGGCGCTTGTGTGGTGAAAAGTCTGCAAATCATTTTCATGTGTTTTGGTCATGCCTAGTTATCCACCAATATTGGACCAATGTACAGACAATATTGGGGAAAATATTCAAAATAACAGTTCCCTTTTCTTTTGTAACTTTGTATTTGGGTTTACTACCGGACTCACTGGAAAGACGAGGAGATAAATACTTATTGAATGTTTTAATATTGGCAAGTAAAAAAGTCCTAACTAAAAAATGGATGCTGAAGGACTGTCCTACACCTGAAGATTGGATTTACGTGATTCAAGACATTTACTCGATGGAAAAGTTGACATTCGCACTGAGACAGGACATGGATGGGTTCATGAACTTTTGGCAACCCTGGATCGCATATGTGTCTTCCATTAGATCTAATCTTTGACAAATACCATTTCAATAATGGTCCCGCTCTTTGTTCCAAAGCTACTCAGATGCCCTTTTACTTTTAATTACTTAATTTTCTGTTTGTTTGTTTTTTGCTGTTCTGTTTGTTTGTTTATTCTTTTTTTTTAAATTTAATTCTCTTTAATTTCACTTTTTCTTTCACTTTAAAAAAAAAGGGGGGGGGGGGTGTTGTAATAACTATCCTACCAATGTTGTCAAATAGCAAAAAATAAGGGAACATGTGATGAAAATGTAAACAATGCAATGCTGTAATGACCTGTATACCCTTTACAAAAACTTAAATAAAAAAAAACAAAAACTGCATTTTGTGTTTACTTGTTTTATCTTTGTCTAATATTTAAATTTGTTTGATGATCTGAAACACTTATGTGTGACAAGCACACAAAAAAATGAGAAATCAGGAAGGGGGCAAACACTTTTTCACACCACTGTATGTCCAACATCTTTTAACAAAATGCATCTGACTTTATTGGAGTGGAAACACTGATATATCTCAGAGCTTTTATTTGTTTACAGCGTTAGCATCTTAGCAGTGGTGCTAACTAATGGAGCTACTGTCTACAAGGCCACTTTTTAAGGTCATCTTCCCATCCCTCGATAGTCGTGGGAAGTGGTATGATTATATTACTGTTTCTGAAGTGCAAAAGGCCGTGTTCCTGCATTTTTGATGCCTAAGTCATTGTTTTTTAACAAGGAAAAGTGTCACGTTTCAGTGACAACCACACATTCTAAACTAGTACCGGAAGTTGCGCCCATAATTCACTCAAGACATCATGGAGCCTAGGAATAAGGTGGATTAAACAGCTCAGAATGGTTACAAAAATAAGCAAAATGTGAAACATGAATTTTATAACAAAAAAACGATCTGCCTGCGCACTATTTCCAGTATGTACAACGATAAGTTAAAGTGATTAAACTGATTTACTGACAAGAAAGTATCAGGAAATGGGAAAATATAATGGAAGTGGAACCGGAAATGCAGATGGATTGGAATGCAGAAGTATCTTACTCTACATTGTGCAGCAGGTCAATTCAATCTCATACTTATGGTGAGTTCAGACCAAATATGAAGCAAATTTTTAGCAAGACACCATTAACTACACAATGGAAAGAAGCAAATAAACATGAATTTGTGCCCATGAGTTAAATTTTGTTCAACCCAAGTAAAAAAATTAGCTTGATGCTTCGTCATGATAGCAATCAGCATCAAGATTCTACCTCAACTGAGAATGAGTGTCAGTAATGAAGGATGCTTGAAAATGAGACTGCCACACGCAAGAGACAGATGGACAGACGGACCTGATAACAAGGGCTAGCAGCTCATCAAACTGGACACCGGTCATCCTCAGGTCACTTTTTTTGATTGTCCGTCTTCCTCCACAGGTTCATTGATGGATATCTCCGCCCGCCGCTGAGCAGTGAAGACAGACAAAGATGAGGGGATATTTAGTTTTTCATCCTCAGGAGCCGGCGGCAGAAACACCAAAGACTGCACATTCAGAGGCTCTTAAACAGGAAGTGCAAAGTTAGACGTTCAGCTGTTTGGAGCCTAGTTTTATTCCTGCACAATAATTTTAAAAAGATGCATAGGTGAACACCGCCAGTGCTCTGTAATTTAAAAAATCTGAAGCCCACAGAAAAAAAAAAAAAATCATTAACAGAGGGTGCTATCTCCTCATAGCTGACAGCTTGCTAGTACAAATTAAAACATAAGGAAATGAGCTGCCTTGATGGAAACTTCCCTCTCAGAAATGAATGGAGCTGCAGTTCCTTTAGTGACCACAAGGTGTCTCTAAATTGAGATCCAGGATTTTCTCAAGTTCCACACAGTACCTTTAACGTCTGTTTTGATTAACTTCTGTCAGAGTCGCAGGTAGATTTACAGTTAGCTGAAGATGAGTTTAACAGTTAATTATGCTACTTGGCAGCATCCGAACATTTTGTCTCTGTGGTTAAAAATTATACCCCAAAATACTGTACATTTTTCATTGTTTTCATGGTGATGGAAAATAAAAACACCTCTAAACTGTCATGAAAAGGAACTGTGACACTGAAATAAACTTTGACCTCTTAAGCAGTTTTTGTTGTCTAATTTTCCTGTCGATTCTTTCAACAGTCTTAATATAGAGAAGTATTTTTCATATTTATACTGTTAAGTGATATAAATTATGGCATTTTCTTGTAAATTTGTAAATATTTAGATCAGACATTGGCAATTTTTGCAGATAAATTTGTAGCATTTTATTGTGAAAATTGTATAAATTTGCAACTTAATTCTCAGATATGTGTATTTTTTTCTTAAACAGTGATGACATTGTACTTATAAGGTGTACTTATAAGGTAGTGACTTTACTTGGAATTTTTATATCTTGATTTTTATATTATATATTGTTAGAATAATTTTGAGTTTAAATTATTCAAAGTCAAAAATCAGGCGGAAAGTTGGATTTATGTACATTTATTACAAAAATATATATAAGGTGTCACCCCAATGGCCACTTTGGGGGAGAGATTACAAAGCATGGCATTCAGACACACCTAGATTCTCTAAAGGATCCATTTCTTTAGGTCTGATATATATAGGTAGGAGAAAGGAGAGGGAGGATGAGGATAAGGGAAGGGACAGAACGGGACAGTCCTGATAATCAAGCTTATCCAGGCAGACGTCACAGACAGTCTGGAGACAAGAATGTAAATCTAACCGAACGTCCATAAAACACTAATCTATATAAGCTGAGGAGTTCCTGTGCATTCCTGTGACCTGAAACAGGACATGTCAAAGAGATTATAAAAAAGTGGCTTAGATCATTCCTTACGCATGTACTGATCCTGTATTGATCTTCAGTCTGAACTCTCTGAAATTGCTCACAGTAATATGCCAAGAATATATGAACTTATTCCACATGGAATGCACATATAAACATTAAACATGGCATATGAAAGGTATGATACTTCTCAAATATAATAATACATTATCAATATCAATAATAATGTAGATAATATGGAATTTTTCTATCATATTCCCCCTTGATGCTTAATAGAGCATCAGGATTAAAAGAAAAATAACAAATAACAAAAGTGGTAGTGAATGAGTTACTATAAGGATATGTGTAAGAATTTACATGCTGTTATGTGTCACGTGCCGAGCCGGCTTGGCTTTCCCCGGCTAGGCCTCTATCTCTTTGTGGGGTTGGCTTTGCTGGTTATGTGTTTCTTGATGTATTCTTGTACTTATGTCATGTCTCTAGCCACTGCCTGACCGGCAGCTGTTAATCAGCATCTGTCATCACCTTTCTCTCATGCTGCTGACAGGCTGCCGGCCTAGCCATGCCCCCTCGCTCTCCTTCTGGCTCATCAGGTGTTCCCAGTCCCCGGTAATTATCTGCCCGTGCCTCGCCCAGGTGATTCCTATTTGTCATGCCAGCGGCATCTGTATTAAAGGAGCTCTTCGCTAGACAGACGCCGCTGGATTATCGTACGTGTTAGATGGTTTCTCTCTGCCGTCAACCGTCACGTCACTAAGGACTGTCTGTGTGTCTTGGATTCTCGCTGTGATGACTCGGTCTGCCCCCCCCCCCCCACTGTGAGTAACTGCCTGTGCACTGTTCTGCCGCTGTTTTCCTCCTGTGTGTGTGTAGGGCAACCTTGAGGACGCTAACGAGGATCCAAGCTGTTCTGTGTCTGTATGTTAAGTTGTGTGTTAATAAATGTGTGTGTGGTGTAACCCGGCATTTAAGTCCTCGTCCTTTTTCCCCTCGCTGTGCGCCGTTGGAGAGGTGCACGGAGAGCTCATGACAGTTATGTCTTTGCAAGTTAAAAACGTGTATACAATATGTCATTAATGTGAACATGTGCAGTGATTAAAATTAATTTTAGACTGTGTCAATTAAGAACATAGAAAATAATATGAAACAGCCTTAAAAACAGCCTTAAATTATATTGCAACCTTCAAAAACATCCTCATCATCATATTTAAGGACTCACACAAGAAAAATCTGAAGTTATAAAAATCATTACCAAGTTTATGATGAGACTTCTCCATTAAGAGAAACACTAACTTATATGAGTATCTGAGGTATTAATATGACCATTTGCATCATTTTCATGGATAGAAGTAAAACAATAATCTCCTATAATAGGGCCTACACCCCTATGGGTGGTAATTAGTCGATCAAGGACCATTTTATCCTTTGTTATAATTTTGTAAATAATTGTAGTCTACAATTAAGTGTTCTAATCCCTAAGGTATGTTGTTTCTACTCTCACTCAAAGAAACAATGAACAGAAACCTCACTCCTGTACTTTCCATCTGAAATTGCATTCATGCTTCAAAAATGGCATCATGTGGTAGAAAAGCATCTCTCTTCACCCTGCCCACCTGCCCCTGCCGACACGATGAGGGTACGGTCAGTTGCCAAAATGGGGTACACAGATCTGCCCAGTGTCCAGGCCAACTGTGAATACGCCCAATGACTCAATGACCTTTGACAATGTAGATCCTTGGTATAACACTTGCTCGCTTCGTTGGTCAAGCAGGGTAGCAGTACAGGGGAGAGACGCACTGTAAGCCGTTGCATACTCAGAGAGTGTTAAGCTGTTGGAAAAGGGACATCACCACTTCAAAAAGAGGAGTTCCCTGATGAAATTACCCTTGCATTCACAGAGTAAGGAGTGTCATCATGTTTCTAATCAGTGGAGTGATGTGTTGTGTCAGGTGTGATTCAAAATGAAGTTTGCTATTGTTATTTCTGTATATAGCCTCTCTTAAAAAACTAAACAGCCTGTAGTAGCTGCATTATTTTAGCAATAAAGATATTTTGCCTAACTGTTAGTGTTATTAAGGAGCAAACATAACAATTCTCTACAGTGTATAAGCAATGGAACAACTTAATAACCAATATTAAGTATTACTAGATGATGATGAGGTTGATAAGGTAACAACACTAACCACACTTTCCCTTCCCTTGTATTTTTTCCCTGAGTCATGATAAACAAACAGCCTGTTTCTCTATTAGCAGAGGTCATTACTGGACACCAAGTCATCAGCTGACACTTGCATAGAGAAACAGTTAAACAGTCATTTGTTGTTGGTGGGGTTTTTTTTTCAAATAAGTATACTATATATATATATATATATATATATATATATATATATATATATATATATATATATATATATATATATATATATATATACACACACACATATATATATATATATATATATATATATATATATATATATATATATATATATATATATATATTAAATAGTCTCTTGCTGAGGGTTTCAGGTGGGGTAAAACGTTAGATGCACCCAAGTGCCACATCCTTCGCTTCCCGCGGCTGTTCAGGCCAGCCAGATAACCTTTGTGTTGTCCTCACCAGGGAGTTTTGGTCCAGTTTCCTTTGATGACCAGGTCCCCTGGTTTGCTCAAGAGATGGGTGCACCTCCCACGGTTCCTTCGTCACATGGTCCCTCCTGGGAAGGGTAGTATGGATGGCATCGCTGTCAGTTGTCATTCTTTGCATATAATCACCCAGAAACCCTTCCTCATCACCTAAGTTAAATGGCTCCAATAATAGTGTTTGTCATTCACAATTCCCCTATTTTTCTTATCTGTATATTAAACTAATCTTGTAGATTGTTGATGGTAAGCTAAATGGTTTCCTAGGTAAATGTTTGGTACTAATAATTTAGGAACTGCACTTAAATGTGACATGATTTGATTTACAAAGTGTATTCCATTTCCATCATCTAAGTAAATCATTTCAGCTATTTTACATCTTGATATTGTTTCAGTGTCACCTTAGCAATATTTTAAATTAGTGTAGGGGAAAGCCTTTGTATATTCAATAAGTGTGTAAATAATTTCTAAACATTTTTACCTTCACTCTTATTTAGTTCAATGAGATCCATGCAAAGGTTTTGAAAAAACTAAGTTTATGCAGGGAAGATCAAATTATTTTTGCTTTGAGCTTCCTAAAGCATTGTTCTCTTAATTGAGTAAGAATCTGTATTGTCTTTGTAGTAGATTCTAAATTAAGTCTCACAGTAAACATAAATTCAGCACAAGTTGGACTTGTCTTAGACATTTGGAACTTTTCTCATATATTTGCATGGTTTTCTTACTTATCAGTTTACCTTGTTTCTTATAAACATGATGTTTCTTTTACAATAATCTGCAGATATTTTCTTAAATATCTGGAAATTTATTGATGTAACTTTTAACTTCTCCTATTGAATGTTGTGATTTCATTACCAAGTGGTTTCATTTATATTTTTCTCTTCATTATTGATCATTTATTGATATTTTTTATGTATTATCTATTTTTCTAAGGATTGTTAATTATTTTTGCTAATTAATTTCTTTGGTACCCCCTTTTGATGCATGGAGACGCACATGCAGCAAAGTTACAGGGTATTTGCTTGATGGGTAGTGTCTTTTTACTAGAAGGAAGTGTGCTACCACTTTTTATGTGTTACACACAGTTAATTTCGATGAAAATTTGCGAGTGGTATAGCTCCTTCAAAATGAGGTTTCAATAGTCATAGCTTCTTCTGTGTGTGTCATCTCTTGACTTAGTCTAAAAATTAGTATAGCTGTCTGTGCAGATTTGATGTGATTTAGCATTTAGAGCGACCATTCTGAGTTAGTCACTTAGATCACATCTGTCTGTCCAATTGAACACAGATAGGTTGAATTTGTGTACGTGAATCCTTGTGAAAGGTTGTGTCACACTCCTTCAGTCAATGGAAAGGTGGACATATTGCCTAATTAGAATTTGGCTTAATTTTGTACAAGGAATGCCTCATTTTATATATACCTTGGTAAATTATGGGGTGGACTGTAGTCCCGAGGCCCAGCTCAGCCACAGCTGAGCACCAGGAGCACTGAAAACACATTCCTTATTACTGTCACATTTCTGAAATGTGATATTGTCACACCATTATGTGGTGAGTGGCATCAGATGTATCTTGCAGTGTGAAGTCATATGAACACTACATTTTTAAAGTCAAAGTCATTTAAATTGTTATGCTTTATGTCATTTGCAATGTC
This sequence comes from Pholidichthys leucotaenia, assembly GCA_020510985.1. Taxonomy (NCBI): domain Eukaryota; kingdom Metazoa; phylum Chordata; class Actinopteri; order Cichliformes; family Pholidichthyidae; genus Pholidichthys; species Pholidichthys leucotaenia. The sequence goes on along the minus strand of CM035842.1, from coordinate 241,352,900 downwards.
ATTAGTTCTACTTAGCTTCAAAAAAATGCTTGTCAACTGAGAGGTCCTTTCCCCTGTGGTCACTGTTGCCCCCCCCCCTTCCAGCCAATGAGCCCGTCACCCACACACCCACTGTCCGGCCTCCTCCCATCTCCCACAAAGATCAAATGTCAGTGCCATCCTGCAAAGAAAAGTATGGGGAAACCTCACAGCTTCCCCATCCTTACGTCAGTATTTACATCAACAGGAGTGCAAATTTTATCACCTCATAAATTGATTTTACTAATGTTCCAGTTATCATCAATATTTTGTGTCCCTTAAATATTTATCCCAGTTGTTTATCCCACTGTTTATTATAACGTGGTATGTTAAGAAACACAAGTGAATTATTGTTTTTTATCATTTTATTACATATTACATATGTCATCAAGGATTTATTAAATTGAAAGGTAATGGTGATGTTATGATTCCTTGTTAATTTGGCAAATCTAATTCCTGGTGAAAGCTAAAAAAAAAAAAAAATCTTGTGAATGCTTTCCCTTTCCTGTTGAAAAACAAAGAATGAAGAATAGCAGAAAAACCTTTGAATTACACCTAAAGCTTCCACAATTTGAATGTGTTTTTGATATTTACAGCAAGTATTTGCTAAATATTCTGTGAATCAGTAAATGTTTTACCAACTGACATGAGTAATCACTAGTTTAGGATTATGTTTAAACAAAACAGTGTCATATATTAGAAGCCTTAAACCAATGCAGCATTTAGAATTAGTAACTGCAGGTGCAGACCTAATCTCTGTTTTCAGGAATTTATGGCACAGGACCACAATCTGTGCATTTTTTGTTTTTTTTTATGTCCTAAAACCTTAAGCATCCTTCTTTTTATTACAAACATCTGAGTCATTTGAAGGCTGATTCTGTCTGTTTACCATTACCTTATCTAGGTCAGTCTGATACAACTCTTTTTGGCTGACTCCATCTGCCGCTAATCAGTCTGAGTTTACCATTGAAATTAAATTCCCTTTCTCCATTTTGGCAGAAATCTTGTGCTATTTCTGTCTTTTCTGTTCATAAATTTACCATCTCCTGATAATACAAAAATTTCATTGTCATCTTGCTGTGATCTGCAATCCTTACAGCAAAATAAGCTATTATTTCTTTTTCCCTTTCTTCTACATGGACAGACTGAAGATCAAAATATAAATAAGATTACAAATGCCATTTATTAAAAAGTGAGTTTAGTGTTATTGAAACAAAGCAACAATATGACATACAATTACCAAAACCTGTGTTTGATAGTCAGTAGACTCTGGCAAATCACATGCACAAACACAGTAATCATCAACCTCTTCTGTGTTTTGAATCATATAATATAATGTGTACACAAAACCTTCAGTGATTAGGCATTATTAAGTGACAGCATGCTATTGTAATATTCAGTTAATTTCATCATTGTCATGCTGGTAGCAGTGATGAAGATGCAAGCAATTGTACTTAACTTAGATGTTCTATGCGCCTGTGGAGGCACGGACAGTGGCGAGAAGTCGGGTCCCAGAGGCTGGCTGTTAGTCCTGTGTCCTTTTTTTTCCTGTAAAGTTCACTGTTATGCTTCAGTCAGAGAAATAAGGCAATTGAGTCAATAAAAGTCAGTGATACGTCAAAAAATTGAATAAAGTAGCTCAATGTTTTTCATTTTCCAAAGAAAAAACTGGAGGAAATGAAAATATTGGCTTGAAAAATATGTAAATAGTTCATCACGTATGCAACATTAGAGTCCAAACCCACAAAGTTAGACTGAAAGAAAAAAAGTAAAACCCCAAAACTTTGCAAAAATACCCATACATAGATTTTTTTTCTTCTCACTCTCTTTTCTCTTCTTCTCACTCACTCACTGTCAAACACAAGGGCCCACACATACAACACACACACACACACACACACAGGGCCCACACAGAAATGCTCTCTTTTTACATTATCTCCACAAGGTCAGATCTGTTCACACAATAAAGACTTTTAGGTTTATGCCAAAAACCAAAACAGCATGAAAATTACTTCAATTAATCTCCAAAACTGGCAACTTTTAGCAGAAAACACACACATGTGGCAACCTCACACCGCCACTGCAGTGTGAAGCTCCTCTTTTCCCTTTTTTTATATTGCTGTGAAAACACAACACTAGTCAACTCCTTTTGCTCAAGGCTACTATTTTCAAATACCTATAATTTTAAACACTTCTCAAAAGGATAACTATTAACTTATCAATCCTTTTATGCTCCACAAATGTCAGAAAAAAATCACAAACAACAATTTTACAACCCGTTCTTTTTCTGCCTCAGCGGAGAACTCTCACTTTTTCACACCGGAGCAGATTACACAGAGACAAAACAAACCAGACTGCAGTAACTTTTATCCACTAAAATAAAATCTACCAGTATTTCAGCGGTCACATAACCTCTCGCAGCGCCCAGAGTCCCACAATCGGACAATAAGCACATGTGGTAAAGGCACGACTCTTCCGTGAAAATCTACTTTTCTGCGATCACGTAAACTCTTCCACAAGACGTCAAGAGCCTAGTTATTTAGACAATAAAACGTCTGTGGTTAAAAGAGCACAAATCTTTCCCTTTTTTTCTTTGCATGCAACTTCCGGCACCTCCACCACACTGACAGGATGCAGAGGACAACGGACCCCTGGGAGCCTCCCCAGGTCTTGCGATAATGCTCACCGTTTGCAGAGGAAAATCTCGTTCCTCCCAAGGGATTATTGCAATATCGCTCACCGTGGGCAGGAATGACCCAGCGATCAAGCCGTAATAATGCATCCAAATAGCATTCGCGATATTCAATCGGTCCGGGTAATCTCACTATCTTTTATCCATAAACAACAACAACAAATGTACTTACATCCAAGCCGCATGTAGGATTCTCAGATCCGTCATCCAGTCAGTTCCAGCGCCCCAGTCTAAAATGCCTTCACTGCAGTAATGCTGAGTCTTTTTTTTTTTCACTCAGCCTAGGAAGGTCTTTTTATCAGTTGTGCACTTGCTGAAATCAAGCAGAGGTGCCGGAAAGACAGAGATATGTAGATCCGCTGTTCGGAGCGCCAAAATGCTAGAATAATTTTGAGCTTAAATTATTCAAAGTCAAAAATCAGGCAGAAAGTTGGATTTATGTACATTTATTACAAAAATACACTACTGTTCGAAAGTTTGGGGTCACCCAGACAATTATTTTGTGTTTTCCATGAAAAGTCACACTTATTTACCACCATGAGTTGTAAAATGAATAGAAAATATAGTCTGATGTGTTGCACATAGAGTGTATAGCTATTAGCTAATTTGCAACTCTCAAGACATTGACAAGGTTAGAAATAATGATTTGTATTTGAAATAATTTTTTTTCCAGATACTCAACCTGCTCAAAGGAAGGTCAGTTTTATAGCTTCTCTAACAAGCTAAACTGTTTTCTGCTGTGCTAACATGATTGCACAAGGGTTTTCTAATCATCCATTAGCCTTCTGACGCAATGAGCAAACACATTGTACCATTAGAACACTGGAGTGATAGTTGCTGGAATTGGGCCTCTATACACCTATGTAGATATTGCACCAAAAACCAGACATTTGCAGCTAGAATAGTCATTTACCACATTAGCAATGTATATTAGATATTAGAGTGTATTTCTGATTAGTTTAAAGTTATCTTCATTGAAAAAAACAGTGCTTTTCTTTCAAAAATAAGGAAATTTCTAAGTGACCCCAAACTTTTGAACGGTAGTGTACATATACGGTGTCACCCCAATGGCCACTTTGGGGGAGAGATTACAAAGCATGGCATTCAGACACACCTAGAATCTCTAAAGGATCCATTTCTTTAGGTCTGATATACTGTATATAGGTAGGAGAAAGGAGAGGGAGGATGAGGATAAGGGAAGGGACAGAACGGGACAGTCCTGATCATCAAAGCTTATCCAGGCAGACGTCACAGACACTCTGGAGACAAGAATGTAAATCTAACAGAATATCCATAAAACACTAATCTATATAAGCTGAGGAGTTCCTGTGCATTCCTGTGACCCGAAACAGGATATGACAAAGAGATTATAAAAAGTGGCTTAGATCATTCCTTACGCATGTACTGATCCTGTACTGATCTTCAGTCTGAACTCTGAAATTGCTCACAGTAATATGCCAAGAATATCTGAACTTATTCCACATGGAATGCATATATAAATATTAAACATGGCATATGAAAGGTATGATACTTCTCAAATATAATACATTATTAATATCAATAATAATGTAGAAAATATGGAATTTTTTCTATCATATACACTACCGTTCAAAAGTTTGGGGTCACTTAGAAATGTCCTTATTTTTGAAAGAAAAGCACTGTTTTTTCAATGAAGATAACTTTAAACTAATCAGAAATACACTATATACATTGCTAATGTGGTAAATGACTATTCTAGCTGCAAATGTCTGGTTTTTGGTGTAATATCTACATAGATGTATAGAGGCCCATTTCCAGCAACTATCACTCCAGTGTTCTAATGGTACAATGTGTTTGCTCATTGCGTCAGAATTCTCCAGATTACCTCAACAAATTAACAGCTAGAATGCCAAAGGTCTGCAATGCTGTAATTGCTGCAAATGGAGGAATCTTTGACAAAAGCAAAGTTTGAAGGAAAAAATTATTATTTCAAATACAAATCATTATTTCTAACCTTGTCAATGTCTTGACTATATTTTCTATTCATTTTACAACTCATGGTGGTAAATAAAAGTGTGACTTTTCATGGAAAACACAAAATTGTCTGGGTGACCCCAAACTTTTGAACGGTAGTGTGTGTGTGTATATATATATATATATATATATATATATTTATATATATATATATATATATGTATATATATATATATATATATATATATATACAGTATATACAGTATATATATATATATATATATATATATACAGTATATATATATATATATATATATATATATATATATATATATATATAATTTTTATTTATTTATTTATTCTTTTTTGGTACATTTGTGACCATTTTCCCAGTATAGAGGGGTTGCACCGACGTCACACGGGTCACATGTCTTTTGTTTACCGCACAATTTTGAATGGCAACAAACAGTCAAATCACCAACAGCAAGTGTGAGTGAGTGTAATCAACAAGATAAATGGCTACACACAAATCAACACCATGGTCCACCGACAAGGTGCAGACTTTTCTGTGCTTGGTAGCTGATTAAAGAAATCCAGAGGGAGCTGGATGGAGCGACCTGAAATGAATTCACGGCCATGGCAAAGGCAGACGGGAGGCAGCGTGGCATAGACCCAACAACGGCATCATCATTGTTGAAAACAGTGATAGAGGATGGTGAGTGATGTGATATTATGCATCTTTGCTGTTATTTATCCCAGTGGTGGAAAGCTCACTTTGAACAAACATCGTTGTCTCCTGTATGCAGACAATGAGCTAACACACACACACACACACACACACACACACACACACACACACACACACACACACACACACACAGCATACATATTTTAGTACCTCATAGTGATAATTTGGTGTGATTACAATGTAGTACAGGGGACGTATTAGTGCTAACTAGTATTAGCACTCATTAGCTTACCTTCATATGTGATCTAGTTCGTATCCTCACGTCTTCCGCTGCTCCATGGCTTCCTGAACTCTCCAGTACTTTTCCAGTGTTTTGTCTCGCCGCCTGTAGCTTTTTCTGGCTCTCCTTTTTTGCCTTTACTCTGACAAAAAGCCAGCAAGCAGCAGGCTCGCCTTGATATCCATCTTGTGTTTTTCTTTTCACATGCAAACAATGTCATGGGAGTGTCAGACCACCTTGCTGTAAAGATCTCACTCACTTAAGGTGGTATTCAGTCGTAATGGAAAACGAACAACACCGTGGCGAGTCGGACTGAGTAGGTGCTAGTGGAATTATTATTATTCTCAACACAGGGTCCACGCTATTTGCCGTCCAAAATGGCAGAAAAACAATGTGGTACGTGACCACTGACGTCACGTGCAACCCCTCTATAACTGCATGTTGGGGTAAGAATGTGTAAGTCGAAACTGTTTTGTCAACAGTGTTGCTTTAAGTTAGTGACTTTCCTTTAAAAGTTATTATTTTTTCCTCTTCATAACTGTTGTATTTATTTCACATAAAATAATTTTGTTTTTTAATATAAATACTAATTTATTTTTATCCACCTTATTCCTAGACCCCATGATGCCTTGTGTGAATTATGGTAGCAACTTCCGGTACTAGTTTAGAACATATAGTTGTCACTGAAACGGGACACTTTTCCTTGTTAAAAAACAATGACTTCGGCATCAGAAATGCAGAAACACTGCCTCTTGCACCTCAAAACAGAAATACAATCATACCACTTCTCACGATTATCAAGGGATGGAAAGATGACCTTAAAAAGTGGCCTCGTAGACAGTAGCTCCATTAGTTAGCGCCGCCGCTAAGATGTTAACGCTGTAAACAAATGACCCGTGCTGGCAAAATGAGTCACTTTGAGGACATTTTCAAAACTGATGTTGTGGTGAGAATCAGCGCCTCCAAGTCCGAGTCCATGGTCCTCAGCCGGAAAAAGGTGGATTGTCCTCTCTGGGTTGGGGACAGGCTCCTGCCCCAAGTGGAGGAGTTTAAGTATCTTGGGGTCTTGTTCACGAGTGAGGGGAAAATGGAGCGAGAGATTTGCAGACGGATTGGAGCAGCATCTGCAGTGATGCGGACGTTGTACCGGTCTGTTGTGGTGAAAAGGGAGCTTAGTTCTAAGGCAAAGCTGTCGATTTACCAGTCAATCTACATTCCTACTCTCACCTATGGTCACGAGCTTTAGGTAATGACTGAAAGAACAAGATCGCGGATACAAGCGGCTGAAATGAGCTTTCTCCGTAGGATTGCTGGACTCACCCTCAGAGATAGGGTGAGGAGATCAGTCATCCGGGAGAGGCTCAGAGTAGAACCGCTGCTCCTCCACATTGAAAGGAGTCAGTTGAGGTGGTTTGGGCATCTGATTAGGATGCCTCCTGGACGCCTCCCACTTGAGGTGTTTCAGGCACGTCCCACTGGGAGGAGACCCCGGGGCAGACCCAGGACTCGGTGGAGAGACTATGTCTCCAAGCTGGTCTGGGAACACCTTGGTATCCTCTCTGAAGAGCTGGACCAGGTGGCTGGGGAGAGGGAAGTCTGGGCTTCTCTGCTTGAACTGCTGCCTCCGTAAACCGGACATCCGGAAAAGCGGTAGAAGATGGATGGATGGATGGATGTTGTGGTGACCCACCACACTCTGCACGGACACTTCAGCGCTTTGAGTGGTCTTTGTGACTAGAAAAGCGCTATATAAGTGCAGGTTAGTTAGTTAGTTAGTTAGTTCTCACACTCAGCAGGTCTGGAGGAAGCAGAGGACAATTTACATACAGAGGACAATTCACAGACAGACAGAGAACCACAGGAGGCAGTTAAATGGGACTGTATGCATGCGTCCTTGAGCCAACCAATGTCATGCTAATCATGTGTATTGACCGATGTGTATTAGATGACAATAGCTATGCTAATGTGCCATGTATTCTCTCTGTCTGTATCACTGGATAAAAGAGCTTGTGACACATGTCTCAGCAGCACAGTAGCTCACTGAGCTACAAAGTGTGTCTCATTATGTTGGAGGAAATAAAACCTTGTACCCTTCCAACTCGTCGCATCTCACCTGTTCTTATACCTCCACACTGGTGACCCTGGACGTGCATGGTGCATCGCTCGACTATGCTATTTTCTCCACACTGGCGACCTGAAGAGAGAGAATGACCGTCTACTCCCTCTCACGCGCTGTGGATTCCAGAGGACCAGAGATCGCCTGCATCCTCTTCATCCACACCAGAGCGCACTCTCCAGAGCGGGCAGCGCTGGGATCGACACGCACCATGAACGGCGACACGAGCGAACCGAAGGAAGCAGCATGAACAGGGAAGATCATCAGCGCTGTCTACGTTGATTTGCACCAAGCTCCTCGACTCTGACTCACTCCTGACAGCGGACCTCCCGCGCACAGAAGCCCCGCACGCACACCAGAGGATTACAAGGACAGCGCAACTTCCAGCTATGTGGTCACTGTGCCAGGCGCACGCCACGCACAAGGGACAAACCGGCTCCACAGACTGATACATCGTCCTCCGCCGCCGCACATGCCCGAGAAACACGGCCGATCGCCATCCTCGGAACCTTCAGGGCTGCTCACGCACCTGAAGCAGACATGCAGCCCGTACACAGGACTTTGTATGGGTTTCTAGGCCACGGCGCACAATGGGAATTTAGCCAGTTGCTGTCCCCGATGGCTTTAGGGCTGCGTCCACACCTAAAGCCAAACCGCCAAGTCCCTCACACAGCTGCAGTTGTTTCACAGCCGCTACGTATCCTCGGGGAATTTGGCCGTTCGCCTTCCCCACATCCTCACAGGACCGGGCCACGAGAGGAACAGAGACTTAATTTTTTTTTTCACAGCTGCTGCGGATCACCGCCCCTGGTTCACCAGGAAAGCCCCTCGCCATGGCGGATCCACACGCAATTTTTGCGCGGCCCAGACACTTTTGACGTCCCGGGCCAGCACTCACTCCCCCCCCCCACACTGCTCTTCCCGCACCTCACTCCCACAGTCGTTTAACATGCTGGAGCTCGGAGCGGAGCAAGCTGTCTTTTCCACCCCTCCCCGTCCCCCCACGGACAGAGCTTAAACGACCCGGGGGGGTCACAGCCCCTTTCTGAGTGTTCGGAGGCAGCCCTGTGGTGACCCACCACACTCTGCACGGACACTTCTCACACTCAGCAGGTCTGGAGGAAGCAGAGGACAATTTACAAACAGAGGACAATTCACAGACGGACAGAGAGCCACAGGAGGCAGTCAGACAGGACTGTATGCATGCGTCCTCAAGCCAACCAATGTCATGCTAATCATGTGTATTGACCGATGTGTATTAGATGACAATAGCTATGCTAATGTTCCATGCATTCTCTCTGTCTGTATCACTGGATAAATGAGCTTGTGACACATGTCTCAGCAGCACAGTAGCTCACTGAGCTACAAAGTGTGTCTCATTATGTTGGAGGAAATAAAACCTTGCACCCTTCCAACTCGTCGCATCTCGCCTGTTCTTTTACCTCCACAATGTAACATTATTTCCATATTCTGTATTGAAAGATCTTCAAAATGACATTTAATTTGTAGGAAGTGCACAAAAACTGACCCGGAAAAAAGAAGATTTGTTTATATTTTGGCTAGACACAGTCCAAGGACGGATAATTTTTTTCACACATAAGGAGTTGTTCAGAACTTCTTATAGGAACTCCTTATACAAAGATATAGAGTGATGATAATCAAGTCAGTGGCGGTAATGCACTTGTAAGCTGGTTGCCAACTGCCAATCAAATCTAAAAGAAGAAGAAGAAGAAGGTTGAATACTCACATTCGATTGGTTGGGAGTTACGTCTTCTGCAAAAGCATAGGTATTTTTAGAAAGTACGATTTCTAAGCTTTCCAATGATATCAGACACTCATGGGGTTTTTCCGGGGACTTGCCGCTACCAAACAAAGAAAGAGTTGTGATTCTTCTCGTTGTCTGTACTCATAATGGCGCAGTGCGCATTCCGACCAGCACGTCTCCACTGCAATAAAGTCGGCTGCATTTTGTTAAAATAAGTTGGACATAATCAAATTTACCTTAGAGCAGACGTACACCACAACACCGTGCTTGGATATCGTCTGTCATCGTGTGGTGAGAAGCCTCCATTTATCCAGTCTGGCACAACCACGAACACCAGCAAGTACCAGAACTACGCCAAAACATTCAAAAACACAAAAACTAGAAGAGCTGAAATTAGCTGCCATTTGAGTGCAAAATACGTATGTGGACTTGTGGAGCGTGTAAATAATGAGGCGGATTTGGTTCAGGCGGTTTATTACACGACTCACACAAGGAGCATAGACAGAATGGCATACAAGTAGGAACTCTTCCCTTAAATAACATGACATCCTTCTAGACTCTTCTCACACACAAACGATAATCTCCTTCTAGACTCTTCTCACACACAAAAGATAATCTCCCCGTCCGACTGCAGTCAGTCCATTCATCCTTGACACCTCCCTGTTATCTTACTAGGGCATCTAGAAACTTCTCACACACAAAAGGTTAACTTCGCGTCCTTTGTTCCTGTCTAAGGTGGTAAACCATTATGCACTCCCCAGGTTGCCACACCACCCCCCAACAACTTAGATAGGACAAAAGGGTAACAGTCCACATGCTGTGATAGAGCCATTAACATCAGTCCACATGCTGTAGAACCATCAACATCAGTCCACATGCTGCTTGGGCTTCAGTCTTCTGCCGTATCTGCTGTAGCCAGGATTCGCTGCCTCCGTGGCGCTGCCATGCTGGGGGGCTGATGTCTGGGGGTGAAAACTTTTTGACTGTCTGTGTGGGTGCTCTGGAGAATCTTTTCTCTGGGATGCGCCCTGTGGGGGTCTTCCACGCCGAGGGGCCCTCGCCAACAGCACTTGCTCGTCAGCCACAACGAAAGCAGGTTTGAGTCTGTCTATGCCAATTTTTTCCCTCCTACCCCCCAAGTCTAGCAAAAAATGCTTATCCCCTGTTTCCAGCACTCTAAACGGTCCATCACAAGGTGGGCGCAGTGGGAGGCGGTGGGTGTCGTGTCTGACAAACATGAACTCTGCGTTTTTCAAAGCTTTAGGCACAAAAACGCGTGGAAAACTGTGGTGGGCAGGGCCCGGCAGCGTGCTTGAGTCTATGCAACGCTGCAGCAGCTGAGACGGGGAGCTGCCCGGCACAGGATTATCTGGCAGAAACTCCCCAGGCAGCCGGAGTGGTTGTGCAAAAATGAGTTCTGCCGGGGAAGCTTCCAGATCCTCTTTAGGCGCAGAACGTAACCCCAATAAAACCCATGGTAGCCTGTCTACCCAATTTGCATCCATCAATGAAGCCCTCAGAGCCGCTTTTAACGACCTATGAAAACGTTAGCATAACCCATTAGCCTGCGGGTTGTACGCGGTTGTGCGGTGAATTGAGACACCTAGGCTGTGTGCCATGGCTGACCAGAGTTCAGAAACAAATTGAGAGCCTCTGTCGGACGTAATGTCCGACGGAACTCCAAAACGCGCCACCCATGCTGTTAAAAACGCGCGCGCCACCTCCTCGGCTGTGGTTGCCGCCAGCGGAACCGCTTCTGGCCAGCGCGTGGTGCGGTCCACCATTGTCAGGAGATGCGTGTACCCCTGTGATGGCGGAAGGGGGCCTACGAGGTCCACGTGGACATGGTCGAACCTCTTAGCCGGGATGTGAAACGGCTCCAAAGGAACCTTCGTGTGTCTGTGAACTTTGGCTCATTGACACGCCACGCAGGCTGCCGCCCACTCTTTCACTTGTTTGCAAAGGCCCGGCCACACATATTTCTCTCCTACCATTTTGACCGATGCGCGCACCCCTGGATGTGCCAAAGAGTGAACCGACTCAAACACGCGGCGGCGCCACGCGGCCGGAACCACAGGCCGTGGGCGACCCGTGGAGATGTCGCAGATTAAGGGGGGAATGCCGTTAAGAAGCGTCCTACTCTCCAGCCTTAACCCTGTTGGTCCAGACTGGAGCGCGCACACGTCCGCGTCACTAGCCTGCTCCGCGGCCATGGCTGCGTAATCCATCCCTACACAGACCGGGGCCACAACGGCACGTGAGAGGCAGTCTGCCACTACATTCAGTTTGCCCGACACATGCTGAATATCGGTAGTAAATTCTGAGATCGCGGCCAGTTGCCTCTGCTGCCAGCCCGACCAAGGTTCTGAAACTTTGGCCATCGCGAATGTTAGTGGCTTATGATCAACGAACGCAGTAAAATTGCGCCCTTCCAGCCAGAACTGGAAATGGCGAATGGCCAGGTGGCAAGCCAGCAACTCTCTGTCGAACGCGCTGTATTTACGTTCATTGTCGCGCAAGGTTCTGCTGAAAAAGGCAAGCGGCTGCCAAGCCCCGGCGACGCGCTGCTCCACGACAGCCCCTATGGCCCCATCTGAGGCGTCAGTGGTGAGGGCTATGCGGGCCGTTGGATCTGGATGTGCCAACAATGCGGCGTTTGCCAGGGCTGCTTTAACTTCCGAGAACGCCTGCTCTCGTTCCGGGGTCCATTTGACCCTATTTGCGGGTTTCTGTTTTTTGAGCGCAGTGTACAATGGCTGCATGAGCTGCACTGCGCGGGGAAGGAAACGGTTATAAAAGTTCAACATTCCCAAAAATTCTTGTAGCGCCCTGACCGTTTGCGGTCGGGGAAAATCTGTCACTGCGCGCACTTTGTCAGGCAGCGGAACCGCTCCTTCGGGAGAGACGCGGTGCCTTAAAAAATCAATCCCCGTCACCCCGAACTGACATTTCGCTGGGTTGATTATTAAACCGTGCTCTTCCAACCTTCGGAAAACCGTCGTGAGGTGGGTTTCGTGTTCGTCTTTGGACGCGCTGGCTACCAAGATATCGTCCAGGTAGACGAACACAAAAGGGAGATCGCGCAGCACTGCATCCATCATGCGTTGGAACGTCTGTGCTACTCCTTTAAGCCCAAACGGCATGCGCAAGAACTCAAATAAACCAAACGGAGTTATTACCGCTGTTTTGGGTATTTCCTCAGCGTGCACTGGGACTTGGTGGTAACCACGGACCAAATCTATCTTAGAAAAAATGCACGCTCCTGCGAGGTGAACGGAAAAATCCTGAATGTGGGGAATTGGGTAGCGGTCATGCGCTGTAGCGTTGTTTAACCTGCGGAAATCGCCGCAAGGTCGCCACGAACCTTCAGCTTTAGGGACCATGTGTAGCGGGGAAGCCCATGGGCTGTTTGAGCGCCTGATGATGCCTAACCTCTCTAGGTTAGCGAACTCCTCGCACGCTATGGCCAGTTTAGCTGCGTCCAAGCGCCGAGGTCTTGCAAAAACGGGCGCCCCGGTGGTGGTGATAAAATGCTCCACCCCATGTTTAGCGATAGCTGCTGAAAACGTCGGGACTGTGAGTGCTGGGAACTGAGCGAGCAGTGTGTGGAACTTACCACATGCTGCTGTGACGTTGGCTTGTGCTGTTCGCCGGGTCACTCGAGCTATACAGGGGAGAGAGTCGAAACACAGTGCATTAACCAGGCGCCTGTTAGCGATATCTACCAACAACCCATGTGCACATAGAAAATCAGCCCCCAGTATATGGTAATTCAATGCTGCTACAACAAAAGTCCATTCAAATGTGCAACCGTGTAGAGACAAGAGTAGAGTCCTCTCACCAAAGGTCTTAATCTCTGAGCCGTTTGCTGCTGCCATCTCGGGGCCGCTGGGTCCTGCCAGCCGGTCAGCGTAGGTCAGCCGGATGAAACTCTTCTGTGCGCCGGTGTCCACGAGGAAATGCCTCCCCGAGCGTGCGTCCGTCAAATAGAGCAGCTTGTTCTCCTCCCCGAGGGTCGCGGCTGCTACCGACCCCCGGTCTTGGCGTTTCCCGAGCGCTTGAACTGGCACGGTGGTATACATTTGCATGCCCTCTCTGCAAAGCGGCGGTGGTAGAAGCAAAGCGTGTCACCTCAAAGTTCCTTGGCCCCTGCTGCCGCTGTCGTCAGTGGTTCTGCTGCTGCTGTCGGCGGCTCCTCGCTTCCTCGTGTCGACGTGCCGGGCTCCGTCGCTGCCGCAATGGTCACAAAAGCCTTGGTGGCGACGATGATCCGGTCTGCCTCCCGGGCTAGCGCACGATAGTCCCGTTTGGCCAGCAACGACGAATTGGCCAGGGCCGCTCTCGCCGCTGTCGGAAGGATCCTGAGGAAAACGTGGGTGAAGATGAAGTGGTCGTCGTCCGTGCCCTTTAACCTCAGCATCTTCTCCATCATGTCCACGGCCGAACCGTCTCCCAACTCGGTCCGTGTCAGAAGCCTCTCTGCTCTCTCACCATCCGAGAGCGTGTAGTGCTGGATGAGGGCAGCCTTCAGCGCGTCATATTTGCCGTCGGCTGGTGGCTGATCGAGCAGGCTCTCGATGTGCTGAGCCGTGCTGGCATCGAGCGCTGTGACCACATAGTGGAATTTCGTATCATCCACCGATATCCCTTGGAGGGCGAACTGCGCCTCGGTTAGGTGGAACCAGGAGCGCGGGTTGTGCTGCCAAAAATCAGGTAGTTTGATCGCTGCAGCGCACGCGAAGCTGGGGGTTCCAGTCGAGGTTGGCTCCGGGGATCTTCCGTCGTATTCCATGATTCGTCTTGGGTCACCAGTGTGGAGCGTGTAAATAATGAGGCGGATTTGGTTCAGGCGGTTTATTACATGACTCACACAAGGAGCATAGACAGAATGGCATACAAGTAGGAACTCTTCCCTTAAATAACATGACATCCTTCTAGACTCTTCTAACACACAAAAGATAATCTCCTTCTAGACTCTTCTCACACACAAAAGATAATCTCCCTGTCTGACTGCAGTCAGTCCATTCACCCTTGACACCTCCCTGTTATCTTACTAGGGCATCTAGAAACTTCTCACACACAAAAGGTTAACTTCGCGTCCTTTGTTCCTGTGTAAGGTGGTAAACCATTATGCACTCCCCAGGTTGCCACAGACTATACATTAAAATGAATTTGAAAAACTTCTGAAAACGCTATTTTTAAATACCTCTGCTACTCCACTCTTGCTGACTGATTTAACACTTGGTCAGCTGAAACCGGAAGCTCCGCCTATAATCGTTCCTACAGCGCCACCCCCAGGAATAAGGTGGATATTTTTTAAGTTTCCTCAAATAAAATCTCTTTTCTGATTATGCTGCAGGTCGGCAACAAACCACGTGATCAAAACACTGACAGTCACCGGATGTGTCTGACCATGTTTGTAAACTTCCGGGAAGGACAGCTCAGCTAGCCACACAGAACTAAAAATATGTATTAATTTTCCAGTAATAAGGAAATAGCGACGGCATCGTTTACATTTGATTAATTCATAAATATTTAACACCATAAAGTTCAGTCCGCCTCCTCGCGCTATTCAGCCACAGAAACTGTGGTTGTTTTCTTTCCGGAGAAGGCAGCCATGATGGCGTCCAGCTACAGCGCCAAAGACGAGGACGGACACATCACCGTGTCCGGGCCCGGGGCCGCAGCCCTCCGCACCAGGAAACCCGAAAACACCGCCTTCAAGCAGCAGAGACTCCCGGCCTGGCAGCCCATCCTGACCGCAGGCACCGTGCTGCCGGCCTTCTTCATCATCGGCCTCATCTTCATCCCCATCGGTATCGGCCTGTACGTCACCTCCAACAACATCAAGGAGTTCGAGGTGAGCTAACGTGTCTTTTTAAGGTGATCAGAGGGACACTGGGGGTGAGACACCATTTTATTCACTATAGTAATACTATAATAATATCGTAGAATTTCGTTGATACCTATTGCCTTGCCCATTGTTGCTGCAGACTGTATGGATGTTGCAGCCAAACCCCTCACACCAGACTTCTTTTACAAATCCGCTGTTTTTACATTAAACCGGGCAGTACTGCAGTTATACACATTTTATATTATTTGCTCTGAACATGTTTGAGAAGCTGCTGATCAAGTGGACAATTCGGCTGACATTCACCTAACCACCCTTCAATATTCCAATAATTAAACATCAAAATACAGGTGGTAAATCAATGCTTTCTGACACGAAATTTATGGATGAGTCACTTGCAACTTTAATGTTAATTACTGAAGAAAAAGTTTGCATAGGTTTTGATATTTAGCATCTGTGTTTGTCTAGTTTACAAATAAAAAACATGCAAATTTAAGAGAAAGAATTGTTAATATATGAGGAAAAACTTAAGTAAAAGAAAACGGTTTGATGTATAAGAAAAGACACAAATTTATGAGATTAGCTTGAGCTTTTTAATAATTTGGATTAGGGCTGTGCAGTGTGATCAAAATTTAATATCCCGATATAAGTAATCTTATACCCCGATAACAATATACAGTACTGTATATCCCAATATACATTTTCTGAAAATTCTAGTTTATATGTAATAAACACATAGAAAGGATCATTTCTTTATTTAAACATTTTAAATTATATATATATATATATATATATATATATATATATATAAAATAAATTATATAAGGTTCCAAGGTTGTCATAGCCAGGAGCGGTACTGGGGTTAAGCTCCCAGTGCTCATAAAATGCTCCTTACGGCGTGCATCTCGAAAAGCCTCTGACAACTAAGTCCAACTCCTAGCCTGCCCGTGTGGTTTAGTCTCTAAGCCCGGCGGAACTGCTTCTACTAATAGGAGAAGGGGCGAGGGCGGATCTCTGGCGCCTTAAAACCAGATGCTTCGGGTAGATGGTGGCTCGTCAACCTGGGAAGGTAGCCCATCTAGGGGAAGGTAAACCCTGATTTCAAACCTCCGCTGCCTTGCGGCACACCCGGTCACGGGAAAGGCTTCGGGAGTCAACCCTAAGGAAAAATCCGGAGTCGGAGCCCCTAAGGCAGTTCTCTGTTGTGCTCAACATCGTTCTGGCAGCTCCTGCGACGGCGCTGGTGCCAAACTGTAGCAGCCCTGCTGTTCCTTTGGATTCATCAGTGACGTGGAGAGGGGGGACATGCTGCATGGGTAACATCTTGTCCTCCATATCTTCCTGCCCAGGCTTGAATCCTACCAACGCCCAACGCTGGAAGGTAGAACACCGGTGCGCATCGGCCTGTTCAGCCACAGGCGGTGCTGTTCCAGCAGAGTAGACGTTTAGGATTCTCTTCCATGGTCATCATAGACCGACGGAGGCCGACGAAATTATATATTGAAAAAAAAAATCAGTTGTACAAATTCATCCACCATTAATTTTCTCCTTTTATGTAAAGATGTAATAATTAATATTCCTCTAATTTTTCCTCCTCTCCTATCCTAATGTCTGGTTGTCAGACATTAAATATCGTAACAAGGTTTACTTTGACTGCATATCAACATTTATTCAGACGTTTCACATGCTTGTTAGTGCTCAAGTTTTGTTATTTTATCTGTTTACCAAAACCTGTTCAAGATCCAGTTATATAACCAATCTGGGCTTCAAGTTCAGACTCTCAGCTTTGATTTGAGGGTATTCGCATCCAAATTGGAGTTACAGTTTAGGAATTACAACCATTTTTATACAGAATCTCTTCATTTCAGGGGCTTAAAGGTAATTGTAATAAATTACCATTACCATAAATGCAATGTTCATTTTTAATACTTTGTTGAGAATCCTTTGCAGGCAGTGACTGCCTGAAGTCTGGAACCCATGAACATCACCAAACGCTGGGTTTCCTCCTTTGTGATGCTTTGCCAGACCTGTACTGCAGCTGTCTTCAGTTGTTACTTGTTTGTGGGTCTTTCTGCCTGAAGTTTTGTCTTAAATAAGTCAAATGCTGCTGGATCAGATTGAGATCTGCTGATTAACTCGGCCATTGCAGAATATTCCCCTTCTTTGCCTTAAAAAAAAAAAAAAACCTCCTGGGTTGCTTTCGCAGTGTGTTTTGGGTCATTGTCCATCTGTACTGTGACGTGGCATCCAATCAACTTTGCAGCATCTGGCTGAATCTGAGCAGACAGTATATCCCTATAAACTTAAGAATTCATCTGGCTGCTTCTGTCTTCTGTCTCATCATCAATAGAAACCAGTGACCTAGTACCACTGGAAGCCATGCATGCCCATCCATCACACTGCCTCCACCATGTTTTACATAAGATGTGGAGTGCTTTGGGCCATGAGCCGTTCCAAGACTTCATATTTTCTTCTTCCCATCATTCTGGTCCAGGTTGATCTTGGTTTCATCTGTCCAGAGAATGCTGTTCCAGAACTGGGCTGGCTTCTGTATATGGTTTTTGACAAAGTCTAACCTGGTCTTTTTATTTTTGCGGTTGATTAGTGGTTTGCACCTTGGTAGAATAGATACCGACACACCTACTTCCTGGAGAGTGTTCTTCACTTGGGTGGATGTTGTGAAGGGGTTTTTCTTCACCATGGAAAGGATCCTGTGATCATCCACCACTGTTGTTGTCTCTGGACGTCCAGCCACTTTTGAGTTCCAGAGTTCACCAGTAGGCTTTTTTTCCTCAGAATGTACCAAGCTGTTGAGTTGGTCCCTCCTAACATTTCCGCCATCTCTCTGATGGATTTCTTCTTCTTTTCCAGCCTCAGGATGGTCTGTTTCACTCCATTGAGAGCTCCTTTGACTGCATGTCGTGGGTTCACAGCGACAGCTTCCAATTGCAAAATTGCCACACCTGGAATCAACTCCAGACCTTTTACCTGTTTGATTGATGATGGATTAACAAGGGAACAGCCCATGCGGCCCATGAAATGGAATAGAATAGAATAAAATAGGCTTTAATGTCATTGTACAGTCCAGGGTTAGATAAAACACAGTTACAGAACACACAATTAAATACACGACTGAAATAAATAGCGTCAAATACAGTTGCTTTTAAGTCGGTTGTCCAATTGCTTTTGAGCGCGTGAAATGAGGAGATTTTGTTTTAAGATGGTTATTTTTATTTTGTATGAGGGGGGCTGAAACGTTTATCGTGGTCAAATTTGACCAAATGTGTTTTGTTTTTCAACATGGTCTCCCCTTCGGTCCACACACTTCTTCCATCGGTGCTGCAGCGCTTGGATCCCTGCGGTTGAAAAATAAACCACATTTGGTCAAATTTGACCACTATGAACTTTTCAGCCACATGACTTCTCAGCTGTTTTTATTTCCCATCACTCATGATCTGATACTTGTGCTGCATCCAGATCGACTACACAGGTGTGGACGTGTCCAGTCCGTGCTTCAACTGCTCCCAGAGCTTCAGCTGGAACAGCACCAGACCCTGCTCCTGCTCCATACCCTTCTACCTGGAGCAGCCCTACGAGGTCGGACCGTCTCACGGCTGCAGACGCTCATTGTACGGTGGCGGCGAACACAGACCGCTCTGATTAACGGGCGTTTTTATCTTTTATGCCACACAGAGCAACGTGTTCATGTACTACGGCCTGTCCAACTTCTACCAGAACC
Organism: Pholidichthys leucotaenia; assembly: GCA_020510985.1. Lineage (NCBI taxonomy): Eukaryota > Metazoa > Chordata > Actinopteri > Cichliformes > Pholidichthyidae > Pholidichthys > Pholidichthys leucotaenia. Next base: position 241,333,798 of record CM035842.1, on the reverse strand, counting down.
ACCGGCGCTACGTCAAGTCCAGAGACGACAGCCAGCTGAACGGGAACATGGAGGCCCTCAAGGTGAACGCTTGTGAAGCAAATAGAGTTTAGCACGGCAGTCAGCTGCTTTATGAAGGTTGACTTTGTTGTTGCTCATTTTGAAGGGAATCCGTGGGCTTCACTGAGATGAGCGCGTGTCAGTTCACAGGCTTCGGTTGAATTCAGGGCGTGCACACGCGCTATTTGCAACATGCTTTATAAATTTAGAACCTTGTTTTATTCTTAAATTTGACATTTTTGTTTGCAAATTTGAATCTTTTTTCCTTCATTTGCTTATTTTTGATGTAAATTGTTATTTTTTGTATGATGAATTTTCTGCTTTTCTTATAAATTTGAGACATTTTTTCATCATAAATTGGCTGTTTTTTTCCTATAAATAAGCTATGTCTTCATAAGTTTGCAGCTTGTAAATTTAGGATTTTTTTTTATAAATATGTATTTTTTCCACAGTTTTCCCTGAATTTGCAGTTTGTCATAAATTTAGAATATTTTTCCTGTTGAATTTGCAGATTTTGTCAAGAAAATTTGAATCTTTTTTTCTCATACATTTGTACATTTTTGTTGTAAATTAATATTTTTTCCACCATAAATTTTCTGCTTGTAAATTGGAGACATTTTTCCTCATAAATATGCTCATTTTTTCCTGTAAATATGGTTTCTGTTTTAATGCTTGCCCTAAATTTGCAATTTTTCTTATAAATTTGTTTATAAATTTCTTATAAATTTTTCCTCATGAAGTTGCAATTTTTCCCCCTATAAACATGAATTTTTTTTCATAAATTTGCAGCCTGTAAATGTAGGATTTTTTAATTTAATTTTTTTAAGAGATATGCATTTTTTTGGTTCTTATGTTTTCCCGAGATTTGCAGCTTTTCTGATAAATTTGACATTTGTTTTTCTTGTAAATTTACATTTCTTCTGTGTAGTTTTTCCTTTTGATTTCAAATGTTTTTTTCTTTAAATTTGCAGTTTGTCTCTTAAATTTAGAATAATTTTCTTCTTCAATTTTTTATTTTTGTTAAGTAAATTTGAATCTTGTTTCCTTACACATTTGCAAATTTTTATGTAATTTAGTATTTTTTTCCCACCATAAATTTTATGCTTTTTTATTGGGGGGGGGTAAATTTGAGATATTTTTCCTCGTAAATTTGCTATTTTTTTCCTATAAATATGCAGTTTTTTTTCCTAACTTTGCAGCTTGTGAATTTAGATTTTTTTTTTTTTTTTTGGTAAATTGACAATTTTTATAATTATGCATTTTTTTCCTTGTAATGTTTTCCCAAATGTTCAGCTTTTCCTATAAATTTCTACATTTTTCCTCATGAATTTGCAGCTTTTCTTGTAAACTTGATTTGTTTTTCTTGCAAATTTACATTTCTTACGTAGTTTTTCCTTTTGATTTTTAAAGTTTTTTCCCATAAATTTGCAGTGTTTCTTGTAAATGTAGAAAAAATTCTCATAAATTTGCAGTTTTGGTCATACAAATTTGAATTATCTTTTAATTCTATTCATTCTTTCGTGTGAAAGTGAAACTTTTTTCACAGGTTTGCAGCCTTTTCTCATGAATTTGCACAGTTTTTCCTGTGCTGTTTTGTTTCATAGCTTTTCACCTTTCCTTGTAAATTTTCTCTCCTGCAGATCCTTTCATTATTTTGTTTTTCACCCCCCCTTCAGAATCCCAGTAAGGAGTGCGAGCCGTACGCTGTCCATGACAACAAGCCCATCGCTCCGTGCGGCGCCATCGCCAACAGCATGTTTAACGGTCAGTTTCCTCGTCTGTTCGCAACACAATAAATTTGGTTCTGTTTTTATGGAGTGGCCAGAAAGTTGAAGGAACGAGGTAAAAAACTCTCAGACATAGAGACAGCGGTCAGGAACGTGTGTGATGAGAAGAACATTGTTAGAACTATTCAGTCAGAAAATCTGCATGGATGCAACAGACTGGAGTCCCAAAGTCAAGACAGAACTGGCCGTTATTACAAATATTAAGGATGGGGAAAATTGGGGTTTTTTCCTTTGGAATTTTGCAGCTTTTTAGAATTTTATGACTTTTTTCCTCATAAATTTATTACTGTTTTCTCTTCTAATGCTAAATTGACAAGTTTGCACATAAACTTGATGTTTGTTCTAAATGTGTCTGTTTGGGTCTCTTTTTTTTCTCATAAACTGCAGTTTGTTTTGTGAAATTGTGAGTTAGAAGTGAAATCTGATCGTATCTGAATTCCTGATTCTTCTTTCTTTAGTCAGTAAATAGAAAATTAACTATTTCCTGGTTTTGTTTTTTACCCTAAATGGTTATTGAGGAATTCATTGGGCATTTCTTGATTTTCTTTTTTTTTCCACATTTCTAAACAAAAGAAAGTTGGGCTCACAGTGCACAGACCTGTCAGATTAAATGATCAAAACAGGATTGGGTTTATGAGAATAAATTCTGCCTCACACAAAAGTCACACATTTCTGTGAGAAAAATCTCGTTTTCTAGTAAAACTCACAAATTGGACTTCCGGTTATGGCTGCCACGTAGGACGGACGTGTCTCGCTCTGCTCTGCTCCTGGAGGAAAAAAAAATCGGCAAATAACTCTCTCATTTGGGACAGAACGTATCCCAGCATTTGGGCGAGGATATGTCGGCGAAGCCTAAGGCTGGAAAACCAGGAAAAGGAAAAAGCGAGCCGCCGAAACAGTCCAAATTAACGGACTTTCAGGTCTGTGACGCAGCAAACAAAACTCCATATATGGCGGAGGAGGCTGGCGGCGGTGCGATGTCTGCGGGGAATGGCGCAGATGCGCTGATGGCTGCCATGAGTTCAATGAGAGCGGACTTTTCCTCTAGATTTGATGGGATTATGACAGCGTTGGAAGGAATAAGAAAGGAATTGGGTGACTGTGTAGAACGAACGGCGCAGATGGAGCTCCGTCTCGCTAGTGCTGAAGATGACGTCACCCGTCTTCAATTAAAGGTGCGCACTTTGGAAAAAAAAAATAAATCTCTGGAAGATAATATTTTGGATTTGGAATCTCGGTCGAGACAGAATAATTTGAGGCTGGTGGGTCTTCCAGAGGAATCAGAAGGTCGGGACGTATGTTCCTTTCTGGAAAAGTGGATTCCGGAGGTGCTGGGCAGCGAGGAGTTGCAATCAGCAGTGGTTCTGGAAAAAGCACATCGTATTGGCCCACGGAGAGACAAGGGACCGCCGAGGACCTTAATTATGAAGTTTCTTAGCAACAGAGACAGGATGAAGATCTTCAACGCTGCACGTGCTAAAGGAGAGATTAAACACCAGGACCAGCAGGTGCGGTTCTACCCAGATTTGGCCACAGGAATCCAGCAATTGAGGAAGCAGTTTGATCCCATACGTAAGGAGCTGCGCAACCTTGGGATTCGTCATGGTGTAATCTATCCTGCGAGACTGCTGACCACGTATGAGGGCAGAACCCACATCTTCAAGACCCCAGAGGAGGTGCAGGAGTTCATCAAGAAGATCAAAGAAGAAGAAGAGACTGGTGGGAGCTAAGCATGAACAAAATATAAGGTAGAATAATTAAGCATTTGCACAGGCATCTGACTGACTTGAAGTAAATAGTAAGTTTACAAAATATAGATTGTATTATATATTAAAAAAACAAAACAAAAACAAAACAAACAAACAAAAAAACTATGATGTACAAAGTTGTTAAAAATTTTGGAGTTAAGTTGGAAAACTACAGAGGAGAGTTAATGTTACGTCATTAAAAGCAGTAGAGTTAGGGTGATTGGGAGGATGAAGAAGGAGTGGCTTAGGCTGTTCCCCGTGGGTGTGGAACGGTCGATGGCTATATCGGGAGACAGAATTTTTCTTTTGATTTTGGGGGGTTTGCCACAAGTGTGGGAAGGGGAAATTTGTTTGTGTGTAGTTTGTAGGATGAATGTTCAACCACTCATGTTTTTGCTTCTCTGTATGAGCATGTTTACACTGCAAGGTAATCCCAAACTCTCTATTGATCATGGACCAAAGTGTTAATCTTAATTTAACTTCATGGAATTGCAGAGGTCTACAAAATTTAAAAAAACTTAAACAAGTTATGAATAAAATAAAGGACATGGGTTCAAGAATTGTGTTTTTACAAGAAACTCATCTGATAGAGGAGGATGTTAAAAGAATTAGGAGTAGATGGCAGGGAAGTGTATTCACCTCATCATTTTCATCCCGAGCCAGGGGAGTTATGACTCTCATACATAAATCAGTTCCTTTTCAAGTGAAAAATGTAATTGGAGACAAATTTGGAAGATATGTAATCATTCAAGGTTCTTTGCTATTAGAAAATATAAATCTTGTGAACTTATATGGTCCCAATATAGATGATCAGAAGTTCTTTGCTAATTTATTTCTCATCTTATCATCACTTACAGGGCAACATATAATAGCAGGGGATTTTAATTGTACATTGAATCCAGGTATAGATAGATCAACAGGACTGGATTGTACGCACATTGGATGTAGGATGACTATTAATCATTTTATGAAAGAATTGAGATTGTTAGATATATGGAGAGAAATGAAACCACAAGTTAAAGCCTATTCTTGTTATTCCAGTACCTACAAGACATTCTCACGTATTGATTATTTTTTGATTTCCACAGAATTAAGGTCCAAGATTCAAAACTGCTTTTATGATAACATCGTGATTTCTGATCATGCACCCTGTTGTCTAATATATGTAGATAAAAAATTGACAAAGGAATCAGGTAGATGGCAATTTCAGCATAAATGGCTTCAGGATGAGGAATTTGTCAAGTATATAGAAAAACAGATAGACGAGTTCTTTGACATCAATACTACACAAACATCAGCATGTGTAAAGTGGGAGGCTTTCAAAGCTTTTATTAGGGGACATATTATTAGTTATACAGGATCAAAATCTAAGAAGACTCGAGAGGAGAGAGCTAAATTGGAACATAAAATAAAAAGTCTTCAGGAAAAAGTGTATGCAGGAAGTGACCCAAGGTTGGAGAATGAATTACTGATTTTGAGAGCTGAATACGACAAAAAATCAGCGAATAGAGCTGCCTCGAGTCTTCTAAGATTGAAACAATCTTTTTATGAACAAGGTGAAAAATCAGGAAAATTATTAGCATGGCAGATTAAACAATTGGAAATTAAAACACCAATTACCAGTATTATAAGTAATGGACAGGTAGTTATAGATCCTTTAGAAATTAATAGAGCCTTTAGAGATTACTATGAAAAATTATATGATACCAAAAAGGAACCTGATTTAACAAAACTAAATGGGTTTTTGAACGAACTATCTATACCGTGTATTCCAAATAAAAACAGGGAGATATTGGAGTCTAAAATTAGTCAAGAAGAAGTTGGGCTAGCCATTGATAATATGAAATCAGGAAAAAGTGCAGGACCAGATGGTCTTCCAGTTGACCTTTATAAAAAATTCAAGAATAAATTAATAAAACCTTTTTTGGAAATTGTTTTAGAAGCATTTCAAAATAATAATTTACCATCATACATAAATAATGCCTTAATTATACTGCTGCCAAAACCAGGTAAGCCCTCTAATAAATGTGAAAATATGAGACCAATAAGCCTATTAAACGCCGACCTTAAGATAATCTGTAAAATTTTAGCAAGACGAATACAAGAAATTTTACCAAATATTATTAATCGAGATCAGAATGGCTTTATAAAGGGTAGACAAGGCTTCCATAATGTAAGAAGACTATTTAATATTATTTATTTTAATAAAGAAGCACCGGATACAGCTCTCCTATCATTGGACGCCGAAAAGGCCTTTGATAGAGTTGAATGGCCCTTTCTTTTTGAAGTCCTACAAAGGTTTGGACTTGGAAATAATTTCATAAAATGGGTTCAAATAATATACAATAATGCTACAGCAGAAATCCTAACAAATAACAATATTTCAAAACCAATAAAAATCAATAGAGGATGTCGACAAGGCTGTCCACTTTCACCTTTACTGTTTACTATGGCAATTGAACCTTTAGCGATAGCGATACGTTTACATTCACAAATATATGGAATTAAAGTTGGACCAACAGAACATAAAATCTCCCTGTACGCCGATGATATAATTTTGTTTATGTCGAATCTAAAAAAATCAATTCCAACCTTGTTGAATTTAATAAAGAATTTTGGGGAAATATCAGGATATAAAATAAATAAAACTAAATCTTCAATATTAATGCTAAATGAGACCCAGAGAAATTACCCAGCCCCTGAGGTAAATCAATTCAATGTTGTAAATCAGTTTAAATATTTAGGAATCCAAATTATGCCTAAGCTAGAATCAGTCGCCAGTGTCAACTATGAAGCCTTAATGTCAGATATCAGTGAGTTAACTCAGAGATGGATGTCACTACCAATGTCGATGATCGGGAGAATCAATATACTTAAAAGTAATATTTTACCTAAAATACTTTATTTATTTCAATACATTCCCTTATCACCACCTTTAGATCTATTCTCAAGAATAAAAAAAAAGTTAGTGGAATTTATATGGAACAACAGGAGGGCTAGATTACGTTTGTCTTTATTATATTTACCATTTGATCGTGGAGGTCTGAAATGTCCAAATTTTCCATCCATCCATCCATCGTCTACCGCTTTTCCGGAGGTCCGGGTCGCGGAGGCAGCAGTTCAAGCAGAGAAGCCCAGACTTCCCTCTCCCCAGCCACCTGCTCCAGCTCTTCAGAGGGGATACCAAGGCGTTCCCAGACTAGCTGGGAGACATAGTCTCTCCACCGAGTCCTGGGTCTGCCCCGGGGTCTCCTCCCAGTGGGACGTGCCTGAAACACCTCAAGTGGGAGGCGTCCAGGAGGCATCCTAATCAGATGCCCATACCACCTCAACTGACTCCTTTCAATGTGGAGGAGCAGCGGTTCTACTCTGAGCCTCTCCCGGATGACTGAGCTCCTCACCCTATCTCTGAGGGTGAGTCCAGCAATCCTACGGAGAAAGCTCATTTCAGCCGCTTGTATCCGCGATCTCGTTCTTTCGGTCATTACCCAAAGCTCGTGACCATAGGTGAGAGTAGGAACGTAGATTGACTGGTAAATCGACAGCTTTGCCTTAGAACTAAGCTCCCTCTTCACCACAACAGACCGGTACAACGTCCGCATCACTGCAGATGCTGCTCCAATCCGTCTGTCGATCTCTCGCTCCATTTTCCCCTCACTCGTGAACAAGACCCCAAGATACTTAAACTCCTCCACTTGGGGCAGGAGCCTGTCCCCAACCCGGAGAGGACAATCCACCTTTTTCCGGCTGAGGACCATGGACTCGGACTTGGAGGTGCTGATTCTCATCCCAGCCGCTTCACACTCAGCGGCAAACCGTCCCAGCAAGAGCTGTAGGTCATTGCTGGATGAAGCCAACAGGACAACATCATCTGCAAACAACAGAGATGAGATCCTGTGGTCACCAAGCATGACACCCTCCATTCCCTGGCTGCGCCTAGAAATCCTGTCCATAAAAATTATGAACAGGACCGGTGACAAAGGGCAGCCCTGGCGGAGTCCAACTCTCACTGGGAATGACTCCGACCGAGTGTTGGCAATGCGAACTAAACTCTCACAACGGTCGTACAGAGACCGAATAGCTCGTAACAACAAGCCCGATACCCCATACTCCCGAAGCACCCCCCACAAAAATCCACGAGGGACGCGGTCAAATGCCTTCTCCAAGTCCACAAAACACATGTAAACTGGTTGGGCAAACTCCCACGAACCCTCAAGAATTCTCGAGAGGGTAAAGAGCTGGTCCGATGTGCCACGGCCAGGACGAAAACCACATTGCTCCTCCTGAATCCGAGGTTCGACCAACGGCCGGACTCTCCTCTCCAATACCTTGGCATAGACCTTCCCAGGGAGGCTGAGGAGTGTGATCCCTCTAAAGTTGGAGCACACCCTCCGGTCCCCTTTTTTGAAGAGAGGAACCACCACCCCGGTTTGCCATGCCAAAGGCACTGCCCCCGACCTCCACGCAATGTTGCAGAGGCGTGTCAACCATGACAACCCAACAACATCCAGGGCCTTGAGGTACTCGGGGCGAATCTCGTCCACCCCCGGGGCCCGGCCACCAAGGAGATTTTTAACCACCTTGGCGACCTCAGCCCCTGTGATAGGCGAGTCATCCCCCTCGTCCCCAAACCCTGCTTCCTCTGTGGAAGGCGTATCAGTGGGATTGAGGAGATCCTCGAAGTATTCCTTCCACCGCCCGACGATATCCCCAGTTGAAGTCAACAGTGTCCCATCCGCACCATACACAGTGTGGACGGGGAGCTGCTTTCCCCTCCTGAGCCGCCGAACAGTTTGCCAGAATCTCTTTGAAGCCGACCGAAAGTCTTGTTCCATGGCCTCACCGAACTCCTCCCATACCCGGGTTTTTGCTTCAGCAACCACCCGAGCTGCACTCCGCTTGGCCTGCCAGTACACCTCAGCTGCTTCGGGAGTCCCACAAGCCAACCAAGCTTGATAGGACTCCTTCTTCAGCTTAATGGCCCCCCTCACCACTGGTGTCCACCACTTGGTTCGGGGGTTGCCACCATGAGATGCACCGACCACCTTGCGGCCGCAGCTCTGGGCTGCCGCTTCAACAACAGAGGTGGAGAACATGGCCCATTCAGACTCCATGTCTCCAGACTCCCTCGGAATGTGGTTGAAGTTCTTCCGGAGGTGGGAGTTGAAGACCTCCCGGACAGGGGCCTCAGCCAGACGCTCCCAGCACACCCTCACTATACGTTTGGGTCTACCAGGTCTGAATGGCTTCCTCCCCTGCCATCGGATCCAACTCACCACCAGGTGGTGATCAGTTGACAGCTCTGCACCTCTCTTTACTCGGGTGTCCAAGACATACGGTCGCAGGTCTGATGATACGATAACAAAATCGATCATCGACCTGCGGCCTAGGGTGTCCTGGTGCCAGGTGCACATATGGACACCCTTATGCTTGAACATGGTGTTCGTTATAGACAGACTGTGGTTAGCACAGAAGTCCAATAACTGAACACCACTCGGGTTCAGATCGGGCAGGCCGTTCCTCCCAATCACCCCCCTCCAGGTTTCACTGTCGTTGCCCACGTGCGCATTGAAGTCCCCCAGTAGGACAATGGAGTCTCCAGGAGGAGCACCCTCCAGCACCCCAGTCACAGACTCCAAAAAGGGTGGGTACTCTGAAACATCATTTGGTGCATAGGCACAAATGATGGTCAGGACCCGTTTCCCAACCCGAAGGCGCAGGGAAGCAACCCTTTCGTCCACCGGGGAAAACTCCAATATAGAGGCAGCAAGGTGGGGCGATACAAGAATACCTACCCCTGCTCGTCGCCTCTCGCCCGGGGCAACTCCAGAAAAGGCCAAGCTCCAGCCCCTCTCCAGGAGACTGGTTCCGGAACCGGAGCTGTGTGTTGAGGTGAGGCCAACTATATCTAGCCGGTATCGCTCAATCTCGTACACCAGCTCAGGCTCCTTCCCCACCAGAGAGGTGACATTCCACGTACCAAAAGCCAGTTTAGAAAGCTTGGGATCAGTCCGCCAAGGTCTCCGCCTTTGACTGCCACCTAATCCACATAGCACCGGACTTCCATGATCCCTCCTGCAGGTGGTGAACCTACTGGAGGGCGGACCCATGTAACTCCTTCGGGCTGAGCCCGGCCGGGTCCCATGGGTGGAAACCCGGCCACCAGACGCTAGCCTTCGAGCCCCTCCCCCAGGCCTGGCTCCAGGGTGGGGCCCCGGTAACCCCATACCGGGCGGGGTACACTGAATCCTTGATATACAATTTATCATGAGAGTCTGTTGGATCGTTCTTCGTCTGGCCCTTCACCCAGGACCAGTTTGTCTTGGGAGACCCTATCAGAGGCAAATTGCCCCGGACAACATAGCTCCTGGGATCACTGGGGCACGCAAACCCCCCCACCACGATAAGGTGACGATCCATGTCCAAATTTTATGTTGTATTATTGGTCGGCACAACTGAGGTCTATGACATATTATTTTTCATCAAATGATCTCCCTCACTGGACTGAAATGGAATCATACAATTTACCTTTACCTCTTCCCATATTCATATACTCAGATTCGGCAAAAAAATTACAAAAACAAGTTAAAAATCCATTTGTAAAGCATATGATCAAAATATGGTGTGAAGCTAAAAACTATTTAAAAGAACCACAGTTATTGTCACAATTTAGTCCAATATGGGGTAATCAATATTTTAAACCAGGGAGAGCGGACGCTGTATTTAAAGTATGGAATTTAAAAGGGATACAAAAGATTCAGGATTTATATTTGCCATGTGCAGACAACATAATGTCTTTTGAAGAGCTGAGGATCAAATTTAATCTCAATAGAACACATTTTTTTAAATATCTTCAACTTAGAAACTTTATTCGATCAAATCAAAATAAAGCTCTCACTCGACCTATTTATTCATCCTTGGAAAAAATGATGATGAAAGATAGTAAAAGAAAGGGTATTATTTCAGAGTTTTATAACTCATTGACACTATCTTCAAGTGAAAATTCACTGAAAAGATTAAACTACTGGAAAGAAGATCTGCAAATTGAAATTTCAGAGGAACAATGGGAATTGGCTTGTACAGAAGCTCAAACCAAATCAATAAATGCACGCCTTAAATTGATACATTTCAAATGGTTAATGCGGATGTATGTTACACCGGAGGAGTTAAATAGATATAACAAAAATATACCAGATACATGCACAAAATGCATGGAAAGTAAAGGAACCCTATTTCATTGTTTATAGGAATGTAGATTAATAAGAATGTTTTGGGAGGAGGTGAGGGTAACAATTGAAAAAATAATCTCAAAACAAATCATATTGAATCCTAAACTGTTTTTGTTGGGTCTGTACCCAGAAAAGCATAATTTCAATAAAAGTGAAAGAACATTCATAGACCTCAGTTTGCTTAATGCCAAAAAATGTATTGCACTATTATGGAAAAAGACTCATAGACCAGATGTGACTCAGTGGTTAAGACAGATGTTAACAAACCTTCCATTAGAAAGAATAACATATATACTGAAATCAAAGGAAATTGTGTTTGAGAATATATGGAGACCTTTTATTGATTATGTAAAAAATTTAAACATAACTCTTGAAGAAGAAGGTGAATGATGTGTGTGGACCTTGTAAATTCCAAACTGGTGAACATAATATGTATACTAATGTATTGGATTGTCTAGACTAAACAGAGGAGCATTGTTGAAGACTTGATTTTGTTGGTGGTTGTTGGTGTTTTTAGGGCATTTTTTTTTTTTTGTAGTACTTTAGTGTTAGTGTTTGATTGTTTGTATCATGTTTGTTAAAAAAAAAAAAAGGTTCAATAAAGATATTGTGGAAAAAAAAAAAAAACTCACAAATTTTCTCAAAAACGTCACCAATTTTCCAGGAATAAAAGTTTTAAGAAATTTTCTAGAAAAAGTTACAAATTTTCCCTCAATAAAAACGTTAATTTTCTAGAAATAAAGGTCACAAATTTTCCAAGGAAAAAAGTTTTTTTTTTTTTTTTTTTTTTAGAGAAAATTAGATATTTCTAGAAAAAAGGTCTTAAATTTTCCAGGAAAAAATTACATTTTTTTTTTATTTTTTTTAAACGTTGCCTATTTTGGGGGAGAAAAGGTTTAAATTTTCCAGCGGAAAAAAGTCACAAATTTCCCAGGAAATGTTAAAAAAAAAAAATCTAGAAAACGTGTCGCCAGTGTTTACAGAAAAAGAGTCACAGTTTTTCTAGGAAAAAAGGATCACCAATTTTTCCAGAAAAAAAAAATGATACAAATTTTCTAGAAAAAGTCACAAATTTTCCCAAAAAAGTCACTTATTTTCTAGAAATAAAAGTCACAAATTTTCCAAGGAGAAAAAGTTTTTAAAAATCTAGAAAAAGTTACACATTTTCAAAAAAAGTTGCCTCCATTCATCCATCCATCCATCTTCTTCCGCTTAATCCTTTTCGGGTCGCGGGGGGAGTGGGGGGGGGGCTGGAGCCTATCCCAGCATCTTTGGGGGAGAGGCAGGGTCCACCCTGGACAGATCGCCAGTCCATCGCAGGGCCAACACAGAGAGACAGACAACCATTCACTCTCACAGTCAGACCTAAGGACAATTTAGAATCCCCAGTTAGAAGAACTGAGCTGCTTTTTCGCACGGTTTGAGGCAAATACACCTCGCCTGGACCCACTGATGTTATTGAATGCCAGCTCTGATGTGCTTACCCTGCAGGATCATGAGGTGAGACAGACAGTGAGAGCAGTTCACCCGAGAAAGGCTACTGGTCCCGATGGAGTGCTAGGAAAGGTGCTCAGAGCATGTGCAGATCAGCTATGCTCTGTTTTGACTGACATTTTTAACTTGTCTCTCAAGGCAGCCGTTGTTCCACAGTGTTTAAAATCTGCAGTCATTATTCCTGTGCCTAAAAAATATTATCAGCAGTCTGAATGACTATCAACCAGTAGCATTAACACCCATTATTATGAAGTGCTTTGAGAAAATGGTATTGAAACATCTTTTGTCTAGTCTCCCCCCAGACTTTGATCGGTACCACTTTGCCTACAGGCGGCGCAGATCCACTGAAGATGCTATTGCTATAGCTCTCCACTCGGCATTCAGCCATGTAGAAGACAAGGGGAGCTATGTAAGAATGTTGTTTGTGGACTATAGCTCGGCATTTAATACAATTATTCCCAACATTCTCATCACCAAATTGCTTCAGCTTGGTCTGCCTACTCACACTTGCAGCTGGATTAAGGACTTCCTAACAAACAGAACACAGACTGTTAGACTCGGACCCCATTCCTCCTTTACAGTCATGCTTAACACAGGCTCGCCACAGGGCTGTGTGTTGAGCCCCACTTTGTATTCATTGTACACATATGACTGCATACCTGTTCATCCCACAAACATTATAGTGAAGTTTGCAGATGACACAACAGTAGTGGGGCTCATATCAGGAGGAGATGAGTCTGCATACAGAGATGAGGTCCAGAAACTGGTGAGATGGTGCTCAGATAATAGTCTGCTATTGAATACAAAAAAAACCAAAAGAACTCATTATTGATTTTAGGAAGCATAGCAGTGAGCCGCCTCCTCTATATATAGGCAAGGAGTGTGTGGAGAGGGTGGAGGCTTTTAAGTTTCTGGGTGTTCATATTTCTCACAACCTTACCTGGGCAGTTAACACCATAGCTACGATAAAAAAGGCTCAACAACGTCTACACTTTCTGAGACTCCTCAAGAAGAATGGCCTGAATGCACAGTTGCTGGTTTTATTTTATCGCTCTGCTATTGAGAGCATTCTGTCATATGGCATCACGGTTTGGTATGAGGGCTGTTCATCCGCAGACCGCAAAGCCTTCCAGAGAGTGATCCAGACTGCGCAAAAAATCACTGGCTGTTCTCTCCCTTCTCTGGAAGAGATTTCCAGGTCTCGGTACCTCAACAGAGCTACTGCCATCATTAAAGACTGTGCTCATCCAGGCCATGATTTCTTTCACTTGCTCCCCTCAGGAAGGCGGTACAGATCCCATTAAACCCGGACTACCAGGTATAATTATAGTTTTTTCCCAGCAGCAGTACGTATTTTGAACGGATTTATGTAACACGCACAGACTGCTGATATTATTTTGTTATTTTAGGTTATTTTGTGGCAATAACCCTGTGTGTATAAGCTGGTCTTATATATTTATCGCTCAGTATGTTTTCATTATTGCAATGTACATATTGTATTCAACTTTTAGGTAATTTTGTTTCAAGCATTATTTATTGTTGTAATTATAAGAATGTTAAATGCATGAGTGAACTGTGAGTGTGATAGTTTGTTTTTAGGGAGCAGCATCTCAATGTCGTTGCATTGTTTATTAGCAATGGAATGACAATAAAGGCACTCTGACTTTGACTTGATGCCAGTTAACCTAACCTGCATGTTTTTGGCCTGTGGGAGGAAACCAGAGTGCTCGCAGTAAACCCACGCAGACACGGGGAGAACATGTTCTGTTTTTTAGAAGAAAGGTCACAAGTTTTCCATGAAAAAGAGTTTGTTTTTTTAATTCTAGAAAAAGTTGCAAATTTTCTCAAAAAAAGTTACAAATTTTCTATAAAAAGTCACGTATTTTCTAGGGACAAAAAAGGTCACAAATTTTCCAGAAAAGGTCAAAAGTTGTCCAGGAAAAAAGTATCAGATTTTGCAGAAAAAAGTCATAGATTTAAAAAAAAAAAAAAAAAGTTGCAGACTTCCCAGAAGGAAGTGCCAAACCCAAGCATAATTTCTGTTTGTTTCACAGACACGTTGGAGCTGTTTTACAACGACCCCAACGGCACCAGGGTCCAGATCCCTCTGACGTCCACGGGCATCGCCTGGTGGACCGACAAGCACGTGAAGTTCAGGAACCCCGGAGGAAACCCCACAAACCTGACCGCCGCCTTCCAAGGTCTCTTGTGGCTTGTGTCTCAGTCATTATTAGTTTTTTAATCCACAAAAAAGGCCCAATCTGCCCGTAAACATTCAGTATTTATTCAGCTTTATTATAAAGTCAGCAGTTGGCTACACTGGGTATGGAGGCCCACATGCACTAAAATTAAAATCAAAAAGAAATGCAAAAAAAAAAATGAACCAGTGAATAAAGTGGATTAAAGATTTAAAATGATAGTAATTCACAATTTAAGTGCACTGGAAAAAAGAGAAAACTACAGGGCATGAATAAAAAAGAGATTATCAATCTAGTTTTATTTCTGTAATAGAAGACACGATAAAATTGAAATGCCACTGAGACGTTTTGACCTAAATTTTCAGCTTATTTGTGACGCTCTGACTTCCTTCGTCCTCAGTGACGACAAAGCCGGTGAACTGGCGCCGTCCCGTGTACGAGCTGGACTCTGACCCGGAGAACAACGGCTTCATCAACGAGGACTTCATTGTGTGGATGAGGACCGCCGCCCTGCCCACCTTCAGAAAACTCTACCGCATCATCCAGAGGAAGAACAGCATGGTCCCCACCCTGCCCAGAGGCAACTACACCCTAGAGGTGCTCTACAGTATCCTTCACCCAGAGCCACACCCGTGGAGGCAGCAGGCTGATAAATGGGCACCAATACACCAGCGATATCTTGGCTTTGATTTCTGGTGATCTGATGCCAGCGTGACGATAAGTCATGAATAAAGTCGGAAGCCACCGTTCATTTTTATTGTGTGAGAGGTAAGATAGCAAATTATAAAAATATGAGAAGGATAAAGAAACAAATTTACAAGACAGGGAGAAGTCACAAAATACCAGATGAGGGAAAAAGTCAAGTTTTCTAGGAAAAAAAGTCATTTTCTAAGAAAAGTCACATTTTTTTCTAGAAAAAAAAAATCAAATTTAAAAGAAGTAACAAATTTTCCAGAAAGTCGTGAATTTTCCAGGGAAAAGTCACAAATTTTCCAGAAAAAAGGTCACAGATCTTCAAGAAAAAGGTCAAAGCATCCCCTCCCCAAAAAAGTCACAAATTTTCCAGAAAAAAGTCACAAATTTAGAAGAAGCAAAGATCTAATTTACAGGGAAAAAGTTGAAGGTAATTGTGACGCTCTTGTGTAAAATGCTGAGGGTGAACTGGTGGTTTTAGAGCCCCCTGGTGGCTGAGGGAGTGTGTTGCAGCGGTGGTGGTCTGCTCCTGATGACATGAACTCCTGACTGTGGGACAGTCGCTGCTCTTCTTTGTCACGAAGCTTCTGTAGAACTTCAGTTTGTTGTTATGCCGTGACTTTTAGGACGCCGTCTCTGCAGACGTTCCTTAACCTGGGAACCCAGATTACCCCGTGCGCAGCTTCGACGGCAGGAAGCGGATGATCCTGAGCACCATCTCCTGGATGGGGGGGAAGAACCCGTTCCTGGGCATCGCCTACATCACGGTGGGCTCCGTCTGCTTCTTCCTGGGCGTGGTCCTGCTGGTCATCCACCACAAATATGGGAACCGCAACAACAGCGCCGACATCTCCAACTGAGAGTCCAGCTCAGCGGTGAGGAGCGCTGGATCGGGGGGGGGGGGGGGGGGGGGGGGGGTCGGAAAACTCTGTATTGTCCAACAAAATCAGCATGAAGCTGCTGAACATCTGAGCTTTAAAATGAAGGGAAAACAACAGAAATATGAAGCTTTTCTCACATTTGTCGCAGTTGTGCGGTGTCTGCCAATCCTGGAAAAGTCTGGAATTTTCCCCCCATAATTAAGGCCTTAGTTCTCCTTTAAACTGACAATTAATCCTTAAAAAGTCTGCATTTCACAGGTGTTAGGTGTGATAACCATGGCAGCTGCTGATGGGCAGAATTCCTCACAAATCACTACTTTTATCTCATCAGTTTGCACTTTTTTGAAACTTGTGTTTGTAAATTTGTGACTTTTTTTTCTCCTAAACTTACAATTTATTTTCTCACAAATTTGCTGCACTTTTCTAATAAGTTTGTAACTTTTTTCACATAAATTTTCCTTTTTTTCCTCATGAATTTGCCATTTTTTTCCTTATAAATGTGACATTTTTTTCCTCATAATTTTATGACTTGTTAGAGGTTTTTCCCAGATAAATGTGAGATTTTTTCCACATTTAGTTGAAACTTTTTTTCTGAAAAATTTGCAGTGTTTTTCTGTTACGTTTGTGACTTTTTCCTTGTAAACTTAAATTTTTTTTCACATAAATTTGCAACTTTATTCCTTAAATTCCAACATTTTTTCTCAGAAATTTGCATTTTTCAAAGTAATTTTGAGATTTTTTTTAAATTAAATTTGGGCTTTTTTCCCTCATAATGTAGCTTTTTGTTTACAAGTTGGAGGCTTTTTTCACAAAAACTTGAGATGTGTTTTAAGTTTTTTTTTCACATAAATTTGAGTTTTCCTGTTAAATTTGAAACTTTTTCTTTGCAAATGTGCAGTGTTTTTCCTATTAAGTTTGTAACTTTTTTCACATAAATTTGTCTCTTTTTTTTCCTTCATAAATTTGTAATTTTGGGACTTTTTCCTTCAAAAGTGTGACACTTTATTAGATTAATTTTTTTCACATGAACTTGCAACTTCTTTTTCTCAAGAATTTGCAAATTTTTTTTACAGTTTTTGCTTTTTTTACATAAATTTGCAACTTTTTCTTAGAAAATTCCAACATTTTTCTGATAAATTTGCTTTTTTAAATAATTTTTAGACTTCTTCATATAAATTTGGGGTTTTTTCCTTGTAAATTTGAGACCTTTTTCTACATAAACCTGCAATATTTTCCTTTAAAATTTGCTATTATTTTCACATAAATTTTTGACTTTTTCTGTTAAATGTGCAACTTTTTCCTTGCAAACACACAACTTTTTTCTAGTAAAATTGTAGCTTTTTTCTTCATAAGTTTATTTTTTCGTTTATAAGCAGAAAAGTTGCAAATTTCTTTAAAAAAATCAAAACACTTGAAAAATAGTGTAATCATAATTTTATTCCAGAAGTTATGTGAAAAAGTCATAAACTGAACTTAATTATAGCTTCAGAAGCAAGGATCTTTGAAATTTAAGAGAAAAGCCTCAGAAATGGTAAAGAAAAGCAAATAAATAAACAACAACAAATATGTGTCAGTAAATTGTTAGATTTACAGAACACAATATGTGACTCAAAAAAAGTTGCAAATTTACTAGGAGAAAAGTTGCAGATTTCTGAGAAAGTTGAAAAACAGTTGCAGATTTACAAAGAAAAACTTGCAACTTTACAGGAAAAAAAATGTAAAAAGTTTAGAGGAAAAATGAAAAATTGCAAGAAAAAAGTTGTAGATTTACAGGAAAATTTGAAACTTTTTTCTTGTAAATTTGCACCTTTTCTCTTTAAATTTGCAAGAAAGTTGTAAATGTAAAGAGAAAAAGTTGCAAAATTACTAGAAAAAGTTGTAAAATTTACAAGAAAAAGCTTTAAAATTCACAGGAAAAAGTTTCAAACTTAAAGGGGAAAAAGTGCAAATTAACAAGAAAGTTGCAAATTTACAAAAAAAAAAAAAATACAGGAAAAAAGTTGGAAAATTTACAAGAAAAAAGCTTCAAATTTCTAAGAAAAGAAGTGTTTGAATTTGCGACTCCCTGCTGATTTGTTGTTGGCCAGAACTGCCCCTGACCTCCAGATGGCGCCATTAAACTCCTGAATGCTGTGATGCTGGGAGGAAAAGCCAGCGTAGAAGAAGCGAGTTTTCCAGGATGGCGCCGGTGCCATCGCTCCCTGCATGAGTCGTTTACGTCATCGCCGGTCCGTCTCCGTGCCTCATTTTGGTGTCTGTGACATTTGTTTTTGCACTTTAAAACACAGAGAATTCCACACGTGCGAGGGAGCAGAAATGTGTTTGTCTCACGTTTTTATCGGTATTTATTTAGTGAAATGTTTGCGTGGTAGAGTCGGTGTTTGCACGTTTTCGCTCTGGTTAAATGCAGTAAAAGAGCATGGCTGTTACTTCTGATGGAATGTTTGACGGGCTAAAATGTGAGACTCGGTCCTGATTCCTGCCTGTTGAATGGATGCTGCATGTCTGTGCAGAGTTTCTTATTTTTTTATCGCAGAATTGATGAGGGTTTGACGTTCAGTTTTTGATACTTCTGTGTCTGTTGGTTTATTGGTGCTTTTAAGAGAGAAATACTGTATATCGTCATCACTGTCATATTAAAATGGGTTTTATTTGTGATATGTGTTGCTTTTGTTATAATTTAAGGTTTAATAAGGTGTTATGATCACTGTTTCTGTGAGTAAATAAAAGAGGATAAATGACTTAATGATTATTATGGTTTTATTTATTTGCATTTTTACAAACTAAAATGCTCTGACTGTCAGTGGTGGCTAGTAGTTACTTGAGTGCATTTATGAGGAAACTGTTGTACTTTAATCCAACAGGTGATTTGTTATTTTTAACAAGGGGCTGCACGGTGGCGCAGTGGTTTAGCACTGTGGCAGCACAGTTTTACCCTCGGCCGGGGGATCGCGGGGATCATGAGATCGTGGGTTCGATCCCAGCCCCCGACCAACAGTGAGCTGTGTGGAGTTTGCATGTTCTCCCCGTGTTGCGTGGGTTTACTCCGGGATTTCTCCGGTTTCCTCCCGCACACCAAAAACATGTAGGTTTAGGGCGCTCGCGCACGCAGCGACCAGCAGCCGGTGGCTTGTCACCAGACTGCAAACCAAGTCTACCTACGGGTACAAATAAGTAACAAAAAAAAAAAAAAAAAAAAAAAAAAAAGTGGGTGGGGGGGTATTCACTGGGGGTGTAACGGTTCGCCTATAATCACGGCTCAGTACGTACCTTGGTTTTAAGGTCATTCAGTTTATTTTTGGTACGGTTAGGAAACAAAATGCAAAACATAAAACTGCTTATCTTTAGTGTGAACGGGAACAGCTTTGACAGAAACCCTGCAAACTGCCAGCAGTCAGTTCTCCAATAAATAAAATGTATACTGTAGAGGATGCCTTCACAAACGAGACTGAGTTTATTTCTCAGGAAAGGTTTATTTGCAGTCTCATCCTCTAACAGCAAGTATCTCAACAAAAGAGACAGGACAATCTTTCCTCACAGCTTTTATACCCCCAGAGACACAAAACCCCCCACGTCAAATATCACACCTTCAACCCACAGTCCTTCAGTAAACATATGAACCCACAGTTCTTCAGTAAACATATGAACCCACAGTCCTTCAGTAAACATATAGCCTCCGAGGCTCATTGGCGTCTCTATTGTCTCTTCCGCCTCGGGAGCTCCTGCTGGGACATTGTCTCTGACTTCCTGTCTCTCCAGAAACCACTTCACACCTGCCGAGGTCTCTGCCGGGTCAGGTCCTTTTGGACGTTTGAAGTCTGTAGAGTATGCACCGTCATGCCTAGTAGTAGTAGTAGATTAGTTTATTTGACAGGGACAGTGCAATAAACATAGACAATTAATCAAAGACAATCAATCTGATGTGTTGCACATAGAGTGTATAGCTATTAGCTAATTTGCAACTCTTGTCCCTGGATGGGCTTTAGAAAAAAGAATCAAGATAAAAAATATACACAATAACCACATACATCAATGCAGAAAAATTATAAATACACAATTATAAATATTATAAATATTATAAATACACAAATATAACAGCCTGACTCACATTTAACATAAATATTATAAATACACAAATATAACAGCCTGACTCACATTTAACACATATAACATAACTCACATTTGCCTATTTCAGGCCTTCCTCCCTCCGTCACTCACTATAAACAAACACATTTATTCCTTCCCTTCATTCACTCTCACTTTGCAGACAATTAATTCATACATGAGAACATTCTTGTTTATTTTTCAGCCAGTTTTTAACATTTTTAGTGAATGTTTTAAAGTCCGTTATTATTTTAATTTCATTTGGCATTGTGTTCCAGATGTGACTGCCCTTTATAGAGAAAGCTGTTTGTCCAAATGTGGTTCTGCGGTGGAATATTTTACAGTTATTGTTAACAGAACTCCTGGTGGCTCTGCTGCTGTCCTGTCTTTGGACAAAACCAGCAAGTGGCTCGGGTGCTGATTTATGGAAACATTTGAACGTTAATTTCAGAAGACAGAGGTCAATGAAGCTCTCAAAACTCAATAGGTTGTATTTTTTTAAAACATTACAGTGATGCCACCTAATGGGCTTTTTGCCCAAGATTTTTAGGGTTTGATTATATAATGAACCTATATGTCTTATTGTGGAAGGGGCTGCTTGAGCCCAGACTGTCAAACAGTATGATATATGAGAAAAAACCATAGAATGCATATACAGTGCAGCTGCTTCGTAAGGTATGTAATATCTAATTAATTTAAAGCAGTTCAGATTTTTTTTTACTGTTTTTGAAATTTTCTTTATATGAAGATTAAATTTGAGTTGAGGATCTAGTACAATGCCAAGGTATTTGAATTCTGTAGCTAAACTGATGTCATGATCATGTATATTAACTTTAAAATGTTGCAGGTTACATTTTTTGATTGAAAAGCACATTGAGACTGTTTTCTGAAGGTTCAGCAATAGATGGTTCTTGAGGAGCCACTCTTGGACATCAACCATACTTGTAGACAGTACATCTGCAGCCTGTGCTGGAGTCTTGGCAGCTGTGTAAATAACTGCATCATCTGCATAAAGTTGGCATGTTGCAGCTGAGCAGTGTAACGGCAGGTCATTAATAAAAATGCTGAAAAGTAAAGGACCAAGAATGGACCCTTGTGGGATACCCATGCGGTTGTTTAAAAATGAGGATTTATCCTGGTGAACTTTTACACACTGTTCTCTATTCTGGAGATAAGATGCAAACCATTCTAATGTATTTGGGGAGAAGTTAAAAGATACCATTTTGGATAAAAGCAAACTGTGGTTTACAGTATCGAAAGCCTTTTTGAGATCTAGAAAAACAGCTCCTACCACATTACCCCTGTCCAAGGACTGTTTGACGTTTTCAATAAGGCAACAATTTGCTGTTTCTGTTGAGTATCCTGGTCTAAAACCAAATTGATGTGGATGAAGAAGTTGATTGTCTTGTAAGTAGTCTATCAGCTGTGTAGCTACAACTTTTTCAAGAACCTTAGATAGGACTGGTAAGATAGAGATTGGGCGGTAATTGCATATATCGTCTTTACTGCCTGATTTATGAACTGGTATGACGACAGCTTTTTTCCAGCCAGATGGAAATGTACTAGACCTAATGGAGAGATTAATGAGATGAGTCAGTGGTTTGATTAATATTTTGCTGTGCATTTTGAGAAAGGAGGTGTTCATATTGTAGATATCATTAGTTTTTGAGTTTGACAGTGTTTTAACAATACCAGCAATTAACTTCTCATTTACCTCATCGATGTGAAAAGTATCTGTTGGAAGTATGGAATTTGTGTTGTTGAGCACATTTGGCAGCACAAAAATTTTTGTTAAGTCTTCCACAGAGCCCACAAAGTGTGAATTAAATTCATTTGCCAAAGTAGCCTTGTCACTGACGGTCTTGCCATTGATTCTAAGTTCCTTTACCCCCTTCTGATCGTTTTTTTTATTAGTTAAGTTATTTAAATGCCTCCATAGGGAACTGTTGTTACCCTTTGCATGATCTATCAGTTTATTGTAATAAGATATTTTTGATTTTCGCAGCTCATGTACCACTTTATTTCTTAAACTTTTGTACACAAGGTGATCATTTTGTAGTTTGGAGGTTAGTGATGTTTTCAGTGCATAGTCTCGCCTCTTCATAAGTTTTCTTATTTCATTATTTAACCATGGTAGGCTAATCTTCTGTTGTCTACTTTTAATTTGCTTTGAAAATTTTTCTATAGACTTTGTGATTGTTGCAGTTATAAAATTACAACAATCATCTACTTCACATGTTGACATGAGCTGCTCCCAATTTTGATTCTCTAAGTAATGTTCAAACTCCTCATTTTTTGATTTGGGGATAATAAAATTTGATTTGTCAATATCGACTCCCCCAAAATACTGTAGTCGCTTTTTAGTAAGTTTCCTGACAGCAAGAACCATGTTATGATCTGAGAGACCAGTTACAAGATTATAGGTTCTGGTTATTCGTTCTGGTTTATTAGTAAATACCATGTCAATAAGTGTTCTGGATTGTTTGGTTATCCTGGTGGGTCCTTTGATGATTTGCTGGTAATTAAATTTAGTCATGAGGCTTTTCAGTTTTTGTTTGTCTTTTTTATCAGACCAGTTGATATTAAAGTCACCATGAATTATTGTTTCTCTGTTCTTCTCAAGTTGTTTAACCAGATCACTTAATTCATTATAAAAGGAAGAGTTGTGTGACGGTGGGTTGTACACTACTGCAATGTTGAAATTCATTACCGGAGAGAGACATACATTAACAGCTAAACATTCAAGTGAAGTATTCAAATCAACCAGTTGACATTTATATTTCTCTTTGATGTAAATTAAAACACCTCCTCCCCTCCCTACCTGCCTGTCTTTTCTAAAACACTGGTAGCCCACAATATCGATCATATTAGTGTCTATGTTACTGTGTAGCCAGCTTTCTGAGAGACAAAGGTAGTCCAGATTTGAGTCCAACAGCAACACCGAAATCTCATCTCTTTTGGGGATTATGCTCCGTATGTTTAAATGTCCGCCGAGGATCCCCTTTGGTTTAGCCTTGGTGTCCCAAAGAACTCGTGCATGATTAACAGTTTGGAAAAATAAATGTTGTTTTTGCTTTTGTACAGCTCGGTTTTGTGCTAACCCAGTGGTCTGCTGTTTAATAGTGGCAGGTCCAGGGTTAAGGTGAATGTCTCCTGCCAGAAGTAGCAGAACTAACAGAACTTTAACTGTATATCCTCTGCCATATTGTGATTTTTGCTTAACAGCCATGTTTGCCTTAATTTGGAAGTTTTTGCTCAGGGCTTTTAAAGACCACATAGAGTGTAGGGTGAGATGTCCAAGCCCAAATCCATACAGATAAAACTTTTTAACTTCACCTTTGGTTGAGTTTGTCGGAAAATCCTTCTTGTTGCAGGTCCAGACACACAAAGACAAAACGAAGAGGAAGTAGAGAAGTAGAGAAGGCTTATTAGTGGTGCCCATCAGCCCACTTTTTAATCCGGTGGCCGCCATCTTCAGTCTTTCTTGGAAAGAAGGAAAAAGAAAATCTGTGGATAGTAAAATAAATTCTGCTTATATCGCCAGAATCTGATCCGATCTACTAAATACATGTGAGAGAAGATGCGTACCATACAAGCATGCCATATATGCGCCCTAAATGTGCGCCATATAACCCCCCCCAAACGTCTAAATAAGGACAAGTTACACCTCAAATGCATAGAGTCATGACATATCACACAGAACGAGAAAAAAATTGGCACAACAGATCATACATCCAACTGCCTGGGCTTCAACTCCCTGCCATATCTGCTGTGAGCAGGTCTCGCTCTGCCTGTGGCTGTCTCTTGCATCTGTGGATCAGAGACATTAGCACATCGTTGTGAAAGCTTAGCAGAGTGTCTCCCCGGCGGCCTGCCGCGGCGGGGGGCCCTGGCCAACTGTACCTGTTCATCAGCTAGCACAAAAGCAGGTTTGAGTCTGTTAATGCAGACTAATTCCCTCCTGTCTCCCAAATCGAGCAAAAAATGCTTTTCCCCGGTTTCTAACACTCTGAACGGTCCATCGTAAGGTGGTCTTAAACCTAACCTCTGTGCGTCGTGTCTAACAAAGACGAATTCTGCATTCTTTAAGGCTTTAGGCACAAAAACGCGTGGAAAACTGTGATGAACTGGACCGGGGAGGGTGTTTGATCCCGCGTCGCTTTGCAGCAGCTGAGCGGGGGGGGGGGGGCGATCTGGTGCGGGGTTCTCAGGAAGGAATTCTCCCGGTAACCGGAGAGGTTGGGCGAAGACAAGTTCGGCCGGAGAGGCTTGCAAATCTTCTTTAGGTGCTGAACGCAACCCTAATAAAACCCATGGAAGCTTATCAACCCAATTTGTGTCCGTGAGAGCCGCTCTGAGGGCTGCTTTCAATGACCGGTGAAAGCGTTCGCACAAACCGTTGGCCTGGGGGTTATACGCAGTTGTGCGATGAATTTTCACCCCCAGGCTGAGTGCCATGGATGACCAGAGCTCGGAAACAAATTGGGGTCCTCTGTCAGACGTTATGTCTGACGGGACTCCAAAGCGCGCGACCCAAGCCGTTAAAAAAGCGCACGCAACGTCTGCTGCTGTGGTTGACGCCAGGGGAATCGCCTCTGGCCAGCGCGTAGTGCGGTCCACCATAGTTAGAAGGTGTGTGAACCCCTGTGACAGCGGGAGGGGTCCCACCAAGTCGATATGCACGTGGTCGAAGCGTTTGGCTGGGATGTGAAAAGGTTCTAGAGGGGCCCGCGTGTGCTTGTGTACCTTTGCTCTTTGACACGCTGCGCAGGCTGCAGCCCATTCTTTGACCTGTTTACGCAGCCCCGGCCAAACAAACTTCTCTCCCACCATTTTGATCGATGCGCGAACGCCCGGGTGTGCCAGCGAATGTATTAAGTCAAAAACACGGCGATGCCACGCAGCCGGGACCACGGGGCGAGGGCGCCCCGTGGAGATATCGCAGATTAGGGGGGGGCATACCTCTTTGATGCACCCTGTGCTCCAGCCTTAGCCCTGTTGGCCCAGACTGGAGCGCGCGCACGTCCGCATCGTTAACCTGCTCAGCGGCCATGGCTGCATAATGTAACCCAACGCAGACCGGGGCTGTGAGCGCTTCCGCGCCGCAAGCCTGGCCCGAGTCTACAGCTGCCGAGTCTGCCCCCTGGGGGCCTGGCATTGCAACTGCACGCGAGAGACAATCTGCCACTACATTGTGTTTACCCGCCACGTGTTGAATGTTGGTGGTAAACTCCGAAATTGCGGCCAGCTGTCTCTGTTGTCGGCCCGACCAAGGCTCTGAAATTTTAGCCATTGCAAAAGTTAATGGCTTATGGTCTACAAACGCGGTGAAACGGCGCCCTTCCAACCAGAACTGGAAGTGGCGGATGGCCAAATGCAGGGCTAAAAGCTCCCTATCAAACGCGTTGTATTTACGCTCGTTATCGCGCAATGTTTTGCTGAAAAACGCAAGTGGTTGCCAGCTCCCTGCTACCAGTTGCTCGACCACCACTCCCACTGCCACGTCGGAGGCGTCCGTGGTTAGCGCCATGTGAGCTGCTGGCACCGGGTGTGCCAATAACGCAGCATTCACGAGGGCCGATTTGACCTGTGAGAAAGCGCGCTCCCGGTCCGGGGACCACTCGACCTTAGATGCAGGTTTTTGCTTCTTTAATGCCACGTACAATGGGTGTATGAGCCGTGCCGCGTTGGGGAGGAAACGGTTATAAAAATTGACCATCCCAAAAAATTCTTGCTGTGCCTTAACTGTCTGCGGTTGGGGGAAATCCGTTATCGCGCGCACTTTATCCGGCAGCGGGACCGCGCCCTCTGGAGACACGCGGTGTCCCAAAAAATCGATTTGCGCTACCCCGAATTGGCACTTCGCTGGGTTAATGATCAGCCCGTGCTCTGTCAGCCTCTGAAAAACGGCTGTGAGGTGGCATTCGTGCTCGGCTTCGGATGCACTGGCTACCAAAATATCATCCAAATAAGCGAATACGAAAGGGAGGCCGCGCAGCACTGCATCCATCATGCGTTGGAACGTCTGCGCGGCACCTTTGAGGCTGAAAGGCATACGCAAAAACTCGAAAAGCCCGAAAGGGGTTATAACTGCCGTTTTGGGTATGTCTTGCGCGCGGACTGGAACTTGGTGATAACTGCGCACCAAATCTATTTTGGAAAAGATGCGCGCCCCCGCCAAATGTGCCGAAAAATCCTGGATGTGCGGAATCGGGTAGCGGTCGTGTGCTGAAGCATTATTTAATCTGCGGAAATCACCGCAAGGGCGCCACGAGCCGTCAGCCTTGGGCACCATGTGCAGGGGTGACGACCAAGAGCTGTTCAAGCGTCTAACAATGCCCAGTTTTTCCAAGTTGGCGAATTCCTCGCGCGCGATGGCCAGTTTAGCTGGGTCCAAGCGCCGAGCTTTTGCAAAAACAGGGGGGCCAGAGGTAGTTATGAAATGCTCGACCCCGTGTTTGGCAACTGACGCTGAAAATGTTGGGACCGTGAGTGTTGGGAACTGGTTGAGTA
The DNA here is from genome assembly GCA_020510985.1 of Pholidichthys leucotaenia. Classification (NCBI taxonomy): domain Eukaryota; kingdom Metazoa; phylum Chordata; class Actinopteri; order Cichliformes; family Pholidichthyidae; genus Pholidichthys; species Pholidichthys leucotaenia. The sequence continues at coordinate 241,307,112 of CM035842.1, read as the reverse complement.
ATGCATGAAACTTACCACCCGCAGCTGTGACATTGGGATGTGCAGAAGGCAGGGCTACCCGAGCTGTGCAGGAGATAGAGTAGAAAGACAGTGCATTTACAATACGTCTATTAGCAAGATCAACTAACAAACTGAGCATAAAAAGTCAGCACCTAGCATGTTGTTGTTAACTGCAGCTACAACGAAGGTCCACTCGAAGGTGCGCCCGTGGAGGGACAGGAGGAGCGTCTTCTCCCCATAGGTTTTGATCGTGGAGCCGTTCGCCGCTAACACCAGGGGTCCGCTGGCAGGCGTCAGCATGTCCGCGTAGGCAGGCTTGACAAAACTTAGCTGGGAGCCTGTGTCCACCAGGAATTCTTTCCCTGAATTCGCGTCTGTCACGAAAAGCAGCTTGTTCTTCGTGCCGAGAGTCGCAGCTGCTACCGGCTCCCGGTCTTGGCGTTTCCCTGGCGCTGGTACCGGCACGGTGGAACGCATCTGCGCGCTTCAGAGTAGAAAGACAGTGCATTTACAATACGTCTATTAGCAAGATCAACTAACAAACTGAGCATAAAAAGTCAGCACCTAGCATGTTGTTGTTAACTGCAGCTACAACGAAGGTCCACTCGAAGGTGCGCCCGTGGAGGGACAGGAGGAGCGTCTTCTCCCCATAGGTTTTGATCGTGGAGCCGTTCGCCGCTAACACCAGGGGTCCGCTGGCAGGCGTCAGCATGTCCGCGTAGGCAGGCTTGACAAAACTTAGCTGGGAGCCTGTGTCCACCAGGAATTCTTTCCCTGAATTCGCGTCTGTCACGAAAAGCAGCTTGTTCTTCGTGCCGAGAGTCGCAGCTGCTACCGGCTCCCGGTCTTGGCGTTTCCCTGGCGCTGGTACCGGCACGGTGGAACGCATCTGCGCGCTTTCTCGGCGAAGCGCCGATGGTAGAAACAGAGGGTGTTGTCAGCCCCGCTTCTCCTGGCCTCTGCCGCTGCTGCCGTCAGTGGATCCGGTGCCGCAGCCTCTGGTCTCCCCTCGTCTCGCGGGGGGGCGTTCAGCTCTGCTGCTGCCGTCTATAGGCGTCGACGAGCCGCTGCGCCTCCTGGCCCAGCTCGTGGTAGTCACGGTTGTTGAGTGGCTGCGAGCTGGCCAGGGTGACTCTCACTGCTGGCGGGAGCGTTCTGAGGAAGAGGTGGGCGAAGATAAAGCTGTCGTCATCCTCGCCTCTCAGGCTCATCATCTTCGCCATCAGATCCGCCGGCCTGTCTGCTTCCCCTTCTGTCAGCGCCAGGAGCTTCTCTGCTCGCTCTCCCAGCGAGGGAGTGAAGGCTCGAATGAGGGCGGCTTTCAGTGCGCCATACTTGTCGTCCCGGGGTGGGTGGTTGGTCAGGCTCTCTACCCGCTGCACTGTGAGGCTGTCCAGCTTCGCGACGACATGGTAGAACCTCGTTGCGTCCGCTGAGATTCCCCGAAGGTGGAACTGCGCCTCCACAGTGGTAAACCAGGAGTGCGGGTTATGTTGCCAGAAATCGGGCAGCTGTAGTGTGGTAGCTGCGTTAACCCGGTTGGCTCCTGAAGAGTCCGGTGCGGAAAGCTCGCCGTCACCGGCCATGGTTCGTCGTAGGTCACCAGTGTAGAGGATGCCTTCACAAACGAGACTGAGTTTATTTCTCAGGAAAGGTTTATTTGTAGTCTCATCCTCTAACAGCAAGTATCTCAACAAAAGAGGCAGGACAATCTTTCCTCACAGCTCTTATACCCCCAGAGACACAAAAACCCCCACGTCAAATATCACACCTTCAACCCACAGTCCTTCAGTAAACATATGAATCCACAGTCCTTCAGTAAACATATAGCCTCTGAGGCTCATTGGCATCTCTATTGTCTCTTCCGCCTCGGGGGCTCCTGCTGGGACATTGTCTCTGACTTCCCGTCTCTCCAGAAACCACTTCACACCTGCCGAGGTCTCTGCCGGGTCAGGTCCTTTTGGACGTTTGAAGTCTGTAGAGTATGCACCGTCATGCCTACTAAATACATGTGAGAGAAGATGCGTACCATACAAGCATGCCATATATGCGCCCTAAATGTGCGCCATAATACAATAAAATAAATAAATTCTGTTTTTAGCAAATGAACGATGCAGACAAGTGCAACAATAGAAGTTTGAATAGTCTGAATTATTCTTGTATTTTTAGGAAATTAAAGTTCCTTGTTGCCTGAATCAGTGTTTTTAACCAGGTTGCTCTGGTGTGTTCAGGTTTCTGTGGGACATTAATTATCTCATTTCACTTGTTAACTGGTCAATAATTTGTCGTTGTTGCGTCTAGGTTCTGAAGGCAGCCATGCACAACAACAGCAAATTATTCGCAAGATTTTGGACAATTAAGAATTTAAGTTGATGTCCCACAAAAATGTGAACATACCAGGTCACCCTTGAAAAACACAGGCCTAAAGTGCAGCATCAGCAGATTTAGCTTTTTCTTAAAAGGATGGTGTTGTTTTGTGGCTGAAGTGGCACAGCAAGGAACTTCATACGGGGGCTCAGTTGCCTTCAGCATGTGTTTAAACTCGGTGTTCTGAACAACTGAATATGGCCACCTGTGGCGTTTGTTATTGCTTTGGCTCGATCTGAAAAGCCCTGGGGCCTCACGTATAAAGGACTTGGCAGCTGTCATACTCAAAGATGACGTACTCACAAAATTGGAAAAGTATGTGCGCACAGAAATTTTCAGATTTATAAAACTGTGCACACACCCAATTCTCCGCTCCTTTTCTTTATACATCCACCTCACATGAAAACCAGCGCACTCCGCCTCGGTTCCTCCCACTAATGACTATGATTGCATGTAAGAAAGATATCAAATAGTTTTTTTGGCCGGGGGGGGGGGGGGTGCATTCGTTGCACTGCCTTGGAATGATATGGACTTTATATTAGCAGCTTCAGCATGCATTAATTTTTAAATTATCACAAAGTATAGGTCAATAAAATTTTGAACAACTGTCAGAAAAGGTCTGTACGTGTTAAGTTAAATAACAAGCATTCATGGCATGGCGGCAGCATGAGCATTTTAATTTCTCAACATCAGAACACCCAACCACGGTGTTGTGGTTCTTTGTGGCTCTGACTGGATTCTACGTCTGCTTTAAGGTAAATTTAATTATGCCCAACATAGTTTAACAAAATGCATCACACTTTATTGTGGTGGATGTTATGTCTGAAATAAGCGAGCTGTAAGCCATCTTATGCCGAACAATGAACTACACTTTATTGGAGAAAACAGTTAACATAAATACACGGGTGGTAGCCCACCTGACGTCATCCCGTCTGATGACAGACGCCAGCTACGGGAAGCCCCAAAGAACAAACTCTCATAAACTCACATTTCACATTTACAGCCCCCCCCCCCCAAAAAAAAAAAAATCAAACCCTTTGTCGTTTTTGTTCTTTTAAACACAAACTTCAGAACAAGACCCTGACTGGACACTTGGGTAGACTGCTAAGATGCCCGCGTGTTGAGGTGGATTATTCTGCCACCTTTACCAACACGTTCTAACTAGCCAAACCCCACAGTAAAGTCTCTCAGATGACCTGGCCTCTGTCGAACACTTGCTGAGCGCCTCACTGGCTGAGGCCCTGCTGCTGGTCCCATCACCTGCCCCCCGGCATCCTGTAGCCCTGCATCAGCAAAGTCCAAACTTGTGTCCATCACGTCCATTGACACCCTCTGATCCTGGGTCGGCGGCAATTTCCTGAGGCGGCTAGCGTGCCACCGTGACCCATCGGAGAGGCGAAATGTGGCTGGACCCAGCTACATCGTGAGCTGTATGATCTGTAGTGGTGGTGTCTAGAATTCAGTTCAATTCAATTCAACTTTATTTATATAGCGCCATTTCACAACAACAGTCATCTCATAGCACTATCAACTGTAGGGGGGAACCCCACAGTTGCAGAAAGACCCCAGCAATCAGGCGATCCCCTGTGAGCAAGCACTTGGCGACGGTGGAGAGGAAAAACTCCCTTTTAACAGGAAGAAACCTCCAGCAGAACCAGGCTCAGGGAGGGGCAGTCATCTGCTGCGACTGGCTGGGGGGTGAGGGGATAGAGAAGAAGAAAAGAACAGACATGTAGAGAGCAAACAGCACGATGGGGACTCAATCTATGGGAGAGAACAAACAAATGTTAATGACCAGCAAAAAAAATATTTCATAGAGAGTGAGGAAAGGAGTGAGGCCCAGTGCATTACTGGAGGTCCCCCGGCTGACTAAACCTATTAGCAGCATAACTAAGGGAGGGTTCAGAAACACATGATCCCTCCCTAATTGTAGGCTATATCAAAAAGGTAGGTTTTAGCCCTATTCTTAAAAACAGAGATCGAGTCTGACTCCCGAATCCAGATTGGCAGCTGATTCCACAGGAGAGGAGCTTGATAACTGAAGGCTCTGCCTCCCATTGTACTTTTGGAGATTCTAGGTATTACAAGTAATCCTGCATTTTGGGAGCGTAGTGCTCTGTTAGGATAATACGGTAGTATCAGATCTTTTAAATAAAAAGGAGCCTGATTGTTTAGAGCTTTGTAAGTAAGAAGAAGGATTTTAAACTTAATTCTAAACTCTATGGGAAGCCAATGAAGGGAGGCCAGAACCGGAGAGATATGATCTCTCTTTCTAGTACCTGTTAAAACTCTTGCTGCAGCATTTTGGATCAGCTGAAGACTTTTTAAAGATGTTTTAGGACAGCCTGATAATAAAGAATTACAATAATCTAACCTCGAGCTAACAAAAGCGTGGATCAGCTTCTCAGCATCACTCTGAGACAAGATGCTCCTAATCTTGGCAATATTACGCAAATGATAGAAGGCAGTCTTAGAAACAAATTTAATATGTGAATTGAAGGACAAATCCTGATCAAAAATAACTCCAAGGTTCCTCACAGAGCTATTAAGAGAAAGAGTAACTGCATCCAAACTGAAAGTTTGATTTGGAAAGGAATTTCTAAGGTTTTTTGGACCAACAAGAATGACTTCAGTCTTATCTGAATTTAATAGCAGGAAATTACAAGTCATCCAAGCTTTGATTTCCTTAAGACAGGCTTCTAACTTGGCTAATTGATTACTATCATCTGGCTTCATTGACAGGTATAATTGTGTGTCATCTGCATAACAATGAAAATGTATACAGTGCTTTCTAATAATGTTGCCTAACGGAAGCATATATAAACTAAAAAGAGTAGGGCCTAGCACAGATCCCTGTGGAACTCCATGACTAAGCTTTGAGTTGAAAGAAAACTCATTATTTACATGAACAAACTGGAACCTATCAGATAAATAAGATCTAAACCACTGCAACGAAGTTCCAACATAGTGTTCTAATCTATCAAGTAGAATATTATGATCGATAGTATCAAAAGCTGCACTAAGGTCTAAAAGGACAAGTACAGAAACTAGTCCATTATCAGATGCAATAAGGAGGTCGTTAGTGACCTTCGCTAAGGCTGTTTCAGTACTATGATGGATTCTAAACCCAGATTGAAACTCTTCAAGTAAACCATTTCCCTGCAGGTGGTCAAATAATTGCGTAGCAACAACTCTTTCTAAGATTTTTGAAATGAAAGGGAGATTAGAGATTGGTCTATAGTTAGCTAAAGCTCCTGGATCTAGCGTTGGCTTTTTGAGTAAGGGTTTAATTACAGCCGTTTTAAAAGCCTGCGGTACATGGCCTAAAGTTAATGAAGAATTGATTATATGAAGAATAAAGCTACCAATAAGTGGGAAGACTTCTTTAAATAACCTGGTAGGAATAGGGTCTAAAAGACAAGTTGAAGGTTTGGATGAGGAAACTATTTTGTCTAACTCACAAAGGTCGATTGGAGTAAACTCATCAAGACAGACATCAATAGAAGGAGTTGTAGTAGTTACAGTATTTAAGTTAACTGTGGGAAGAATCTGATTGATTTTATCTCTGATGGATGAAATTTTATTATTGAAAAAGTTCATAAAGTCCTGACTAGTAAGCTCTAAGGGAATGCTAGGATTGACAGAGTCCTGACTCTTTGTCAACCTGGCTACAGTACTGAAAAGAAACCTGGGATTATTCTTGTTCTCTTCTATTAATGCAGAGTAATAACTTGTTCTAGCTTTTCTAAGAGATTTTTTATAAATTAAAAGATGATTTCTCCAAGCTAAATAGATTTCATCTAAATTAGTAGAGCGCCATTTTCTTTCTAATTGACGAGTCTTCTGTTTTAAGCTACGAGTTTCTGTGTTGAACCAAGGAGTTAGAAATCTCTGATTAGACTTTTTCTTTTTTAAGGGGGCCACCAAGTCTAGAGCCTGATGCAGAGAAGCTGAAACACTATCCACCATGTTATCAATTACAGAAGGAGCAAGCTGTCTATAGCTTATTTCCGTTGTGTTGACACATGGCATAGAGGAAACAATCTGCATAAATTTGGAAACAGCATCATCTGAGAGGCATCTACTGTAATAATATTTTTCTTTAGGAGCCAAATAGTCAGAAATAGTAAAATCAAAGGTTAACAGACAATGGTCTGACAGTACAGGGTTATGAGGAGACACTACAAGATTTTCTATTTCTATGCCATATGTCAGAACAAGGTCCAATGTATGGTGGAGGTAATGAGTAGAATTTCCTACTTTCTGAGAAAACCCAATCGAGTCTAATATTGAATTAAAAGCCACATTAAGGCAGTCACTATCTACATCCACATGTATATTAAAGTCCCCTACTATAATTATTCTATCAGATTTCAGCACTAAATCAGCTAAGAAATCAGCAAATTCGGATAAAAATTCTGAGTAGGTTGATGGGGGACGATAAACTATGGCAAATAAAATTGGGTTTAACCTAAAATTGCTAAAGTGCCCAACACTGAGGACCAGGCCCTCAAAGGAATTATAACATGTTTTTTGCTTTACATTAACTAGTAATTTGGAATGGTAAATTGTTGCTACTCCTCCTCCACGACCAGAACTTCTGGGATTTTGACAGTTTAAATAACCAGAGGGAGTTGATTCATTTAAACCAACATAATCCTCTTGCCCTAACCAAGTCTCTGTAAGGGACATTAAATCAATCTGATGATCAATTAACAGATCATGGACTAACAGAGACTTGGGAGTTAGAGACCTAATATTTAATAAACCACATTTAATTTTTAAATTATGAGGAGGAACAGAGGCCAAATCATTCAATTTAGAGGCTTTATGTTTAATTTGAGTTTTACCAATATTTTGCTTTATCACTTTGGGATGCTTATACATTATATTTTTATTCACTTTGGAGGGAGCAGACAACGATTCTCTGATGGGGAAGTCAGGGGCTAAGTTGAGGGGTGGCGGATGAAGAGGAGCTGCAGAGAGGCGTGTAAGACTGTGACTCTGCTTCCTGGTCCCAACTCTGAGTAGTCAGGGTTTTGGAAATTTGGATAAAAAAGATGCCAGATTGTTAGATAAATGAGAAGCACCATCCAAAATGGAATGAATGCTGTCTCGTCTCATAAGACCAGGTTTTCCCCAAAAAGAGCTCCAATTGTCAATGTAGCCCACGTCATTTTTAGGACACCACACAGACAGCCAGCGGTTCAAGGATGACGAGCGGCTAAACATGTCATCACTGATCAGATTGGGGAGGGGCCCAGAGAATACTACAGAGTCCGACATTGTTTTGGCAAAGTCACACACCGATTCTACATCAAGTTTCGTGACTTCCGACTGCCGGAGACGGATGTCATTAATGCCGGCGTGAATAACAATTGTGGAGTATTTACAGTTACTTTTAGCCAGCATTTTCAAATTTGACTGGATGTCGCCTGCTCTGGCCCCAGGAATGCATTTGACTATGACCGCTGGAGTCTCTAGGTTCACGTTTCTGACTACAGAGTCGCCAATGATCAGAGTTTTTTCCTCAGCGGGTGTGTCGCTGAGCGGGGAAAAACGATTAGAAACGTGAACAGGTTGATGGTGAACCAGAGCTTTGCGACTAGGCTTCCTTCTCACCGTCACCCACCCAGTCTCCTCGCTGCTGAGGAGAGCCGGGGAACTGCTGACAGGGGGGCCTAAGCTAGGTAGCTCCACTGCAGCTAATGGGCGTCCGTCGAGATTAACTGGCGCAGACGGTGTTTCAATGCAGCAGAGCCGGGATTCCAAATCAGACAATCTCGCCTCGAGCGCCTCAAAAAGACAACATTTATTACATTTACCGTTATCACTAAAAGAGGCAGAGGTGTAGCTAAACATCTGACAGAGAGAGCACACCAGAGGAGAGGAAAGAGAGCTAGTAGCCATAGCTAATGGCTGGAGAGCAAACCACACAGGCAGACAGCAAAACAGGAAGTGACGATACGACTGCAGCTTATGCATGCGATTGGAGCGCTTGATCCAGACCCAGTATGACACTTTGATCCTGTGTCCCTTTGTCCGGTGTTTCCTGTCGAATTGCCACTTCATTTGACGTTGCCATTCGAGCACCCGCCCCCTCAGTGATGATCTGTCCGCCAGGGGGATTGTTGTGGGGGGTCGCAAATGGTCCAGAGAGCGATATACTTCACGCCCCAACATAAGCTTCACTGATGAGGACCCCGTCGTGGCGTGGAGAGTCGCCCTATAATGGAGTAGTGTACTTTGAGGAGTGTCTGAGAACTGAAAGCCGTCCGCCAGATGCACCCTCAGCCCATTTTTTAAGGTCTTATTGAATCGTTCCACCCCCCCCCCCCCCCATTTGCCTGTGGATGGTAGAAAGCAGTCTTTATGTGTTGCACACCTCTCTCACTCAAAAACACCTCAAACCCCCCTGAGATGAATTGTGGGCCATTGTTTGTTGTAATGGCATCCAGAATACCCCAACGAGCGAATAGCGAAGTGAGGAAACTAATGACCATGTCGGTTGTGACCGAGCTGGTGGGCATCACCACTGGCTATTTTGAGTGCAGATCATAGGCTACTAGCAGGAAACGTCCGTTCGCAGGGGCCGTGTGCAGCTTGCCGCAGATGTCCATCTGGATGTGTTTCCAGGGGCCCGCTGGATACTGTAACAGCTGCAATGGCAGGGGTGGAGGCATCCCAGTTTTGCCGCTCTCCAGGCACAGCACGTGGTCTTTTACTATAACCTCTATGTCCTTGTCGATGCCTGGCCACCAGACTGAGTCCCTGCAGCATTGTTTCACTCTAACCACCCCCAGGTGGCCCTCATGAAGCATGGTCAAAATGCGAGCTCTCAGTGACTCCGGGACTACTGTACAATGTCCTCTCGCCACGCATACGTCATTCCAACAGCTCAGCTCATCCTTGACCCTGAGAAAAGGTGCCAGCTCCCCCTGTATCTTCGTGGGCCATCACCCCTGGATGAACGAACGTAGTTGCATTAAAGTTGGATCCTGCTGAGACTCCGCCTGGAGTTCCTGGAGAGACACAGCATTCCAGAGGGGGTTGTGTAGCACATTGATCAGTTTCGCTTCCAGGAGGTCGCAGTCACTAGTTTGTCCCGTGTTGGGTGTGGCACGGGACAGGAGGTCCGCCACTACATTTTCTCTGCCCGGGGTGAACTGAGTGTTGAAGTTGTATGCCCGCAGCCTTTCGGTCCACCTGCCGATCTGTAGGGGTTTGTGTTCCGACCCACATGTTTCCAGCAATGTTGTCAGGGCATTGTTGTCCGTCCGCAGCGTAAAGTGTTGTCCATAGAGGTGAATGTGCCAGCGTTTGTATGCCCAAACACATGCTAGCGCTTCTCTTTCGCCCACCGCGTACCACTGCTCTGCCACTGTGAGGGATCTCGACACAAACGCCACCAGGCATTCCGTTCCATTTTGGAGACATGACTGCACCCACCGCAGAGCCTGACGCGTCACACGTCACGAAAGTGGGACACCATGGGTCAAAGTGGGCCAGCACCGGCGGGGAGGTGAGCTGAGATTTCAGTTTAGAGATGGCAGCTGAGCAGGCTGGGGTCCACTCCCACAGTGCGTCCTGCTTCAGGAGGGCACGGAGTGGCTCTATTGTTTCCTAGTAACAAGGAATGAAGCGTCCATAAAAATTCGCCATGCCCAGAAACAATGAAATCTGTGCGGGGGTTGTGGGGTACGGAAGTTGCAGGACCGCCTCCACATTTGAGTGCAGAGGGCTCAGGCCCTCAGCGGACAGACGAAACCCCACAAACTCGCTTTTGCTGCAAAGATGCAATTTTCTCCATTGAGCATGACATCCTGATTCAACAGTACCTCCATTACCCTCCCCAAGCGCTCATCATGGGGGGCTTGTGACGCGCTATGTACCACAATGTCATCCAGATACACTACCACATCCTTGAGGCCCGCAAGTATTGTGGCCGTAATTTTCTGGAAACAACTCGGGGATGAACTGAGGCCAAAAGGCACGCGAGTGCATCTGAAAATACCCATGTGGGTCACAGATGCCGTCAGGTTATGGCTAGCCAAGGGGAGAGGTACCTACAAGTAGCTGTGACGGAGGTCCAGCTTCGGAAACACCCTAGAACCACTGAACTCTGCAGTGATCAAAATTTTGCTCACTTGCCGAGCGTCATTCTGATAAAACATGTTTTTTCTCTCGCCTACTGTGTCATATCCATTTTCTTTTTCTTTTTTTTCCTTTCTTCTTTATGACTGGCGCCTAGCGGCTGCCCCGGCCTTGGATGCGCTCTGCAGAGCATGCCCAAATGCCAAGTCACCTTTCGTTACCTTGTATTCATACATGTGTAATGACAATAAAGTTGAATCTCATCTCATCATCTCATCTCATCTCTTCCATTGTGGGCAGGGGGTATTTATCCAGAATGATTGCTTTGTTAACCATCCTCAGATCAATGCATTGTCGTATGCCGCCTGACTTCTTCTTTGCCACGACAATGTTGGAGATCCACAGTGAGGCGTCCACTTTCTCAATGATGCTGGCATCTAGAAGTTTGTTTAGTTCAGCCATGACGTTGTCCCTCAGGGTGAGGGGTAGCTGGCAAAGAGGCCTGATTTTGAGTGTCACCTTCAGGTCGATGAGCGGTCGGTGGTTAAAAGCAGCTATGCAACCTAGGTCTGCAAATTGCACTGGCCAGCGGTAATGCCAGGCTGGCGAGACAGTTAGCACTGCGGAGCCCATTGGGTCCATAATGGAGAACCCCAACTTGCCAATAAGTCAGTGCCTAACAAATCGGCTCCCTGGCGTGAAACCTGGAAGGTGAACAATGGAATCTTTTTTGGGCCACACGACACTGAAAAACTAACCGTTCCCGCCATGCTAATTTTCACATGTCCATAGCCGAACATATTATCAGCCCTTGCTATAATCGTCTTTTTGAAGAAGAGTCTTCTTACCATGGCTATGCTCAATATAGACCGTGCAGACCCCAAATCCATCATGAGCGGGACATCCACCCCATCCAGCTGCACGACATACCACTTTAGTGGCCAATTTTTGGTGCCTGCTACACATACTGTGGCTACATCCGTAGACTTTGCATCAGCGGAGGGACAAGCTCTAGCTAAGTGGTTAGCTCGTCTGTAGTAGTAGCATTTCCTTCCTCTAGCAGGGCAGATGAATGAGCTCGTTCGGTGATTAAGGGAACCACAGCCGCCACACGGAGTCCGGTCTCCCGCTCCTGCCTGTGCCACGGTCCGCCTCTGTGTGAAAGTCCACCCTGAGCAGTTAGCAGTGCTGCTATCGGCCTGTCGTTGAGGGTTCGTTTTGAGGGCTAATTGTTCATTAGCTAGTAACTGCTTCACTAGCTGGGTGGTGGATTCCATCTGGCTAGCTATCTGCATCACCTGACTTAGCATGAAATTGTCCGTTGCTAGCAATAGCTTCTCTTTTAGCCACTCGTTCATGCCATATGCTAGCTTGTCACGGATTAGCTTGTCTTCCAAAGGCCCAAAGGCGCACATACTTGCTAAGTTACGGAGCTTCATAGCATAATGTTGTGTGGACTCGCCCGCTTTTTGGTAACGGTCGAAGAATCTGTATCTTCGAGTCGTTATGTTGTACCTTTCGCCGAAAAAACTGTCCATTAGACCCACACAATCGTCCAGAGAGTCCGTATGGCCCAGAGTGCGGAGCACCCGCTTTCCTTCCTCGCCTAGACAATGAATCAGGACGTTCTTCCATCTCTCTTCATCAGCGTCACCCAGGCCAGTCGCGTTGACATAGTTAAAGTCAAGCCAGTGGTGCCACAGTGTAGGTGGCACGCCCGGTGACTCCAGAAACAGAGGTGGTGATCCCACGCACGCTCCCATGGTTTTACCTCTCGTCGCCAAATGTTATGTCTGAAATAAGCGAGCTATGAGTCATCGTATGTCGAACAACAAACTGCACTTTATTTGAGAAAACAGTTAACAGAAATACATGGGCAGTAACCCGCCTGACATCATCCCATCTGACAGCAGACGCCGGCTACGGGAAGCCCCAAAGAACAAACCCTCCCAAACTCACATATCACAATGGAGACATTGATATATCTCAGAGCTTTTATTTGTTTACAGTGTTAGCATTTTAGCAGCGGCGCTAACTAACGGAGGTACTGTCTGCGAGGCCACTTTTTAAGGTCATCTTCTCATTCCTCCATAGTCGTGGTAATGGTATGACTATATTACTCTTTTTGAGGTGCAGAAGGCCGTGTTCCCACCTTTTTGATGCTGACGTCATTGTTTTTTTAACAAGGAAAAGTGTCCCGTTTCCGTGACAACTCCACGTTCTAAACTAGTACTGCAAGTTGCACACATAATTCACGTAAGGCATCATGGGGGCTAGGAATAAGGTGAATAAACGCTCTGATTTAAGGCCTGTCACTTTAAGAGCCATCCTTTGCCGTTTCAACTCCGCCCTCCCTCTTACGTCAGTTAGCCATTATAGCTGACTAGCTTCTAGCTTCCCAGCTCGGTTGAGCAGCGCTCTGGTTCACTGATCCACAGTCAGTGGTGTATATCACGTCAGTCCAGTCTATCTTCCAATAAATTTTGCCGTGATTCCACAACAAATCGCCAGCACTGCGTGCGGGACGATTGCCATAACGCGAGGCGAGCATTTAATGGTGATTCCATTGCATGAGTCTACTTAAATATCCTACTTTCATGATATAATATCACTGTAGCATGAACTTTTTACATTTTCCATAAGTTTCACCCGAAAGCCAAATATCCCTAACTTTTTGTGAGTACTGTATATGCTGCTTGGTATGACCATAGAATTTGGATGAATGGTGAAATATTTCAGAAGTTGTGGAGTGTGTAAATGAAGAGGCAGCTTTATGTCAGACGATTTATTACACACTCACATCTCACAAGCACAGAACAGACTGACTGGTTACAGCAAGCTTTCCTATCTATATATCAAGTCACCTTCACAAGCTTCAAGGCACTTCCTCATACACAGCATGATATTTACACTACACTTCATTCAACCCCCTCTCACCCTCTTGGGCATTGTTCTCCCATGTGTATTCATTGTCTCTGTCTGAGGTACTAAATAACCTAACTTCCATACCCCCCCCCCCCAGCATCTTAGATAGAACAATAGAACATCAGTCCACATGCTGTTTTGGCTTCAGTCTCCTCCCATATCTGCTGTAACTGGGGTTTACTGCCTCCGTGGCTCTGCTGTGCCGGTGGGGGGCTGCTGGGAGTGTGTCTGACTGCGGGTGGGCCGTGGCGAGGGGGGGGGGGGCTTCGCCCTGTCCGTGTGGCTGCTCTGTTGCATCGCTTCCCTGGGGAGCTCTCCGTGGGGGTCTTCCACGCCGAGGGGCCTTAGCCAACAGCACCTGCTCGTCCGCTGCTACAAAGGCGGGTTTAAGTCTGTCTATGCAAATTTTCTCCCGTCTACCCCCCAAGTCTAGCACAAAATGCTTATCCCCTGTTTCCAACACTCTGAACGGTCCATCATAGGGTGGGCGCAATGGAGGGCGGTGGGCGTCGTGTCTGACGAACACGAACTCCGTGTTCTTCAAAGTTTTAGGCACGAAAACACGCAGAAAACAGTGGTGGGCAGGGCCCGGCAGCGTGCCTGTGTTCGCGCTACGCTGCAAAAGCTGAGACGGGCAGCTGTCCGGCGCGGGATTATCTGGCAGAAATTCCCCGGGCAGCCGTAGGGGCTTCGCAAAAACCAGCTCTGCCGGGGAAGCTTCCAGATCCTCTTTTGGCACGGAGCGCAACCCCAATAAAACCCACGGCAACCTGTCCACCCAATTTGCATCTGTCAATGAAGTCCTGAGTGCTGCTTTGAGTGATCTATGAAAGCGCTCGCATAACCCGTTGGCCTGTGGGTTGTACGCGGTTGTGCGATGAGTTGTAACACCCAGGCTATGGGCCATCGCGAACCAGAGTTCGGAAACAAATTGAGGGCCCCTGTCGGTCCACCACTGTCACGAGGTGCGTGCACCCCTGTGATGGCGGGAGGGGGCCCACGAGGTCCACGTGAATGTGGTCGAACCTCTTAGCCGGTACCCGAAACGGCTCCAAGGGAGCCTTCGTGTGTCTGTGTACCTTGGCTCGTTGGCACGCCACGCAGGCTGCAGCCCACTCTTTTACTTGTTTGTGTAGGCTCGGCCACGCAAACTTCTCTCCCACCATTTTGACCGACGCGCACACTCCTGGGTGCGCCAGAATGTGAACCGACTCAAACACGCGGCGGCGCCACGCAACCGGGACCACCGGACGCGGGCGTCCCGTGGAGACATTGCAGATAAGGAGGGGCATGCCATCTTGCAGCACCCTGCTCTCCAGCCTTAACCCTGTTGGTCCAGACTGGAGCGCGCGCACGTCTGCATCGCTAATCTGCTCCGCAGCCATGGCTGCATCCACACGTAGACCGGGGCCACCACGGCGCGCGAGAGGCAGTCCGCCACCACATTCAGTTTACCCGACACATGCTGAATATCGGTAGTAAACTCTGAGATCGCGGCCAGCTGTCTCTGCTGCTGGCCCAACCACGGTTCTGAAACCTTGGCCATCGCGAACGTCAGTGGCTTGTGATCCATGAACGCGGTGAAGCTGCGCCCTTCCAGCTAGAACTGGAAGTGGCATACGGCCAGGTGGAGAGCCAGCAACTCCCTGTCGAACGCGCTGTATTTACGTTCGCTGTCGCGCAAAGTTCTGCTGAAAAAAGCGAGCGGTTGCCAAGCCCCGGGGACGCGCTGCTCTACGACAGCCCCTATGGCCACGTCTGAAGCGTTGGTGATGAGCGCTATCCGGGCCGCCGGGTCCGGTTGCGCCAGCAGTGTGGTGTTTGCCAGGGCTGCTTTAACCTCCGAGAACGCCCGCTCTCGCTCCGGGGTCCATTCGACCCTATCCGCGGGTTTCTGTCTCTTGAGCACGGCGTACAATGGTTGCATGAGCTGCGCCGCGCAGGGAAGGAAACGGTTATAAAAATTCACCATCCCCAAAAATTCCTGCAGCGCCCTGACCGTCTGAGGCCAGGGAAAATCCGCCACGGCGCGCACTTTGTCAGGCAGCAGAATCGCTCCTTCCGGAGAGACACAGTGCCCCAAAAAATCAATCTGCGTCACGCCGAACTGGCATTTCGCCGGGTTGATTATTAACCCGTGCTCCTCCAACCTCCGGAAAACCGTCCTGAGGTGGGTTTCGTGTTCGTCTTCGGACGCACTGGCTACCGGGATATCGTCCAGGTAGACGAACACGAACGGGAGATCGCGCAGCACTGCATCCATCATGCGCTGGAACGTCTGTGCCGCGCCTTTTAACCCGAATGGCATGCGCAGGAACTCGAACAAACCGAACGGAGTTATTACCGCTGATTTGGGTACGTCCTCAGCGCGCACTGGGACTTGATGTTAACCACGGACCAGGTCTATTTTGGAAAAAATGTGTGCTCCGGCGAGGTGGACAGAAAAATCCTGTATGTGGGGAATCGGGTAGCGGTCGTGTGCTGTGGCGTTGTTCAACCTGCGGAAATCACCGCACAGTCGCCACGATCCCTCAGTCTTAGGGACCATGTGTAGCGGGGATGCCCATGGGCTGTTCAAACGCCTGATGATGCCCAACCTTTCCAGGTTGGCAAACTCCTCGCGCGCTATGGCCAGTTTAGCTGCGTCCAAGCGCCGAGGTCTTGCAAAAACGGGTGGCCCGGTGGTGGTGATAAAGTGCTCCACCCCGTGTTTAGCGATGGCCGCCGAAAACGTCGGGACCGTGAGTGCTGGGAACTGAGTGAGCAGTGCGTGGAACTTACCGCCTGGAGCTGTGACGTTAGCCTGTGCTGTTGGCTGGGTCACTCGAGCTATACAGGGGAGAGAGTCAAAGGACAGTGCATTAACCAGGCGCCTGTTAGCAACATCAACCAGTAAACCATGTGCACACAGAAAATCAGCCCCCAGGATATGGTAATTCAGTGCTGCTACGACAAAAGTCCACTCGTATGTACGGCCGTGTAGAGATAAGATCAGTATCCTCTCACCAAAGGTCTTAACTTCCGAGCCGTTTGCTGCCAACATCACGGGGCCGCTAGGTCCTGCCAGCCGGTCGGCATAGGTCGGCAAGATGAAGCTCTTCTGGGCTCCGGTGTCCACGAGGAAACGTCTCCACGAGGAAACGCCTCCCCGAGCGCACGTCTGTCAAGTAGAGCAGCTTTTTCTCTTCACCGAGGGTCGCAGCTGCTACCGATCGCCGGCCTCTGCGTTTTCCCGAGCGCTTGAATTGACACAGTGGCGCACATCTGCGTGCGTTCTCTCCGAAGCGGCGGTGGTAGAAACAGAGCGTGTCTCTCTAGCGCTCCTTGGCCCCCGCTGCTGCTACCGTCGGTGGCTCCTCGCCTCCTCTGGTCATCTCGCTGGGCTCCGCCGCTGCCGCGTTGACTGTGATCGCCCTGGTGGTGAGGATGATCCGGTCTGCCTCCTGGGCTAGCACACGGTAGTCACGCGCGGCCAGCAATGGTGTATTGGCCAGAACCGCGCTCGCCATTGTTGGAAGGTTCCGGAGGAAAAGGTGGGCAAACAGAAAGTGCCCGTCGTCCGTGCCCATTAACGCCAGCATCTTCTCCATCAGGTCTACGGCCGACCCCTCTCCTAACTCGGTCCGCGCCAGGAGCCTCTCCACTCTCTCACACTCCGAGAGTGTGTAGCGCCGGGTGAGCGCAGCCTTGAGCGCCTCATATTTGTTGCTGGCTGGTGGCTGATCGAGCAGGCTCGCTACCTGCTGGGCTGTGCGGGAGTCCAGCGCTGCTACCACATGGTAGAACTTGGTGTCGTCTGCCGTTACTCCCCGGAGGGCGAACTGGGCCTCGGTGTGGTGGAACCAAGAGCGCAGGTTGTGCTGCCAGAAATCCGGTAGCTTGACTGAAACTGCACACGCATTGCTGGGGGTTCCAGTCCTGGCTGTCTGTGGAACGGCTGCTGCATCTCTGGGGCTTCCCGACCAGGCCGGCTCCGGGGTTCTCGCCTCGTGTTCCATAATACGTCTTGGGTCACCAGTGTGGAGTGTGTAAATGAAGAGGCAGCTTCATTTCAGACGATTTATTACACACTCACATCTCACAAGCACAGAACAGACTGACTGGTTACAGCAAGCACTCCTCTCTATATATCAAGTCACCTTCACAAGCTTCAAGGCACTTCCTCATACACAGCATGACATCTACACTACACTTCATTCAACCCCCTCTCACCCTCTTGGGCATTGTTCCCCCATGTGTATTCATTGTCTCTGTCTGAGGTGCGAAATAACCTAACTTCCATAAAGTAAAAAATACTTGAGTCCAGTTGACTGAGCTTTCATACAGAATACTTACACACCTGGATGACTAAGAATCTTCACCAAATTAAGAGATTTTATTATTTTTGTAATCATTTTAAGTCTTTATTATTTTTATTATAATTGAAAAATGTTTCATTTTATTTTTATTTACTTTGCTCATTGTTCCACTTTATCATTTCTTTCAAGTATTTATGTTCATGAGTTTTATTCATATTTTGTATTGCCCTTGCAATAAAGTTGTTAATGAAACAGCAGTCATGTGATTTTCCTTTAAGGGACAAAAATTATCGGTATTGGTATCAAAGAAAAGCTCCCATAAATTAAGGGTATCGTATTGAAAGGAAAAATGCTGGTATTGCCCATCCCCCCCAAAAAAACAAAAAACAAAGCACCAGAATCAGTGATTACTAGGCCCAGCCACATACCACAAGGCTAATAGTAGCTAGCACTACATTCAATCAAACTTTATTTGTATAGCACTTTTCAAACATTAGACGCTGCAGAAAGTGCTTTACATGGATGAAAACGGATTCATTTAGTTACATATATTTACACGATATATCCCCATCCCTTCCAACCCTCCCATAAACATACCCACAAAACACACACACACACACACACAGGCATATAGACCACCCCCTACTTCTCTTACACACATATAAAATAAAAGAGACATCGCTAGGCACCGAGGCACCATGTGGAAGAGCATCCTGTGGAGCCACAGAGGCCATCCCAACCAGGACAGGCCGGGGCCCGCACCACAGCTGTAGGCAGTGGCATAAAGCCCCCACCCACCCAAGCTAGAGTGACCCACGAGACCAACACCCCTGCAGATGGGCCAGGCAGCATCCGGTATGAGGGTCCCCACTGAGGAAACACTGGAGCTAAAACATATAAAATACAAGATAAAACTAAGAACACATCGAACAAAGGGAACTAAAAACCCATACTTATAAACTGAGCTAAGAACACATTAAAATAAGAAAATCTAAAAACAACTGGCTCTAAGAAGAACATAAAACAATAGAACATAAATGACTACTTCAATAATAGTTAAACAGGTTTGTTAAAAGCCAAATTAAAAAGGTGGGTCTTTCGCCTGTTCTTAAAAACATCTACTGACTCTACAGCCCTGAGGCTCTCTGACAGGCTGTTCCACAGACGAGGACCATAATAGTGAAAGGAAGCTTCACCAACTGTCTTGGTCTTGACTTTGGGAACCATTAAAAGGCTAGTACCAGAGGACCTCAGGGTCCAAGAGGGCTCATAAGATAAAAGCAGCTCAGATAAATAAGAAGGCCCAAGACAATTGAGGCATTTAAAAACTACTAAGAAAATCTTAAAATCGATCCTAAAACGCACGGGATGCCAATGCAGCAATTCTAAAACTGGTGTAATATGTGCCCGCCCCCTGGCCCTTGTCAACACTCGTGCAGCTGAATTTTGGAGCAGTTGGAGAGGTGATAGCCTATTTTGGGGGAAGACCAGAGAGCAGGGCATTACAATAGTCTATACGACTGGTAATAAAGGCATGCATCAAGACCTCTGTGATGGCAAGAGAGAGAAAAGGACAGACTCTGGCTATATTCCTAAGATGGTAAAAATCCAATTTTTGTTACATTTTTAATGTGTGAAATAAAATTAAAGTCAGAGTCTGGAAGAACGCCCAGGTCCTTGACACAATGTGTAGGTTTTAGACCTAGCAATTTGGGTAAAAGTTTCTCTCTCTTGTCTTCAGGACCAATGATTAAAACTTATGTTTTGCCCTGGTTGAACTGTAGGAAGTTCTGTGCCATCCATGACTTTATATCTAAAATACATTTCAAAAGGGCATTAATTGGTTTTGTGTCATCATTGACTTGGCAATGTACAGCTGTGTATCATCAGCATAGCTATGAAAATTGATGCCATGTCTCCTGACAACATCCCCAAGTGGTAATTTATAAAGATTAAAAAGTATTGGCCCTAAAATTGAACCCAGGGGTACCCCACACTTGATTTCGTGGATTGCCTTATCCATACTTACAAAATAGCGACGATCTGTGAGATAGGAATGAAACCATTCAACAACAGTACCTGAGAGGCCCACCAGGTGTTTGAGTCTGCTTAATAAAATGTGGTGATCTACTGTATCAAAGGCAGCGCTGAGATCCAGCAGCACCAGGACTGACAGTTTGTGGGAGTCCATGTTACACCTGATATCATTAACCATTTTTAAAAGAGCTGTCTCGGTACTGTGGTTTGTCCTAAAACCAGATTGAAATTTTTCAATAATGTTGTGGTCCATAAGAAAATTGTTTAACTGGATAAAAACATTTTTTTCTAAAACTTTACTTCAAAACAGTAAGTTGGATACAGGTTTATAGTTAACTGAGAATATCAGGATCTAAATTACTCTTCTTCAAGAGGGGCTTCACCACAGCCGTTTTCTTTCTTTCCTTCTTTTGTGGCACACATATTTGAGTTGCTTAAGCTGCATATGTATATTACTGTTGCCTCACGTCTTAGAATGAACAATAAGTCTGGGTCTCCTGGGGATAACACGAGGGTGTGAAATGTGATCTCTAGAGATGGCCTTGAGAGACTTCCTCACCACCAGGGTTTTAGGTGGAGAGGAGAAGACCTGGGGGGCGATGTATTGTGTCTTGGGATTTAAAGACAATGTGACTCTGTACTTTGATGTCCCAAGTATAAAAAAGGCAGATGTGGGAGGATGGTTCTCTTTTCTGTTTGAGAGGATGTTGGAGATACGTGAATGTTAATAAACCTGAATTGAGAAATAAACTCAGCCTCATCTTTTCACGCTCTCCACACTGGTGACCTTAAGACGTATCATGAGCAGAAGCAATTCCCCCGAACCGGACTCGCCAGGAACCAGCCGGGCAATCGCAGTTTCAGTCAAACTACCAGAATTCTGGCAGGACAACCCGGACTCCTGGTTCCTCTTGGCCGAAGCTCAGTTCGCTCTCGGGGGAATAACGGCAGATGACACGAAATTCTACCACGTTATCGCCAAGCTCGACAACCGCACAGCTTGACATGTGCAGAGCCTGGTGCAGCACCCACCCGCTGGCGACAAATACAGCGGGTTGAAGGCTGTGCTTATTCAGCGTTTCACTCCCTCAGCCCAGGAGAGAGCAGAGAGACTCCTGGCCCTGAACGACTTGGGAGAAAGCACGCCTGTCGACCTGATGGAAGACATGCTGAGGCTGAGAGGCTCAGACGACGACGATTTCCTCTTCATCCACATTTTCCTGAGAACCCTACCGTCGGAGACGAGGGTGACCCTGGCAGGTTCACGGTTTGTGGCCCAGCAGGACTTCCGCGCGCTGGCCCAGGAGGCACAGTGGATTCTCAACGCCAGCAGACGGCACACAGCCACCGCAGCAGCGACAGACCTCGGCGCAACGGCCGGGAATGGCAGGGGGCCAGAGGTGGCGGAGGCAGACCCACCGACAACGGCGGTGGTAAAGACCAAACATCGCAGAGGAGACGACCTCTGTTTTTACCATCGCCGCTTCACAGAGAGGGCATGCAAGTGTATACCACCGTGTCAGTTCAAGAGCTCGGGAAACGCCAGAGCCGGGGGTCGGTAGCAGCCGCGGCCCTCGGTGAACAGAACAAGCTGCTCTACTTGACGGATGCACGTTCTGAGAGGCAATTCCTCGTGGGCACAGGCTCCCAAGTGAGTTTCATCATGCCAACCTATGCTGACCGGCTGGCAGGCCCCGGGAGTCACGGAGCATCAGCGGCGAACGGCTCGAGCATTAAGACCTTCGGTGAAAGGACTCTGCTTCTGTCCCTGCACGGCTGTACATATGAGTGGACATTTATTATAGCTGCGGTGAGTTTCAGCATGTTAGGTGCTGATTTCCTGTGCTCACATGGGCTGTTGGTTGATCTTCCTAATAGATGCTTGGTTAATGCACTCTCGTTTTACTCTATCCCCTGTGCAGCTCGAGTGACCCCACCCACAGCACAAGCCAACGTCGCTATGGCAGGCGGTAAGTTCCACACTCTCCTCACTCAGTTTCCAGCACTCACGGTTCCCACATTTTCAGCAGTCGTCGCTAAACACGGAGTGGAGCATTTTATTACTACCGCCGGTCCCCCCGTTTTTGCAAAAGCTCGGTGCTTGGATGCAGCTAAACTGACCATAGCGAGCGAGGAGTTCGCCAACCTTGAAAAGTTGGGCATCATCCGGCGTTCGAATAGCCCATGGGCTTCCCCGCTCCACATGGTCCCTAAAGCTGACGGCTCGTGGCGACCTTGCGGTGATTTCCGCAGGTTGAACAACGCTACAGCGCACGACCGCTACCCAATCCCCCATATTCAAGATTTTTCCGTTCATCTGGCGGGGGCGCGCATTTTTTCTAAAATAGACTTGGTCCGCGGGTACCATCAAGTCCCAGTATGTGCTGAGGACATTCCCAAAACAGCGGTAATAACTCCGTTTGGCCTTTTTGAGTTTTTGCGCATGCCGTTTGGGCTTAAAGGCGCCGCGCAGACGTTCCAACGCATGATGGACGCGGTGTTGCGCGATCTCCCTTTTGTGTTCGTCTACCTGGACGACATTTTGGTAGCCAGCGCGTCCGAAGAGGAACACGAAAAACACCTCACGGCAGTTTTCCGGAGGTTGGGAGAGCACGGGTTAATAATCAACCCAGCGAAGTGTCAGTTCGGGGTGACGCAGATTGATTTTTTTGGGGCACCGCGTCTCTCCAGAAGGAGCAGTTCCGCTGCCGGACAAAGTGCGCGCAGTAACAAATTTTCCCCAACCATAAACGGTCAAAGCATTACAGGAGTTTTTGGGAATGGTGAATTTTTATAACCGTTTCCTCCCCCGCGCAGCGCAGCTCATGCAACCATTGTATGCCGCGCTAAAAAAAACAAAAACCCACAAATGCAATCGAATGGTCCCCGGAGCGGGAGCGCGCATTCTCGGAGGTCAAAACAGCCCTGGCAGACGCTGCGTTGTTGGCACATCCAGACCCAACGGCCCGCATAGCGCTCACTACTGATGCGTCAGACGTGGCCATAGGGGCGGTAGTAGAGCAGCATGTTGCCGGGGCTTGGCAGCCGCTTGCCTTTTTCAGCAGGACTTTGCGCGATGCCGAGCGAAAATATAGCACGTTCGACAGGGAGTTGTTAGCGCTCCACTTAGCCATTCGCCACTTCCAGTTCTGGCTGGAAGGTCGTCGTTTCACCGCGTTCGTCGACCACAAGCCGCTGACTTTCGCGATGGCCAAGGTTTCGGAGCCGTGGTCGGGCCGGCAGCAGAGGCAGCTGGCTGCAATTTCAGAGTTTACTACCGATATTCAACACGTAGTGGGTAAACTTAATGTAGTGGCAGACTGTCTCTCGCGCGCCGTAACTGCTCCAGTCCGCGCAGGGGTAGATTATACTGCCATGGCCACGGAGCAAAATAGCGGCGCGGAAGTACGCGCGGCCCCGGTCCGTGTGGGGATAGATTATGCAGCCATGGCCGCGGATCAGGTTAGCGATGCGGACGTGTGCGCGCTCCAGTGTGGACCAACAGGGTTAAGGCTGGAGAGCAGGGTGCTGCAAGATGGTATGCCCCCCCTAATCTGCGATGTCTCTACCGGACGCGGTCGTCTGGTGGTGCCGACCGCATGGCGCCGCCGCGTTTTTGACTCGATTCACTCTCTGGCGCACCCAGGGGTGCGCGCGTCGGTCAAAATGGTAAGAGAGAAGTTTGTGTGGCCGAGCCTGCGCAAGCACGTTAAGGAGTGGGCAAGATCCTGCATGGCTTGCCAGCGAGCCAAAATACACAAACACACTAAAGCCCCCTTAGAGTCGTTTCACATCCCGGCCAAGAGGTTCGATCATGTGCATGTCGACCTCGTAGGCCCCCTCCCGCCGTCACAGGGGTGCACACATCTTTTGACAATGGTGGACCGCACCAACGCGTTGGCCTGAAGTGGTCCCACTGACATCAACCACAGCCGAGGAGGTGGCGTGCGCGTTTTTAACGGCTTGGGTAGCGCATTTTGGAGTTTCGTCGGATATTACATCCGACAGAGGTCCTCAATTTGTTTCCGAGCTTTGGTCAGCGATGGCCCGCAGCCTGGGGGTAACGATCCAC
Organism: Pholidichthys leucotaenia; assembly: GCA_020510985.1. NCBI lineage: Eukaryota > Metazoa > Chordata > Actinopteri > Cichliformes > Pholidichthyidae > Pholidichthys > Pholidichthys leucotaenia. Next base: position 241,283,319 of record CM035842.1, on the reverse strand, counting down.
CGCACTACCGCGTACCACCCCCAGGCTAATGGTTTATGCGAACGTTTCCATAGGTCATTGAAAGCAGCCCTCAGAGCGTCGCTTACGGATGCAAATTGGGTAAACAGACTACCGTGGGTTTTATTGGGGTTGCGTTCTGCACCTAAAGAGGACTTAAAAGCCTCCCCAGCTGAGTTGGTGTTTGCGCAGCCGCTCCGGCTGCCCGGGGAGTTTCTCCCGGATAATCCTGCGCCAGAGTGCCCCCCTGCTCAGCGGTTACTGAGCGACACGGGAGCGAGCACGCTTCCTGGCCCCATTCATCACACTTTTCCGCGCGTTTTTGTACCTAAGGCTTTAAAAAATGCCGAGTTTGTTTTTGTCAGACACGATGCTCAGCGCCCAACCCTGCGACCACCTTATGATGGCCCATTTAGAGTGCTGGAAACAGGTGATAAGCATTTTTTGCTAGATTTGGGGGGCAGGAGAGAAACAATTGGCATAGACAGACTCAAACCTGCTTTTGTGATGGCTGACGAAGCTGTGCAGTTGGCGAGAGCTCCTCGACGCGGCAGACCTCCCAGGGAGCATGCCCCAGAGCCCCCACAGGGATTGACTAACAGTTCTCATCCTCAGATAGCAGATTCACAGCAGGATGGCGCCGCGGGAGTGGTAAAGCCCACTTACAGCAAGTTCGGAAGACGGTTGAAGCCCAAACGGCACGTGGACTGATGTTTGTGATTTTATCATGATGTGCAGACTGTGTTGTATTGTTTCATCTTCGACGTTTGGGGGGGGGGGTCATGTGGCACACATATTTGAGTTGCTTAAGCTGCATATGTATTTTACTGTTGCCTCACGTCTTAGAATGAACAATAAGTCTGGGTCTCCTGGGGATAACACGAGGGTGTGAAATGTGATCTCTAGAGATGGCCTTGAGAGACTTCCTCACCACCAGGGTTTTAGGTGGAGAGGAGAAGACCTGGGGGGCGATGTATTGTGTCTTGGGATTTAAAGACAATGTGACTCTGTACTTTGATGTCCCAGGTATAAAAAGGGCAGATGTGGGAGGATGGTTCTCTTTTCTGTTTGAGAGGATGGTGGAGATACGTGAATGTTAATAAACCTGAATTGAGAAATAAACTCAGCCTCATCTTTTCACGCTCTCCACACTTTCTTTCTTTCTTTCTTTCTTTCTTTCTTTCTTTCTTTATTTATTTATTTATTTATTTGACCTGCACGCCTCCGGGTCCTGGAGATGTACAGGTCCTGGAGGGATGGGAGCTTGCAGCCGATCACCTTCTCAGCAGCGCGCACAACGCGCTGCAGTCTTAGTCTGTCCCTGGCGGTGGCTCCTGCGTAACACACGGTGATGGAGGTGGTGAGGATGGACTCGATGATGGCCGTGTAGAACTGCACCAACATCTTGGTGGGTAGCTTGAGCTTCCTCAGCTGCCGCAGGAAGAACATCCTCTGCTGGGCCTTTTTGATGAGGGAGCTGATGGTCGGCTCCCACTTGAGGTCCCGGGTGATGGTGGTGCCCAGGAAGCGGAAGGAGTCCGCAGTGGTGATGGGAGAGTCTGTGAGGGTAAGGGGGGGCAGAGGGGCTGTGACTTTTCTGAAGTCCACGATCATCTCCACTGTCTTCAGAGCGTTCAGCTGCAGGTTGTTGTGGCTGCACCAGGACGCCAGCTGGGCCACCTCTCTCCTGTAGACGGACTCGTCGCCGTTGGAGATGAGCCCGATGAGGGTGGTGTCATCCGCAAACTTGATCAGCTTGACAGACTGGTGGCTGGAGGTGCAGGAGTTGGTGTACAGGGAGAAGAGCAGGGGGGAAAGTACACAGCCCTGGGGTGATCCGGTGCTGATGCTAACAGAGTCTGAGACAGTCTTTCCCAGCCGCACATGCTGCCTCCGGTCCATCAGGAAGTCGGTGATCCACCTGCAGAGGAAGTCAGGCACGTTGAGCAGGGACAGCTTGTCCTGGAGCAGAGCGGGGCGGATGGTATTGAATGCAGAGCTGAAGTCCACAAACAGGATCCTGGCGTAGGTTCCCGGGGAGTCCAGGTGCTGCAGGATGGAGTGGAGGGCCAGGTTGACTGCGTCGTCCACAGACCTGTTGGCTCTGTAGGCAAACTGCAGCAGGTCCAGGAGGGGAGTGGTGATGGTCTTGAGGTGGGGCAGGACCAGGCGCTCAAAGGACTTCATGACTACAGAGGTGAGAGCTACAGGTCTGTAGTCGTTAAGTCCAGTGATCCGTGGCTTCTTGGGGACAGGGATGATGGTAGAGGTTTTGAGGCAGGCCGGCACGTGGCATGACTTCAGGGAGGTGCTAAAAATGTCTGTGAAGACAGTAGTCAGCTCCTCCGCACAGTGTCTCAGGGTGGAGGGAGACACGCCGTCCGGACCAGGGGCCTTGCGCGGGTTCAGTCTGGAGAACTGTCTGTGCACGTCCTGCTCACTGATGGCAAGGGCAGGGGGGGAGGAGGGAGGGGCCGCCTTTGATGAAGTGGGGACCATGGAGGCAGTGGCGCTGGGGGGAGGGGGGGGAGTTGGACACAGCTGACGATGTGTCAAAACGGGCATAGTGTTGGGACAGTCTTTGACAAAGGGCTTTGTCATCCTGTCCCTTAGAAGCCTGAGGCTGATAGTTGGTGATTTGCCTCAGTCCTCTCCACACAGAAGCAGAGTCGTTAGCAGTGAACTGTTGCTGGAGTCTCTCAGAATACACAGATTTAGCTCTCCTCAGCTTTCTGCTAAACCGGTATTTGACCTCCCTGTAGCAGTCCCTGTCTCCACTTTTCAACGCTGCTTCCTTCTCCTTCCTGATCTGTCTGAGCTTAGCTGTGAACCAGGGCTTGTCGTTGGAGTAACTCACCCTGGTGCGCAATGGAAGAATGCTCTCCTCACAAAAGTGGATGTATGAGGTCACAGTGTCCGTGTACTCATCCAGATCATGCGTGGCTCCTTTAAACATGCCCCAGTCAGTTATTTCCAAGCACGTGCTCAGCTCCTCCCCAGCTTCACTGGTCCATTTCCTCGTAGTGCTCACAACAGGTTTTGTGAGCTTCAGTCTCTGTCTGTATGTGGGAATCAGGTAGACCATCACGTGATCAGATAGTCCGAGCGCAGCGCGGGGAACAGCGCGATACGCGTCCTTAACTGTAGTGTAACAGTGATCCAGCGTGTTCTCTCCTCTGGTGGGGCATTTAATAAACTGTTTGTATCGGGGGAGTCCGTGGCTCAGGTTGCTCTGGTTAAAGTCGCCAACCACAATAACCAGAGAGTCCGGAAAAGTCCGCTCCGCTTGCTGAATGTGATCCGCGAGCGCGCGCTGAGCCTCGCGCACGTCCGCGTCGGGCGGGACGTAAACAGCGGCCAGGATGAATGAAGCGAACTCACGCGGGGAATAAAATGGCTTGCAGTTGATGAATAAATATTCCAGAGCGGGAGAACAGTGTTGGGAGATCACAGTTACATCGGAGCACCAGCTGCTGTTGATGTAGAAGCAGACTCCTCCGCCTGTGGTCTTGCCGGAGAGCCCCGAGTCTCGATCAGCACGAAACAGCTGAAATCCCTCGAGGAGGAGCACACTGTCCGGTGTCTTTTCCTTGAGCCAGGTCTCAGTCAGGGATGGCAATTTACCGCCGATCCGCGGATTTCCGCCGATTTATGATTTTAGCGAAAATCAACACGATTACATAAGCGCTCAGCGCTTCCCTGAGTGACAATCTCCCGCGATAACCCAGATGTTAGGTACTCATGCTACTGCTGTAAACGGCCCTGCGATTGGATAGTTGCAAATGATTGGACCAATCAAATGGCTCGTCGTTGCTTTGTCAAAAATTCATGACGGTGTGTTTGTGTTGAAATTCCACCAATTTATTTTCAAATTAATCATTCCTGTGAATCGTCTAAATCCGCTGAGAATTTTGGCGGTGGTAAGGTGCCTTATTGTCACCAATTTTAGCGAAAATCAACACAATTACATCAGCGCTCGACGCTTCCCCGGGCGAGTCTCCCGCGATAACCCGGATGTTATGTGTAAACAGCCCTGCGATTGGATAATTGCAAATTTGGACCAATCAAATGGCTCGTTGTATGCTTTGTCAAAAATTCATGGCGGTGTGTTCGTGTTGGAATTCTGAGCTTTCGGTAATGTTTTCAGCGGAATTATGAGATTTTTATCAAAGGATCAGGAGTCATCAGTGGTAGAAATAGACAAAAGTATCAAAAATAAGTTCCAATGGAATTGGCTTGAGAGAAAAGTGACGGTAAAGGTGAAAATTGGCTTAAAGTTTGACGAGGTAACAAAAACACTCGGACAATTTCTGAAGAAACCAGACGTGGCAGGAAAAGCTTTTTGTGTGTATTGTAAAGAGTTGATTAACTATGGATCGCGTGGATGTGTGGCGCTGTCAGACCACGCATCAAAAGTGAAGAAAAATGCCCACTACCTTGCCATTCGGCGGAGTAACTATTCTTTGGGATCAGCGTTTTTGAAACGATCTTCGACAGTGGATAAAGCAGTCAAAGATGTTACACACTGGGGGACTTTGGCTGAACCAAACAACGAGTCTGCTCCAGTAACACCTCTTGCCGATAGACAGGTACATTCGGAGGTATGTACTCATGAATGCTGAAATTATAAAAAGTAATGGTATGTTGGAATTTTATTTCTATTATGGAATAGATAAAATTAACTGATTTTGATTTGATCAAGTGTTAAAGCATGTGATGGATAATGCTTGTTGGAATATTTTAGGAATGCTATCTTTTTGGAACATAAGTCAATATTATACAGTAATAAGTGGCATTCAGCTGTTTGTTTTATGTCATTTAAGCACAGTTCTGGTACTTAAAAACCATAAAAACCCAGGAGCTTCGGGGGGCTTCGCCCTCCCCCCACCGGGGCTCTGCCCCAGACCCCCTGCTAAATTTTCAGATAATTTCCCCAACCCCAAATCACATCCCTGGTTCATGTTGGAATTCTGAGCTTTCGGTATTGTTTTCAGCGGAATTATGAGATTTTTATCGAAGGATCAGGAGTCATCAGTGCTAGAAATAGACAAACGTGTCAAAAATAAGTTCCGATGGAATTGGCTTGAGAGAAAAGTGACGGTAAAGGTGAAAATTGGCTCAAAGTTCGACGAGGTAACAGAAACACTCGGACAGTTTCTGAAGAAACCAGAAAAGGAGATGAAGTTCAAAGTTCAGAGACTGACACAGCTTGCTGCCAAAAGGAAGAAAGTTTCACATTAGAAGTGACTTGGTGACCAGTGTAAATAGTGTAATAAACTCTTATACAGGAATGAGAATCCTCCGCGGATCCGAGGAATTCCTCGGATTTGATCATGTCTAGGGTCATTCTCGTGAATCGTCTAAATTCGAGGAGAAAATTTTGGGGTGGGTGGGGGGGTCTGTTATGAGCGGCGAGTCGTATTTTCAATCGGCTGCTCAAATCCACCGTGCAGAACGCACTACCCAGCGAGATCAGTAATGTAATGTAACAAGGCCACTGTTTGGCTGATACTTATTGAAGCAACCAATCGACCATTTTGTTATTCCTTTGTCATATCCCACACGCGGAGCGAAATGCAAATGGCGGACAATTCAATCAACCGAGTTTTCCCGATTTCGTGAAAATGGTGAACCTAAAACTCACGAAAGACAACAAAGCAAGAAGACAAAGGGATAAGGAACAAGTTTCGTTGGGAATGGCTCGAAAAAAAACAGAAACATCTCAAAATTGTGGCTACAAGGAGATCGAATTACTCGCTCGTGCTGCGTTCAAAACGATCGATGGACACAGTCAAATTCAGATGCCAGTCAAAGTTCATCACAATCGGCCCCGATTACAGCAATTAGTGATCGTTAGACACATTCCAAGGTAAGATTTTTTTCTCGTTATAAGTGATGTACTTGAGAATTTTCGCGTAATGAATTTGTTATGAAATGGCATGTGTAAGTTGTGACGTCATGCCTGTTTTGAAACACTTGATAATTTGAAACACTAATTAAACATCTTTTAGGTTTTACTTACTTTCTTAGATTATCTTTCAAATATGCAACTTTTTTATATTCCTAGTAACACTAACAAATGCACACATTAATAAATCAAAATGCTTGCAGAATGTCAGTATATTTTAATAAATGGGTGATGGACTTGGTGATGGAATTTTGTTAATATTTATAATTTATTTTACTTGGTTAAATTATTTTGTCTGTTCTAGAACTATGTAAATGTAATTCTGTGTTAGTTCTAGGGGCGGCTGTGGCGCAGGTGTAGTGTGACCGACTACTGATCAGAGGGTCATGGGTTCGATTCCCACTCTGTCTGAAGTCTGCATGTCAAAGTGTCCTTGAGCAAGACACTGAACCCCCAGTTGCTCCTGGTGGCCAGGCTAGCGCCTGTGTGTGTATGGCAGCTCTGCCGCCATCAGTGTGTGAATGTGTGCGTGAATGGGTGGATAGCAGGATCTGTAAAGCGCTTTGGTCATCCAGAGATGAGAAAAAGCGCTATATAAGTGAATGCCATTTACCATTCTAAACATATTAAATAGTAGTAAAATATAATTTAGTATTATTACATCAACATACCATTCAGATATCATAAATTTACACGTGATGCAGCAGCAGATTAAAAAGGTAAACTATAAATGCATTTGTACTTACTTCTAACTTTAAATATAAGACCACATTTGAGCATTCTAAAACGCCAGATTTCGTTAGCTTCTGGGGGGCGTTGCCCCCCAGACCCCGCACCGAAGCTCCACCTTGGATCCAGCTTGGGGGGCGCAGGCCAAACTAAGACCCCCGGCTTAGTTTCCTCTTTTTTCCCCAAACCCCATTCTCATCCCTGCTTATAGAACTGTTAAATATGTTGGACTAAAGACAGTGAGACAACATTGAAGAAAAAGTAAGTTAACTTTTCATTAAATTTAATGATTTATCTAAGTCTAGTATTTCATTTTTTTTTTATCATTTTTTTCAGTCTAAATTACTTCTGTTTTACTGAAAACCTCCCAGCTTCAGGGGGGCTGTGCCCCCCGGCCCCCCCATAAGTCAATCGACCAAATTAGATTTCAGCTGAAATCAGAATTTCCTGTTGCCATCCCTGCTCAGTAAAGCAGAGGGCACACGAGGTGGAGAGGTCCTTAAATCGCATCAGCAGTCTCAGTTCATCTACCTTGTTATAAAGAGAATTGACGTTGGACAGAAATATCCCAGGCAAAGCCATGCGCGTGCCTCTCCTGCGAAGCCGCACCAGGGCGCCCGCTCGTCTTCCTCTCTTTCGCCGTCTCACTTTTTGGGCTAAAAAGTGAACCAGATCGGCGGCAGGAGCCAAAAAAACTGGGAGTAGGTCCGTGGGAGTGAAAGTCCTGATATTTAGTAGCTCTTCACGGGTGTAAGAGCAGGCAGACACACAATTGACGAACAAAAACAAATTTAAAAAAAGCGCAGCGAAGCACCATGGCAACCACTGTGGGCGCCATCTTGGACAATATGACGTCGACAGTCCTCTCACTCGGTAATATGGGAACAAACTCCTCACAGTAGGCCAGTTCAACACAGAAGCCACTGCTCCCGTGTCCACTAACATCAGCACTTCCATGCCGTCCAGCATCGCATTACAATAAATCCGCCCATCTGTGCTCGGAGAGACGGTGTGAACAGCCGTAAGAGTCATGGCAGGGGAATCCACTTCGCATTGTCGTTCCCTTCACTCAAAGTTTTTACAGGTCCTGGCGAAATGGTGTAGGAGTCCACACTTGTCCACAGCATTTGCCCCTCGCCGGACACTCTCTTGTCTTATATCGGTGCTTGGTGGACCCGCGGTCAAAACACTTTGACGATCCCAGGGCGGACCTAATTTTTATAGTGGTAGTGTATTCTTCTCCGTCATCCATGCTGTCGTCGCTATCCGGGATTGTGGTTCAGTATGCCTCAACGTAGTTCCCTCACTGAGATCCTTGGACAGTTTTTCCGCTGCTTCACACTGTTGCACTATCTCGGATTACAGCGCAACAGGGCTTTCTGACCTGAATCCAATTGAGATGCTGTGGCATGACCTTAAAAAGGCAGTTCATGCTCGAAAACTTGCCAGTGTGGCTGAATTACAACAATTCTGCAAAGATGAGTGGGCCAAAATTCCTCCATAGCACTATAAAAGACTCATTGCCAGTTATTGCAAATGCTTGATTGCAGTTGTTGCTGCTAAGGGTGGTCCAACTTTTTTCACACAGGGCCATGTAGGTTTGGATTTTTTTTTCCCCTTAATAATAAATACCTTCATTTAAAAACTGCATTTTGTGTTTACTTGTGTTATTTTTGTCAAATATTTAAATTAGTTACATGATCTGAAACATTTAAGTGTGACAAACATACAAAAAAATGAGAAATCAGAAAGGGGGCAAACACTTTTTCACACCACTATGTCTAACCTTGTTTTTGTTTTTATTTGCATTTTTTAACATTTATCCATTTTAAGTGGGAATGAATGTGGGGGTGTCCTAAAAAAGATAGGGGGTGTCCTAATTAATTCCTCACTATTTGTTTAAAATTACATTTTACAGAAAATTTGAGAAAAGTCTTCAATTCATTTTTAATTGTTTCGTTGTATTATGTGAATCCCCCAGTATTTTTAACATTGATATTAAATATCCATATGTCCAAATATGTTAAAAAAAGCACATAGGCTTATATGGGGTGTCCTAATTTTTTCACATGACTGTACATCTTTGGATCAAATACATCTGTGAGTCTGATAAAGAATGAATGAATAATCAAACCAGCAACTTCAGCTTCAGTTATATTTTATTCAACCACTGATTCTGTTCACAATAACAAGTGCAAAAAATTATCACTATGCTACTTGTTATGTATGGTAAAATACCTTGGGTAAAGGATGAGGCAAGATGGCTGGACGAACACAGCTTTATTGAACGTTGTACAACAGCAGTAACGCGGTAGGCACCAGGCAGAGGGCACTGGTCGAAGAGGCCGCAATATAGATACCCTCTGGTATTTATAGGGTGGTGCAGTGGCGGAACAGTAAGTGCCCGCCACTACACCGCACTTCACAATAAGGTGCCGAATTCCAACATCACACCCCTCCACCCCACCCCACCCCACCCCAGAAAAGTCCAAAATCACACACACAATTGAGACCCTCCCCAATTTAGGGCCCAAATCATACACTAACATAACAAAAACTAATGCACTGAAATGGCCTAACACATTCACACAACAAAACCTAAAATAGGGCTGACGGGTGGACTACCATGCAGCCCACACGGCATGGTGGATTATCCTGCCACCTGATAAACTGAAGAAAAAGAGTCCATTATTAAACTAAAATCACTGCCGTGTTCCTAAACTAAACAATAATACACAAAACAATCCCATTTTACCACATACATGCAGTATGTACATAAACACTAGAACTATTAACACACATATTTACAGCACTGTTCCTTGGGCATGAGGAGTAGAACCGGCATGGCAGGGCCAAGCACAGCCCCTCAGCAAGCACGCCCCTGGAAGCAGCAGGTCCCCGGGACGATGGCTGGTCATCCGGACGAAAGCGCCTCTCTTCTTCACTACCGACTCCCACTCTCGTCCATCCCCGTCACCTAAAGCCTCTTCCTGGACATGTCAGAGCTGATTGGCGTGCCTCGCCAAGCCATCAGACAGCTTGAAGTATGCTGCGCCTAACTTAGCCACTATGCGCAGACACTCGTGATGCTTCACTGGCTGTCGTCTGGCCCATCTTCGCCGTGGACGTTCTTCTCCCCGAACCCGAACCAAGTCCATTACCCTCAGAGGGGCTCGGCTCGGCCTGAAATGGTGCTGCTGAGCATGCAGTTCCCCTGTGCTTGTTGGTCTGGTCCAACCTCTTCTGAAGCCATCGTAGCATTCACCATCGTAGCTGCAGACCCTCCATCCCTCGTGGCGAAGCTCCAGAGGAATCTGGGGCTAGCACATTAGTGTCACCCACTGGCGCAGGCGCCTCACCACCACACTCAATACCCCCCTCTACCATTTCCCAAGCGCCGGCACTAAGACCCTCCTGCACCGAACCTGAGTGAGGCTGGTCCTGCTTGACTGCCATGGTGTTTGTTAGCTCTTCGTCCCACACAACGTCCTCATCGACCACCAGAACAGGAGGGTTCTACTGGCCACAACCCAACCATTCTTCCCCAGCGTCATCTTCAATGGCAAAACCCAGTCCGTAGAACAAGTCACAGCCCATGGTGTTATCGCCTCAGGTTGTCATGTGGAACGTGAAGTCAACCATCGTTGCAGACTTGTACCGAACTGTAAACTCCAAAGTCCCAACCGTGCACAGCCTGCCACCTCCATAACCATAAAGCGGCACTGGGTTACCTCTAACCCTGTAGTTGGGGAAAAACTTCCTCACCATGGCCCAATTCAGCAATGACCCCTCCGCCCCAGTGTCGAGCAGCAGCGGCACCTCCACGCCGTCCAGTTCCACTGTGCAAAATGTGTACCCATTGGTACTGGGGGACACCGTATGGATGGATGTTGGGGGCGGGCAGAGTGATTTCTTCCATGGGCTCTCAGGCTCAGATACACGGCACACTCTAGTATAATAGTTCAAATGTCCACATTTGCTACAACACTTCCCTCTAGCCGGACAGCCCTTAGCCTTGTTGCGGTGCGTCGCGGACCCACAACCCTTGCAAAGGTGTTTTCCCGAGGCAGACCTTCGGCTGGCAGCATTAGCTTCTGTAGTATTGTCGTCCAAGCTATCCTCGCTATCCGAGTCTGCAACATTTGCCACGGCAGGAGGTTCTGGCGGCCGCTGTGACTGGTGCCAGTTTAGCTCAGAAGCTAGCTTGTCTGCGGCCTCCAGCTGGAGAGCTAGCTCGACAGTTCTGGCTAATGTTAAGTTATTCGGCACTGTAAGTAGCCTAGCCCGCAATGCGGTGCTACATGTGTGCTCTGCAAGCTGGTCATGGACCAATTCATCTTCCAACGGCCCAAGGCAACACTTGCTAGCTAACTGCCTTAAGCCAGCGACAAACTGTTGAATTGGCTCGCCCACTCGTTGATGTCGCTGCCAAAAGTGAATCCTCCAGACAGTCATGCTATCTGGGGAATGAAAGTGGCTTGCCAGCAGCTCGACAACATCTTCAAAAGAGTTTGAAGCTCCAAATGTGCGCAGGACTCGCTGGCCCTCAATACCCAGGTTGTGAACAAGTAGCACACGTGCTCTTAGCTTGTCGAGCTTACCCAGGTTGTGCGTGGTGATGTATGTCTGGAAAGCATCAAACCATCTCGGCCACGGCACTGGCGGCTCGCCCGGGAGCTCGAGCAAGGGACGAAGTGGTGTAATACACGCCTCCATTAGTTAATCCTCGATAGCCAAATGTTATGTATGGTAAAATACCTTGGGTAAAGGATGAGGCAAAATGGCTGGACAAACACAGCTTTATTGAACATTGTAGAACAGCGGTAACACGATAGGCACCAGGCAGAGGGCACCGGTCGAAGAGGCTGCAATATGGATGCCCTCTGGTATTTATAGGGCGGTGCAGTGGCGGAACAGGAAGTGCCCACCACTACACCGCACTTCACAATAAGGTCCCAAATCCCAACATCACACTACTTATCATGGATGATGACTGTACTAGCATACAATGACCAAGTAAATTAAAATCAACTTTCAAATGGGCAATAGGTAGATTTTAGTGGACTAATTCCACCTCTGACCACCTCAGCTGCCGTCCATACTCTGGGAGAGTCCTGGCTCCTCTCCAGCTCTGTCCACACCACAGTGTCCTAGATTTTTTTTCTTTCAGAGACAAAGGCCAGAAAAAAAAAAACTATTCCAAGGACTATTCCAAGTCCCTTTAAGTTCAAACTATATATTATGAAGGAGACAACAGTAACTTGGTGCAGTGAGAATTGCAGGAGCAGATGTGGATGTGAATGATGGAGGTGAGGCAGCTGAATCTACTGGAGCTGATGGAGGTGGCTTTTGTAATGGTGGGTGTGGTTATAGCTGCCTGGTTATTACAAAAAAAACAGATGTTTTATGAAACCTGATTTTCTCAACATGACTGAATGTCAGTGGAGGCAGTGCAATCTAAGCTACATCTGTGAATGATGTTCTCTGGAATGTAATAAAATGAAATTTCAATATTATTTTTCATAATTCCAAAATGTAAATTATGAGCAGCACTTATCTAAATCAAGTCTGTGGTCACAAGCAAATTCATTATTCAGATGGAAATAATTATCCTGTTTTAGCTTGTTTTAAAGCACAGACATTTGCTTTTCTGAGGGAGTGTTTTCAAACTTTACCTTCATAGAGAACTGTGTCATGTCCACAAACCTGGCATAAAAGAGAGAGACGAGGATGCTGCACTGGAACTGGGCTTTATTACAGAACTATGTACACGGCATTACACACACTGTTACTGTACCGAGTCACCAGGGCAGGAGAGCCCTGTAATGGTGGACTCTCCCATATACAGTGGTGTGAAAAAGGTGTTTGCCCCCTTCCTGATTTCTCATTTTTTTGTATGTTTGTCACACTTAAATGTTTCAGATCGTCAAACAAATGCAAATATTAGACAAAGATAACAAGTAAACACAAAATGCAGTTTTTAAATGAAGATGTTTATTATTAAGGGTAAAAAAAATCCAAACCTACATGGTCCTGTGTGACAAAGTGATTGCCCCTCCATGTTAAAACATAAATTAACTGTGGTTTATCACATCTTTGGAAAGCTGAGTTCAATTTCTCTAGCCACACCCAGGCCTGATTACTGCCACACCTGTTCTCAATCAAGAAATCACTTAAATAGGACCTGCCTGACAAAGTGAAGTAGATCCTCAAAAGCTAAACATCATGCTGCGATCCAAAGAAATTCAGGAACAAATGAGAAACAAAGTAACTGAGATCTATCAGTCTAGAAAAGGTTATAAAGTCATTTCTAAAGCTTTGGGACTCCAGCAAACCACACAAGCCATTATCCACAAATGGCAAAAACATGGAACAGTGGTGAACCTTCCCAGGAGTGGCCGGCCGACCAAAATTACTCCAAGGGTGCAGCGACGACTCATCCAAGAGGTCACAAAAGACCCCACAACATCCAAAGAACTGCAGGCCTCACTTGCCTCAGTTAAGGTCAGTGTTCATGACTCCATCATAAGAAAGAGACTGGGCAAAAATGGCCTGCATGGCAGAGTTCCAAGACAAAATCCACTGCTGAGCAAAAAGAACAAAAAGGCTCATCTTAGTTTTGCCAGAAAACATCTTGATGATCCCCAAGACTTTTGGGAAAATACTCTGTGGACTGACGAGACAAAAGTTGAACTTTTTGGAAGGTGTGTGTCCCATTACATCCGGTGTAAAAGTAACACAGCATTTCAGAAAAGGAACATTATACCAACAGTAAAATATGGTGGTGGTAGTGTGATGGTCTGGGGCTGTTTTGCTGCTTCAGGACCTGGAAGACTTGTTGTGGTAAATGGAACCATGAATTCTGCTGTCTACCAAAAAGTCCTGAAGGAGAATGTCTGGCCATCTGTTCATGACCTCATGCTGAATCACACTTGGGTTCTGCAGCAGGACAATGATCCAAAACACACCAGCAAGTCTACCTCTGACTGGCTTAAGAAAAACAAAATGAAGACTTTGGAGTGGCCTAGTCAATTTCCTGACCTGAATGCGATTGAAATGCTGTGGCATGACCTTAAAAAGGCAGTTCATGCTCGAAAACCCTCCAATGTGGCTGAATTACACTAATTCTGCAAAGATGAGTGGGCCAAAATTCCTCCACAGTGCTGTAAAAGACTCATTGCCAGTGACTGCAAATGCTTGATTGCAGTTGTTGCTGCTAAGAGTGTCCCAACCAGTTATTAGGTTTAGGGAGCAATCACTTTTTCACACAGGGCCATGTAGGTTTGGATTTTTTTTTCCCTTAATAATAAACACTGTGGTATATATGACTCTTATATCCCATATCTACATATGTTAGAACAAGTGGAAATGTTTTGTGACAGCATATGTAAGGAACTTCACACCTGGAAAGGACAAAGGATCTCCCCCGCCGGGTTAAAGTCAATGGACCTCCCAAGACGCGGCGGCGGAGATGGACTTGACACCTTTACCCCCTAAGGCGAGAGGAGGAGTTCCCATCACCTCCCAAGACAAGGAGAGGAGATAGCAGAACAATGGGGGGGTTAAAATAACGGGGGGATGTCAGCTTTTTCAATGTGTGGCTCTGATGTCAGCTTTTTCAATGTGTGGCTCTATGTGTGCTTTTATTTAACCAGCGAGCGGAGCAGAGATCACTCTCTTGCCTTCTGCCAAGCTCTACACCTGATGAGACTCGATAGAAGAGCTATTCATTAAAAACCCTGTTTTTAATACAAAAATCGCCTCGTTATTTCAGCTCCTCTACACTGGTGACCCTGACGCGAGAATATGGACCGGAGGCGTTCTTGAAGCTGCTCATCCATGGTGACTCGGGCATACGCCAGCGACGACGCAGACGAGGGAACAAGCAGACAGCTGTTCCCCACGGCAGAGGGCACTGAGAGAGCTCAACCGAGCTCCAGCACCGCCGTGAGTGCCGAGGCAAGGCACTCTCACCCGGCGGGCACAACAGTGATGGTGTGCACGAACGCCGTTGCTGTCAACCTGCCAGTCTTCTGGCGAGAAGACCCCACCTCTTGGTTTCAACAAGCTGAAGCCCAGTTTATACTGGCGGGCATCACAGCAGACGATATTAAGTTTTACCATATCGTCTCCAAACTCGACTCCGCCACTTCGAAGTGTGTGCGGAGCTTGGTCCGGCGACCACCAGCCCGGGACAAATATGAGACACTCAAGGCGACCATCGTGGCGAATTATGTCCCGTCAGCGGAGGAAAGAGCCGAGAGGATCCTGGCGGTCTACGGCCACAGAAGGAGCAATCCGAGGACCCTCATGGAGGATTTGCTACAACTCAAGGAGGAGGATAATGATAATTTCCTTTTCCAATTCATTTTCCTCAGCACGCTACCGCCGCAGTTGAGAGGGACACTCGCCAGTATGAAGTGCAATAATCATCAGGATTTCCGCACACTGGCCAACGAGGCTTACCGGCTCGTCAACGCCTGCAGAGAACGGACACTCACAGCGGCATCTGCAGATCTGAAAACTGACACCCCGAGCCTTGGAGAGACTCAACCCACGGTGACAGCGGCGCGGCCCAAGCGCAACGAGCAGAACGACGTCTGCTATTATCACCACCGCTTCGCAGAGAAAGCCCGCAAATGCGTTCCCCCCTGCAAGTTTACGATATCGTGGAAACGCCAAAGCCGAGGGCCATTAACAGCAGCGGTTCTCGGCAAGAAGAATAAGCTGTTATACGTGACGGATGGATACACAGGCAAGCAGTTCCTCATCGACACGGGAGCTCAGCTGAGTTTCGTCATGCCCTCCCACGCAGATCGAACCATGGGCACCCGGGGCAACGGAGCAGTGGCAGCCAACGGCTCTGACATCGACACGTTCGGGGAAAAGAGCCTGCACCTCCTCATCCACGGCCGCAGCTACAGATGGACATTTGTTGTAGCAGCGGTGAGCTTTAACTTGTTAGGCGCAGATTTTCTGTGTGCACATGGGTTATTAGTGGATCTTGCAAATAGGCGCCTGGTTAATGCACTATCTTTTGCTTCTATTCCATGTTCAGCTCGAGTTTCCCCACCACCTGTGCAGGCCAACGTCACCACAGCGGGAGGTAAGTTTGAGCAACTCCTCACCCAATTTCCAGCACTCACAACCCCCAAATTCTCAGCCACTGTAGCCAAACACGGGGTTAAACACTTCATTCCGACAACAGGACCTCCTGTTTTTGCCAAAGCTCGCCGCTTAGACACGGCCAAGCTCAACATAGCAAAGGATGAATTTGCAGCTCTCGAAAAATTGGGCATTGTTAGACGCTCGAAGAGCCCCTGGGCTTCACCACTTCACATGGTTCCGAAATCCGACGGTTCTTGGAGACCGTGCGGAGATTACCGCAGGCTAAACAACGCTACAGCGCATGACCGCTACCCCATTCCTCACATTCAGGATTTCTCACTACATTTAGTGGGTGCGCGCATTTTTTCAAAAATAGACTTAGTCCGCGGTTATCACCAAGTCCCAGTCCGAGCTGAAGATATTCCTAAAACAGCGGTTATAACCCCTTTCGGCCTTTTTGAATTCCTAAGAATGCCGTTCGGCCTCAAAGGCGCTGCTCAAACTTTTCAACGGATGATGGACGCAGTCCTGCGCGACCTACCCTTTGTTTTTGTCTACCTCGATGACATGCTGGTAGCCAGCTCATCCGAGGAAGTACACGAGCAGCACCTCACTACCGTTTTTCAGAGGCTGGAAGAGCACGGACTTATAATCAATCCAGCCAAATGCAAATTCGGCGTATCGCAAATTGATTTTTTGGGACATAGGGTCTCCCCGACAGGGGCATTTCCGCTTCCAGACAAAGTTTGTGCGATAGAAGGTTTTCCACGGCCTCAAACGGTTAAATCGCTACAGGAATTTTTGGGGATGGTTAATTTTTACAACCGTTTCCTCCCCCACGCAGCTCAGCTCATGCAACCCCTATATGACGCGCTCAGAAAAAAGAAGGCTTCCAACGCGGTCGAATGGACCCCGGAGCGCAAACGCGCTTTCGCGGAAGTAAAAAACGCCTTAGCTAACGCCACAATGTTAGTCCACCCAGATCCCTCAGCCCGCATTGCTCTGACCACAGATGCTTCTGACCTGGCTATAGGGGCAGTTGTAGAACAACTTGTCAGCGGAGTCTGGCAACCTTTGGCATTCTTTAGCAAATCGCTAAACCCAACGGAACGCAAATACAGCACTTTCGACAGAGAGCTGCTAGCGCTTCATTTGTCCATCCGCCACTTCCAGTTTTGGTTAGAAGGGCGGAGTTTCACGGTCTTTGTAGACCATAAGCCGCTCACTTTTGCTATGGCTAAAATTTCAGAACCATGGTCGGGCAGACAACAAAGACAGCTAGCTGCGATTTCAGAGTTCACCACAGACATTCGACACGTAGCAGGCAAACTTAACGTTGTAGCTGACTGTCTCTCTCGCGCTGTGACACCGCCAGAGCACGAGGAGACAGATTACGCCGCCTCAGCAGCGGAACTCTTCACTAACACACACACATACGCAGCACCTATCCAGGATGGAATAGATTATGCAGCCATGGCGGAAGAACAAAGCAGTGATGCAGACGTGCGCGCGCTCCTGTCCGGACCAACAGGGTTAAGGCTGGAGAAAAAAGGGTTGCGCGACGGCGTGCCCCCCCTAATATGCGACGTTTCAACCGGCCAACCTCGCCCGTTAGTACCAGCTGCTTGGCGCCGCCGTATTTTCGACGCAATTCACTCCCTCGCGCACCCAGGTGTGCGCGCCTCGGTCAAAATGGTTGCTGAAAAGTTTGTGTGGCCAGGCCTGGGCAAAAACGTAAAAGAATGGGCAAAAACTTGCATTCCTTGTCAACGCGCCAAAATACACAGACACACAAAAGCCCCTCTGGAGCCTTTTCCAATTCCTGCTAGAAGATTCGACCACATTCACGTTGACCTCGTGGGGCCGCTACCTTCCTCCCAAGGTTTCACACACCTGTTAACAATGATAGACCGCACCACGCGCTGGCCAGAGGCAGTCCCTCTAGCGTCAACCACAGCAGAGGAAGTCGCTCGCGTTTTTCTAGCAAACTGGGTGGCACGTTTCGGCGTTCCATCAGACATCACGTCAGACAGAGGGCCTCAATTTATCTCAGAGCTCTGGTCAGCCATGTCTAACAGTTTAGGGGCAACAATTCATCGCACCACCACTTATCACCCTCAGGCTAATGGGTTATGCGAGCGTTTTCACAGGTCCTTAAAGGCTGCCCTCAGGGCCTCACTAACGGACACAAATTGGGTAAATAAACTTCCCTGGGTTTTATTGGGGTTGCGTGCAGCACCTAAAGAGGATTTAGATGCTTCTCCTGCAGAATTAGTTTTTGCCCAGCCTATCAGACTCCCAGGAGAATTTTTACCAGAGAACCCAGAACCAGGACACCTTCCAGTCCCAAGGTTTTTAGGCAGCAGTGGACCGGACTCCCTCCACGGTCCAGCTCATCACACTTTTCCACGAGTTTTTGTTCCTCAAACTTTAAAAAACGCTGAGTTCGTTTTTGTTAAGCATGAAGCCATTAAACCAACGTTACGCCCAGTTTACGATGGCCCGTTCAGAGTGCTGGAAAATGGTGACAAACACTTTGTGCTTGATTATGGGGACAGAAAGGAAGTGGTCAGTGTTGACAGACTCAAACCTGCTTTCTTGCTGAGAGACGAACCTGCACAGTTGGCACGAGCACCTCGGCGTGGTAGACCCCCCAGAGGAAAAGTCTCAGCCCCCAGGCAGGGAACAAATAATCTCTTTCCTTCCCACAATGCAGATTCACCACGAGAAGGTCCCAGCGGGACACCTAAGCCAACCTACAGCAGTTTTGGGAGAAGAATAAAGCCCAGACAGCACAGGGACTGATACCAACCACCCCGCAATTATTCACTAATTGTGCTACAACAGTTTAAGGCTACTTATGATTTCACTATGCTGTTATGTTTACCACTGAACTTTCTTAGGAGCATGGCTGCTAGAAAACTTCTCCTGTGGCAACAGTTGTAACAAGTAGTATTTCATAGTTATTATCTTAGACTGTGATTCTTTCTGTGTCCTTTCCTAGTGTTTGGGGGGCCTGTGGTATATATGACTCTTATATCCCATATCTACATATGTTAGAACAAGTGGAGATGTTTTGTGACAGCATATGTAAGGAACTTCACACCTGGAAAGGACAAAGGATCTCCCCCGCCGGGTTAAAGTCAATGGACCTCCCAAGACGCGGCGGCGGAGATGGACTTGACACCTTTACCCCCTAAGGCGAGAGGAGGAGTTCCCATCACCTCCCAAGACAAGGAGAGGAGATAGCAGAACAATGGGGGGGGTTAAGATAACGGGGGGATGTCAGCTTTTTCAATGTGTGGCTCTGATGTCAGCTTTTTCAATGTGTGGCTCTGTGTGTGCTTTTATTTAACCAGCGAGCGGAGCAGAGATCACTCTCTTGCCTTCTGCCAAGCTCTACACCTGATGAGACTCGATAGAAGAGCTATTCATTAAAAACCCTGTTTTTAATACAAAAATCGCCTTGTTATTTCAGCTCCTCTACAACACCTTCATTTAAAAACTGCATTTTGTGTTTACTTGTGTTATCTTTGTCTAATATTTAAATTTGTTTGACTAACTAACTAACTAACCTGCACTTATATAGCGCTTTTCTAGTCACAAAGACCACTCAAAGCGCTTTCATTAATACTAACCCTCTATTCTAAGGGCCTATAGGAAACAGATATCTAGGGACAATTTAGAACAGCCAATTAACCTAACATGCATGTTTTTGGCATGTGGGAGGAAACCGGAGAAATCCCGGAGTAAACCCACGCAACACGGGGAGAACATGCAAACTCCACACAGATCACTGTTGATCGGGGGCTGGGATCGAACCCACGATCCCACATCTGAAAGTGTGAAAAACGTACAAAAAATGAGAAATCAGGAAGAGGGCAAACACCTTTTCACAGCACTGTATATATCGGCGTGATGACATCACCAGCCAGCTGCGTCATCACGCCACATATTGTACCAACTCCTCATCACAAACTGCTCCGTTGAAATGTGACTGCAGGTGTATTTTCACCTTGCTCTGCTTTGCAGGCTAAAATAAAGTTGAGCTGCAGAAGGGGTGATGAAGTTACTGCAGCAGCTTCATCTCTTTATATCTGGCAAGGATCTTCCTTTCTGGACTGTTCTGTGCATCTGGGAGAACAAGAAAGCCTGATGAGTCTAACAAACACTGTTCATCTATATAACTAGTACATACCCGTGCATACCCGTCCATGCCCGTAGAAACCAAGTATAAGCAAGTATTTCTGCATGCCCGTTGCTGAAGGGTCTCCTCCTGTGTGAGACAGCTGTGTTGTTCACAATCATGCCGCAGGCATCACTGACAGAGATTTCTTGAATTTATGGAGTGCCTTCTGCCTTACTGAGTGAGATTTCCTGATGTCCTGGTTCGAATGGGTGTGGTTTAGTGTGTCGTATTCCGTCTCAGCTTCTCTGTGCCTTGCCTGGTGTGCAGCATTGGCGGCAGGCCGACTATTCCACATCTCCTGGGTCTCAGCTGGTCTGTGCCTTGCGTGGCGTGCAGCGTTGCTCGCTTTGCGGGCATTTCAAGCTTCAAGTGACTCAGCATGTCAAAATCAAATCAAATCAAATCAAATCAAACTTTATTGTCATATTGCTGTACATACAACTGTAGTGCAGGCAAGATGAAATTGCGTTTCTCTCGG
The DNA here is from genome assembly GCA_020510985.1 of Pholidichthys leucotaenia. Taxonomy (NCBI): domain Eukaryota; kingdom Metazoa; phylum Chordata; class Actinopteri; order Cichliformes; family Pholidichthyidae; genus Pholidichthys; species Pholidichthys leucotaenia. The sequence continues at coordinate 241,262,910 of CM035842.1, read as the reverse complement.
CATCCATATAAGAAGCAGCATGATTAAGACACACTCCCACATAGCTCCCACCCCCCCATCCATTCACACATCCCTGAGACATACTTGGGGAAAAAGAATAACTAACTATAATATACAAAATGTCCATAGGTGCAGTAGTGTGTATGTGAGATTCCGGGTCAGCTGTTCAGCATCCTGACAGCTTGTGGGAGGAAGCTGTTGATCAGTCTGGTGGTTCTGCCTCTGATGCTCCGGAATCGTTTACCAGATGGAAGAAGTTCAAAGTGTTTATGCAGAGGGTGAGAACGGTCCTTGACAATGTTCAGTGCCCTGCTCCTACAACGGTTCTGAAAAAGTTCTTGGACAGAGGGGAGGGAGACTCCAATTACCCTCTCTGCCCCCTTGACTATCCTCTGCAGGGCTTTTTTGTCTGACATACTGCAGCTGGAGTACCATGCAGCAATGCAGTACGTCAGAACACTCTCCACCACACCTCTGTAGAAGGTCCTGAGGATGCAGATGGGGAGAGAGGCCTGTTTGAGTTTCCTCAAGAAGTGTAGTCTCTGCTGAGCTCGCTTCCTGATCTCCAAGGAATTCTTGCTCCAGGTCAGGTCCTGCGAGATCTGCACTCCGAGGAACTTGATGTTCTCTACTCTCTCCACTAAACGGCCGCCGATGCTGAGGGGGACGTGCTCAGGCTGTGACCGCCGGAAGTCGATAATCATCTCCTTTGTTTTGTCCACGTTGAGCACCAGATTGTTCTCCCTGCACCAGCCCTCCAGGTCTCTCACTTCTTCCCTGTACATTGATTCCTCATCCCTCTGAATAAGTCCCACCACTGTGGTGTCATCTGCAAACTTAATAATCTGGTTCCCCTCGTGTTTGGATACACAGTCATGTGTTAGAAGTGTAAACAACAGTGGACTGAGTACACAGCCTTGAGGGGTTCCGGTACTCAGCGTGACAGAGTTGGAGATGTTGTTTCCAACCCGGACAGACTGAGGTCTCTCAGTCAGGAAATCCAGGATCCAGAGACATGTGGCGGTGTTCAGACCGAGAAGGAGTAATTTCTCTATCAGTCTCTGGGGAATAATGGTGTTGAATGCTGAACTGAAATCAATGTACAGGAGTCTGGCGTAGGTGTCTTTCTGGTCCAGGTGGGTGATGACAGAGTGTAGGGTGGTGACTATAGCATCCTCCGTGGAGTGGTTTGAACGATATGCAAACTGGAGCGGGTCGTGTGATGCAGGGAGGCAGGCTGTGATGTGTGGTTTGACAAGCCGTTCAAAACACTTCATCACAATTGGTGTAAGTGCAACAGGACGATAGTCATTCAAACATGACACCACTGGTTTCTTTGCCACCGGTACAATGATAGAGGTCTTGAAGCATCTGGGAACGATGGCCTGACTCAGGGAGATGTTATAAATGTCAGTCAGGACATCCGCCAACTCGCTCGCGCAGTCTCGGAGCACGCGTCCCGGAATGTTGTCTGGACCTGCAGCTTTGCGTGGGTTGATTCTGGATAGGGTCCTCCGTGTGTCCGCTGTGTTAATGGTAAAAGCTGGTCCGACCGATGGTGGGAGTGGGCCGGCCCTCCCTCTGATTGTCGAGTTTGATGCTTCAAAACGTGCAAAGAAGTCGTTAAGCCTGTCTGGAAGCGAAGCGTCGTCATCATCGACCCCCTGCCTAGACTTAAAGCCTGTCAGTGTCCGAACTCCCTGCCACATCTGCTTGATGTGCATGGCGCACTGCTACACATTTCCTGTCTGTGCATCCCAGACAAGGGGTCTGTTGCACCTTATGCTGGTGAAGGGTCTCCTCCTGTGGCAGGCATCATAAGACACTCCATCATAGGTAGGCAGGCATGGTGAGTGATGGTCTATATGAAATCATAAAGACATCCAGACTGGCATCATAGGACACTACATCACAGGTAGCCAGTCCTATTGCCTATACGATGGCATCACCTATATGACATCATTGCGAGTCCTATGTACCCTGAGATCATAGGATCATCATAGGACATCCTGCAGACATCAGAGGCTGTCTATGATGTCCTATGATCATGACAGACACACAGACATATTTATAGTGATATTGTACTAAAATACCTTTTTAGATCTGTATTAATCCAAATCAGTATCTTTTAAATAACTTGATACTTTATGCAGTTTATGACAGAATCTAAAACTTAGTATAAGCCTGCAAAACACACCTACTTAATAAGGAATTAGAAATAACAGATGTCTTATCCAACAAAAATAAACAATTCCACCACGAGGAGAATGCTGATAGCAAATACTGTAGTACAGTCAAGAAAAATCTCCTTGGTACAATAGATAACATATGATAATAGTGAACAGACTTCCTGGCATGGAAAGATGCCGTTAGCTTAGTAAACCTAGCAGTTAGTGTTGTGTCTGGAAATAGGACAGCAGAGACAGGAGTTATGCTGAACTTTATTACAAATAGACACAGTTGAACACGTGTCGGGGGTTAGTCGCTGGTAAGCTAACTATAGGCCGCTGTGGTCGGTGTTGCCACGTTTCACAAGAGAAACAAGCAACCAGCTCTATGGAAACAAGCCCCCAAAAAGCCCAACAGGCAGCCTATCACATTGTAAAAGAGAGGCTGCTTGATAACATACTATATCCATATATAGATTTATTTTTGTTTGCTGTGAATTGACTGTAAACACAGTCAGCATTGAATAACCAAATTTTATAAACTCTGATTAAAGGAAAATACATATGCAATCTGCATAAGCAACAGCAAATTTATAGTAAACACAGTCAACATAAAAACTTTGAATAAATTAAATTTTTAAACTCTGATCAAAAGGAAAGACATGAGCGTTCTGCATAAGTCACAGCGCTAAACACCATTACAGTTTAGTGATGTGGGATGATGGGAGTTGTTGTCCGCTAGTCCTTTAAACAAAAACTAAATATTACTCTGTTATTATACGACAGCTGACAGCTTAAATTACATGGAAAATTATCTTTTAAATTGACAAACATCATGTGCAACTCGTGGCAAAATTTGATCAGGATCAAAAGATAATTTTGCTCTTGGCATTCATTTCAATGGAGATTTTTTTTTCCAATTTAAAGTCCCATATGCACTAATTTGTATATATAAAAAAACTTGGGTAGCTCACGCCCCATTAGCAAGTACAGAGCTAGTGGAGTCAGGCGGGCCACTGATCTCTATAGAAAAACTGGATGGATCATTGGCCACCAGAAGTGAAGCCCCTGGCCAGCCAGTTTTACCTCAATAACTTCCCCAAAAATTAACAGATTTTGAACTTCCTGGTATGGAGACACAGCTTATAATCTTGCACAGCTGGTGAACTATAGAAATCGAGTTGACATGCTTAGCAACCGTCGACTTGGATGTACTAGTGTTTTGGGTGTACTAATATAGCAACCAGGTGACTTCACTTCTGGCGGCCAATGATTCGTCTACTTTTTCTATACAGAGCGCGTGGGGCGGGTGCGGTGACTGGGAAACGGGGGTGTGGATGGGTCCTGTAAACAAACTAACACATATGAGATTTGCTCGTGTTTTGTGGGGATCTGGGATTGCTGTAACACAGACAACAAAGCTAGCTCAAATAAGCAACTAATCATTAAAAACAAGCACAAAAACCCGTAACTCATGACTGACAAGATTTGCAAGCGACTTTAGAGAAAAACAAGAACAAAGTCGCTTATAATAAGTGGCCTTGATGCAGGTTAGGTTAATTGGCATCAAAACTGGGGATTCTAAATTGTCCTTAGGTATGACTGTGAGAGTGAATGGTTGTCTGTCTCTCTGTGTTGGCCCTGTGATGGACTGGCGATCTGTCCAGGGTGTACCCTGCCTCTCGCCCAAAGATGCTGAGATAGGCTCCAGCCCCCCCGCGACCCGAAAAGGATTAAGCGGAAGAAGATGGATGGATGGATGGACAACTACGGGCTGTGGTTGGTTTGAAGGCAAAGAGGCAAAGAGGCCAACTTCTTCTTCTTCTTCTCTCGGTTATTGGCGGATAGCAAACAACTGAAAGGTGCATACCGCCACCTACTGTACAAGAGTGTGTAACATTATGTCATCTGAGCCCGACCCCTAAATTCTATGACTTAATCCTGTGTTATTTAAAAAAGAGAAAAGAGCCCTCCTCGTGATTCTTATTGCTTCTCCATCTCCATCTGTTCCCAGAATCCCAGTTAAATCCCGTTCCCTACCGGCTTCTCATACTTCATTTTCCATTATCTGTCTTTCATTTCCGTATTTGTGACAGTGTAATAAGATGTGCTCGACATTTTCTTTTACTCCACATTCTCTACATTTGTCACTTTCGCTTTTCCCTATGGTGAATAAAGTGCTGTTAAAAACCTGTGGGATCCAGTCTGAGTCTTGCCATAATGTTGTCTTCCTTCCTTTTGGTTGTTATGTAATTCTTTATTGCAATAGATTTTTGTATTTTGTAATACGATCTACCTTTATGATCTTCATCCCATCTTTTTTGCCATAACTCAGTTCCTTTTTTCTTGATTACTGCTTTCCCTTCACCTTTTCCAAGAGACAATGGTATAGTTATTTATTTTCCAAGAGCACTTTTTGCTAATTTGTCTGCACAGTCATTCCTTTTCAACCCTTCATGTGCAGGAACACAACAAAACTGAACTTCTCCACCACTCCTGTGTACCCTAATTAAACTGTGCTATAGCTCAATCACCAAGTCTTCTCTTGTAGATTTTAGTGTCTGTATGGTTTTTAGCGCTGCAAGTGAGTCCGTGCACACCACCACCCGGCCCGGTCTGACCTCCTCCACCCACTGCAAAGCAATAATTATTGCCACCATCTCTGCTGTAAACACGGATGTATTGTTGGAGAGTCTTTTTGCGATGGTCACTTTAAATTCTGGGATGTATACTCCAACTCCAACAGAGCCCTCTTTATTCTTTGAACCGTCAGTATAGAGCTGTAAGAAGTTATAGTAACTGTTCCTGAGGTAAATGCGTGTTTTAACACCAACTTCATTCATATGCCAATCCTTTTTCCTCATTAGCAGACTAGCATCTACTTCTAGTCCCAGAAACAGCCAAGGGGCAACATTACTCACTGGACTGGTGTTAGCTATATCAATAGTGTGCAGCCCATACATTCTGGTCCTTCTTTCAATTGTCCACCCAAACCCGTGTCCCTGGAAATTAGAGTATTCCCAGCAGTCTTGTAGTGTTGTTTTTGAAATATTTGAAGAGGACAACTTCCACCAACAGTCCCCTCAAGTAAGCACAGCGTGATGACGTCAACCTGCCTGCATCCTCACGTCAGTGCTGCCCGTCTGTTAATACATTCATGTCTAGCAGTTAGCTTAGCAGTTCACAGCCTGAACTCTGAAAACTCTATGTAGATAGTGTGGGAATGTGGAAATGACAAGACAGGTTTCTCTCAAGTCAGCTTTATTCACATTCGCCAACATCTCAAAGAAGAAAGATAACATTACAGGAAACTCTCGTCCTTAAATACCAGGACTCTCACAGTTCACAAGTCAAATTGCATCACAAGTCACATTGCATTATAATCGCCAGTAACAATGCATCTCCTCTTTAATCCTCCAAATTCACCCCCCACAGTCTCAGGCCCTGCATCCCAAAGCTAACCTCTTCACAGCTTCCTGTTATCTCCAAGGAAGCTCTGTCTTTGTTCTTGTCTAAAATGTGAGGCCTTACATCAGTCACAAAGTAGGTCATATACGGTGGGGCAAAAAAGTATTTAGTCAGCCACCAATTGTGCAAGTTCTCCCACTTAAAAGATGAGAGAGGTCTCCAATTTTTATCATAGGTATACCTCAACTATGAGAGACAAAATGAGAAAAAAAAATAATCCAGAAAATCACATTGAAGGATTTTTAATGAATTAATTGGTAAATTCCTCGGTAAAATAAGTATTTGGTCACCTACAAACAAACAAGATTTCTGGCTCTCACAGACCTGTAACTTCTTCTTTCAGAGGCTCCTCTGTCCTCCACTCGTTACCTGTATTAATGGCACCTGTTTGAACTCGTTACCAGTATAAAAGACACCTGTCGACAACCTCAAACAGTCACATTCCAAACTCCACTATGGCCAAGACCAAAGAGCTGTCAAAGGACACCAGAAACAAAATTGTAGACCTGCACCAGGCTGGGAAGACTGAATCTGCAATAGGTAAGCAGCTTGGTGTGAAGAAATCAACTGTGGGAGCAATTATTAGAAAATGGAAGACATACAAGACCACTGATAATCTCCCTCGATCTGGGGATCCACACAAGATCTCACCCCATGGGGTCAAAATTATCATGAGAACGGTGAGCAAAAATCCCAGAACCACACGGGGGGCCCTAGTGAATGACCTGCAGAGAGCTGGGACCAAATTAACAAAGGCTACATCAGTAACACACTACGCCGCCAGGGACTCAAATCCTGCAGTGCCAGACGTGTTCCCCTGCTAAAGCCAGTACATGTCCAGGCCCGTCTGAAGTTTGCTAGAGAGCATTTGGATGATCCAGAAGAGGATTGGGAGAATATCATATGGTCAGATGAAACCAAAATAGAACTTTTTGGTAAAAACTCAACTTGTCGTGTTTGGAGGAGAAAGAACGCCATACCTACTGTGAAGCATGGGGGTGAAAACATTATACTTTGGGGCTGTTTTTCTGCAAAGGGACCAGGACGACTGATCCGTGTAAAGGAAAGAATGAATGGGGCCATGTATCGTGAGATTTTGAGTGAAAACCTCCTTCCATCAGCAAGGTGATTGAAGATGAAACGTGGCTGGGTCTTTCAGCATGACAATGATCCCAAACACACCGCCCGGGCAACAAAGGAGTGGCTTTGTAAGAAGCATTTCAAGGTCCTGGAGTGGCCTAGCCAGTCTCCAGATCTCAACCCCATAGAAAATCTTTGGAGGGAGTTGAAAGTCCGTGTTGCCCAGCGACAGCCCCAAAACATCACTGCTCTAGAGGAGATCTGCATGGAAGAATGGGCCAAAATACCAGCAACAGTGTGTGAAAACCTTGTGAAGACTTACAGAAAACGTTTGACCTCTGTCATTGCTAGCAAAGGGTATATAATGAAGTATTGAGATGAACTTTTGTTATTGACCAAATACTTATTTTACCGAGGAATTTACCAATTAATTCATTAAAAATCCTTCAATGTGATTTTCTGGATTTTTTTTCTCATTTTGTCTCTCATAGTTGAGGTATACCTATGATGAAAATTGGAGACCTCTCTCATCTTTTAAGTGGGAGAACTTGCACAATTGGTGGCTGACTAAATACTTTTTTTCCCCACTGTATGTGTGGCCACAATAGATAGATATTGCGGTGGACACAATACACATGGCACTCCACCCAGGACAAGGAGGTTGGTGGGGAGGAAGATAGTTAGAGATGCTAATGGGGAAAGCTGAGAGGAGCCAACCGAACAAAGATGTGCCTTTCGCCCCTGCCGCGCCAGGCAGACACCTGAGGACGCAGGGATGCGAATGTGTGGTAGCAAGACGTGCTCTGTGAGGTGTGGGTCAATGTTATGTTAATGTGTGTGCATGTCTTGCAGTCTGAATGTTAATGTGTTTACCCTGTGTGCCGGAGGCTAGAATTAAAGTGTATAAAGGAGTTTGCTCAGGCGCCCAGGGGTCAGAGTTTCTGTGTTCATGTTGGAAGTGGAATAAAGTTTGTGTTGTGGGAATGTGAAAAGGATGAGACTGATCTCTCTCAAAGCAGCTTTATTCACATTCGCCATCATCTCAACGAAGAAAGAGAGTATCACAGGAAACTCTCGTCCCTTAAATACCCGGGACTCTCACAGCTCACAAGTCAGTTTGCATCACAAGTCACATCGCATTATAATCACGTCACTCTGCATCACAAGTCACATTGCATTATAATCACCAGTAACAATGCATCTCCTCTATAATCTCTTAATATCACCCCCACAGTCTCAGGCCTTGCATACCAAAGCTAACACATTCCAGCTTCCTGTTATCTCCAAGGAAATTCTGTCTTTGTTCTTATCTCAAATGTGAGGCCTTAAATAAGTCACAAAGTAGGTCACATGTGTGGCCACAGTGTGTCGTTTAGCTCGCTGCCTCGTCTGCTTCCATCTTCCACAATATTGTGACGTATGCAAGGTTCACACAAAGAAGAGGAGCAGATGGTAGTGACGAACAGGCTTTATTCACACACACTCTGAGCACAGGCAGGAGGGGAGGTCATTCTCCCAGACCTCCGTTTATATCACGGTTACACACACATAATAAATCTTGCCTATGAAATACTGCTGGGTCATTATAACGCAGTTATAATTACACAGCAGTATAATAACTCAGTAATAACATTTAATACACACATACAGTAACGTTTTCAACTGTCAAAGCATGCTGGGAAACCCCTGCCCCCCTTAACATGGCCCCGACGTTACACTGCCCCCCTCCTGAACTGGTTTCTGTGCCCAGAAAAATTAAAGTCCAGTTTAAAAGTCCAATACAAACTCATCCAGGTGTCGGGGCGGCCTTCGGTGCCGGCGACCAACACGTACAGGCCCCCTAGTGTCCATCTGAGTCTCGGTCGGGGTGTCTGGTCGGGATGAAAGCTCCGGTTTGTCCTCCAGCGGTGCAGATGGCTGATACGGGGCGAGACGGTCACGATGAAGGACCACAACCCGGTCCCTTTTCCTAAGCCTCACCCTGTACATCACATCCGACAGTCTCTGCAGAACCACGCACGGTCCCGACCAATGGCTCGCCAGCTTCGGTGATCGTCCTCTTTTTCTCTCAGGGCAGAAAACCCAGACTCGATCTCCCGGTGCAAAGTCCTTCCCCTGGCAGCAGGAGTCGTACGTTCGCTTCTGCCGACCCCCTGCCGCTGCCAGGGCCTCTCGAGCCAGTTCGTGCACCGTGTGGAGACGTTCTTTCAAACAAAAAAAATAATCCAATCCGGGTTTTCCCTCCACCTCTGGCTCAGTGGGGGGGACCGAATACCAAATCTACTGGTGTGCGCAGCTCGCGTCCAAACATGAGCGCTGCAGGGGTGCACCAAATAGATTCCTGAGCTGCCGTCCGGTATGCCCACAAAACAAAAGGCAGATGCAGGTCCCAGTCTCGCTGTCGCTGGTCCACTAGAATAGCGAGCTGGGTGGTGAGGGTCCGGTTGAATCATTCGACCAGGCTGTCGCTCTGTGGATGCAGCGGGGTGGTCCGGGTTTTCCGGATGCCCAGCCGCTTGCAGACCTCTCCGAAGACCTCTGCCTCAAAGTTCCAACCCTGATCGCTGTGCAGCTCCTCCGGTGCGCCAAACCGACAGAACATTTCGTCCACCAGCGTCGATGCTGTCATAGCGGCGCTTTGATCCGGGACCGCGTACGCCTCTGACCACTTAGTGAAATAATCCATCGCAACCAGCACGTAGCGGTTCCCCCGGTCCGTGGTCGGGAAAGGGCCCAGGATGTCCACTCCCACTCGCTCCATCGGTGCTCCCACCTGGTACTGCTGCAGGGGAGCGTGGGATCACTGAGTTGGCCCTTTCTGAGCTGTGCACGTGTCGCAGCGGTGAACGTGGAGCTCCACGTCCTGATGACAGCTGGGCCAGTAGAACCGGGCTCGAAGGCGCTGCAGCGTCTTTGTCTCTCCGAAGTGGCCCGCTCCTACCGCCCCATGAACCAGCTGGAGTACGTTGGGCCGGAGTCGACGAGGAACCAACAGCTGCCAGACGTGCCGCTGCCCAGCTGGAGTGTGCCACTGTCGATACACCACGCCCTCGTGGCAGCGGAGGTTGGCCCACTGGGAGTGTAGGGCCTTAGTCTCTGGGTCCAGCGCTGATACAACCTCCCAGGCGGGCCGCTGTCCTGCGTCCAGCCACTGCCGAACCCGAGAAATGACTGGGTCTCTGTCCTGCTCGCTCTGCAGCTGCTGCGTGCCAAGGGCCTCTGTGACGTCATCGCTGGGGAGAGCTGCCTGATCATCCGAGGAGGGGCCGCGCGTCGCTGCGTTATTCCTGCTCGCAGCGGCCCGGAGAGCAGCAGCCCGTGGGGCGGCTTGGTCTCGATCTTCAGCCCGTTGGCAGTGACGACACTCCTCTGTCACACAGGGGCGCCGAGACAGTGTGTCAGCGTTGGCATGGAGGCGGCCTGCCCGATGCACAATCTGGAAATTATAATCCTGCAGTGCCTCCAGCCATCTCGCCAACTGTCCATCCGGCTCTTTGAAGTTCAATAACCAGGTCAGGGAAGCGTGATCCGTCCTGAGCTGGAACCTCCCCCCGTACACATACGGGCGGAAATGACGCAGTCCTTGGATGACAGCCAACAGCTCTCTGCGAGTCACACAGTAATTCCTCTCGGCTCTGCTCAGAGTGCGGCTGAAAAAAGCGACTGCCTGCTCTCCGTGTTCTCCCTCCTGGGATAACACCGCCCCGATGCCCTGGTTGCTGGCATCCGTGTCCACGACGAAGGGGCGGTTCGGGTCAGGATACTGCAGGATGGGGGCTCTGATGAGCGCTGCGCGAAGCTGGGAGAAAGCAGCAGCACAGCTGTCACTCCACTGAAACATGCGTCCTTTCTGCGTCAGCTGATGCAGCGGGCTGGCGATGGTGGCAAAGTTTTTCACAAACCTCCTATAATAGGAGGCCAATCCAAGAAAACTCCTCAGTTCTCCCACGTTCCGCAGCACTGGCCAGTCTCTCACTGCCACCACTTTTTCTGGGTCGGTGGCGACTCCCGCTGCGCTGACGACGTGGCCCAGGAAGGTGGTCTCCCGCCGGAACAGGTGGCATTTTCTAGGGTGTAACCGTAGCCCCGCCTGCTGGATGGCACCCAGCACCTCTCGGAGATTTGACAGGGCGTTGTCAAAATCAGCTGCATGCACCAGTAGGTCATCCAGGTAAACAACGCAGCGACTCCGGGGCACGTGAGCCAGCACTCGCTCCATCAAGCGCTCAAAGGTGGCCGGAGCGTTGCAGAGTCCAAACGGCATCACTTTAAACTGGTACAGTCCCTGCCCGATGGAGAAAGCTGTTTTTTGGCGGGCCTCAGGTGACAGCTCTACCTGCCAATAGCCGCTGCGTAGATCCAGCGAGCTGAACCAGCTGGAGCCAGCGATGTGGTCCAGCGCGTCATCGATGCGGGGCAGGGGGTAGGAATCCTTCCGGATGACGTCATTCAGGTGCCGGTAATCCACACAGAACCGCCACGACCCGTCCTTCTTCTTGACCAGCACCACCGGCACCGCCCAGGGGCTGCTGGAGGGCTCAATAACCTCTGCCTCCAGCATTTCTCGCACTTTTTGTTCTGCTGCTGCCCGCCTTGAAAAGGGCAGCCGGGTGGGCAGAGTCGAATTGGCCTGGCCTCACCGGTGTCGATCTCGTGCTGCAACAAACCGATCCGGCCGCATTCCTCATCCTTCGCGGCGAAAACACCCATATAACAGTCCAATAGCTCCCGCAGCTGGCGTCTCTGTTCCGGGTCCAGCCCGCTGCAGCTCCGCTGAAATAATTCCTCGACCGCCTGCTGCGTCTCTGTTGACACGTTGACCCGTCCCCTTGCTGTCCCTGTGTGTGCTCGTGCTCTCTCTGCCCGCGCTGGTGGCATCATCGTGTCCGGTCCTCGTGGTTGCCCGCCTGGTCCGGTCTGTCTTGATGATCCCTCGATCGCGCAGGCCCCCGTGTTCCTTCTCTGGGTTCTGCTGTGGAGTGTGATGGTCCGGTTTCCCAGCTGGAGGGACGGTCCCGCGGTGTCGATCTTAGCGTTCCAGGCTGTGAGCAGGTCTAGTCCAATAATACAGGGGTCTTGGATGTCAGCCAGCCAGAACAGGTGTCTTATGTTCTGACCGGCCACCCCCACCACCAGAACTCTCCGCCCCCTCAGTCTGGCGCGCTCACCGGTAGCCGTGGTGACGCAGCGCTTGGTGGGTTCCCACCCCCGTGGGGCCGTCTTGTTCGTGCCCGGCAGCACACCGGGTCGAACCAAGGAGATTGTAGAGCCAGTGTCAATCAGGGCCCGGATCGACGTCTTCCCCAAGCTGCACTGTAGATAGATCCCTGGAGAGTGTTCAATTCGGCCCACGCGTGGTGCCGGCTCCTCGGGGGAAACATCTGCGGGAGGCGGCCTGTCCCCATTCACACCACCTCGCTCTAGTTTAACGCCGGTGAGGGGCGTTCTTCTCCAGGGACGCGCTGCCGTGGTCTGCCGTAATTCCTCCTCTTCCTCCTCGCTCTCCATCGTGGCCTGGAAGGTTCTTTGACTGTGCGTTGGCGCTTCAATTGTGCGATTCATCAGCGGCTCCACCCGCTCTGCTTCTGCCACTGCAGTCTCCCAGTCGCTCGCGGCGTGGATCCGTACGTGGCTCTGGAGCTGGGCCGGGCAGAGACCTTGGATGAAGCTCCGGAGGGCGAGCTTCTCTACCACCTCCGGTGCGAAATCTGGGTAGCTGCGCCGGGTTAGCAGCCGTATGTCTGCAGCATAGGCTCCTAGGCTTTCCTGGTTGCTTCGACGGCGGTGGGTCAGCTGTTCCTGGGCGTGCTCAGCATTCGCCGTTCTCCCAAATCGTCTCCGGAGCGCCCCTTGTAGCGCTGGCCAGCTGTAGTGCTCCTCAGGCAGGAGATCAGAGAGTGTGCAGAGAGCCCTCCCTTCCAAGGCCAGCGCGACTCGCACAGCGGTTTCCTCTGGTGACCAATCGTTCAGCACAGCGGCCAGCTCGACCTGGGTCAGGTAGCCATCCAACGTGGTCTCACCATTGAAGCAGGGAATCTTGGCCCGCTGCCGAACAGATGGGATGGCCGCCTCCTGATCGATCGTCACTCCTGATCATCGTGGGATCGCCAGCCCGTCCCGTCCTGGAAAGGGCGGGATGCGGGGCTGGTTTGCTCTGCTCTGCCCGCTCTGCCTTGAAAAAGGCAGAAGGCGGGGTGCGCTGGCCCCGTCAGGCCCGCCACCGCTTCGTTTGTCCCGGCTCCCGGCTCCCGGGGGTGGTGTCTCAGTCCTATCATCCGTCATCAGCTGAGCAATGAATTGCTCCAGCTGCTGGATCTCCATTCTGATCCTGGCTTCCATCTGCTCCATCCCCACTTCTGACACCAGTGTGACGTAGGCGAGGTTCACACAAAGAAGAGGAGCAGATGGTAGTGACGAACAGGCTTTATTCACACACACTCTGAGCACAGGCAGGAGGGGAGGTCATTCTCCCAGACCTCCGTTTATATCACGGTTACACACACATAATAAATCTTGCCTATGAAATACTGCTGGGTCATTATAACGCAGTTATAATTACACAGCAGTGTAATAACTCAGTAATAACATTTAATACACACATACAGTAACGTTTTCAACTGTCAAAGCATGCTGGGAAACCCCTGCCCCCCTTAACATGGCCCCGACGTTACAATATACTTTATTACAGACATGAGTCCAATAAAAACAAACAAGAGATAAGTGGAAAATTCAAAGCTAACAGAAATTAAAATGTTTACAAACAACGCTGATGGAAGTTTTGGCTACAGTGTCAGAGTTTGTCATTGTCTTGCTAAATAAATTAGCCGTCTTTAAGAGAGTGCTTAGTGAAATGGTGAATAAATAAGGATTTTATTTTTTATAAAGGGTCTTCTTACATTAGGGATAGCTAACATTAAGTTCTATGTTCAAATCAAGACACCATAAATGATACTAAAGTAAAACAAAACAAAACACTTAAATCAAACTAAGTACTTACGTCTTGATCACTGTGGACATCCATTGTTACACTTGATAACGGAAGTCCCCCTAACTAGATGGCACTGTTGACAAAAACTTGAGGGTCATGAACCTCCGGTCCTGCATCTGCGGTCCTGAACCTGCAGCCTCCGGTTGTGCAGGAATCTTCATCTCTGTGGCATATATCACTCATATATTCCATACCTACATTTGTTAGAGCATGTGGAAATGTTTGGGACAGAATATACAAAGGAACTTCACACCTCTGAAAGAACAAAGGAATCTCACCGCCGTGTGAAGACTCATGACGTCACAGGACACCATGGCAACAGACTCGACACCTTTACCCCCCTAAAGCGAGAGGGGGAGTTCCCATCACCTCCCAAGACAGGGAGAGGGGATGGCAGGACAGTGGGGATTAAGATAAAGGGGAGATGTTACCTTTTTCAATGAGTGGCTCTGACGTCAGCTGTTTCAATGAGTGGTGCTATGCGTGCTTGTATTTAACCAGCGAGCGAAGCAGAGTTCTCTCTCTTGCCTTCTGCCAAGCTCTACACCTGATGAGATTTGATAGAGGAGCTATTCATTAAAAACCCTGTTTTTAATACAAAACCGCCTCGTTATTTCAGCTCCACTACACTGGTGACCCTGACGCGAGAATATGGACCGGAGGCGTTCTTCAAGCTGCTCATCCATGGTGGCTCTGGCACACGCCAGCGACGACGCAGACGAGGGAACAAGCAGACAGCTGTTCCCCACGGCAGAGGGCACTGAGAGAGCTCAACCGAGCTCCAGCACCGCCGTGAGTGCCGAGGCAAGGCACTCTCACCCGGCGGGCACAACAGTGATGGTGTGCACTAACGCTGTTGCTGTCAACCTGCCAGACTTCTGGCGAGAAGACCCCGCCTCTTGGTTTCAGCAAGCTGAAGCCCAGTTTGTACTGGCGGGCATCACAGCAGACGATATTAAGTTTTACCATATCGTCTCCAAACTCGACTCCGCCACTTCGAAGTGTGTGTGGAGCTTGGTCCGGCGACCACCAGCCCGGGACAAATATGAGACACTCAAGGCGACCATCGTGGCGAATTATGTCCCGTCAGCGGAGGAAAGAGCCGAGAGGATCCTGGCGGTCTACGGCCACAGAGGGAGCAATCCGAGGACCCTCATGGAGGATTTGCTACAACTCAAGGAGGAGGATAATGATAATTTCCTTTTCCAATTCATTTTCCTCAGCACGCTACCACCGCATTTGAGAGGGACACTCGCCAGTATGAAGTGCAATAATCATCAGGATTTCCGCACACTGGCCAACGAGGCTTACCGGTTCGTCAACGCCTGCAGAGAACGGACACCCACAGTGGCATCCGCAGATTTGAAAACTGACACCCCGAGCCTTGGAGAGACTCAACCCACGGTGACAGCGGCGCGGCCCAAGCGCAACGAGCAGAACGACGTCTGCTATTACCACCACCGCTTCGCAGAGAAAGCCCGCAAATGCGTTCCCCCCTGCAAGTTTACGAGGTCGTGGAAACGCCAAAGCCGAGGGCCATTAACAGCAGCAGTTCTCGGCGAGAAGAATAAGCTGTTATACGTGACGGATGGATACACAGGCAAGCAGTTCCTCATCGACACGGGAGCTCAGCTGAGTTTCGTCATGCCCTCCCACGCAGAGCGAACCATGGGCACCCGGGGCAACGGAGCAGTGGCAGCCAACGGCTCTGACATCGACACGTTCGGTGAAAAGAGCCTGCACCTCCTCATCCACGGCCGCAGCTACAGATGGACATTTGTTGTAGCAGCGGTGAGCTTTAACTTGTTAGGCGCAGATTTTCTGTGTGCACATGGGTTATTAGTGGATCTTGCAAATAGGCGCCTGGTTAATGCACTATCTTTTGCTTCTTTTCCATGCTCAGCTCGAGTTTCTCCACCACCTGTGCAGGCCAACGTCACTACGGCAGGAGGTAAGTTTGAGCAACTCCTCACCCAATTTCCAGCACTCACAACCCCCAAATTCTCAGCCACTGTAGCCAAACACGGGGTTAAACACTTCATTCCGACAACAGGACCTCCTGTTTTTGCCAAAGCTCGCCGCTTAGACGCGGCCAAGCTCAACATAGCAAGGGACGAATTTGCAGCTCTTGAAAAATTAGGCATTTGCTGACGTTCAAAGAGCCCTTGGGCTTCACCACTTCACATGGTCCCGAAATCCGACGGTTCTTGGAGACCGTGCGGAGATTACCGCAGACTAAACAACGCTACAGCGCATGACTGCTACCCCATTCCTCACATTCAGGATTTTTCATTACATTTAGCAGGCGCGCGCATTTTTTCAAAAATAGACTTAGTCCGCGGTTATCACCAAGTCCCAGTCCGAGCTGAAGATATTCCTAAAACAGCGGTTATAACCCCTTTCAGCCTTTTTGAATTTCTAAGAATGCCATTCGGCCTCAAAGGCACGGCTCAAACTTTTCAACGGATGATGTACGCAGTCCTACGCGACCTACCCTTTGTTTTTGTCTACCTCGATGACATGCTGGTAGCCAGTTCATCCGAGGAAGAACACGAACAGCACCTCACTACCGTTTTTCAGAGGCTGGAAGAGCACAGACTTATAATCAATCCAGCCAAATGCAAATTCGGCGTATCACAAATTGATTTTTTGGGACATAGGGTCTCCCCGGCAGGGGCAATTCCGCTTCCAGACAAAGTTCGTGCGATAGAAAGTTTTCCACGGCCTCAAACGGTTAAGTCGCTACAGGAATTTTTGGGGATGGTTAATTTTTACAACCGTTTCCTCCTCCACGCAGCTCAGCTCATGCAACCCCTATATGACGCGCTCAGAAAAAAGAAAGCTTCCAACGCGGTCGAATGGACCCCGGAGCGCGAACGCGCTTTCGCGGAAGTAAAAAGCGCCCTAGCTAACGCAACAATGTTAGTCCACCCAGATCCCTCAGCCCGCATTGCTCTGACCACAGATGCTTCAGACCTGGCTATAGGGGCAGTTGTAGAACAACTTGTCAGTGGGGTCTGGCAACCTTTAGCATTCTTTAGCAAATCGCTAAACCCAACTGAACGCAAATACAGCACTTTTGACAGAGAGCTGCTGGTGCTTCATTTGTCCATCCGCCATTTCCAGTTTTGGTTAGAAGGGCGGAGTTTCACGGCTTTCGTGGACCATAAGACGCTCACTTTTGCTATGGCTAAAATTTCAGAACCTTGGTCGGGCAGACAACAAAGACAGCTAGCTGCGATTTCAGAGTTCACCACAGACATTCGACATGTAGCGGGCAAACTTAACGTAGTAGCGGACTGTCTCTCTCGTGCTGTGGCACCGCCAGAGCACGAGGAGACAGATTACACTGCTTCAGCAGCTGAGCTTTTCTCTAACGCAAACACATATGCAGCACCTATCCATGAAGGGATAGATTATGCAGCCATGGCGGAAGAACAAGGTAGTGATGCGGACGTGCGCGCGCTCCTGTCTGGACCAACAGGGTTAAGGCTGGAAGAAAAAGGGGTGCGCGACGGCGTGCCCCCCCTAATATGCGATGTTTCAACCGGCCGACCTCGCCCGTTAGTACCAGCTGCTTGGGGCCGCCGCATTTTCGACGCAATTCACTCCCTCGCGCACCCAGGTGTGCGCGCCTCGGTCAAAATGGTTGCCGAAAAGTTTGTGTGGCCAGGCCTGCGCAAAAACGTAAAAGAATGGGCAAAAACTTGCATTCCTTGTGAGCGCGCCAAAGTACACAAACACACAAAAGCCCCTCTGGAGCCTTTTCCAATCCCTGCTAGAAGGTTCGACCACATTCATGTCGACCTCGTGGGGCCGCTGCCTTCCTCCCAGGGTTTCACACACCTGCTAACAATGATAGACCGCACCACACGCTGGCCAGAGGCAGTCCCTCTAGCGGCAACTACAGCGGAGGAAGTCGCTCGCGTTTTTCTAACAAATTGGGTGGCACGTTTCGGCGTCCCATCAGACATCACGTCAGATAGGGGGCCTCAATTTGTCTCAGAGCTCTGGTCAGCCATGTCCAACAGTTTAGGGGCAACAATTCACCGTACCACCGCTTATCACCCTCAGGCTAATGGGTTATGCGAGCGTTTTCACAGGTCCTTAAAGGCCACCCTCAGGGCCTCATTAACGGACACAAATTGGGTAAATAAACTTCCCTGAGTTTTATTGGGGTTGCGTGCGGCACCTAAAGAGGATTTAGACGCTTCCCCTGCAGAATTAGTCTTTGCTCAGCCTATCAGACTCCCAGGTGAATTTTTACCAGAAAACCCAGAACCAGGGCACCTCCCAGTCCCAAGGTTTTTAGGCAGTAACAGTCCGGACTCTTTCCACGGTCCAGCTCATCACTCCTTTCTGCGAGTTTTTGTTCCTCAAACTTTAAAAAACGCTGAGTTTGTTTTTGTTAAGCATGAAGCTCTGGACTTCCGGGAAGATGGCGGAGAGACATAACACTTAAACAAAGAGCTCTCCCTAGCCGGATTAAAAATCATCGGTAAATGGCCAACTCGACATAAACGAATCAATAAACTAAGGGATGAAAACACGAAGGAACCGGGCACAAGGACAAAAACAGGGTAAAATTGAAGAATTCCTCTCCAACAACGCAGGAAAAACCGCTGTACGCAAAGCCCAAAAAAACGAGATGTCTACAGCAGAGAAAATGGAAGACACCAGACTCGACAACATGAACGCTGGCATCGCCAGTTTGGGTGAAGAGTTAAGAGAATTCAAGCGACAGCTACAACAGGATTTAGCGGCTCTTAAGGAGGAACTGAAAAAAGAAATTAAGGAGGAAATCATGGACCTCCGAAGAGAAATGGAGCGTAAATTAACGGAAAACATGGAGGAGCTGCGCTCCCAGCGGGCGTGTATGACAGAAGCGCAGACCCGAATTTCGGAACTAGAAGATTGGAAAAGCGAGGCAAACGAACAACTACAGACCCTGACGACGCAAACGCAGAGGATGCAGGAGAAAATAAACGACTTGGAGAGCAGATCCCGACGAAGCAATATGCGCATCTTTGGAATTCCGGAGGGCATTGAAGGCAACTCGATGACAAAATTCATGGATCAGTTCTTAAAAAAAGAACTGGAAATACCCGGAGAAACGGATCTGCAGATTCAACGGGCGCACAGAACACCGGCACAGAACCCGAAAACAAACTCTCCACCCAGGTCAGTTGTGGTAAACTTTGTGAAATATGACATAAAGGAAAGAATCCTGACGCAAGCATAGAAAAAAAAGATACGAATCGGCGACAAACAGGTATTTTTTGACCATGACTACCCGACAGAAATCGTGCAGCAGCGGAAGAAATATGCCAATATTAAAAAAACGCTGAAAGAGAAAAAAATTAGATTCCAAACGCCGCTAACGAAAATGAGGATTCATTGGGAGGAAGGCACAAGAACCTACAACACGGCCGAAGAGGCAGCGCGGAATATGATGGAGCGGGGCCTTGAGGTGAGCGTGCCGAAGGAGACGGCTGGAGCAGCGGCGGCCCTGAACGCACCACGACAGACGGAGTGGAGACGAGTGAACGGCGGAAGAAGGGGGAGAGACGTGGAGCAGTGGGCCCAGGACAAGCTACAAGGCTTTCAACTGAAAGCCTAGATCATAACAAAGATTAAGAAAGGCACAGAAGAAATGAAGGCCAAGAAGACAAGGTAAAAGAGAAACAGACGGCTAGGAGAGGTTTAAGTGATATTTGTTGGACATTTCTAGACTTATGACTATTACTTTGATAGTAATTAGAAGTCTAGGGAGGGCCCTTCACTCTGTGAAGACAAACCCCCCACCCACCAACAGGGACCAGTGGGCAGAAGAAAGGCCCAAAGTACGGAGGTCGAGTTTTTTTAATGTGTTTTTATATAAATATGTGTTATTTTTGTTGTTAAAGGGGCTAGGAGCACAAGTTAAAAAAATGGAAAAACATGAATATGGGTAAAAATCTTAAGATAATGACATTAAACGTGAATGGTCTGAACTCACCTGTTAAAAGGGAAAGAATAATAAGAAAATTCAAGAAGGAAAAAGCTGAAATTATATTTATGCAAGAGACACATTTGAGCAAGACAGAACATGTGAAACTAAAGAGATTTGGCTATAAGAACTCCTACTACAGTTCATTTAAGGGAGGAGCAAAAAGGAGGGTTATGATACTAATCTCAAACAAAATACAATTTGAAAGTGAACAAGAAATCCAGGATAAAGAAGGCAGGTATGTAATAATAAAGGGAAGAATAGATGGTATGCAGATTACATTAGTGAACATCTATGCCCCACCAGAAAGTGACAAGGGTTTTTTTCAACATCTGTTTGATCTCATAGCAACACACAGTGAAGGAGTCCTAATTTGTGGAGGAGACTTAAATGCTGTCATGGATCATGAAGTTGACACAACAAGTGTTAAGAAGACAAAAAAACATGTAACAAAGTTCATAAGAACCTCACTGGCAGAAATGGGTATGGTAGACATATGGAGGGACCTACACCCACTCGAAAAAGACTATACACATTATTCAGCAGCCCATAAAGTACACTCTAGAATAGATTACTTCCTTATGAATGAAGGTGACAGACACAGGGTGAGAAATTGTTGGATTGGAGGGGCAGAAATATCAGATCATAATCCTATATACATGGAAATATATTTAAACAATAGAAAACGACAAACAACATGGAAACTTAACGTAGGACTGTTAAATGATGAGAAAATGAAAGAAAGAATAAAAATAAACATAAACGAATATATCCAAGAGAATGACAATGAAGAAGTGGACCCAACAATACTATGGGACACACTAAAAGCCGTGTTAAGGGGTAAATTAATTGTTGAAACAGGAAAAGCAAATAAGACTAAACTAGAAGCGTATGAACAAAGATGTGAGAGACTGAGGGAATTAGAACGTAAACATCAAAGCACAAATGATCCAAAAATATATCAAGAAATTAAAGAAGAAAAAACAAAGATAAAAGAAACACAAATGGATGAAATTGAAAGGAAAAATAGATATCTAAAGCAAAAATATTATGAAACGGGGCCAAAAGCCACAAAACTGCTGGCAAAACGGTTAAGAAAACAACAAACAATGAATAATGTATACAAGATTAAAGACCCCACCACAAATAAAACCACAGTTAACCCAGAAAACATCGAAGAAATTTTCCATAATTTCTACCAAGAACTATACTCGCAACCTGAAGAAACAAATACTAAAGATATCAAAAAATTTCTAGACACATTGGACTTGCCATCAATAGGAAATCAACAAAATGAAAAACTAACAGCAGAAATAACAACACAAGAGATCAGAGATGTGATTAAGTCACTTAAAAACGGTAAATCACCAGGTAGTGATGGATACCCCTCTGAGTTTTATAAACTGTTTATAGAAGAACTCACGCCACAACTCCTAAAGTCATTTAATTGGACGCTGAACAACAACAAAATACCTCCATCATGGAACGAAGCAATCATTTCAGTTATTTTAAAACCAGGGAAAGATAAAGAACAATGCGGAAACTATAGACCAATCTCTTTATTAAATGTAGATTATAAAATATACACAACAATTAGTATATGTAAACGAATAAAGACATTCTTGACGGAATTGATAGAAGATGATCAAACTGGATTCATAGAGGGACGCCAAACACATGACAATATCAGGAGAACAATACATATAATTAACCAAATACATAAAGAAAAGAAAAGCGCAGTAATAATGAGTTTAGACGCAGAAAAAGCATTTGACAGGGTTAACTGGAAATTCCTATATAGTGTACTGGAGCGCTTTGGATTTAACGAAAAATCAGTACAATGCATAAGGACGCTATATCAAGAACCTGTGGCAAGAATCAAGATAAACGGTAGCTTAACAGACAAAGTAAATATACAAAGATCAACTAGGCAGGGATGCTGCTTATCACCCACCTTGTTTGCTCTGTTCATAGAACCATTGGCTCAAGCGATACGACAAAATAAGAAATTAAAAGGTGTAACAATAAAGGGGGCGGAACACAAGATTGGGCTATTTGCAGACGATATTATAGTTTACCTTGAACAACCAGATAAATCAATAATGGAAATGATGAACTTGATAGAAAATTTTGGAAAATTATCAGGATACAAGATAAACATAACAAAAACACAAATACTGACATTCCACTATAACCCTCTAAACCAGATAACTGATAAGATCAAACTAAACTGGAACCAAAAAGAAATAAAATACCTTGGAGTGAACATACCTAAAGACCTAAGCAAAATATATAAAGCAAACTATGATAGGTTGGAACAAGAAATAAAAAAAGATATTGATAGATGGTCAATCTTAAATATGGATCTGAATTCAAAAATTGAGACAGTCAAAATCAGCATACAACCTAGATTACTTTACCTCTTCCAGGCTATACCAACAGAGATTCCAGATGCCCAATTCTCAGAGTGGGACAGGATGATATCGAGATTTGTTTGGGGAGGTAAAAAACCAAGAGTGAAATATAAAACCCTCCAATTACCAAAAGAGAAAGGAGGCATGAGCCTACCGAGTCTAAAGGAATATTACTACTCAGCACAAATAAGATATATCATATGTTGGTGCGACGAGGGATATGAGGCAAAATGGAAAGAAATGGAAAAGGAAATTGAGGGACTCCCAGTACAAAGCATAATAGGGGATAAAGATGCATATAAGCAAATCAAACAAATAGACCCAATCACTAAATTTACTTTAGAACTGTGGTATAAAATAGTACAAAAATATAATATAAGGGAAGACATAAAACTATTGAAATGGGTAGCATTTGACAGTCAGTTTGAACCGGCAAAACAAGATAGGGGATACAAAAATCTGGTGAACAAGGGAATCACAGCATGGGGCAATATCGGAAAAAAAGATCTCGGGAGCTTTGTAAATATCAGGAGAAAATTTAAATTAGAAAGATCGGAATTTTTCAGATATCTGCAGATGAGAGATTACTATATGAAGAAGATTAGGCATAACCTCCAAACAGATGTGAACGAGATTATACAACTTATTTTAAGCTCATATGCAGGAAATAAAATAAGAATTATTTCAAAACTATATCAGAAACTTATGACAAACAATCATACAAGTAACTATATAAAGGAGAAATGGGAGA
This sequence comes from Pholidichthys leucotaenia, assembly GCA_020510985.1. NCBI lineage: Eukaryota > Metazoa > Chordata > Actinopteri > Cichliformes > Pholidichthyidae > Pholidichthys > Pholidichthys leucotaenia. The sequence continues at coordinate 241,240,052 of CM035842.1, read as the reverse complement.
AAGAGCTCAATTTAAACATAACAGAAGAAAGCTGGCAGGAAATATGGAAAACACAACACACATCAACAAATTCAAGGGCATGGAGGGAATTTGGATGGAAAAACCTGATTCGCTTTTTCATTACACCACAGATTCAAGGAAAATATACAAATACCCAATCTTTATGCTGGAGGGGATGTGGGGCTCAAAATGCAGACCACTCACATATGTTTTGGAAATGCTACAAAATATCATCATTCTGGAAATCTATACATCTGACAATACAGAGGATATTAGGATATAATATACCAATGAACTGTAACCTGATGTACTTATGTGATCTTAAAAAAGACAATGTTATACAGGCTGAGGACAGATATCTAGTTAAAATCTTGTTGATTGCATGTAAAAAAACTATCACAAAAAAATGGCGATCAGAAGTTCTTCCTGACCAAGAACAATGGACTGACATTGTTGAGGACATACGTATGATGGAAAAACTAACATATCGACGAAGAATGCAAGAAGGAATATGGGAGAAAAAATGGCGGAAATGGACACACTACAAAGTGCAACAACGAGGCAGAAATTGAAAGAATAACCAAAGACACTGAAAAAAACCAGAAGAATTAAGAGATGGAAACTAAAAACTTGATGCTCCAACATTTGTCCCCCCCCCCTTTTATTTTTTTTTTAAATTTTTTTTTTTTTATTTTTTTATTTTTCCCTACCCTAACCCCTTTGTTTTTTAAATGTAGAATGTGATCTGAATGCATTATATATGATGAAAAATGAATAAAAATCTAAGTTACAAAAAAAAAAAAAAAAAAAAAAAGCATGAAGCTCTAAAACCAACGTTACGCCCAGTATACGATGGCCCGTATAGAGTGCTGGAAAATGGTGACAAACACTTTGTGCTTGATTATGGGGATAGAAATGAAACGGTCAGCATTGACAGACTCAAACCTGCCTTCTTGTTGAGAGACGAACCCGCACAGCTGGCTCGAGCACCTCGGCGAGGTAGACCCCCCAAGGAAAAAGTCTCAGCCCCCAGGCAGGGAACAGATAATCTCTCTCCTTCCCACACTGCAGATTCCTCACAACAAGGTCCCAGCAGGACGCCTAAACCGACCTACAGCAGCTTTGGGAGAAGATTGAAACCCAGACTACACAGGGACTGATTACACCACTCTGCAAATTTTCGCTAATTGTGCCGCAACAGTTTAGGACTGATTTATGATTATACTATGCTGTTATGTTTTCACTGAACTCTCTTAGGAGCATGGCTGCTTGAAAGTTTCTTCTGTGGCAACGGCTGTAACACGTAGTATGTCTTAGTAATTACCCTAGACTGTGAATCTTTCTGTGTTCCTTCATAGTTGTTTGGGGGGCCTGTGGTATATATCACTCATATATTCCATACCTACATTTGTTAGAGCATGTGGAAATGTTTGGGACAGAATATACAAAGGAACTTCACACCTCTGAAAGAACAAAGGAATCTCACCGCCGTGTGAAGACTCATGACGTCACAGGACACCATGGCAACAGACTCACCTTTACCCCCCTAAAGCGAGAGGGGGAGTTCCCATCACCTCCCAAGACAGGGAGAGGGGATGGCAGGACAATGGGGATTAAGATAACGGGGAGATGTTACCTTTTTCAATGAGTGGCTCTGACGTCAGCTGTTTCAATGAGTGGTGCTATGCGTGCTTGTATTTAACCAGCGAGCGAAGCAGAGTTCTCTCTCTTGCCTTCTGCCAAGCTCTACACCTGATGAGATTTGATAGAGGAGCTATTCATTAAAAACCCTGTTTTTAATACAAAACCGCCTCGTTATTTCAGCTCCACTACAATCTCGATTATTCCCCCATTTTTCCAGGTTGGGGGACAAATGCCCCCTGCTCCTCCCGGTTAACAAGGGGGATGATATTGGGTCATTTTATTCACAAGGGGGTTTGGCATCCCTCCTAAAATCTTCCACTGTTTATACTTGAGTAACTGATTGCATAAAGTAATGCTGCTTCTACTAGAGTACAATTTCTGGATACTCTCCCTACCTCTGCAGGTGTCAGAGGAAGAAAAAGAAAAGAACAAAAGTCAACGAAAACAAAGTAAATCTGAAATCAGAAAGAAAAACCAAAAATGAAAGAGAAGCTACAAATAAAGTAGAGAAAAAAAGAGTAAAAGATCTAAAAAAAAAAAAAAGAGAAGAATGACAAGATGGCGGAATCCACGCGTCCTGGCTGGAATGGCTCTATGGAAGCCCCTGAGGTAAAACGGTCTCGTTTAAAACCTGAAGTATATAAAACTGCTGAGGGGAAAATAATTGTTGAGGATGAGCTGCTAAATTTCCTTGCAGTGAAAATTAAGACTCTGAGTCAGGATGAGATCGTCCTATTGGCCTCAAGTACTTTTGACTCTGAGTGGATTGAGGCCTCGAAAAAAGTCCTGTTTGAGCTCTGCCCCACTACACAGAGGTATGTTACACACAAGGGGGCCCAGAAAGATGCAAATAATTTAAAGAGTTGCCTTAAGGTGATGAATGAATGTGGTGAAAAACTGCCTAGATTCGTCTCTCATTACCTGGATGATTTGCCGCTGGTTACATTCTCCAGCCTGGACTGCTCAAGCCTACTGAGGAGAATGGAGCAGCTACGTGCAGAGGTTTGTGCCATGAAACAAACCATGCTGTTACAGACTAGCTCCAGTGAAGATCTACGCACGATAACCTCGGATATTGCCCGCCGTGTAAGTGGCCTGGAGCAGTCTGCCGCACGAGCCGTGGATAAGGAAGCGCCTGCCCTGGGAGGGCCTGCCAGCCCCGCTGATGTCGAAGCGGAGGAGGGGGCCTGCCTGACGATCGACTCAAGACCTGGAGACACGCTGGAGAGAAGGCTCTGGATGTGAATTCGGAGCCGGTGGATCAGCCTATAACCGGAGAAAATTCTGGAACAGTAGCCTCTGAACCAGGATCTCAAACATGGAGTCAAGTTGTGAAAAAGGGACGAAGGCGATCTGAGCGCGCTGCGGTTAAACCCAAGCCATCCTCTGCTTCAAACAGCCGCAGGAATAAAGGCAGCAACGCGGCCCCTGTTGTGGGTACGGGCTCTGGGAATATAAAAACAGTTCGGACCAAGACAGTGAGTGTGTTTGCTACCCGTTTTCATCGTGATTTGGAAGCTGACACTTTATCTGCATATCTTGAAGATAAGCTTGGACGAGAAGTTTTATGTCAGAAAATCATCACTGGGAACGGCAGGGTTGGCTCATTTAAAGTAACGGCGGAATGCTCTGAGGTGGGGGACATGTACCAGCCAGAGCTCTGGCCAGAGGGCGCATTGGTGCGGCGATATTATGAGCCCCGGGGGGCTGGGAGGACTGGAGCTAGTGGAGCGGCTGCTGTGGAGAATATGCGGGCACCCACGCATGATGGCGATCTTTCTTAACTCTTCCTCCTTTTTTGATGGGTATTAAGGTCATGTCTTACAACTGTCGTGGCCTTAAATTGGGGCAAAGTGCTGGGGAGAAAGCTCGCCGGTTAGTTATTGACAATTTATTGAACAATTGTGATATTTTGTGCCTTCAGGAGACGTTTCTCTCAGAACAAGACTTGGAACGTTTGAACTGTCTTAACCCTGATTTCCATGGTGCTGGGGAGTCTACAACTGACCTCAGCAAGGGAATTATCAGGGGGAGGATACCTGGAGGGGTGGCTATCCTCTGGAGAAAGAAGCTGGACTCCTTGATAAAAGTGGTCCGACTTGGTGTAGATTGGTGTATTGGTGTGCAGTTTAATTGTAATGATAAGGAATTCCTTATTATCAATGTATATACGCCATTTGAATGTCAACAGAATGAGGATGAATATTTAAATAAGCTTGCCTTTATCAATTCTTATATGCAAGACTATAATAATACCTGTATTTTTATTATGGGGGACTTGAATGCAGACATATCTGACACTGACTCCTTATTTGCAAAACATATGTATCATTTTTGCTATGAGAACAACTTAATCTTGTCAAGTAAGGTACTAATGCCTCCTGATAGTTATACCTATATAAGTGAGGCTTGGCACACTACGTCCTGGCTCGATCATTGCATCAGCACAGGTGATGCACATGCTTCTTTGGGTGGCATGAGTATTTATTATGGGTTAGCAATGTCTGATCATATACCGTTTGAGATGATAATTAATGTTGACTGTCTACCTGCACTTTATCAAAATGTCAGTCAGGATGAGGTGGGAAAATTAGACTGGGACACTCTTTCTGAGGAAGAAATTGTAGAATATTGTGGTCGTACAGATAAATCCTTGAGTAAAATATGTCTTCCTAGAGATGCTGTAATGTGCAGCGATGTGAACTGTAGCATTATTGAACATAAGAAGGACCTTTGTAGTCTGTACAATGCTATAGTTAACTCCCTGTATAAGGACAGCAAGCCTTATTATAAGAAAATATGTAAAACACATAAGGTTAGACCTGGCTGGAATGAGGCCGTAGCTGTGCCTTATTCTGAAGCTCGGGAAGCATATAAAGCATGGGTGGTGGCTGGGAGACCCAGACAAGGGCCAGAATTTGAGATGAAGAAATGTACAAATGCTAAGTTTAAGTATGCTATTCGTCATATCTCTAAAAATGAGCAGCTTATGAGAAGTAATTCCCTGGCCAAGAAATTGTTAGATAAGAATGTCACAGAATTTTGGAAGGAGCTTAGACGGATTAGTAACAGTAAAACGCCTTTGCCCTGTACTTTGGAAGGCATTTCAGGTACAGAAAATATTGTGGATCTTTGGCGGCAACACTTTTACTCATTATTTAATTCAACTAAGGATGAAACTTACAAGGTAGGGAAAGTAGAAAGGGACGATTCGCTCCTGATTGACACTCATGCAGTGATCAAAGCCATTAGAGAGCTATCAGATAACAAAGCGAGTGGTTTAGACTGTATTTCTGCTGAGCATCTTAAATACGCTAGCTCAAGAATTGCTCCTCTTCTTGCAATCTGTTTCACCAGCTTCATGATTCATGGGTTGTTACCAGAATCATTATTGTCTGTTGTGTTGGTACCAGTCATTAAAGATAAAGCTGGCAAGCTGTGTAGCCTGGATAATTACAGACCCATAGCTTTAGCCAATATAATATCTAAAGTACTGGAAAAAATCATGTTTGAAAAATTAAATGTATTCATCAAATCTACTGATCATCAATTTGGATTCAAACCCCATCATGGAACAGATCTGTGCATATATGCCTTAAAAGAAATTATAAATAAGTATAGAAATCAAAATTCTTCAGTTTTTCTGTGCTTTATTGACGCCTCCAAGGCATTTGATCGTGTTAATCACAGGATACTGTTTAGGAAAATGATTGACAGGGGGGTGCCCAAGTACTTAGTACGTATCCTGATTTACTGGTACGCACATCAGAAGATGCTGGTGAAATGGGGGAAGAGTCATTCATCACCATTTGGTGTGAGCAGTGGTGTCAGACAGGGCAGTATACTGTCCCCTATTCTATTTAATCTTTACATGGATGAGTTGTCAAAGCAACTGAATGCCTGTAAAACTGGGTGTTTAATAGGGAATAAGTTAGTGAATCATTTTATGTATGCTGATGATCTAGTTATTCTCAGTCCAAGTAGTGCTGGTCTTCAGGAGTTATTAAGAGTGTGTAGTGCTTATGGAGAGGAAAATGACATAAAATATAATACAAATAAGAGTTGTGTACTGATCTGCCGCACTAAAGAAGATTTGTTAATGAAATTCCCTGTCTTTGAATTGGCAGGCAGGGAATTAATTGTCAGGGATAAAATTAAATATCTGGGACATGTTATTAATGATAGAATGACTGATGATGATGATATTTTCAGACAACGCTGCAAAATCTACATGCAAGCAAATATTCTTGCACGCAGATTTGGTTTTTGTTCAGATGAGGTGAAACTGGTTCTTTTTAAAACCTATTGTACACCTTTATACACTGCTCATTTATGGATAAATTATAGGAAACTAAGTATGCAGAAATTACAGGTTGCCTACAATGATGCCTTAAGAATTTTACTTAAAAAGCCTCGATGGTGCAGTGCTTCCGAGTTATTTGTCTCATCACGTGTAAATACTCTGCATGCAGTAATAAGGAATTTTATGTATAAATTCATCTGTCGGCTTGATGTATCTAGAAATGAAATCATTCAAGTCATGTCTAGCATTAAGCTCAGTTCTATTCGCTGTCAGTCACAGTTTAGAAGGCACTGGTACAGTAGTCTTTTTAAGTCTTTTTAAAGTCTGTACTGTCTTTGTACTTCTTTAAGCAGTTATGTCTTAGTGTTTCTTGTAACTTTTTTGATTGTTTCAACTGTCTTGTTTTTTTTTTTACTCTACTTGTTTATTTTTTCTCTTGATGGACCTTGAGTCTGGAATAAAGTCTTTGATTGATTGATTGATTGATTGATGAATGAGGGAGTTTGATCTTTGTTCTGAAGCCTGTAGTTTGACCGTGAATCCTATAGGGGGCAGAAGAGAAGCGCTCCGACACTGAAAACGACGAAGAAGAATCTGGAGACGGAAGTTGAGAGTTCCGGTGCCCTTGTGCTAGAGAGCCATTTATCAACATGTTCAGATACTTAAATGTGAGTCAGAATTTTATTTTCTTGTATGTTCTACCTTGCAGCATTTCTAAATCCTCATTAACATGTCGGTTAAATGTTTTTGAAGGGTTAGCGGGGTGATAAAGAGGCTAATAGTTAGCCGCTAACTCACCGAGAGGTCATAGTTAGCATTAGCTTAGCGAGTCGGCTTTCATTTTAATGTTTTCTCCACTGCATTATGTTTTTGATTTTTTTAAAAGTTACGCTTAACTGTATTTAATTACAGACTGAAGGTTAAAGCGCTGCTAATAGCTAGCTGCTAACTGTTATCCCACTGTCACAGTTACCATTAACTTAACAAGTTAGCGCTCTTTTTCCAGCTGTTGACTTTATTTTACATGTATTACTGTATAAATATTTCACAGCTTTAAATGAGCTAAAGTAGACCGTCGTGGGTGACTTTGTTTCTGTCCCCGTGCCCAGGCCTTCCAGCAGGTGGCGCGGCGGACCATCTCCAGCACAGCCCTCCGGCGGGTGGAGAACAAAGTCCCCGAGAAACAGAAGCTGTTCCAGGTACAGCTGACCTGTGACCGCTGCAGTGAACCAGCTGATTTCACCACAGACGCCTGTGTGTGTCGTGCTTCTGGGTCACTGTCGGGGTTTAGATCAGGGGCTTGAAACCTGCAGCTCACTGTGACTTTGACCATCATCTATGTATTTATGTTAAAAAAAATACTAAAAAAAAACCAAAGCACTTATTTAGGAGGAAAAGGTTGGAAATGTGTGAGTTGAAAGTCAGAGTTATGAGAGTCCTGAATACCAGTTTTGGTGCTCAGGATATTTGGGAGTGATATAAAGCAAATATCTGAGTATTATGTGCAGTTTTGATTTTGAGAAATTTATTTTTTCTTTTTTTTTTTCTTATAAATTTTTTTTTTTTCTTATAAATTTTGAGAAATTTATAAGAAACTTTTCTTATAAATGTGGAACTTTTTTTGCTTAAGTCTCCAACTTCCTTTTCTTGTATTTTTTCCTCATACATTTGCAGATTTTTTTCTTTGTAAGTTTTATATTTTTTCCCCTTGAAATTTTATTATTTTTCTAATTGATTGGGGTTGCAAAAGATTGTGACTTTTTTTTGTGAATTTTGTGACTTTATCATCAAGTTTCTGCATTTTTAATTTTGAATTTTAAAGGCCGTTATAAACTTTTAAGTTTGAGGGGGGGTTTTTTTCACTCAAACCCACTGGTCAAAAGAGCTGTTTGTGGAGCCACAGGTTTCAGACCCCTGGTTTGATCAACGGCTGATTGACGTTTCTCATTTGACATGTCCACGATATAAATATAAACATTTCCTGCTGCTGTGAATAATTCATGATGTAAAGTCTACAGACGAGTGTCCACCAGGGCTAGGAATCATCACTAATTTCCAGAATTGATTCAATTCCAATTCTTGAGGTTCTGAATTGATTCATTTTAGATCCGATCCCGATTCAGTCAGGGAAATAACCATTTTAATAGCTATTTTACTTGTCAGGGAAAAAAATCTTAGAGACCTAATGCTGCAGATTGTAGCAGGAAAACTCTTTAATACATAAATTATCACATAAAGAACTGACCCAAAATCAGTTACAGTAAAGCACTTTTTATTATTTAACTTATGATTTCACAAAGGGCTACCAAGTGCTTTCTTTAGTGCAAAGGGTGTGTAGTGCCAAGTTAACGACCCAGAGTCAGGAAACAAATTCAGTGCATGAAGCATGTGTACGTAATCTCACTGTGTTTCAGTCCCCCCAGGATTTCATGGCTGTGTTTGTGACTGCTGCAGCCTAAAAAGCCTGAATTTGTGGGAGCTTTTCCTAAAAGTTGAGATAAAAGTTGCAACATTTTTAGAGATTTTTTTGCACTGAAAGTTGTGTGAGGAAGTACAGATTTTTAAGTAGCTGCTTTTTCCATAGTTTACAGTAGGGCTGTATGGTATGACAAATTTCATATCATGATATAGATCATCTTATATCATGATAATGATATATATATATCACGGTATACATTTTCTATAAATTCTAATAAGACAGACCATCTTTTTTATGCATCTTTTCCCCTCATAATTTTGCAGTGTTGTTATAAAATAGTTTTTAATGTGCATTTGAGACTTGATTCTCATAAATTTCAGGGTTTTCTTCTAAGTCATATATAAATAGAAAGTAAACATCAGTAAGTTAAATATTTCCTGAGCCAGAGCAGAACAGCCAAAAAAAAAAAAAATAACGCATCCAAAATGTCTGAAAATGAGAAAATTACCCACGGCTGCCACCTACAGATATAAATTAGCTGTTAGATTAAATCAGTGAAAATTTCAGTGTAGACCAGCAGCCATTCTGGCCTGATTTAACCTGTTTGCTTCTTAGTAAAAATATTTCAGATTGGTCATGGTCTGAAAATCAAAGACACAAAAGGTAATGTAATAAAATGCATGTGATCACTTTAACTTTATTCATTACCACTACTTGACTAATTAAAATGATTAGAAATCAATGCTCCTCCACCCCATTTTATTTATTATTTATTTTTTATGTATGTGCCACCATCATACACTTTTGCAGCTTTAGTCATTTTTTTTCAGACAAAACTAAGAAACTCAGCAGTAATTCAAACAAAAAAAAAAAAACCCCGATGGTCTGCTATGGTTTCCAGTTAGCACAACTTAGCATCATCATTTAGCATTTTATAATTAGACATGGTGTTAACATTACTGACCTCCATAGTTTACAGTGATACTATTCTATGTAACACAAGAAAAGCACAGGATTGCCAAAAATTTCCTGTTAAACAGTGATTTATTTAGAATTAAATTAAACCCTCCAGGATTTCGCGAAGTTGCAATTCTACCAATTCCTGCAACTTTAGCAGGTCCTGCATAATTTGAATTTTGTCCAATCACTGCAGTTTTGGCCAATTTTTGTCAACTTCCGCCAATCAAATTTGTCTCTCAGTAGTGCACAGATGTGTACGTCATCAGTCTGACCAATCAAATGTGGCGCTGCACCGCCCTCATTTCTGTGTTTACAGTGAGTATATACCGAACACATCAGCAAAAAACAGTGTGTGATTTAAAAAAAACACACCCACCTGTGAGTTTTCCCACATCGTTCCTTCCTCCGTCTCCCCTGGCCCACCGGTGAACGTCTCCTTGAGTTTCCGTAATGACCGCGTGTATGAAGTGCCGGGTTTGTGTTGAAAAATGTCCGCCTGCCTGAAAGCACCTCCGTCTTGGGAGCGCGTGCACCCAGACACGCCGTAAAACCACACAAAAAACAAGTGAATCTAATATTACAGCAAGTGTTGTAACAGTTTATTCGTCTTTAGAGGTAAAAGTCGCTACTACATCTTGTCAGTGAGTTTTAAAGTTGGGACTCTCCGGGCTGGACATGAGCCAACGCGTGATTCAGGCAATCCCCAAGGAGAGCCCCGCAACTTAGCGCAACAATAGGAAAAAAAATCCTGGAGGGACTGTTAAATGCTCAGGAAAATTGTCAAAAATTGACCAACATTGTATTCTTGCTGAGAACTTGAATAAAAAAGAGAAATAAAAGAATTAGTCATTACAACATCTAAATTGCACTGAATGCATGTTAGTGTGGAGAAAATGATGGCAGCACCTTCTTGAATCTTGAGTTTTAAAACTAAGACCCCATCTTCTACCCTTAAGCAGTAGAAGATGGATGAACCCCTGAAAAACTTGAGGTCTTCTGTGCTGAAATCCACATGAAGCAGGGATGCGCCTCCATGACAGCCTCTGACCTTCAGAAGGTCTCAGTGCAGGACGGGTGTTGGAGTGGAAACCCAGCCTTCACACATCTGAAGGGGAGATGGAAACGAGACTAGATTTCACAGTAAAATTAATCAGATTTTTAAATCCCTACACCACAGTAGGGTTAATAATTTAGTTTTTTATTTCTGTTTGTATTTTAACTGCAAATTAACTTTCAATTTTTGAAAAGGGTTTCAGTTCATCAGATGCCCATGGTTTGGGCATCTGATTAGGATGCCTCCTGGACGCCTCCCACTTGAGGTGTTTCAGGCACGTCCCACTGGGAGGAGACCCCGGGGCAGACCCAGGACTCAGTGGAGAGACTATGTCTCCCAGCTGGTCTTGGAACGCCTTGGTATCCTCTCTGAAGAGCTGGAGCAGGTGGCTGGGGAGAGGGAAGTCTGGGCTTCTCTGCTTGAACTGCTGCCTCTGCGACCCGGACCTCCGGAAAAGTGGTAGAACATGGATGGATGGATGGATGGTTTCAGTTCATTTCCTGCAAGATTTGTTCATTTCAGCTTAGTTCTACTGAGTAAAAATTACTCGTCGTACTGCAGCCTTTATTAATTCTGTCATTTTCATTTTATTGTTATTATTGTCAAATCTCTCATTAAGTGTTAGAAGTCCAACATTAAATGTCATTCAATCCAAACGTTACATGAAGACAGCTGCCTCTGTCATGAAGCTAGAGCTGCACGATTATGGCCAAAATGATGACCACGATTATTTTTGATTAATATTGAAATCGCAATTATTAATCACAGTTATTCATTAACTTTTGGAAAAATACAGATTACATAAAATTCAATTTTTTTTTTATTCATCCTACTTGCCAATGCTAGATGAAGCCTGTGGCCAAAGCACTGAAGCCTCGTCCATTTAGAGAAGCTGCCTTGACGACATATTCTGCTTGACCACAGGTCAGTCATAGCTGCAGAGTACTCCACAGTTGTGATATCCGTCTGTATTTGTCATACAGTGCAGGTGATGCAACTTTGGAGAATCATGTGGGGTTCATGTATTTCTTGTCCAGTGTTTTGACCATGTTTCTGAGACCTTTGTTGCTCAGACAGTATATAGTGGACACATGTCTTTGGCCAAATAAAACGCTGTTGCATCAGTTACTTCAGCGTGTCTTTGGGAGGCGGTTGGATAGGGTGAAGCTCTGTGCAGGGTTGATACTGTGGTTGCCTGGGTCGGCGCTGGACACAAACTGATTTAGTGACGTGACATTAGCTTTAGCCTTCATGCATCTATTGTATTTGTGTTTGTGGTGTTTTTTTAGGTGGTTGAACAACTTTTGTCCAAAATCATTAAGCGCTTCCTGACCCAGTTATATGGTACAACTGGCTGGCGAGGCTTCCAAAGTCATCACATATGTCAGCAATGCGCGCCTCGAAACACGCTTTGCCAAATATTTCCTGAATTACTCCGTGCGTACTCTGAAGCTCTGACGCCAGAAGTCCCATCATTAGCCCTACTACTGGGTTATGGAGTTGCATGACCACACACAACACATCTTAAAGGGGCGGGACATGAACGCTCTCTCTGACACAGAGAGACAGAGAACAGCAAGAAGGGAAGAACCCAAATCACTGACATGAGCAGAATTATGTTGATTCAGATTTGAATTTGGTTAGTCGCCCAGCCCTGTGTAGGATTAATTTGGAGCTGATTAACATAGATTTTATTTTTTTAGCTTAAAGGAAACCTGTACTGGTCATTATAACAACATTAATTGTGCTTTAGGTATTACTTATAAACCAAAAATGTGTTTATTCAGTAAAAATAACCCCCTAGAGCAGGCATGTCAAACTCAGTTTGGCTCTGGGGCCGGATCCAGACTTTCTGTTCTCAGGTGGGCCGGATCAGTAAAAGAATGTCAACTCCAAATATTTAGCTTTGTTTTTCAGTACTATGCTTTATCATTCAGCCTACATTTGTAGCCTACCCTACATATTATAATCACGGATGACAAGGGATCTTTTCTAAGCACAACACATTTATTCACAAACAATGGAAAAAAATGATTTTCATGTTTGGCGGTGTTAACAACTGGTTTATTTTAACAGTTGAGTGAATGCAGTTTTACACCTGAACCAACTCACCACACTAAACAAACTCAAGTGGGAGCTATGAAAAAAATACTTTCGCCTTAATTGTCATACTGCTTTGAAATAAATAAAAAAAGAAATACAAAATAAAATAAAATAAATAAAAAGTTATAGCAGTGCATGGGCAATAAGATTAGACTAGATCAGATCAAACTACTAGGCTGGGCCTACTGAAGCTGAGAATATACTGCACAATATTAATTGTCTTTAATATGAAACCAGATTAATCTTATTTTTAATGATCTGTATTCATGAGTGCAAACATATTTCGTGTCATCACACTTTTTTTCTCTCTCTCACTGCACTCCTGCAGTCTACTTGCTGCTGCTGGCTCCTGAAACTTGGCGTCTTTTTGCCTTCACAAGTGCATCGATATTAGGTGTGAAATCCTGAGTAGCAGCACATTTAACAATGTCATTCAAGTGTTTATCTGTTAACCTTGAGCGCTGCTTTGTTTTATTATTGTTCATTACGGAGAACACCTGTTCACAAAGATAAGTAGTCCCAAACATGGATAGAACCTTTGCAGCCATGGCTGTTAATTTGGGGTAACCTGGCACGAGATATTGATAAAACGTATCCAATCCCACGGACCCAAATTTATCCTTCATAGCGGAATCGCACTGCAAGTCAATAAGCTCGAGTTGAATGTCAGCTGGCATATCAGAAGGCTTCACTGTAAATGGCGAGCGAAAAAAGCCAAATTTGTTCTCAAGTTCACTGAATACCTGAAACCTCTGCTCAAACTCTCGCAGCAAATCTGTTATGTTGTCTTTATATTTATCCAAATCATTATCGGGACGGTCCGGTGCCTTCGGACGCACAGCTGTGAGACAAGAGAAAAGCGCGGCGTCACCGTTGGATAGCTGCCACTCCCACAGTGACACTTTCATCTTGAACGCACTTATGCTGTCGTAATGTTGAGTGACAACTCTGTTACGGCCCTGCAATGGAGTGTTAAGTGTATTCAAGTGTTGTGTAATATCAACCATAAACGCAAGATCCTGCACCCATTCCTCGCATTTAAGTTCCTTTACTGGGCGTCCCTTCTTCTCCATGAACTGTCCAATTTCCCCTCGTAGCTCAAAGAAGCGCTTGAGTACTGCACCTCTGCTTAACCACCGCACGTCAGTGTGGTATGGAAGGCCAGCACGAATGTCATTATCACTGAGAAATGTGTCAAACTGACGGTGATTTAGACCGCGCGCTCTGATGATTTTTTGACAGTGCCATTTTGGGAAGGGTGTGTTGACCGATAACTTGTTTAGTAGTGGTGAATGGTGAAGCGAGATTGCCGGTTTATTTTTACTTGGACACATCACGTTGCGAATGTTTATTTCCTGTGACTAACTCGTGTCAGTGCCGCATGCTGGACGTGAGCGCTTTTACACATTTACTGCCCTCTAGCGGCCGGAGGGAGCATTTGGTTTGTATTTATTTTAAAAAATCACAACTTTTGATAGAAATGAGCTAGAGACTCGCTTCTTTTTTTGACATATTCAGAAATTTATGCCGGGCCGGATTAAATCATCCAACGGGCCGGGTCCGGCCCGCGGGCCGTATGTTTGACATGCCTGCCCTAGAGTCAGTATACTGAATAATTTTATCCCATGAAAACCGCTCGGTCAAAACCAATGCGGAGCAGCCATCGCCGGCCGGACGTGACATACACTTGTTGATTCCGGCTTTACCATGGACAAGTAAACGTGTTCAGCAGATGCTCAGTGGGTGGAGATCCGAGTTGAAAACAGTGGAAAATCTGCACGGATATGTACTGCACAAACCGTCCTGGGAAATGGCCTTCGTTGACGGCATGATCTGCAGTTACCAACAGGGACCGGCAGCTGAAGGGGACCTGATGAACAGGCACGTTCCCAGTCAAGTAACTTCAGAACATGTTGAATAAATCTTGATATACTAGAATTTTATTTCATTGAATTATATGTGGGTAGATTTTTTTGTACATGGTTGTAAAAACTTACCTAAAATTCTGATGTTAAAACTTTGACTGGGCTGTAGTATAGCAGTCAACAGTCGCACAAAGCAATGACTGTGGGTCACTTCTGTGCTGAAACTGGCCGTGGAAGAGACAGGATGTCTCTGACCATGAGGGGTGGGTTCAAAAGATGGATTCAACGATCTGGATCGATCCACGTTTGACTGAGCTGATATCGATCCACAAAATCCGTGGATCGATCTTTTAATATAATGCTTTTATATCTGTGAACATCTGCTGAGTCTGATCAGGTTGAAACTGGGTCTGTGAGCCAGGAACAGCGGCGAAGAACCAGAAGCACCTGGAGCGCTAACAGCTAACAAGCTAGCTGGTTCTTCTTTTGTGGTGTTAAAATGGTTCTCATCCGGCAAGAGTTCCCTGCGGCGCATGCGCACGTCTTTACTTCCGTGTTTACATGAGCAGTTGTTGACGTGTGTGTCTCTTAATTTATCAACAAAAGTCACCGTAAGTCTTAAACAGTTTCTGAATATTTTTCATAAAGCAGGGATAAACGGTTTTGTACTACGTGCAGCACTGAGTTGGAACATAAAGTCGACGACTGATTAACATTTCAAATGGAAAATGCACGGACACTGGCTGACAATGGTGAAAAGAGCGGGAGACTTGGAGCTGCTGAGATTGTAAGGAAAATATTTGTTTGTTTTAACATTTGTGTCGTAAATTAATTATTCATCCAGCATGATGGTATTTTCTTTAACAAACTATGGATACAGTAGTTATCTCTTGGTTAAGCACTGTGAATAAAGGTATATTTTATGAGATTATGGACTTCTAGCGCTTAAGTGAGAGATTTGAAAATAATAAATTACAATAAAATGAAAATGGCAGAATTAACTAGAAAAGCACTTGGAGAGCGCAGACCTCCGCCAAGCGCCACAGTTCCCCCCATACAATGTTCATTTTGTTCCTGGATCCAGACGGTGATCCGGATCACCACCAAAATCTAATCATCTGTAGGATACCCCATTTCTGACAATCTCTGAAAATTTCATGAAAATCCATCTATAACTTTTTGAGTTATCTTGCTAACAAACAAACAGACAGACAAACCAACGCTGATGAAAACATAACCTCCTTGGCGGAGGTAATAAAGGCTGCAGTTCGAGCCATTTTTACTCAGTAGAACTAAACTGAAATGAACAAATCTTCCAGGAAATGAATTGAAACCCTTTTCAAAAATTGAAAGTTAATGTGTAGTTAAAAAATAAACAACAAAAAATATAAAAGAATTTAAATTATTAAACCCTACTGTGGTGTGGGCATTTAAAAATCTGATTATTAATTTTACTTTGAAATCTATCCTCTTTTTCATCTCCCCATCACATCTGTGAAGACTGGGTTTCCACTCCAACATCCATCCTGCACTGAGACCTTCTGAAGGTCAGAGGCTGTCAGTGGAGGAGCATCCCTGCTTCACGTGGATTTCAGCACAGAAGAAGACCTCAGATTTTTCAGGGTCTTAGTTTTCTAATTCAAGATTCAAGAAGTTGCTGCCATAATGTTCTCCATACTCCAACATGCATTCAGTGCAATTTAGTTGTTGTAATGACTAATTCTTTTATCTTTTTTATTTAAGTTCTCAGCAAGAACACAATGTTGGTCATTTTTTTACAGTTTTACTGAGCACTTAATTCTAAATAAATCACTGTTTAACAGGAAATTCTTGGCAATCCTGTGCTTTTCTTGTGGTGTTACATAGGATAGCATCACTGTAAACTATGAAAAAAGCAGCTACTTTAAAATCTGTACTTCCTCACACAACTTTCAGTGCAAAAAAACTCTAAAAATGTCAACTTTTTGGAAAAGCTCCAACAAATTCAGGCTTTTTGGGCCACAACAATCACTAAAACAGCCAACGAAATCCTGGAAGGACTGAAATACAGTGAGATTATGTCGACATGCTTCATGCACTGAAGTCGTTCACTGACTGGGTTGTTAACTTGACACTACACACCCTTTTCACTAAAGAAAGCACTTGTTAACACTTTGTGAAATCATAAGTTAAATAATAAAAAAGGGCATTATTGTAACTGATTGTGGGTCAGTTCTCTGTAATCATTTATATATTAACAAAGTTAGAGTATTCCTGCTACAATTTGCAGCATTAGGCCTCTAAGATTTTTTTTTCCTGGCAAGTAAAATGGCTGTTAAAATGGTAATTTCCCAGATCGAATCAGGATCTGATCAAATCAATTCAGAATCTCAGGAATCGAATCGATCCTGGAAATCAGCGATCGTTCCCAGCCCCACTGACCATGACTGACAGAGAGCAGTGACGTGAAACTCGTGCGTATTTGAGAAGGAATCATGACCAAATGAATTACTGGACAGAACCACCAGTATCATATGTGATCCTTTGAAATGGCTTTTGATTAAAATTCACTCCAGGTACCCTTTAAACACACGATGCCTCTTATGTTTGATGTTCTCCTGCTGCATCTCTGATGTTCTCCTGAGTGTTGTGATGATGCGGTTGCAGCCCGGCCTGCAGCATCATCAGCGTCCTATCAGAAATGTGGGACTCTTCTTGCATAGTTGGAGCTTTTTCATGCAAATGTACACCTTTTTTTCTGGAAAATAGGAGACTTTTTTTTTTTTCCCCCTCAAATTTTGGTTTTTATCTCGAGTTTTGAGTTTTTGGGCTTAAATTTGCACCTTTTCTAAATGTAAACGTTTCATCATAAACGAGCAGTTATTTTCACATAAACATGAGTCATCTCTATTAAATGGCGTTCACTTCCATAGCACTTTTTCTCATCTCTAGATGACCAAAGATCCTGCTCTGCACACATTCTTACACAGGCGCTGGCCCGGTGGGTCGGGCCGGTAAACCTACTTATTGGAGGGTTACAGACCTGTCCATGTAAATGTGCCTCTTAAAATTACGTTGGTTATTTTATTTTCTTGTAATTTTTTTCTTCAGTGTTTTGCGAGTTTTGGTTCTAGAAAAGCAAAAACAAGTGTGAACACCAAGCCTCACGGTGATGATGGAACATTTGTGCAGCGTGCTAACCGCAGCTGATGTCGTTTCAGGAGGATAACGGGGTGCCCATTCATCTGAAAGGAGGCACCAGCGATGCTGTGCTCTACAGAGTGACGATGATACTCACCGTCATGGGTGAGAAAGTCTGTTACGCAGAATTTACTAACTGCTTCACACTGCTGAGTTCACACCAAAACGTACTGGAGCCTTTTTTAGGAGAGCTGTCAGCAGAGGAACTACGTGGTCTGGGTGTTTTTATTCATTGATTATTTTCTCCCCACAAAGATGAGTTTTCACACGTTAGTGCGATACACGGACACCAAACAGCTGCTCATGTTATCCAGCTTTTTTCTTTATTAATTTGATACTTTAATTGTAAAATTGACTAAAGTGTCATTAAAAAATTAGAAAATTTACAGCAAAAAGCTTGCAAATTTACAAGAAAAAAAATGAAAATTTACAAGAAAAACTTAAAAAATTTATAAAGAAAAAAGATGGGATTTTACAGGAAATGTAAAAAAAAAAATTACAGGAAAACTGAAAATTTACAAGAAAAAAGTTGCAGATTTACAGGAAAAAAGTAGCAATTTTTTTTTTTTTTTAAATTGAAAAATTTGCGGCAAAAAACTTGCAAATTTACAAGAAAAAAAGTTGGAAATTTACAAAGAAAAAAGTTGCAATTTTACAGGAAAAAATTGACAGTAAAATTGAAAATTTACAAGAAAAAGTTGCAGATTTACAGGAAAAAGTTGCAAATTTAAAGGAGAAAAGTTACAAAATTTATGGTCGGAAATTTACGAAGAAAAAAAGTTGCAATTTTACAGGGAAAAAAATGTAAAAATTTACAGGAAAACTGAAAATTTACAATAAAAAGTTACAAATTTCAAGGAAAAGGTTAGAAAATTTGTGGGGGGAAAACTTGCATATTTGAGAAGTTGAAAAACAGTTGCAAATTTATGAAGAAAAAACTTGCAACTTTACAGGAAAAGAGTTGGTTTTATAGGGAAAAAAAGTTTTAAAAAATTATAGGAAAATTGATAATTTACAAGAAAAGTTTAAGATTTAGAGAAAAAACTTGCAAATTTAACAAAAAAAATAGAAAATTTACAAGAAAAACTTGCAAATTTCTGAGAAAGAAAAGTTGAAAAATGGTTGCAAATTTATGAAGAAAAAAGTTGCAATTTTACAGGAAAATTGAAAATGTACTCAGGATGATGCTTGTGCTCTACATCAGATTCTTCTGGGACCTTTTTTCCTCTGAGTTATTTGCCACAGTTTTTTTGTCCCTCATCTTTCCTGGTTGCAGTGGTTTTTGTGGACCTAAACGATGCTGCGAATGCACAGCAATAACAGGAGCTACTGCTGATGCTCCTACTCAGAAGGTTGCTGAAGACCAAGGTCTCACGTCTTCCTCACCCTCTGTTTCAGGTGCGGGCTACGCTCTGTACGAGCTGGTCAGGGTGGCGTTCCCCGACAAGAAGTAATTCCTCCTCCTCCATTCCAGACGTTCACCTTCAGGTCCCACCGCCGCTCAGCACCTCTACGTTGTAGAAAAGAAGAAAGCAGCCGTGTGTGTAGGCATGCTGGGCCATGTTTTCCATGTGGTGATGCAATACTGTTTGATGTTCATGGGTTGTATTTATTTCTTGTACATGCGAATCAATAACAAATGCCTCTCATGACCAACCAACCTGCTCTGGACTCTTGATTTCCTCACAGCTTCAGCTTTGAGAATAAAAATGATGAGAAAACCACCAAGTTACAAGAAAGTTTGGCTCTGCTGACATTTTTGTTTCACAACTTTGCAAATGTTCCTCTAAATTATCCACATTTTCCAGTTTTTTTTCTTGTAAACTTTGGATGTTTTGCAGCCTTCCTCCCTGATTAATCTCACCTTAAACTTTTATTTCCACCCATAATTTCAGATATTTTACACATAAATTTTACTCATTTTCCCCCCTCAAATTTCCTAATTTGTGAGGTTTTGTAAACTTGCAACAGTCATTTGACAACTTCATCACCTCCCAGCTACCATGTCCATGTGGGCCCCACCACAGGTTCAACTGGGCCATCGTCTGGGTCCCATGTGGGCCCATCCGTTTCTCCCACATGGACTTCACCAGTGGCCCAGGTGAGCAGGGTCAGGAACACTTACACCGTGGGGAAAATCAGGCACAAAAGTCATAAAGTGGCACAGTTTTTCCTCATAAATTTCTAAGAAAAAAGTGACAAATTTAAAGAAATGGTAAATTTATGAGAAAAAAGGGAAAATTTTGCGGAAAAGTTATAAATTTATGTTCTCCACCTCCGTTGTTGAAGCGGCAGCCCAGAGCTGCGGCCGCAAGGTGGTCAGTGCATCTCGTGGTGGCAACCCCCGAACCAAGTGGTGGACACCAGTGGTGAGGGGGGCCATTAAGCTGAAGGAGGAGTCCTATCAAGCTTGGTTGGCTTGTGGGACTCCTGAAGCAGCTGAGGTGTACTGGCAGGACAAGCGGAGTGCAGCTCGGGTGGTTGCTGAAGCAAAAACCCGGGTATGGGAGGAGTTTGGTGAGGCCATGGAACAAGACTTGCGGTCGGCCTCGAAGAGATTCTGGCAAACTGTTCGGCGGCTCAGGAGGGGAAAGCAGCTTCCTGTCTACACTGTGTATGGTGTGGATGGGACACTGTTGACTTCGACTGGGGATATCATCGGGCAGTGGAAGGAATACTTCAAGGATCTTCTCAATCCCACTGATACGCCTTCCACAGAGGAAGCAGGGTTTGGGGACAAGGGGGATGACTTGCCTATCACAGGGGCTGAGGTCGCCAAGGTGGTTAAAAATCTCCTTAGTGGCCGGGCCCCAGGGGTGGACGAGATTCGCCCCAAGTACCTCAAGGCCCTGGATGTTGTAGGGCTGTCATTGTTGATACGCCTCTGCAACATTGCGTGGAGGTTGGGGGCAGTGCCTTTGGCATGGCAAACCAGGGTGGTGGTTCCTCTCTTCAAAAGGGACCAGAGGGTGTGTTCCAACTTTAGAGGGATCACACTCCTCAGCCTCCCTGGGAAGGTCTATGCCAAGGTACTGGAGAGGAGGGTCCGGCCGTTGGTCGAACCTCAGATTCAGGAGGAGCAATGTGGTTTTCGTCCTGGCCGTGGCACATCGGACCAGCTCTTTACCCTCTCGAGAATTCTTGAGGGTTCGTGGGAGTTTGCCCAACCAGTTTACATGTGTTTTGTGGACTTGGAGAAGGCATTTGACTGCGTCCCTCGTAGTTTTTTGTGGGGGGTGCTTCGGGAGTATGGGGTGTCGGGCTTGTTGTTACGAGCTATTCGGTCTCTGTACAACCGTTGTGAGAGTTTGGTTCGTACTGCCAACACTCGGTCGGAGTCATTCCCAGTGAGAGTTGGACTCCGCCAGGGCTGCCCTTTGTCACCGATCCTGTTCATAATTTTTATGGACAGGATTTCTAGGCGCAGCCAGGGAATGGAGGGTGTCATGCTTGGTGACCACAGGATCTCATCTCTGTTGTTTGCAGATGACGTTCTCCTGTTGGCTTCATCCAGCAACGACCTACAGCTCTTGCTGGGACGGTTTGCTGTTGAGTGTGAAGCGGCTGGGATGAGAATCAGCACCTCCAAGTCCGAGTCCATGGTCCTCAGCCGGAAAAAGGTGGATTGTCCTCTCTGGGTTGGGGACAGGCTTCTGCCCCAAGTGGAGGAGTTTAAGTATCTTGGGGTCTTGTTCACGAGTGAGGGGAAAATGGAGCGAGAGATCGACAGACGGATTGGAGCAGCATCTGCAGTGATGTGGACGTTGTACCGGTCTGTTGGGTAGTGACCGAAAGAACAAGATCACAGATACAAGCGGCTGAAATGAGCTTTCTCCGTAGGATTGCTGGACTCACCCTCAGTGATAGGGTGAGGAGCTCAGTCATCCGGGAGAGGCTCAGAGTAGAACCGCTGCTCCTCCACATTGAAAGGAGTCAGTTGAGGTGGTATGGGCATCTGATCAGGATGCCTCCTGAACGCCTCCCACTTGAGGTGTTTCAGGCACGTCCCACTGGGAGGAGACCCCGGGGCGGACCCAGGACTCAGTGGAGAGACTGTCCCCCAGCTGGTCTGGGAATGCCTTGGTATCCTCTCTGAAGAGCTGGAGCAGGTGTCTGGGGAGAGGGAAGTCTGGGCTTCTCTGCTTGAACTGCCTCCGCGACCCGGACCTCCGGAAGAGCGGTAGAAGATGGATGGAGTTATAAATTTACAAGAAAAAAGTCACAAATTTGAGGAAAAAAGTTAGCAAAAGCTGCAAATAAACAAAAAGTAAATTAAAAATTTACAAGAAAAAAGTTGCAAACTTATGAGAAAGTTTACAGTAAAGTTGAAAATTTTTGAGAAACTTCCAATTTACAAGAAAAATATCACAAATCTTTAGGAAAAACAAATTCACAAGTTAACAAATTTGAGGATGAAGTTGTAGATTACAGTAAGAAGTGGCAAATTTGAGAAAACTGCAAAATTACAAGAAAGTTAAATATGCAAAAATTCAGTTTTACAAGAAAAACATGAGAAAGTTTAAAGTTTGAGAGTTTCAAATTTTAAAGAAAAATTTATCAAATTGGAAGTCAAATTTACAAAAAAAAAAAAAAAAAAGCAAATTTTTGAGAAAATAAGTAAATGGGTTCATGTGGGCAAACATGGAATCCACAGACAAACCCACTGGGACCCATAAGACAGCCCACATGAATCTTTGGTGGGACCCACATGAACATGCTGGCTGGGTTTCCTGTTGACAAATTTGTGGGTTTTTTCTGATAAATGTAGTTATTTCCTATGAAGTTACTAACTAACCTGTACTAAGACCACTCAAAGCGCTTTCACTAGTACTAACCCTCTATGGGCAGCACGGTGGTGCAGTGGTTAGCACTGTTGCCTTACAGCTAAAAGGTTCCAGGTTCGAATCCCCAGGCTAGCAGGGGTAGGAACCTTTCTGTGTGGAGTTTGCATGTTCTCCCTGTGCTGCGTGGGTTTACTCCGGGGGCTCCGGTTTCCTCCCACAATCCAAAGACATGCATGTTAGGTTAATTGGCTGTTCTAAATTGTCCCTAGATATCTGTCTCCTATAGGCCCTTAGAATAGAGGGTTAGTATTAGTGAAAGCGCTTTGAGTGGTCTTTGTGACTTGAAAAGTGCTATATAAGTACAGGTTAGTTAGTTATTCTAAGGGCCTATAGGAAACAGATATCTAGGGACAATTTAGAACAGCCAATTAACCTAACATGCATGTCTTTGGATTGTGGGAGGAAACCGGAGCCCCCGGAGTAAACCCACACAGCACAGGGAGAACATGTAAACTCCACACAGAAAGGTTCCAACCCCTGCCAGTCTGGGGATTCGAACCAGGAACCTTCTAGCTGTAAGGCAGCAGTGCTAACCACTGCACTACCGTGCTGTGATAAATTCATAATGAAAATGGATTAGATTTATGTGGCACTTTACATGTCAGGCGATATCTCAAAGCGCTTGCAGTGAGTCCATTATTCCTTCACTCCAGACAGACATTGGTAAGCTACTGCTGTAGCCACAGCTGCCCAGCTGAATGGAAATGTGGTTGCCAGTCCAACCACTACCGAACATTTATACACATTCATACCCAGTGTCATGGACACTGGAGGCAAGGTGGGTAAAGTGTCTTGCCTAGGGACACAATGACAGGATGGCTGGGAAGCGTGGGATTTGATCCACCAACCCTCTGGTTATTGGACAACCCGTTCTACCTCCTGTGCCACTGCCGCCCACATTTCCCTCCTCCATTCCTTTTTTGCTGAGCACCACGCTGGACGGCAGGAAGTTCCATTTTTATATGGTCTTTGGCATGACCCAACTGGGACTTGGACCGCAACCTCTACACCACCACTCCCTTGTTGAGCTGGTGAATAAATAAAAGTGCTGAGTCAAAGATGTCTTTTCTGGGTATTTATTCTTGCTCAAGAGGAAGGCTGAATCTCATTCTCCCTTGCAGAGTCGTTGACTTTAGGCGCGTTCACGTTAAGTGGCTGAGGGTTTAGGGCTGTCCCAATCTGAAATCTGGAAGTGGCTGACTGCTCACTTGCTGACTTTTTGAGCCCTTTTCCTATGTGACTTAAGGTAAGGGAAATTACCCACAATTCATAGCGCAGTGTTGGGGTTTCTCAAGGGAAAGCCCCTGATTGGTCACCTGTTCATCCCTGCCCCGCCCACCAAAAAAAATACTGCCTTGACAAGAATTTAAGATCATTGCCAAAATAAAAATATATGACAAAGACTCCAAGTTTAGTCTACATTACACACCTTTTAAGCAATTTAATTCCATTTTTGGTTATTATGCTGGTTGAAAAAAGATGATTTGCAGTTATAACACTGGTCAACAAATTTATTTTTTTTTTAGCTGATTTAGAACAATTTTGATGTGCTGAATCCAAAAATCACATCGGTTTTGCTCAATCAGGTCAACCTTTTGAACTATGGCCACATGTTTTCTTACATTTTTGTTTACATGTACGGGTATTTTTGCTTTATATGATGCTAAATTCTTTAAATTCTCTGAATTTTGAACAATGATGACATAACATTCAGTTTACATGTACTTACCTTTATCAGTGTCTGCTATGCTCCGCACTGTTTATATATTTATTCCATCTAGCTACAATGCTCCACTGTGTCTATATATTAATATGTACATATGTATACTAGCTGCTCGTTTTTTTTTTTTCTTGCCTTCTGATTGTTGCTCTGAGTGTTGCTATCCCTGTGCTGTTGCAATCCTGGAATTTCCCCATTGTGGGACTAATAAAGGCTTATCTTACTCAGTTTAAAGTACAATTGTTTTTGGATTCAGCAGTGCAAAATTGTCTTAAATCAGTTGAAAAAACAGACAACTTACAAAAAAAATATTTTTATGTTGTGTAATCAAATCATCTGAAGAGGCTGCAGCACATTTCATTCATTCCTGAAGAAAGTGGTAAGTCTGAAAAAAGTCCGAGACCCACAATAGTTGGTCACGTTTTCATTTCAAGTTTAGTTAAAATAAATGGTAACACTGAAAATTAAGACATTTGAGCCCCTTTATTTCAATAAGCCTCTGAAACACAGCCTTGACCTTTCAGCATCATTTCCTTTTATCCTTTGTCAATGTACCCGTTTCTCAGTTTTGTCTGGAATAGGTTTTTGTCCTAGGATTTTATTTTTGATTCCTAATCCTTTTAATAAACTTTAGTGTTGTCAAGGTAACAAAGTGTGTCCTATTTCTACCATTTTGAGCCACTTCAAGCCCTCACAGACTCGCACACTCGAGCACTACTGATGGCAGCCTCCTAAGTCTACAAGTGCTCAGAACTTGAGGGTTTAAGGTGGAGACTGAGATTCGGCCGAAGAGTTCACGCAGCAGTTCAGAATGGTGCGGACAGATTTTATACCTTGGAACAAAAAGACAACACGTTATGTGGGAGTATGGAGCCTAGCTGTCTCCTGGAACTGACCTTGATAAGGCCAGAGTCTCAGTGTCTAAGGAAGAAACATGATATACTTTGTCTAGGAACATTAAGAATAGTGTAATAATTGATAAAATAAGGAAATCTTTCACATTTACTTATTTCACCTGTGCACACACAAATCTACAAAGACGTACTCATGGATTCGACTTCTCAAATAAATTTGCAGCTTATTCCTCATAAATGTTCAACAGTTTGTTGTAGACTTGCAGCTATACTCACCAATTTGTGACATTTTCCTCTTAAAAGTTTGAGTTTGAGGGAAGTCATACAAACTTCACACAAATCATGAAAGCACACGTTTATTTAATAAAAAAAAAAAAAAAAAAGAAAAGCAACGTGATTTCATGTTCTGTACCACCACAAAATTATCACGTGTTCTATCCTGGACACCCCACTGGCAACTCTCCGGCTCCACCGCAGATCCCCACACTCCACAGAGGCCAGAGTGTGCCACAGCAGACCACAGACATCCACGGGTTGGTCCGCTGCTCCTCTGCCTGCTGAGGGTCTGGCCGCCACCTTACAAACACTGTTCTGGAGACATCCATAGAAAATTTTTAAAGATGAATGACCTTGGTGACATACGTAAAATATACGAAGTCTCAGCTTACCATTGTATGTTTATGGGAGTTCTTTGACGGCGTTTATCCAAACACCGTGCCACTATACCTAAAACAGAATTGATTAATAATTTAATTGATAGACGTATAGCATGATTAACATTTTAAAGCAGACGGACAGACGAAAATTCAATATCGCTAATTCTTATCTCAAATTGTTGTCTGAGACGAGCTAAGTCAAACCGCACGTTTTGGTGTCAACAAATGTCGCATAAGGTGACAAGGCGCTCTTGAAGTATGCTGTCGTTGAGAGGTGGCGGACCCAGCCAAGCGATCAGCGGCTAAGATGGCCACTGACTGTGTGACGTCACCACCGGCAAACACACGCACACGGTCGGCGGCCAGTGCTGTGTTTTGCTTCATGCAACACTTGATGTTTACGTCTTAAAATCGGCGATTACGGATATTTCTCGGAATACTTGTGGATTACAAATAAATTATTTATGAAGATTAGGATTTCAGGAATCGAATTAATATGGTTTGGCGTTGTGTTGTCTACGGATGCGATGGTCCTGCTGTGTTTTGCTTCATGCAACACTTGATGTTTACGTTTTAAAATCGGCGATTACGGATATTTCTCGGAATTACCAAATATTTTCATGATCATAAGAACGGTTAGGGGGAAAAAACATGCTGAAGAAAGACAGTTTAACTCACCGGTTACTTATATTGGAAGTCCATCCTCCTGTGTTTTTTAGAAGCAAAGTTCTCAATTACAGAGACATACAGTGTTCCCTACTGCTTCAGCTTCTGTATTAAAGCAGACTCCAGTGAAATAGTACCCAGGTTTGTCAGTCTTTCTTGTCCACATATATTTTGCAGGTGTCACGGCTCGCCGCTCTCAGGCATCTGCCTCAGCTGCGCGCACACCTGCACCTCGTTAGCGCCCTACATGTGCAGTAGACATTTCGTTCACAGCGATTTCGAGAATAAGATGCAATTTACAAAAACATTGGTGATAAAGAAAACGGCTATTCCAACTACATATCCCTTGATTCCCAAGTCTGACTGAGACAAGTGTCAGTGACAGTGGCGTGAAAAGCCAGGGTGATCTACCGAGGCGATCAGCTGTCAGAAAACGAGAAGTAAACAGGGTAAGTTTTGGATTTTTAATATTCACAGCAAATGTTTACTAAACATTTTAAATGAATTCCAAGCAATGGATGATTTTCAAAATCAAACATGTAAAAGTAGAAGAAATTACCAATGACAGTTCAGCTTTCAATTTTTAGGGAAGCAACATATTTGCTAAGAAAAATAAATATAAGCCTAAGATTGTAAGAGAAATGTGCTTTTAAAAATGGAACCCCAATTTTCTACCATAAAATGGTGCCTATTATAACTGTGAAATGTTATTTATTGGAATATAATAATTGCTATATCTGGAAACTAGTTATTTTCTTAATGTGTAGTGATACTCCATTGATTTTTGTATTTCTTTATATATTTCTGCTGTGTTTTCAAACGTTCATACAAAGGTGGTATAGTATGTAATATTTCTTTTCAAATTGAGAAGAATTTAGTGTGTTCAAATTATTCAAATGTATAGGACATGCGACTTTGATGAATGCTGAACTATGAGAATTATAACATTGACATGGACATTAATAAACTCAATATATGATTTTACAAAACTTTATTTACATATCATTGTTCACAAATCTAATCTTGGTAGGCAAAATCCCTTGTAGTGATCAGATGGGAATGTTTCTCTGATGAGGCTCACTGCACAGGCAGGCAACATAACCCTCACTTCTTTCCCACAAATAAGGCTGAATACCCCCTCAGCACCACCCAAAACTACTTCATCATCCGGTTCTTCATTTTCAATGTCATCATTTATATTGAGGTCGTCAAACTCGAGAAAATAATCGCTGTCCGAATCACTTTGCTCTCGTTCTGCCATTTACTATTGCTGTTGTGACGTCACCAATGCCCGCACCTATCGAGAGATGGCGGTACTGCAGCCTCACTAAGTGAAGGCTGAGCTATGAGCAAATAAGGTCATTTATGGAAGCTGGTGACACATATTAAATCGCGGGAATAGACAGAATAGAATATTTTCATACAATCTGTTGATTGGTTCAATAAAAAAATGTCACTGTCCGTCTGCTTTAAAATAAAAGGTTGCAAGTAGCCCACTTTATGTATGAATGTAGAATATACTGTATGGGTGCCCACTAAAACACGGTATGGAACGCGTTCACACTAAACGCGAACGGGCGGCACAAATCCATACAAAGTGAATGGGAAGACGTGAGTATGCGCAAATTTGTGCATTCGTGTCCCAGGCTAGCTAGCTAGCTGCTAGCTTTGAGAGTCTGTTGTCACCGGAGTAAAGGTATCACCACCGCAGAGTAAACTAGTTTGAAAATTTGACTCGCTCATCTGGAGACTCAGGAGGACCGGGAGTCCGGGCTGAATCGAGATGTCGCTGTTATTTACCCACGGTTTCCCGTCATAGACAAGCTAGCAACGTAAACACCCCTCATCTTGTGAACTGTTGGAGGCTTGAGACAACATTTTCAGGTGAGCCCCTGGTTGCATAATGTAAACATAAGCATGACATTATTTTGGGAATTTCCACAGAAGATTGAACACAGCTGCAGAAATTTTAAAGGAAACTTCACCTGTCTGCATCTCACTCAGAAGGGGGATTCATGTCTGTTCGAGTGTTTACATTGAGTTATAATGTAATCATGCCACATGGAAAATTTGCCCATTCACGTTTGGTGTGAACGCACCTTGAATATTGTACAGCACATGTTCCATAAATCTACTGCACATGTCCGCCCTACTACCGGTGTGTCAGTTTAACTGGCGAGGTTGAACAGATGTGCAGGTGTTTTGCTATTAAAACATCTTTTTCATGTAACAAAACACCAAAAACAGTGAATTACATTCATACCACTTTCACTGCTTTGTTGTTGCTACGTTTAGCAGCTAAACGTTAGCTCATAATTTTGACCAACTTCAGCCAAAAAGACAAAACCCACTCAACCTGCCTTCCTACGATTTCCATGGCATGCTTACATGCTTGGAATTCGGCACGGCCACACACTCGGTCTTTCTCTGAGTCAACAGTGTCAGCTCGTAGTCCACCCATCTGTATACCGGCCAGGTGGTAGCATCCGGGGGTGGGGGGGGCACATTGATGTCGTCCTACTAGTCTCTGAATCAGGGTCCTGCTTCTCCATGAAAACTAATTTGTCATCCTAACTCTGTCTAAAGTCACTATCAGGAGTTTCACTTTAAGTTTCGGAGGTTTGCACACATTTTTGCTTCATTGGGTAAGTAAACAGACGGCAGCCATGTTACATAGTATGTATGGAACATGTACTCAACACACAGCAGGCAGGACCGCTAACAGTATGTCCCGTGTGGAACATTCCGTATGTACCAAACGTGTACGGAAGGTACTTAGGACTGACAGTAGGCCGGAACAGTAGCAAGACATCCAGTATGGAACATGTACGTAAGGCACATACAGTATGACTGACAGCAGGCAGGACATCCCATACAGAACGTTTTGTACCCATGCAATGTTCCGTATGTACAGAACATGTTCCATGCTGGACATGTACAGAATGTTCTATACCGCTGTGTTTGAACGTTTAACATTTTAAACTGAAATAGCTTTTTCACTCACTCCATACGTCAGAGTACCAGGACCACAGGACACCCTGATCACATCATGAAAACTCCAGAGACGTCTGACAGAAAAACTAATTAATGAGAACATGGCAGAATAAATTACTTATATTTCAGTCACACAACTCACCTGTTGACTTTACTTGGCTGTAGAACAGAAAACAACATGAAATAATAAAAGCCACCATAGTCAAGCTCAAGAAGAAAGTCAGGAGCGTGTCGAGAACTGTGAACAGAGAGAACATGAATATGATGGTTGAATAACCTCATTAAACTTCTGATTTCATCTCTGATCTCCATCACCATGAAGCCGATCCACGTCATTAATGAAACGGATGACAATGCAGACTGTTTTTCCCAGGTTGTGCACATTGGGTCTCGCTGTGATAGTGAAGGTGAAGTTTGCCGTTTTCAAAGTGTTGATCACCATAAGCGTTTCGCACTTGTAGTCCTGGTCCTGGTAGTCACCTTCCTCCTGAGGGAGGTGATCTACGAAGAATTTCAGGTCGGAGTGGTTCCACTCCACGGAACAGATGTCACAGTTCATAACGGGACACATACAGGGCGGCAGGAAGGACTCCAGAAATTCCTCCACCTTGACATCCGTGCCAGAGGCATGCTGGGAAACTGAGATAATACAGATGAGAGGCAGCTGATTATTGTGGAGCTACTGACAGGGTTTGGATCCAGTTTCACACTGTAATGGTTCTAACACTTTAACACCAGCTCATTAGTCCAGGTTGACCACAGGAGCACCATGTTTGGCTGTGTTTTTGAGATGTAAAGGTCAAAGGTCACAGGGTCATAAAAGGTCAAAATCAGGTTACTCTTAAAGTGACAGGCAGAAGCACCACATTTTAACACAACCTAGAATGGGGTCTGAGACTCCTCCTGAATGCCCAATGAGCTTGCGTTTGACCTTGAAGATCAGTAAGGTCTTGGCGTCCCGTCAGAACTGAAGCAGGAAGTCAACCGGGGATTTTGCCTTCTATAGGACATTCCATCCGGGATGGATGGGGCTGTCAGGCATGGGTCTGCAGCTCTGGTTAGGGCAGTTCTAGTTCTTATTCTCATAGTTTTTGACAGTAGAAATACTTAACCACATACAGCCGTGGACAAAATTGTTGGTACCCCTCTGTTAATGAAAGAAAAACCCACAATGGTGACAGAAATAACTTGAATCTGACAAAAGTGGTAATAAATAAAAATTCTATGAAAATTAACCAATGAAAATCATACAATGCTTTTGAATTGTGGTTCAACAGAATTACTTTAAAAAACAAACTCATGAAACAGGCCTGGACAAAAACAATGGTACCCTTAACTTAATATTTTGTTGCACAACCTTTTGAGGCAATCACTGCAATCAAACCATTTCTGTAACTGTCAATGAGACTTCTGCACCTCTCAGCAAGTATTTTGGCCCACTCCTCATGAGCAAACTGCTCCAGTTGTCTCAGGTTTGAAGGGTGCCTTCTCCATACGGCATGTTTCAGCTTCTTCCACAGATGTTCAACAGGATTTAGATCAGGGCTCATAGAAGGCCACTTTAGAATAGTCCAATGTTTCACTCTTAGCCATTCTTGGGTGTTTAGCTGTGTGTTTTGGGTCATTATCCTGTTGCAAGACCCATGACCTGCGACTGAGACCAAGCTGTCTGACACTGGGCAGCACATTTCTTTCTAGAATACCTTGATAGTCTTGAGATTTCATTGTACCCTGCACAGATTCAAGACACCCTGTGCCAGATGCAGCAAAGCAGCCCCAGAACATAACAGAACCTCCTCCATGTTTCACAGTAGGGACAGTGTTCTTTTCTTGGCATGCTTCATTTTGGCATCTGTGAACATAGCGCTGATGTGCCTTGCCAAAAAGTTCCAGTTTTGTCTCGTCTGTCCATAGGACATTCTCCCAGAAGCTTTGTGGCTTGTCAACATGCAGTTTGGCAAATTCCAGTCTGGCTTTTTTATGATTTGTTTTCAACAGTGGTGTCCTCCTTGGTCGTCTCCCATGAAGTCCACTTTGGCTCAGACGACGACGGACGGTGCGATCTGACACTGATGTACCTTGACCTGAGTTCACCATGAATGTGTTTAGAGGTTGTTCTGGGCTCTTTTGTTACCATTCGTATTATCCGTCTCTTCCATTTTTCATCAAGTTTCCTCCTGCGGCCATGTCCAGGGAGGTTGGCTACAGTCCCGTGGATCTTAAATTTCTGAATAATGTGTGCAACTGTAGTCACAGGAACATCAAGCTGCTTGGAGATGGTCTTATAGCCGTTACCTTTAACATGCTTGTCTATAATTTTCTTTCTAATCTCCTGAGACAACTCTCTCCTTTGCTTCCTCTGGTCCATGTTTAGTGTGGTACACACCATGTCACCAAACAGCACAGTGACTACTTGTCACCCTTTAAATAGGCCGACTGCCTGATTACAAGTTTGTAGACACCTGTGATGTTAATTAGAGGACACATCTTGGTTGAACATGTCCCTATGGTCACATTATTTTCAATCTTTTCTAGGGGTACCATCATTTTTGTCCAGGCCTGTTTCATGAGTTTGTTTTTTAAAATAATTCTGTTGAACCACAATTCAAAAGCACTGTCTGATTTTCACTGGTTAATTTTCATAGAATTTTTATTTATTACCACTTTTGTCAGATTCAAGTTATTTCTGTGACCATTGTGGGTTTTTCTTTCATTAACAGAGGGGTACCAACAATTTTGTCCACGTGTGTAAATTGCCTATTTTAATTTATCTCTGTGTTTTCACCTGAATGAGGAATTTTAATCCAGCCTTCGCCTGTCTGTGGAACAGCAAAATACCATCTGACCATCTGTGTGTGTGTGTGTGTCTGAGAATGAATCATTTCTCACCCAGCAGAAGGATCAGAAACTCCCAAAACATCTTCATCTTTCTGTAGAAACAGCAAACAGATTTCCATTAAATCTGCTTCTGCATAAAAAAATAAATGTTTCAGTAGGATCCATTTTGTAAAAATCCTCTCACATACGTCGGTCACCTGCGCACACACCTGCACTTTCACTGTGAAGGACACCGAGATAAGTACACCTGCTTAACTTGGAGGAGGAGGAGACTCAGAAGGATCAGGGACCTACGAGAAGGAAGGAAAAAAATGTAATGATAAAATAGTTTGGAGATTAAAAAAAGATATTAAATTAAATTGTTCATGTAGCACCACATTACAACAGCAGTCATCTCAAGGCACTTCAAAACAGAGAGCAAGTCTGAATGTAAATGTTACTAAGGAGTTAGCTTACCAAATATGGTTTATATTGTTATGTTCTTTAGATTTCAGTCACCTGAACAGACATCCCTGTCTCCACCTGGTTCACTAATCCATAGCTGAAAATATACTGCTCAAAAAATAAAGGGAACACTTTGAAAACACATCAGATTTTAATGGGAAAAAATAAGCTGGGTATCGAAATTGTGGCAGGCTAGTCCAGCTTACTCAGATTAAAGGAACACTTTTTAATCTGAGTAAGCTGGACTAGCCTGCCACAATTTCGATATCCAGCTTATTTTTTCCCATTAAAATCTGATGTGTTTTCAAAGTGTTCCCTTTATTTTTTTGAGCAGTATTCTGGCTTATTTTGTTATACATTGAACCGTTAGCATTGGCTTGGCTAGGTAGTTGGAGTCGGTCAGTCTAACCACATTAGCGCTCACTTTAGCGGGGAGAGGTTGACAGACAGGCCACCTAGCATTAGCTTAACTATTGATCCGGATGGTTATGATCGCTATTTTCTAATCACCCCCCACTGCAGTCCTTGTTCATCTAAGGATAAGGGATAAGGACCTGTACTTATATAGCGCTTTTCTAGTCTCAAAGACCACTCAAAGTGCTTCACTAGTACTAACCTTCTATTCTAAGGGCCTATGGAGTTTTTGCGTAGGCTCGTAAAATTCACGTGACTCGCTGGGGTAAACATAAACACGCCGTAGGTGCCGCCATCTTGGATGGCAAGAGCAGCAGTTGCACTGTGACAACCCAGACGTAACTTGTACTGTTTAGCGATCAGAATGAGTGAGGAGAACACACAGTCACAGTCTGACATAACATCCCTATCATCCTTTTCAACAACTAACACTATGGCCTCTGAAACTGTGTCTGCGATGTCTGTGTCACATTCAGTGGAGTCATTGTCAGCAGTCATAACAGCAGACAAGTGTTTTTAATCTTGCTCCCGTGCGCTCCTCTGGTGTGCTGAAATGCCTCAGTTGAACGGAGGTGGTGGGTGTGGGGTAACAGCTGGAGCAATTAGCAGAACAATGACTGCCAGTAATCTGCTCAGCGGGGATGATTTGGGGGCAAACGATGAGATGATATCTTTCAAAGACGAAGGGGAGCAGGAGGAAAAAATATTGGAAAACGTGTCAGCGGAAAGGGATGTGGATGATGTGAAGTCTTCGCTGGTGAACGAGTCAGAAAACAACAGCAGCTCCTCGGACTAGGAGGTGAGTGAAGCGCGCTGCGTGTTTTTTTTTTTTTTTTTTTTTTTAAAGGCTCTCCACGGCGCACCGCGTTACAACGTACCTGATTTTATGCACATTTTCAATATTTTTCTCCCCTTTCATGTGTGCATTGTCCTTTGTAGCAAGCAGAGAGGCGCCCCCAAACCAGACCCGACTCACAAAGTTGTTTGGTTTTTTTTTTTTTGTTATTTGTAGCTGTAGGTAGATTTGGTTTGCAGTCTGGTGACAAGCCACCGGCCGCTGCGTGCGCGAGCGCCCTAAACCTACATGTTTTTGGTGTGTGGGAGGAAACCGGAGAAATCCCGGAGTAAACCCACACAACACGGGGAGAACATGCAAACTCCACACAGCTCACTGTTGGTCGGGGGCTGGGATCGAGCCCACGATCTCATGATCCCCGCGATCCCCCGGCCGAGGGTAAACTGTGCTGCCACAGTGCTAAACCACTGCGCCACCGTGCAGCCCGTTATGAGAAAGCGAGAGATTACGTCAGTGAAGGTAATTATTCAAAAATCCAACTTTTTTTTTTTTTTTTTTTTTTTTGCATTTCACACCGGCCATTTAATTCCCCGCTTATCCCCTTATCAGGGGGAACAACAGGAGTACACCATTTTGCAGAGTTTGTAGGTACACGTGAGCTATGTGGTTTGTTTCACCCTGCTGCTGCTGTTTCTTGCCATCCAATATGGCGGCACACTCTAACGGGCCAGTGCGGCACGCCCCCTGACGTCATATGCAAAAACTCAATAGGAGACAGATCTAGGGACAATTTAGAACAACCAATTAACCTAACATGCATGTCTTTGGATTGTGGGAGGAAACCAGAGCCCCCGGAGTAAACCCACGCAGCACAGGGAGAACATGCAAACTCCACACAGAAAGGTTCTTACCCCTGCCAGCCTGGGAATTTGAACCTGGAACCTTCTAGATGTAAGGCAACAGTGCTAACCACTGCACCACTGTATACTTCACCATATACGTCAATCTTAGATGTGACTTTTAGCAGCTAGCTAGTGTTAGCCAGTGCCATATGAGAGTTGAGTCACTCTGATAGACTTCTACAGAGACTGTGAAAGGTGGAAGTCACGTGGGTCATGGAGTGGCAAATAGTTCCAAACAATGGAACTTTCCCCATAGACCACCATTCATTTCACGGAGTGTCTGCTTAATAATCCCGGGTAAATTAATGAATGGCCGTTGTTTTGGTCATTTTACCTGCGAGAGAGCAGATGAGACTTATTGTCTTGTTCGTAGTATTGTAGTAGCATTAGCAGCATCACAGGACTATGGTGGTGGATTTAAAAGACGGCTTACAAAAATGAAATTGTTCTACTTTTTTAAAGAGGAAAACATGAAACCACGACAGACCAACATGTTTACCAGCAAACCTACTTTCTACAAGGAGGAAATGGGGAGCAAGGTAGGAAATTACCAAATAGTTCTTTGCATCCTCCAAAGCCCTCATCATCAGTGTCAACCCTGATAATGGCAATGTTATTTTTAACATCCATAAATCAGCACTATTAATATTGTAGGATTGTGCTGAAATAGTCTATATTTATTTGAACAAACTGTTGTGAGAAACACGATTAGAAAATCCTCAGGATGAAGACTGGTTTAATTTTTTAATGCAGTTGTAAACAAAGTGGAAACAATTCAGATCTACACAACTTAACGGATTAGAAGTAATGGAAGCTGTATTAATGATGTGTGTTTATTTTAACAGTAAATCAAGAATTGAATTGGCCTACAGGACTGGTGACTGGACTCTGTACAAGCGGGCCAGAAACATGCTGACGAAGGAGACCAGGCTTGCTAAGAGGAGCTACAGTGAGAAGTTACAACAAAACTTCTCAGCCAACAACTCTGCTTCTGTTTGGAGAGGCCTACGGAATATCACCCACTACAGGAGACCATCCCCCCACCCTGTGGAAAACCTCCAGCTGGCTAACGACCTAAACAGCTTTTACTGTAGGTTTGGAAAGAACCTACAGTTCTCACCTCCCACCCACACAAAAGGATTATCTGCAGCCCCAGGAACTCCATCCCTCCTCCACTCTGACCTCCCACCAGCACTAACAATCTGTGAAGAGGAGGTGCGCCGGGTCTTTCAGAGACAAAAGCTCAAGAAGGCTGCAGGACCTGATGGTGTGTCTCCGTCCTGCCTGAGAGTCTGCTCCAACGAGTTGGCCCCCATCTTCACCCGGATCTTTAATAGATCACTGGAGCTGTGTGAAGTGCCTTCCTGCTTCAAATACTCCATCATTCCAGTTCCCAAGAAACCCTGTGTTACAGGATTAAACAACTACAGACCTGTTGCCTTGACCTCTGTGGTCATGAAATCCTTGGAGAGATTGGTGCTGAATCACCTGAAGGTGGTCACAGGCCCCCTGATGGACCCACTGCAGTTTGCCTACCGGTCAAACAGGTCAGTGGATGATGCAGTGAATATGGGACTACACTACATCCTGCAACACCTCGACTCCCCAGGGACGTATGCCAGGATCCTGTTTGTCAACTTCAGCTCGGCGTTCAACACCATCATCCCAGGCATTCTTCATCAGAAACTCCTCCAGCTCAAGGTGCCCCCCTCCACCTGCCAGTGGATCTCCAGCTTTCTGACTGACAGGTGGTAACAGATGAAGCTAGGGAGAATTACATCCAGCTCCCGGAAAATTAGTACTAGCGCCCCCCAAGGGTGTGTCCTTTCCCCACTGCTCTTCTCCCTCTACTCCAACGACTGCACCTTAGAGGACCCTTCGGTGAGGCTCCTGAAGTTTGCGGACGACACCACAGTCATCGGTTTGATCTGGGATGGTGATGAGTCTGCATACAGGCGGGAGGTGGAGCAGCTGATCCTCTGGTGCGGCCAGAACCATCTTGAACTTAACCCAGCCAAAACGGTGGAGATGACTGTGGATTTCAGGCGACACCCTCCTTCATTCCTCCCACTCACCATCCTCAACAGCACAGTGTCCACTGTGGACTCCTTCAAGTTTCTGGGTACCACAATCTCCCGGAACCTGAAGTGGTCCTCCCATATAGACACTGTCCGGAAAAAGGCCCAGCAGAGGTTGTTTTTTCTGCGTCAGCTCAAGAAGTTTGATTTGCCTCAGGAGCTGCTGGTTGTCTTCTACACCGCCATCATCCAATCTGTCCTCTGCTCTTCCATCACTGTCTGGTTTGGATCTGCCGCTAAACAGGACAAGACCAGACTGCAGTGGATCATTAAGTTTGTGGAGAGGATCATTGGTACCGACCTACCCTCCATTGAGAACTTATATCGGTCCATAACCAGGAAACGGGCGGGAAACATCTGTGCTGACCCGTCACACCCCGGCCACAAACTGTTTGAACTTCTATCTTCTGGTCGACGTTACAGATCACTGAAGGTCAAAACCACCCGACACAGGAACAGTTTCTTTCCTCAAGCCATCACTCTGATGAACTCCTAACATTCACCTAGTCCTACCTGTTGCTATGCTCATGACTTTTCATCCATTCTTACATTGCACATAACTCTCACACTGCTTTTTACTTCATTCACATTATATCACTGAATCTGAGTTCACATTGAAATACTGTATGACTGTATATTTTTTTCATATATTTCTGCAAAGTGTGGATAGTCTGAGTAAATAGCTGCATATATTCCTGTATATGGGTGTTTTTATTTATTAGGGGTCCAATGTGTGACATTGGTGGCAAAATTTAAAATTGATCAAATCTGTACATGAAATTGACTAATCACTATCCAATTGTGTCAGGTTTATGAAACTATTAACTATTTTCGTAACGGCATTTGCGTTCAGGAACTCTTGAGGATGAGCACTCACTTCAACTACTTGTAAATGGAGACGTAAACGGGACACTCGGGCTTTTGTTTCCCCGTGTGCCAATGCACTTTGCAATGGCACACGTTTTACACGAAACAACTTCAACACTTCCAGTATTTTTCACGCATCAAAACTCATTAACAGCTACATTTTCATGACATATTAAGATGTGATAACGTGTATACATACCTTCAAATTCTCCCTGTTTGTTGGATAAAACGTAAAATCACAAAAGGCGTAAATGTGGGACACGGAAGTTTGGACCTTCGATAACTTCAATATAAAGTGACCACGGTTAATCCTCTCCACATGGGTTGAGCACATCCGGGGTAGAGAAAATAAAAGTGCTTTCCCAGGGCGCTCACCTCGCCAGACAGGGCTGCGCGCGGCCGACCAAGACCGAAGACATAAATTTTTTAAAGGACACCATATTCGATGTGTCATAAATGTTTGAGATTTTATTGAAATATTCTACATCTGAGCTTCACAAAGACTGATCTCCTTTTTACGTGTATGGTTTGGGATTTGAAAGGTGCAAAGTGAAAAGCATCAGCACTTCCTGTTTTCTGGTTACTTTACCAAATAACTTGCATGTTGCTGCGTAAATTTGGGGACACGGAAATTTACGTCGTACGAGTGAATTTGCAGGGGTCGCTGTACAAAAACCATAGATCCGATCACATTGGGGAATGTTTTATTTTGAATTTGCGTTACAACTCTGTTATCTCTTGCATTTTGAGTAGAAAGAGTTACTCAGAGATCACGTTACAGTACTTTGAAATTGATGCGATTTTCATGTCACACAAAAACTGGGAAAAATGAGGGGACATGACCAATAGTTTCGATTGTAACGGCAAAATCAATGATTTTTTTTAAAAATTGCAATGCAAGTCTGAAACTCTTATGTTCCCTTGCATATTATAAAAACGAAACCGACATCTGCAAATTACAGAAAAAGAGAGAGTGCTTGAAAGTCGGATACCCCTGATATAGTGCACTGGACCCCCCCCCCCCCCCCCCCAAAAAAAACACCCATATATTTGCATCCTTTTATAGAAACATGTACAGACTGTAATTTACTGTACATACTCTGTTGTCATTGAATCCTTATTTAAATCTTATTTAAATCCTCCACCTGAACGAGAGCAAGTTTTTAGCTAAAGTCAAATTCCTTGTGTGTGTTGCGCATACTTGGCCAATAAAGCTGATTCTGAATGCTAAAACCAATCAAAAATATTCTGAAAACAACTGGCATATTTATAAAAGTAAAGTATTCTCTTGTATCAAATAGCTCACTTGAAATTAATAAAAAAAAAAAAAAAAAAAAAAAACGAAGTGAACTATTAATAGAGGAAGAATGTCTGTTTTCTTTCTTTTCCAATTTCTTCTATTGTAATCCAGCAAACAGTTAATTTTGACTTCATTTTGACTACATACACACACACTACCTTTTGAACTACTTTTGAACGGTAGTGTGTATATATATATATATATATACATACATACATACACACATATATATATATATATATATATACACACACTACCGTTCAAAAGTTTGGGGTCACTTAGAAATTTCCTTATTTTTGAAGGAAAAGCGCTGTTTTTTTCAATGAAGATAACTTTAAACTAATCAGAAATACACTCTAATATCTAATATACATTGCTAATGTGGTAAATGACTATTCTAGCTGCAAATGTCTGGTTTTTGGTGCAATATCTACATAGGTGTATAGAGGCCCATTTCCAGCAACTATCACTCCAGTGTTCTAATGGTACAATGTGTTTGCTCATTGCGTAAGAAGGCTAATGGATGATTAGAAAACCCTTGTGCAATCATGTTAGCACAGCTGAAAACAGTTTAGCTGGTTAGAGAAGCTATAAAACTGACCTTCCTTTGAGCAGGTTGAGTATCTGGAAAAAATTATTTCAAATACAAATCATTATTTCTAACCTTGTCAATGTCTTGACTATATGGGCAGCACAGTGGTGCAGGGCAGCACAGTGGTGCAGTGGTTAGCACTGTTGCCTTACAGCTAGAAGGTTCCTGGTTCGAGTCCCCAGGCTGGCAGGGGTTGGAACCTTTCTGTATGGAGTTTGCATGTTCTCCCTGTGCTGTGTGGGTTTACTCCGGGGGCTCCGGTTTCCTCCCACAATCCAAAGACATGCATGTTAGGTTAATTGGCTGTTCTAAATTGTCCCTAGATATCTGTTTCCTATAGGCCCTTAGAATAGAGGGTTAGTACTAGTGAAAGCGCTTTGAGTGGTCTTTGTGACTAGAAAAGCGCTATATAAGTGCAGGTTAGTTAGTTATATTTTCTATTCATTTTACAACTCATGGTGGTAAATAAGTGTGACTTTTCATGGAAAACACAAAATAATTGTCTGGGTGACCCCAAACTTTTGAACGGTAGTGTATATATAAATGAAATAAAACCCAATAAATAATACAAGTACATACATAAATAAATATATAACAGCAGTCATTAAGAACAGGAGTTATAAGTGTCCCTGACCTA
The DNA here is from genome assembly GCA_020510985.1 of Pholidichthys leucotaenia. Taxonomy (NCBI): domain Eukaryota; kingdom Metazoa; phylum Chordata; class Actinopteri; order Cichliformes; family Pholidichthyidae; genus Pholidichthys; species Pholidichthys leucotaenia. The sequence continues at coordinate 241,199,922 of CM035842.1, read as the reverse complement.
TCTATTTGAGTTTTAAAAGTTTTACTGATGTCGGGATAAATGAATTCTTGTATCTATTGAAGCTGCACTTGAGGACTCTGTATCTCCTCCCTGAGGGCAGCCGCATATATTCATGGTTTAGTACATGGCTCATGTCACTGATTATTTTTTGAGCTTGTCTACAGGCTGCCTGTTCGTATAAGATCTGCATGGATAAATACTCTTTAACTCCAATAATTTTCCATGCTGTATGAATTAAACACAACACTCTGTTCTTTAGTTTCACAGAGAGGTTGCCAAACCAAGCGGTGATGCTGTATCTAATACAGCTCTCCAACACAGCCTGGTAAAATATTAACATAATCCTTTTATCAACGCCATGTATTTTTAATCTACGCAAGAAATGCAGCCGCTGTTGTAGTCTACTACAGAGGTAATCAGTATGTGTGCTCCAGGTTAATGAATTGTCAAGACATACTCCCAAATATTTGGAGGAACTAACCTGTGTTATCGTGTGGTTGTGGATGACCACAGGCCTGTGGTCACCAACTCCCTGAGGGTCAAACACCATCTCCTTTGTTTTATCAGTATTCAAAATGAGATGACTGTCATCACACCAATTGACAAACCTCTGAATTTCTATAAATTAGCTTGACAGCTCATGAGTCTTTTGAAGTAGTGATAAAATAGCAGTGTCATCAGAAAATTAAATAATTCGATTGCCTGGATAGACAATTCTGCACTCATCTGTGTACAAGGTGAACAAAAATGGTGAACTAAAGGCGTTTTTCCATTTGGAACTGTTTGGTCTCGTTTGGCCTCCTTTAGCACGGTTCGGCCTCCATTGTCCGCTTTTCCTTTTGGCACCCAATGGCCTCACAGTTCGTTATTTCGGAACTGTTCCACTTTTATCGGCACCGTTAAAAGTAGGTCCAAAGGGTACCGGCACGGTTTCGTCACGCCACTGCTGGCCATTCATTGGTCTGGGCGTAGCGTCATGAGAGTGGGCGTTACGCTGACTTTCGAGAATCGCTTGCTGGTCGCCATTTGCAATTTTTCGTCATTGAGCCCGCGAACAAGTGATATTATAAACCACAACGATAGAATGGCGTAACAGAAATCAGCAGAAATCTAACACCGCAGTCCAGCAGAGTTTCCTGTGCGTTTCGGCTGATGAGAGAATGCAGAGGGAAGCAGACTGAGCTTGCAGTGGTGCGCACAAACAGACGCACCAGAAAATAGACGGAGACAGACCGGGAATTAGACCCAGCCACCCGAATTGAATTGAATGTACAGCCGCGACGCACCCAACTTCAGCAGTTGAAGCCGTGATATTGTGATATACAGGACGGTGAGTGATGTGATATTCATGCTTTATTTTTTCCAACAGTGTAAAGTTCACTTAGGACAGACGAAAACTTAATCGTGTTTAAACGATGACCTAGCTTAATGCTATGTCCGTCCTTGTATGTTGTTTTTTTGTGTTGACAATATCTGATGAAATAAGCTAGTTGTAGTCCTGGTTAAAAAGTTTATTTATTTTTTTTTTTTTACATGTTGCACTTTCGTGCTGTGCATGAACTTAATTTGTGTGTATTTCATTGTAGAGTCCAAACAGGATCTGCTCAGAATGGCAACATTTTGACACAAATGTATTTTGACAGGTAAACAACACATATTTATAGTCAAATCTTTTGCTTTTTAAAGCGAGGTAGTCGGATACGCAAAAGCCGATGGTGTATAGAACACGTATATTAGGATGTGAAATGTCGGCATCGAAACTGCTCCCATTTAGCTGTAATTAATATTCAAAAATGATATTTTCGGGAGGAAAGAATTCAATTTAAACAGCCACAGACCAAAAAACATACATTTGCTCATGGAACAGGTCATTCACACTTGCAGACAATCGCGCTATATGTGTCTGTAGGATTTTCTTTCCATGCACGCAAAAAAAGCATTTTTTCCCCGGATCCGACTAAGTGCCAAATTTAAAGTCGCACAATTCCCACTTAATATGAAAGGGACTGAATTGAGATTTATTTGTGTGAATATTAATTACAGTGTAATTGAAAATGAATGGCACATCCAATAATGGCCACCATAAAATAAACCGCTTGTTTATTTATTTTTATCAGATCATTTCTGTGATCCTTTATGAGTTCTAGTCATAATAGTGTATCTTGCACCTTGGAGAATGAGAGTTGTTCAGTCACCATTAGAATTTAGTTTATATGTGTATAGTATTTCATCTTTAAACTCATTCAGTAATAGAACACATTACAAATATTTGAGACCCATTGTTGTGCTTCCTTTTATATTTTAGCAATACAAGCACAAAACACCCCCCACACCTGAAACCAGGGCGACACAGCGGTGGCTAAATTTTATTGATAACGTTATTTCACAACATCACAACAACTCAGTATCTAAACTCAGTATAAATGGTGTAGAGATTGAAAGGGTATCCAAAATTAAAATCCTTGGTGTAATAATTGATAATAAACTGTGTTGCAAGTCACATATTAATTATATTAAAGGTAAAATATGCAAATCAGTCACAATACTGCGCAGAGTGAAATATTTGCTGAATCAACCCACACTATAGACTTTGTATCATTCATTAATGCTCCCATACATGACATCCATCCATCCATCCATCTTCTACCACTTTTCCAGAGGTCCAGGTTGCAGAGGCAGCAGTTCAAGCAGAGAAGCCCAGACTTCCCTCTCCTCAGCCACCTGCTCCAGATCTTCAGAGAGGATACCAAGGTGTTCCTAGACCAGCTGGGAGATGTTGTCTCTCCAGTGAGTTCTGGGTCTGAGAACTACTACCAAGCAACACTGTGTTTCAGTGCAAGGAGCCAGACTGTGGAACGCTTTTGGACCTGAATTAAAATCATGTACAAAGCTTGGACAATTTAAACAAAAACTAAAGGAATAAATACTCCAAACACACACACGTGGACAAAATTGTTGGTACCCCTCTGTTAATGAAAGAAAAACCCACAATGGTCACAGCACAGTGACTACTTGTCACCCTTTAAATAGGCCGATTGATTACAAGTTTGTAGACACCTGTGATGTTAATTAGAGGACACATATTGGTTGAACATGTCCCTATGATCATGTTCATGTCCCTATGGCCTATTTACAATCTTTTCTAGGGGTACCATCATTTTTGTACATGTCTGTTTCATGAGTTTGTTTTTTAAAATAATTATGTTGAACCACAGTTCAAAAGCATTGTCTGATTTTCATTGGTTAATTTTCATAGAATTTTTATTTATTACCACTTTTGTCAGATTCAAGTTATTTCTGTGACCATTGTGGGTTTTTCTTTCATTAACAGAGGGGTACCAACAATTTTGTCCACGGCTGTACATACAAAATGACATGTAAAATCACACAAGGATTATCATATCCAGTCTGTGTTGTGCTGTTGCTTATTTTTTGTCACGTTTTGTCTCAGTTTCTTTTTTTTTTTACAGTTTGAATTTTGCACATTCTAAATAATCTGTAATTTGCTGCCGATTGGAATAAACAATTCAGTGATTTATGTGTTTGCATCATGATTTTCTATTTTGTCTCTTCAGACACCGGTGGGAAAAGAGTCAACAGTACAAACCATTTATCAGTGACTTTGAAAATAATGGCTCATTTTAAGAAAAGTAACCAACACAATTATTTGCTGAAGACTGTAAAACAAAATAGAGACATCTGCAAAAGTACAAAGGTTTATTGTCAAAATTCCCAGGGCAATACTACATGAATACAAGTATAGTTCACTGTTGATGCAGAGAATATATATTTATACAGTATCTACAGGTAGTCAGCAATACTCAATACAATATATTTACAGTTAATTCACGTATTTCTCCATGTAACCTTGGGACTGCTTTATTTTAATTACCTCTAATCCTAGATCCATTTGTTTTGGCTTAAAATGCATCATAATTGCTAAATATATCTGATGCCTAACTCGGTACTGTTTACCTGTTGAAATATATATTTAACGGCTCATATGGCACCTGATCCATGTTTTGCCACAACACCACGAGCAGATAAATTCCATGACGTCTCAACAGTCTCTCCATGATTTTGACATAGATCATGTATTTTTACCTAACCATCTATTTGTCGAGAAAAGTAATTTTTGATATTCATGCGCTGTGAGCCAATAAATGATTAAAATCTAACAATACTTCACTGTCTGATTAATGATTCTGTATAATATATGGGTCTCACTTTCTGACTTGGGTGTCCAAAAATATTTAACTTTTGCATTATTTTTGGAGATGTATTGCTACATGTTTTGATGTTGATTTTACTGAACAGGAATATGGCGCCGCCTCACGGGGAGCGTAGCGCCGCCTCCAACTCCTTCCAAATCCCGCCTCCGACTCCCTCCTTCTCCCACCCATACTACAGTGAGCCTTGTGCTGTGGAAAAACATGCGTACCGAACTGTACTGTTCCGTTCCAGGCCAAACAAGGCCAAACTGTTCCAAATGGAAAAGTAACATCCCACAGCCTTGGGGAGCTCCTGTGCTGAGGGTTCTAAATTTAGATAAAGTTCCATTTACACTAACTTGCTGTTTACGATAAGTTAAAAATGAGTGGTACCATTTAATAATGACAGGATGCACTTTAAAATCATTTAACCTCTTAATTAAAAGGCGTGGCTGCAGTGTGTTAAAAGCTGAACTAAAATCAACCAATAAAAGACGTGCATATGAGGTTGTCTCCTCCAAATGTTTAAACACAGAATGGGTTAAGGTTAAAATGGCATCCTCTGTACTTCTATTATTTTTATAAGCAAACTGCAGAGGATCCAAAAGTCCTCCAAAATCAGTTTTCAGAATGTCAATGAGGGCGGCGCGGTGGCACAGCAACTCACCCTTGGCCGGGGGATCCTGGGTTCGATCCCAGCCCCCGACCAACAGTGATCTGTGTGGAGTTTGCATGTTCTCCCCGTGTCTGTGTGGGTTTACTCCGGGATTTCTCCGGTTTCCTCCCACATTCCAAAAAACATTAAAGTTAGGTTAACTGGCATCAAAACTGGGGATTCTAAATTGTCCTTAGGTATGACTGTGAGAGTGAATGGTTGTCTGTCTCTGTGTTGGCCCTGCGATGGACTGGCGATCTGTCCAGGGTGGACCCTGCCTCTCGCCCAAAGATGCTGGGATAGGCTCCAGCCCCCCCACGACCCGAAAAGGATTAAGCGGAAAAAGGTGAATGAATGAATGTCAATGACAATCTTTTCGAGGCACTTAAGATAAGATAAGCCTTTATTAGTCCCACAATGGGGAAATTCCAGGATTGCAACAGCACAGGGATAGCAACACTCAGAGCAACAATCAAGAAGACAAGAAAAACAAGACTTCATTACCAGTGAGGTCAGTGCAACAGGACGATAGTCATTATTCTCTTTGCAGCTTGCTTTTTTTGGTACAGGAATTATAATAGAGCTTTTCCAAATTACTGGGACAGAACACGTGTATCTAAAGACTTCTGGTAGATGGGACTCCAGGCTTCTGCTAGCTCCTCACTGCATGACTTTAGTAAGCGCCCACAGATCCCATCTGGTCAGATGCCTTCTTGGGGCACATACATGAGAAAAATCTTTCCACAACATGCTGGTCAACTATAATTTTTGCAGCGCCTAAAACTGGTATAGTGTCCAGAGCAGCTTTTTGTTCGTGAGAAAAATCTCTAGTCTCAAATCTGCAAAAGAAATTATTCAACTCGTTTGCCTTTTCTTCCTCATTCATTACATTAATGCAGCTTTTGGATGGAGTCATCTTTGTCATTACTTTAACTGAGTCCCACAATTTCCTAGAACTTTTTCAAAGGCATTCAGATACAAATTTCTTCCTTGTCTCATCTCTAGCTGTTCTTAGTTTATAATTAAGTTCTTTCTGTATATTTTTCATACTTAACATGTCCCCATTCTTAAAAGCAATCTTTTTCTGTACTATGCACCGTTTTAATTCCTTGGAAATGTAAGACTTATTATTGGGGTACGTAGTGATTACTTTCTGAGGTAAAACATTTTCTTTACAGAATTTTATATACTCAGTTATGGTATCTGTGGCCTCCTCCAACTCCAAGTTATGGAAGAGTCCCCAGTCGGTACAAGAAAAACAACCTCTCAAAGTTTCTATGCCTTCATTGTCCCATATGAAGATTGTCTTTGTCTGTGGTTTGCTGCTTTTAAGCAAAGACTTGTAAGTAGGAATCAGATGAACAGCATTATGGTCTGAGGTCCCCAAGGGGGGCTTAACCCTTGCTATATAGGCATTTTTGACGTTCCCATAGCATTTGTCCAAAATATTTTTACCCCTTGTACTGCAGTTCACATATTGGCTGAAGCCAGGCAGTGCCACATCCAGTTTGCAGTGATTAAAATCACCTAAAATCAAACAAGGTGCTTCAGGAGTGCGTTCCAGTTGTCTGTGTACACAGTCCACGATAGCATTCGCCACATTGAAAGCATTCCCACTGGGCGGGATATAAACGGTGCATAATAAAATGTTTCCAAATTCACGGGGGAGATAAAAGGGTCTCAGGCTTAAGCACAGCAGTTCTATGTCCGGGGTACAAAATGACTCTCTCGTAATGAACTGTGAGCACCATTTGTTCTTAATGTACACACAAATACCTCCTCCTTTGATCTTACCGGACAGCGCATCCCTGTCCTGCCGCACCAGGGAGAAGCTGTCCACGGATAGAAGCAAGTCAGGTACATCCTCCTGAAGCCACGATTCCGTAAAAACGAGCAGGCATGACTCCCGGTACTCATATAGGAACCTGGCGTTGATTTTGAGTTCCTCCAATTTGCTCTTCAGTGAGTGGATATTAAAGAGCAACATGGATGGCAGTGGCAGCCTGTTCTCTGTCCTCCGTAGTCTCTGTCATACTCCGCCACGTTTCCCTCTCTTCCGCAACCGGCTTCTTCGCCCTCCTGTTGGATTTCGTAAGAGCTCCCTAGGCAGGAGGGGTGCCGAGACGTGGCTGGAACGAAGAAGCAGGAGCTGGTCTTGAGTATAGCTCAGGAGCGTGGTCGGCCTCATGTTCCGATCCACTTGGATACAGTGGCATATTATCCCAAGTAACCAGATCACAAGCAGTCCCTTCAGCAAAAACATCATTATGATACTTCAAATTGTAGTACTTAGTTTTTAGTGCTCAAACATACACACACAGTAGCAGCACAAGGTAGCCCGGGTCGCAGCAGAACAGCGCCACCTGGTATCCCTCCTCAGTATCCCTCCTGGTATCCCTCGCCACCTGTTACCGTCCTCAGTGTTTCCTCTGACTTAAAGACCATGGCGTGGTGGCAACAAATTTTTCCGGGAAGGGGGGGGGGGGGGGGGGTGACACGATTGTAACCGGAATATGTTAATTTTATACTATTTATTTCTTTTTTGTAATTTTGCACAGTAACTTTGCACATGGAACTTACCATTAGAAGTATTGTACAACTGAGGCTTGAATGTTGGAATATTGGGCCAGTTGGGGTCCCACCCAGACATCCTATGTTTGGACTTTTTACTTGTGTTATCCTTCTCTCCTCCCTCTGCTCTCACCTCTCCTGAACCCTCTGCCTGAACACTTCACTCTCCTTGGCTCCTCTCTTCTGTCTCTTCTTTCCCTCTCAGAGCTCTGTCTAATTCAGGTTCTCTCTCTGTCTATGGTGGTATATAAGATAAGATAAGATAAACTTTATTGTCCCTCAAGGGGAAATTTGTCTTGGGCTTGTCACCCGTGCTGCAACCACACAATCCACAGATACACAATGGATGTAGTACATAATAAAAATAAACAGACAATAAACAGGTTAGAAAATATCAAGTGTCATGTTTTGTCCTGCAGGATTTTTTTGTCATGATTTACATAAATGACAAAAATGTGTATTTTTGTATTTTTATTTTAGTGGTGGTTTTTTTTCATTGTGAGAGTAGGGAAAGGGAAAAAAAAAAAAAACCATTCATAATAGTAATTTACTCATGCATAGTTAAATTATATGTTCAGAGGTGGGTATAGTAGCCAGAAATTCTACTCATGAAAAAATAGTGCTTTGAAATTAATAATTAAAAGTAGACAACCAAAAATTCCTAGCTGTGTTGAAGGTACAAAGAGCACCAACTTAAAAATTTGAGTAATGACTTCAGTCTTGAAGGTCTGAGGTTTTTCTCCAAAATAAAATTCTTATGGTTTTCTACTTTTCTCTGTAAATTTATCTAAATTTGAAACTATTTTCCTTAAATTTGTAATTTCCTCTTGTAAAATTGACTTTTCTTGTACATTTGAGACTTTATTATAAATTTGTGGATTATTTTATAGTTAATTTTTGTCTATTTTTTAAAATAAAATTGCTGTTTTGGTTTTTTTTTAAACAGACTGGTATTTTTTTTACTTTTTCCTTATAACAATTTACACTTTTGACCATAATTTTGCAGCAGCAGAACAGAACAATAATTTAACTCTGATTTCAAAGAAAAAAAATTATAAAATTGTATTTAATGAAATAAATTAACTTAAATGCCCACAGATGCAGTTATTTCTGTTATATTTCTATATATTTATAGTTTGGGGTTTTTTTTTTTTTTGTTTTTTTTTTAGAAATCTCCTCACCAACCACACAGCAGGAAAAACCTCCCTTATTTTGAAATCCAACTGTTGGTACGTTTAGTTTGTCCGAAGGCTGCTGACGGATTAGTCACTGACTTCATGAATTTCCGTCATCTTAACTTGCCAGGTACGTAATGATGAACATAAATTAGTTCATCAATATTAACTAAGGTAAACGTAAAAACATCTCCTTTTTATTCATCTGAAATAAGAAAAACAAAAAACGAACAACTAACTTGAAAAAGAAGACAAAATGAGCCCACTCGAGCTTCAAACCACACCTGTGAGCTAAGTGACTCTTCCATTATTGCTCCCATTACCAGCGGGTTAAAACCATGATAAATGCCTCCACTGCTTACATACCTAATCTCTTTTTATTTCCGTGTTTAAAGTACTTTAATAAGCTCATGTTTCTCTCGGACAGTGATACTAGCGACGCTGCCTGCTGACTGGAGCAGTCATGGCACTTCTGAACTCTGCACGGATGATGGTCATGCACGTTGTTCATGTGCGGGCTTGCGGACCATCATTCTTTCATATTTTTTTCTTAAATTTACATTTCCTCATAGTGTGGCGGCATAAATTCAAGTGTGGTGGGCCGCCACCCGGAAATGTTACCAGAGGAAACCCTGTCTCCTCCAGGCTGAAGGCCAGGGTGTGATGTGGGGTTTTATTATGAAGAGCAGTGTAGTGGCGGCCACTTCCTCTTCCGCCACTGCACCACCTCTATAAATACCAGCAGGCATCTTCATCTGGCCTCTTTGCCGATGCCCCTGCCCGGCGGTTGTATTGTGGAGAAGTATCTGTAATATAGCTGAGTTCTACCGAGCACCAGGCCTCGTCACTGAAGAGGTAATTTAACACATAACATCTTGGCAATGAGGACAAAAGTATAGAGGCGTGATGTTACCACTTTGGCCCTTCCTGGAGCTCCCGGGCGAGCCAACTGTTCCTCGGCCGAGATGGTTTGCGGCCTTTGTGACCTACATTGTGATGGACAAGCTGAGGGCATGTGCGCTTCTGGTGCATAATTTGGGAATTGAGGACCAGCAGATCCTAAGCACACTCGGGGACTCGTGGACATGTATGAAGACGTGGTCGAGTTAATGGCATGCCATTTTCACGCCCAGACAGCGTCATCGTCTGGAGGATCAGGAACATCATAGGATGCCACCTATTCGATGGTCTGGAATTCACCATTAAGGACGACACTGGGGAAGAGTGGTCTGGTTGTGGAAAATGGAACCATCCGGTTCCGATGGTGGAAGACGACGTAGTGTGAGATGAAGATCTACCAGGCACTACGGCAGTCAAGCAGGACCAGCCTCACTCAGGTTCAACGCAGGAGGGTCTCAGTACCGGCGCTTGGAATACCCTGGATGAGGGTACCAAGCGTGACGGCGAGGCGCCTGCGTCAGCGAGTAATGCCAACGAGCTACCTCCAGTTTCTCCTGGAGCTTGGCCGCAGTGGGCCAGAGGATTTGGGACTACAATAGTGACTGCTGCAGCAGCCTTAAAAGAGGTCGGGGCCAAACCGACAGGCACGGAGGGACCGCGTGCTGATCAGGAACACTGCAGGCCGAGTAAAACCCCTCTGAGAGTCACGGACCTGGTTTGGGCTCGTGGGGAGGGACGTCCACGGCGAATACGGGCAAAACGACAGTCAGAGGGTCACCGGGAACAGCTGTGCATCGTGGCTAAACGGGGCGCCGCCTACTTCCAGCTGTCGGACGGCTCCTGGAGGCTCATCAATGAGCTGCAGCATACCCGGGAGGAGGCTACGGATGGTGGGTCCGGACAAGGGGAGTGGCCGGTGGCAAGGAAGAGGCGCATCATCGTCTCCACGATCAACTGCAGCCCTGGGGTCATGCCACCTCCAGGGGCGGACTTACTGAGGGACTGCCACTGCAAGCCGGTTCTACCCCTACTTCGCCAATTGGACAGTAGTGTAGGTTGGTTTAAAAAAAAAAAAAAAAAAAAAAAAAGCTCCAATGTTGTGATGCTTGTGTTTGGAGAAAATCATGGCTGCATTTTGGAGCATGATCCTTGCTGCATGTTAATATAGTGTTAGAAGATAAACCCTGTGTGTGTAGTGTGTGTGTATACAGTTAGGCCCAAAAATATTTGGACAATGACAAGTTTTGTTATTTTAGCTGTTTACGAAAACGTATTCAGGATACAACTATATAATCAATATGGGCTTAAAGTGCAGACTCTCAGCTGTAATTTGAGAGTATTCACATCCAAATTGGAACAAGGGTTTAGGAATTACAGCTCTTTAATATGTAGCCGCCTCTTTTTCAAGGGACCAAAAGTAATTGGACAATTGACTCAGAAGGCTGCAAAAAAAACAAAAAAAAAAAAACAAGGCTGCATGGGCTCTTCCCTCGTTAACCTGCACGGGCTGCACGGTGGCGCAGTGGTTTAGCACTGTGGCAGCACAGTTTTACCCTTGGCCGGGGGACCGCGGGGATCATGAGATCGTGGGTTCGATCCCAGCCCCCGACCAACAGTGAGCTGTGTGGAGTTTGCATGTTCTCCCCGTGTTGCGCGGGTTTACTCCGGGATTTCTCCGGTTTCCTCCCGCACACCAAAAACATGTAGGTTTAGGGCGCTCGCGCTCGCGCACGCAGCGACCAGTAGCCGGTGGCTTGTCACCAGACTGCAAACCAAGTCTACCTACGGGTACAAATAAGTAACAAAAAAAAAAAAAAAAAAAAAAAAAAAAAAAAACTGTCATCAGTTAAGCAGTTAAAAGGTCTGGAGTTGATTCCAGGTGTGGCGTTTGCATTTGGATGCTATTGCTGTGAACACACAACATGTGGTCAAAGGAGCTCTCATTGGAGGTGAAACAGACCACCCTGAGGCTGAAAAAAAAAAAGAAGAAATCCATCAGAGAGATAGCAGAAATGTTAGGAGTGGCCAAATCAACAGTTTGGTACATTCTGAGAAAAAAAGAGTGCACTGGTGAGCTTGGGAACTCAAAAAGGCCTGGACATCCACAGAAGACAACAGTGGTGGATGATCCCAGAATCCTTTCCATGGTGAAGAACAACCCCTTCACAACATCCACTCAAGTGAAGAACACTCTCCACGAAGTAGGTGTATCAGTATCTAAGTCTACCATAAAGAGAAGACTTCATGAGAGTAAATACAAAGGATTCACCACAAGGTGCAAACCATGAATAAGCCTCAAAAACAGAAAGGCCAGAATTGACTTTGCCAAAAAACACCTGAAGAAGTCAGCCCAGTTCTGGAACAGCATTCTTTGGACGGATGAGACTAAAATCAACCTGTACCAGAATGATGGGAAGAAGAAAGTTTGGAGAAGAACTGGAACAGCTCATGATCCAAAGCACTGCATCTTCTGTAAAACATGGTGGAGGCAGTGTGATGGCATGGGCATGCATGGCTTCCAATGGCACTGGGTCACTTGTGTTTATCGATGATGTGACAAAAGACAGAAGCAGCCGGATGAATTCTGAAGTGTATAGGGATATACTTTCTGCTCAGATTCAGCCAAATGCAGCAAAGTTGATTGGACGGCACTTCACCAATGATCCAAAACATACTGCAAAAGCAACCCAGGAGTTTTTTAAAGCAACGAAGTGGAATATTCTGCAATGGCCGAGTCAGTCACCAGATCTCAACCCAATCGAGCATGCATTTCACTTGCTCAAGACAAAACTTAAGGCATTAAGACCCACAAACAAGCAACAACTGAAGACAGCTGCAGTAAAGGCCTGGCAAAGCATCACAAAGGAGGAAACCCAGCGTTTGGTGATGTCCATGGGTTCCAGACTTCAGGCAGTCATTGCCTGCAAAGGATTCTCAACAAAATATTGAAAAGTAACATTTTACTTAGGGTTATGTTTATTTGTCCAATTACTTTTGAGCCCCTGAAATGAGGAGCGTTTGTATAAAAATAGCTACAATTCCTACATGTTTAATCATATATTTTTGCTCAACCCCTTCAATTAAACCTTAAAGTCTGCACTTCAATTCCGTTGTAGTTGTTTCATTTCAGATCCAATGCGGTGGCATGCAGAGCCCAAATCATGAAGATTGTGTCACTGTCCAAATATTTCTGGGCCTAACTGTATGTATGTGTGTGTATGTATATATATACAGTATATATATATACACACACACACACATATATATACACGCCTGTGGAGTGTGTAAATAACGAGGCGGATTTGACTCAGTTTATTACATATCTCACACAGAAGCATAGTCAGAAAGAGGCCATCTCAGACAAGACTCTTCTCTTAAATACTATGGCATTCCCTCAGAAGCTTCTACACACAAAAGGTCACATTGCATTCACTTCCTTAATCCTTTACCATCCTCCTAGAAGTTTCTGATACACAAAAGATCACGCTGCATTCACTTCCTTAATCCTTTAACATCCTCCTAGAAGTTTCTGATACACAAAAGATCACACTGCATTCATCCTTCACACCTCCCTGCTATCTCCAAGGGAAACTCTGCTCTTTGTTCTAGTCTAAGATGCTACACCATTATGCACTCCCCATGTGTCACCAAACGACCCCCCCGAGCGTCTTGGATAGAACAACAGAATGACAGTCCATATGCTGTGGTTAAATCATTAAACATCAATCCACATGCTGCTTGGGCTTCAGTCTTCTCCCGTATCTGCTGTAACCAGGATTCGCCGCCTCCACGGCGCTGTCATGCTGGGGGGCTGATGATTGAGGGGTACAAGTCTGTGCATGTGGGTGCTCTGGGGAATCTTTTCTCTGGGAAGCTCCCCGTGGGGGTCTTCCACGCTGAGGGGCCCTCGCCAACAGCACTTGCTCGTCCGCCACAACAAAAGCGGGTTTGAGTCTGTCTATGCCAATCTTTTCTCTCCTACCCCCCAAATCTAGCAAAAAATGCTTGTCCCCTGTTTCCAGCACTCTGAACGGTCCATCATAAGGTGGGCGCAGTGGAGGGCGATGGACATCGTGTCTGACAAAAACGAACTCCGCGTTTTTCAAAGTTTTAGGCACAAAAACGCGCGGAAAACTGTGGTGAACAGGGCCCGGCAGCATGCTTGTGTCTATGCTACGCTGCAACAGCTGAGACGGGGAGCTACCCGGCGCGGGATTATCTGGAAGAAACTCCCCGGGCAGCCAAAGTGGCTGCGCAAAAACGAGTTCAGCCGGGGACGCTTCCAAATCCTCTTTAGGCGCAGAACGTAACCCCAATAAAACCCACGGTAGCTTGTCTACCCAATTTGCATCCGTCAGTGACGCCCTGAGAGCCGCTTTCAATGACCTATGAAAACGTTCGCATAACCCATTAGCCTGTGGATTGTACGCGGTTGTGCGGTGAATTGTGACACCCAGGCTGCGGGCCATTGTTGACCAGAGTTTGGAAACAAATTGAGGGCCTCTGTCGGACGTAATATCCGACGGGACTCCAAAACGCGCCACCCATGCTGTTAAAAACGCGCGCGCCACCTCCTCGGCCGTGGTTGCCGCCAGCGGAACCACTTCCGGCCAGCGAGTGGTGCGGTCCACCATTGTCAGAAGGTGCGTGCACCCCTGTGATGGCGGGAGGGGGCCCACGAGGTCCACGTGAACATGGTCGAACCTCTTAGCCGGGATGCGAAACGGCTCCAAGGGAGCCTTCGTGTGTCTGTGTACCTTGGCTCGTTGGCACGCCATGCAGGCTGCTGCCCACTCTTTCACTTGTTTGCGAAGGCTCAGCCACACAAATTTCTCTCCTACCATTTTGACCAACGGGCGCACTCCCGGGTGCGCCAAAGAATGAATCGAGTCAAAAACGCGGCGGCGCCACGCGGCCGGTACCACGGGACACGGTCGCCCCGTGGAGACATCACAAATTAGGGGGGGCATACCGTCTTGCAGCACCCTGCTCTCCAGCCTTAACCCTGTTGGTCCAGACTGGAGCGCGCGCACGTCCACGTCACTAACCTGCTCCGCGGCCATGGCTGAGTAATCTATCCCCACGCGGACCGGGGCAGCCACGGCGCGCGTGTACAGGTTCCAAGGTTGTCATAGTCAGGAGCGGCACTGGGGTTAAGCTCCCAGTGCTCAAAAAATGCTCCTTACGGCGTGCGTCTCGAAAAGCCTCTGACAACCAAGTCCAACTCCTAGCCTGCCCGTGTGGTTTAGTCTCTAAGCCCGACGGAACTGCTTTTACTAATAGGAGAAGGGGCGAGGGCGGATCTCTGGCGCCTTAAAACCAGATGCTTCGGGTAGATGGTGGCTCGTCAACCTCGGAAAGTAGCCCATCTAGGGGAAGGTAAACCCTGATTTCAAACCTCCGCTGCCTTGCGGCACACCCAGTCATGGGAAAGGCTTCGGGAGTCAACCCTGAGGAAAAATCCGGAGTCGGAGTCCCTAAGGCAGTTCTCTGTTGTGCTCAACATCGTTCTGGCAGCTCCTGCGACGGCGCTGGTGACAAACTATAGCACCCCTGCTGTTCCTTTGGATTCATCAGTGACGTGGAGAGGGGGGACATGCTGCATGGGTAACATCTTGTCCTCCATATCTTCCTGCCCAGGCTTGAATCCTACCAACGCCCAACGCTGGAAGGTAGAACACCGGTGCGCATCGGCCTGTTCAGCCACAGGCGGTGCTGTTCCAGCAGAGTAGACGTTTAGGATTCTCTTCCATGGTCATCATAGACCGACGGAGGCCGACGACGATATATATACAAGCACACACAGACACTTTATGTGTATCGTTCTGTGTGGTTTAGTTAACATTGCTTTGTGTTTATATAATGTTATTGTTCTGTGCTTTTAGTTTAGGAAACATTGCATTATTCTAGTTCTAATGGACTTTTAAAGGATTACAGGTGGAAGAATAACCCACCTTGCTGTGTGGGGTGGGACGGTAGTCCACCCGTCCCCCCAGCTTAGGTTTGTTATACAGCCGTGGACAAAATTGTTGGTACCCCTCTGTTAATGAAAGAAAAACCCACAATGGTCACAGAAATAACTTGAATCTGACAAAAGTGGTAATAAATAAAAATTCTATGAAAATTAACAAATGAAAATCACGCAATGCTTTTGAATTGTGGTTCAACAGAATTACTTTAAAAAATAAACTCATGAAACAGGCCTGGACAAAAATGATGGTACCCCTAGAAAAGACTGAAAATAAATAAATGAATAAATAATAAATAAGAGTGAAACATTGGACTATTCTAAAGTGGCCTTCTATGAGCCCTGATCTAAATCCTGTTGAACATCTGTGGAAGGAGCTGAAACATGCCGTCTGGAGAAGGCACCCTTCAAACCTGAGACAACTGGAGCAGTTTGCTCATGAGGAGTGGGCCAAAATACCTGCTGAGAGGTGCAGAAGTCTCATTGACAGTTACAGAAATCGTTTCATTGCAGTGATTGCCTCAAAAGGTTGTGCAACAAAATATTAAGTTAAGGGTACCATCATTTTTGTCCAGGCCTGTTTCATGAGTTTGTTTTTTAAAATAATTCTGTTGAACCACAATTTAAAAGCATTGACTGATTTTCACTGGTTAATTTTCATAGAATTTTTATTTATTACCACTTTTGTCAGATTCAAGTTATTTCTGTGACCATTGTGGGTTTTTCTTTCATTAACAGAGGGGTACCAACAATTTTGTCCACGTGTGTATGAATGTGTTAGGCCACTTAATAGTTCAGTTCTGGTTTCCTTAGTGTGTGAGTTGGGTCCTAAATTTGGGAGGGTCTCAATTGTATGTATGGTTTTGGACTTTCTGCCGGGGGGGGGGGGGGGAATGTGGGGTTTTATTATGAAGAGTGGTGTAGTGGTGGCCACTTCCTCTTCCACCACTGCACCGCCTCTATAAATACCAATGGGAATTTTCATCCAGCTTCTTCGCTGATCAGTTCCTCCAGGATTCCGCGGGATGTTTTTATGATTGTTGCGGGCCAAAAAGACTGAATTCATGGGAGCTTTTTAAAAAAGTTGCGATAAAAGTTGCAATATTTTTAGTGTGTTTTTTGCACTAAAAGTTGTGGCAAAAAGTCCAAATTTTGAAGCAGATACTTTTTCTCAGTTTACTGCAGTGATATTCTATATAACAATACAAGAAAAGCTCAGGATTGTCAAAAATTTCTTATGATAGTGATTTGTAAACTAAGCAGAAACTTCTGCTATACAGAAAAACTCTTGTGCAACAGCAAATACAAACATTAACACAATATCCATTACAACAGCTAAATTGCACTGAATGCATGTTAAAGAGTAGAGATTTGGAAATTATTGGCAGCACCTTCATTTGAAAACGCCCTACGGTTTCCAACCACTCGGTACCGAGCGGAGAGGAAAAAAATTAAAAAAAAAAAAAAAATTCTGTTGCTCTGTATTGACTGTTGGAGTCTGTGTTTTTCTGGGAAAAAAAAATACAGAAAATATTTTCTCTCTTTCCATGCCTACCTGTCTGTCTGCTGCATGTCGGTCTTCACACACACATCGTTCATTTACAGTGGGATGGCGAGGGGGGGGAGGGGTATGCGTTTGTCCATCCACACCGAAGATTAACAGTTTTAAAGCTCATTAACCAGATGTAGTAATGATTTTACTTCTAAAGATGTATAAATGTTCAAACACTGGCTGTAGTGTAGTGTACTCGCCTCACGCACGCTCCCGCGACGGGGTACTTTTGGGCAGGCGCATGTTTTTCAAATCAAATCAAACTTTATTGTCATATCTTCAGGTCGGGGAACAGGGAGATGCTGAAGTCCGTACAGAGGGAGCTGAGGAGAAAGATCAGAGAAGGCAAGGACAGCTTCAGGAAGAAGATGGAGGACAAGCTGCAACAGAGCGACATCAGCGGGGTCTGGAGAAACCTCAAAACCATCTCGGGGCTCCAGAATACCTCCCCCCAGGCCACGGGGGGCAGGGAGTGGGCGAACAACCTGAATCTGTTTTTCAATAGATTTGACCAACCGCCCTCCCCCCTGTCTGCACAACAACCACTGCTGCCTCTAAGAAATCAAGTCCTGCTACCCACTCCCCACTCCACCGACACCCCCCCACTCCCAACACACAGCCCCCCATCCTGACCCTGACCAAGACCCAGGTGAGGACGGAGCTGAGGAAGATCAAGGCGAGGAAGGCGTCGGGACCGGACGGCATCAGCGCAAAGCTCCTCAAGTCCTGTGCAGACCAGCTGTGTGGGATTGTGACGTATATCTTCAACATGAGCCTGAAACTGGGGAGGGTACCACAGCTGTGGAAAACATCTTGTGTGGTACCTGTACCAAAAACTTCCCACCCCAAAGACCTGAACAGCTTCAGACCGGTGGCCTTGACGTCCCACTTGATGAAGACCCTGGAGAGACTGCTCCTTGCTCATCTCCGCCCCCTGGTGGAACCAGCGATGGATCCACTCCAGTTCGCCTACCAGCATGACATTGGGGTGGAGGATGCGGTGATCTTCCTCCTTCACCGTTCTCTGTCCCACCTGGAGAAGCCCGGGAATATGGTGAGGATCATGTTCTTTGACTTCTCCAGTGCTTTCAACACCATCCAACCGATGATCCTGAAGGACAAGCTGCTGCGCGCAGGGGTGGACCAGCACCTGTCATCATGGATCCTGGACTACCTCACGAACCGGCCTCAGTTTGTGAGAACCCGGGACTGTGTTTCCGACACGATCATCAGTAGCACGGGGGCCCCCCAGGGAACGGTGCTGGCTCCCTTCCTGTTCACTCTTTATACTGCGGACTTCTCACACAACACAACACATTGCCATCTACAGAAGTTCTCTGATGACTCTGCGATCGTTGGTCTCATCTCCAGTGGAGATGAAGCTGAGTACAGAGGGCTTATCCAGGACTTTGTGGACTGGTGCCATCGGAACTGCCTCCAGATCAACGCGAGGAAAACTAAGGAGCTGGTGGTGGACTGCCGCAGGCATGGGCAGCCCCTCACAGCACCAGTAAATATACAGGGAACAGACATCGAGATGGTGACATCCTACAAGTACCTGGGTATTCATCTGAACAATAAACTAGACTGGTCACACAATACTGACGCACTCTACAAGAAGGGACAGCGCAGGCTGTTCCTGCTGAGGAGACTCAGGTCTTTTGGTGTACAAGGGGCGCTGCTGAAGTCATTCTATGACACGGTGGTGGCATCAGCCATCACTTTTGGAGTGGTCTGCTGGGGCAGTGGCATTATTGCAGCCGATAGGAAGAGACTGAACAAACTGATTAAGAAAGCTAGCTCTGTCCTGGGGCAACGCCTTGATCCGATGGAGGAGATAGGAGAGAGAAGGACGGTGGCTAAACTGTCATCTCTGCTGGAGTCCGAGTTCCACCCTATGCAGGACATACTGGATGCACTGAGGAGCTCATTTAGCAGCAGACTACATCATCCCAGGTGCACAACCGAGAGGTTTCGTAGGTCCTTCCTACCAACGGCTGTCAGACTGTACAACCTAAGCAGGGCTGCTCGCAGAGATAGCAAAAAGACGTAACAAACTAATAGTTTTTTTTGAATGCAAAAGATGCAATAGACTTACACAATGGTCCTCTCCGGCATACAACTAGGAACATACCGGTCGCTATGGAGGGTGAGAATATGTATGGGCACATAATCATACCATGTAGGATAACTAAATAGACGGTTATGCAGTTTCATCCCACCTAGCAACAATGCTCTGCACTGTGTGTGTTTATATATTTACATATTTATTCCATCTAGCTACAATGCTCTGCACTGGGTGTGTTTATATTTATATATCTATATATTTATTCCATCTAGCTACAATGCTCAGCACTGGGTGTGTTTATATTTATATATCTATATATTTATTCCATCTAGCTACAATGCTCCGCACTGTGTTTTTATATATCTACATATTATTCCATCTAGCTACATTGCTCCGCACTGTGTGTGTTTATATACTTGCATATTTATTCCACCTAGCTGCAATGCTCCGTACTGTGGGTGTTTATATATTTACATATTTATTCCATCTAGCTACAATGCTCTGCACTGTGTGTTCATATATTCATATATTTATTCCATCCAGCTACAATGCTCTGCACTGTGTGTCTGTGTGTGTGTGTGTGTATATATATATTTTATAGTAATATGTACATATGTATATTAGCTGCTCTTGCTTGCTTGTTTTTTTTTTTTTTGTTTTTTTTTCTTGCCTTCTGATTGTTGCTCTGAGTGTTGCTATCCCTGTGCTGTTGCAATCCTGGAATTTCCCCGTTGTGGGACTAATAAAGGCTTATCTTATCTTATCTTATATTGCTGTACATACAACTGTAGTGCAGGCAAGATGAAATTGCGTTTCTCTCGGCATCCATATAAATAGAAGCAGCATGATTTAAGACACACTCACACATAGCTTCACCCCCCCCCCCCCAACCATCCACTCACACATCCCTGAGACATACTTGGGAAAAACTGTCCGTAGGTGCAGTAGTGTGTATGAGAGATTCCGGGTCAACTGTTCAGCATCCTGACAGCTTGTGGAAGGAAGCTGTTGATCAGTCTGCTGGTTCTGCCTCTGATGCTCCGGAATCGTTTACCAGATGGCAGAAGTTCAAAGTGTTTATGCAGAGGGTGAGAACGGTCCTTGACAATGTTCAGTGCCCTGCTCCTACAACGGTTCTGAAAAAGTTCTTGGACAGAGGGGAGGGAGACTCCAATTACCCTCTCAGCCCCCTTGACTATCCTCTGCAGGGCTTTTTTGTCTGACATACTGCAGCTGGAGTACCATGTAGCAATGCAGTACGTCAGAACACTCTCCACCACACCTCTGTAGAAGGTCCTGAGGATGCAGATGGGGAGAGAGTGAGTTTCCTCAAGAAGTGCAGTCTCTGCTGAGCCCGCTTCCTCAACCCCAAGGAATTCTTGCTCCAGGTCAGGTCCTACGAGATCTGCACTCCGAGGAACTTGATGTTCTCCACTCTCTCCACTAAACGGCCGCCGATGCTGAGGGGGACGTGCTCAGGCTGTGACCGCCGGAAGTCGATAATCATCTCCTTCGTTTTGTCCACGTTGAGCACCAGATTGTTCTCCCTGCACCAGCACAAACCCAGCGCTTCGTACACGCAGTCAGGACGGAGACGTGGCGAGGTGTCTATCGCCAGGCTGGAGGACACGGAGGAACGGATGGTGTTGAAAACCTCACGGGTGAGTGTTTTTTTAAATCACACCCGGTTTGCTGATGTGCTCTGTTACTCACTGTAAACTATAAACTCACTACTCACTGTAAACATGGAAGCGAACGTGGTGCAGCGATGCATTTGATTGGTTAGACTGAGCGTTTCAGGGCGTTGGAGACAAATTTGATTGGTGAAATTGGCGGAGGTTGACGAGGGTTGGCCAAAATTACGTGAAAGTTGTGGTGATTGGACAAAGTTGCAAGGTCGCGCAATAGTTACGCTGATTGGCTGATTTTGTGTGAATTGGTGCGATCGCAACATCACAAAATCCTGGAGGGATTGGCTGATGCCCCTGCCTGGCAGTTGTACTGTGGAGAAGTATCTGTAATAAAGCTGAGTTCTACTGAGCAATTGGCCTCGTCATTGAAGAGGTAATTTCATACATAACACAGGGCAGCAATTATGCTACCTGTATAAAGCAGGTGAAAGCAGGAACAATGAAGATGTTGTTTCTCTGTGGCCTCATTTCCACCAAATAAGAACCAGCGCTAGTTCAGTTCTGGTGCTTGTGCCAGTGCTTAACCAGTTCAACTGTAGTGCCTCATAAGAACCAGTTTGTTTTCCACTGACATGGAGCCTGTCAGGAATTACGTCAGGACTACGTCATTACGTAGTGTGAAGCGTCTTTATGCAACCCCACAGAACACCACAGAAGAAATAAAAAGAGGAGAAGAAGAAGCAGCGCTAACTTGTCAGCATAGGAGTTTGTTGTGTCTTTGGGAGCACTGCTTTTATTATTCCAAACCTGTATTACCATCCAAAAACAGTTGTATTCTTAATCGCAGAGAACGGCAGCTACGTTTAAGGAGACCAGTAATTATCAATATTTCAGTTATCAGTCGTTGTTAGCGCAAGTCTGTAGCTCAACTAGCTAGCATTGACTACACTTTTAAACGTAATATTTAGGTCAATTCTGTAATAGGTGGTGTTACAGCGCATTACGAGACGGAGGTCGCCTGTTATGTCATGCCAAAAAGTGATCAGCTGCCACAAAAAAAGATCGCCAGGTGCCACATTGTTGTTATGGGGTTATATTAGCCATTAAATATATATTTCAACAGGTAAACAGCACTTGGTTAGGTATAATAAAATATATTTAACACTTACGATGCATTATGAACCCGAAACAAACTTGATCTAGGATTAAAAGCAATTAAAATAATGCAGTCACAAGGTTACAAGGAAACATGCATAGATTTACTGCATATATACATGAAGATATTGTATCAAAATATATTCTATGTACCTCCAAACAATGAGGTTTTTGCACATAAATATTGCAATCTGATAAATTCTATACGTTGTTTTCCAAACTGCAACACTTTGGCCAACACTATAATTTTTCAGATGTGATAAAACTTCAAAACATTGAGACACATTGTAGGTGGACGGAGACCAGGCAGTACACCTTTAACAAGAGGGCTGTCCTGGTTTCTGTAAACGGTGATCACTTTTTGGCACGACACCGGATTTCACCACCCAGCCGACCCCATGCAGAAGTGGCTGACGAAACCCTTTTTGGACACAGGCAGACTTGCCCCTGAACAACGTAACTACAACTACCGGATCAGCCGTGCACGTTCAGTTGTAGAAATGGCTTTTGGCGGCTTGAAAGGACAATGGAGGTCCCTCCTGACAAGGAATGACTGCAAACTGGAGCTGAGCAAGAAAATGGTGCTCACCTGCTGCATACTTGATAATATTTGTGAGGAACATGGTGACAACTTTGGACTCTCAGACACACCTAATCACAGTCAGCATCCACTTCAACCACTACCTGACCATGCCAGTGTAGAATGACATTAGGGCAGCTTTAATGGAGGATTTTAACAGTGGGGAGCAATAACCTGCCATATCATTTACAAAATATAACATATGTGAAGTAGTGCAAAACCATTAATGAATAAAACATTCAGCTGACAATCGGTCCTCAGTGTACTCTGTTTTAAAGTATTTATGGTGCATTCATATATTTTATAGGAACATTTACAGAGTTGCATACCTGCCAACTTTTCAAACC